>OX602109.1:22500-1222500 GCA_951449985.1 Falcaria lacertinaria | reverse complement strand
GTATACATTCCAGTGTAATATAATCTGAACATAGAAATATAATAATAAAATAAAACATTAATAAAAATGTTTACCAGCATACAATTTAATAAAAATACTTTATTAAATACAACAAGCATCTCCATGACTAAGGCAACAAGCAAATTAATCCGTTAATTAAGCGTATACTTTATCTTCCTAGTAACATTCCATAACACAACGACGGAGGCATCAAAATTACCTCAGGAGGCTATTCGCCAAATAAGAGAGGTAAGAGGTTTTTTTTTTGTTTGTAGTATATATTTATATATCAAACTAACAAAGTACTCAATGATGGAAAGATAAAAATACTCGGAATCGACAGGCAGATATGAAAAGATTGGCGTATATAAAAGAAGCAAAAGAGGTGTGTAAGATAAGGGTTAAATGCCGCCCTATACTCTCTGCTACCCCCTGAGGGACTTGCCGTGATGATATGTATGATTTTAAAACACAAGCCTGTAAAATTATTCTGAATGGACCTGTAATTTCCCTAAGACATACATACTTGTTTATAAACTATCGATAATTTCGACTATTTTCGACATTCATTTTTCTAGCGCGGTCACACCTCTAAGTATCACTGTAAAGTATGTCACTGTTCTTAATTTAAATATTGAAAGAGGTAGGATTATGACTGTAATGTCTTGGGCAGGCAAGAGTTGGAAGGAGACAAAACATGGTGCCAGTTATATGAGCGCGAAAGAGATAGAAATCATGATTAATGCGATAGAACACGGAACGGTGGTGTATCTTAATAAATATCGGTCGATTTTCCATAAAAGTTATAAGCGTCTTCTGTATTTAAACACTTATTAATTAGGTTTTTTTTAATTGAACACAGCCTTTACGTAGAAAGGTAATGTGTACGATAAGTATAAGCGAGAACCCGTCGCTGCTTAATCAACTTGAAAACGTATACAGGTGACCGCTTTATAAGGCTTGCTGCCAGCATCACTCCTCAGCGGTTGAAAAAAGAGTTTTAACGATCATTGTGACATTCTTTCGTTTCATTTACAACTGAATCGTTTTGAACTTAGCATTTTTTTAATTCTGAGTCTCTTTACACGTCTGTCGGCTGTGCTATCGTAAAATATTACATTAAAATTATTTGTAATAATTAAATGATTCGGTAGCTTTATGCTGACCCATGCACGTGTTCAAATCCATTCCATCATCTTTGCATCTTCGAGGATTTTTTTATAGCACTAAGGTGGAAAATAAGCCTACAGGCCGCCTGATGGTATGCGCATAGCTTATGGACGCTTGCAACACCAGGGGTATCACTCGCGCGTTGCCGAACCTTCAATCTATACACACATACGCAAGGACGGCCTTAGCCAATGCGAGGCCCTGGGCAGGTAGATCTTTGCGAAGCGCTTGTCTTTGTGGAATTCATTTAAATGATTCTGCTTGACTTGTTATTGACAGGAACGTTTTATTTGTTGTTAATAAAAAAAATGTTTCGCTCATCGAGCTCAGTCCGCCTTTTTATTTGATACCCATATCATAAGGGTTGCTATGAAATTATTTCCTGTAACTGTAACAATTGAAGTAATGCGTGCGAGTGCCCTTGCAAGAGCGAGGCCCCGGGCGGTAGCCCTGCTCGCCACGGTGGCAGCAGATTCCGAACATCACAAGTATGATATACTTGTGATGTTTGGAAGCTCAATCATGTACCTACCACTTATCATTCTCCTGCCCTTATCCCATGTTCTTTGGAACAATATGTTCGCCTTCCATTCCTCTCTATCAGCCGTCATCTGTGTATTCACTACCTTTCAAATAACGTGTTTTTACACGTAATATAATATAAGGAAAGAAAATGAGGAAGTGAATGAGTTTTAGGATCGGTAACGCGCGAGTGATACCCCTGATGTTACAAGCGTCCATAGGCTACGGTGACCGCATACCATGAGGCAGCCATATGCTTGTTTGCCTCCTTAGTAGTATAAAAAAACGGTCCCCAAATAATACTTGTTTAAAATCAGCCCCAAGAATCATGCGTACTCAGTACTCAGGTTGCTAGTAAATCCGCCGCTGCCGATACGTAATATAATATTCCAGAATGTTTATGACCATGTAATAGTCATACAGTTTAAGCCCAATTTGGCTGTAACACTGTAACTTGTTGCTACCCTGGCTCTCTGCCAATACGCTATAAATCTGTGGGTAAGCTCGCCTCCCGCCGGCCTGTTGGGATTGGGAAGCAATCGTCAATTAATTTAATAATCATTTTAAATTCATTAAGTTACTTATAAAGCATACCTGGTGGCGTGAAAGGTGAGGTAAGATGAAAATTGTGGGCTTATTCCGGTTAAGAACATGTAGCGTTAATTCAGACGGCGCTCCAAAAAACGATACATTTTATAAAGAAAACCGCCTTTGTTGCTCCTACATAAAAATTAAGTCAGAATATTCGCAATCGTCTCACCAAATAAGCCTAATGGTTTGCTATTTGATGTGGATGCAGGCGTTACACAGTATTAACTAGATTTCTCCAAGTTTTTTTTCTCTATATACCACTAAGGTGGCACACAAGCATACGGCCCACCTGATAGTAAGCAGTCGCCGTGGCCTATAGCCGCTAGCAATACCAGGGATATCACTAACGGTTTGCCCAACCATGTTGTTGACGAGATCTCACTGTGCTACTACACTAGCCCAGCGTATCCTCGTGGAGCACTGGCAACCTTATTTACCATATACATATTAGAAACACAACACTACATCAAGTATTGTTATTTCACTGCGGCCTGCTGTAAGGTGGAGGTACAGTCCCCAGTCGAGTGGCTCTAATTTAAATGGGAAAACCCACGGAAAATCCCAAATCGCCCTACACCTCTTAAAAATAAATAAACTATGTACAATGCTACGCCAGGTGCTCAGTTGTTCTTTTCGAGGAGTTTTTGAACTTGTAGAAACTTCTTAATACTCGACTTGTACTGTTCCACACATGTACTGTTAGAACTTAGTGTCGATAAAATACAAAAGATTTATTAATGTAAAAATAAAAATAATGTCAAAATAAAGGAGTGAGATACGATTCATTATGTTATAATTATGAACAAGTAGACATGTAGTTATTCGATCTTTTTCCAGCTTTTAAAACTTAATTGTTCGGGATTAGTTATATTTAAAGAGTGCTCGCATCGCATCATCATCATGATATAAAGACTTCTGGAAAATTTGGAACGTTATTTTCACAAATATTGTAAAATGGTGTAATCGTAATTGTATGAACAATCAGAAATATCGGCAACGCGCGAGTGATACCCCTGGTGCTGCCAGCGTTTTTAATGGGCTACAGTAACCGCTTACAACCAGGTGGTCTGTATGCTTGCTTGTTGCCTTAGTGGTAAAAGTGCGTGATTTTTCAAATGTCCGTTGTCATCTATAATCGAGTTGTGATACTGAGTCTTCGGCATCTTTAATCGTGAGGTGATATTGCCTTCTCCCCAAATATTGCAACATGATTTTGCTACGAACACTAAGAAAAGAGAACCTTTCAATTATCAGTAACATTATACACAGTAAGTAGGCGGAATCAGACTACCTTCTCACTAATAAGCTGAACACAACAATGTGGAACAAAAGAACATCCACACATTTTAACCACAGCTTCAAACCTTACCATCTTGTGCTTAAGAATTAATTTAGCTTGGTATATAGGGCGATTTTCATTTCATCTCTCTCCCGTTGACACGGCTCCGGAACTCAAGACAGGGGTCGAACAAAGGCGGCTAATTAATATTTCGATGGCGCAGAGCTGTGCTCATTACGAGGCACCAGCTCGACTATTATTGGAACACGCTGTATGAAATAAAATAAGGCTGCGGACTTTAAATATGTATAGCAGAGACGTATTATACGGAAGGGGAGACAGAGAAAGAGATATTGAAAGTCTTGACTAGATGGTACTTTTAATTAAATTGGGTTTAAAAAATCTAGGGTTCAGTACAATTGAATTATTTTAGCATAGGACGAAAAAGTTCAAAGTAATTGAATTATTTAAAAGATTCACTTAATGAAACTATAGTCTTGTTTGATTTGTAACTGCGATATTTTGGTTAGGATTATATTATAAAGATATATGGTTTAATCATACTAATATTATTAATGAGAAAGTTTGTGTGTGTGTGTGTTTGTACCCTCTTTTTAGCTTATCCCGAAATTTTAAATATTCCGATTATTTTTTCAAATATTCTTTTCATAAGAACCTTCTAGTGATAATAAACACAAATAAAAAAGAATGAGCGAAATCGGTCCAGCCGTTCACGCGTGATGCCGTGACCAAGGGAAATAGGAATTCCTCTTTATATATAGAGATGAAGATGAAGATCATATTCCCAAGGTCCGTTGAAGCAACATCTCCAACAGACGGTAGTCTCGAATTTTTTGTGGCTAAACTGTATACAAACTGATTTTGATGTGAGTTGGGTTGTTTCCAACTTTCCCCAACAAACTGTAGAAAATGTTCCTCTATTTCATTATACCATTCAAACTACGTTCAAATTCTGCCTTTGAACAGGTAAAACTATTTACTATGAGAGTGAATAGTTTTGACTTGGCGAGATGATACGACCTTACTTAAAAGGGCCTTATATAGCCCTATAGAGAATTGGGATCGACCTCTCAGAATAGGTAAATAATAGTTTAATCTTTATATATAAATATACGACTATGAAATGCGAAATGTTAACTGTGACTTCATCTGCATTTATTTAAAGGCAAAAGTATGCCCTTCCCGAGGATATAATGTATCTCCTTGTGAAATATTATTACGATCCGTTCAGCCGTTTAGTCCTGATAAGGTCGCAAACTAACAAACAACTTTCGCATTTAAAATATTAGTATGGATGAATATGTCATTAAAATTTCATGCAGAAATAGTCATCAAACTGCAATAACAATCTAAAATTCACACGCAATGAATTTGAAATTAAATTGACAGATGTACGCATAAATTCAAAATCTAATTTGAATACACGAAACAAGACCGAAGCAGCTACCTTCGGCGCAATTAACAAAGCAAGGCGACAGATGGCGAGAAGGCAAAACGCGCGAGCATTTCGGAACCCACTCACAAAACTGGGCAAAGAAAGCATTATTTCAGAAGGGCGTGCTTGAAATACCTAAAATTATTTATTCGTCGCTAATTATGTAAATAATTAGCATTAAGGTCGAATTTACGAAGGCACTACGCAATAACGAGCTTTAGGGTGCCTAATAACGATCTAATTGCTTTTTCAATAAATTTAGTACACCTTGTTTGGGTCGGCTCTTTAAACTTAATGATGCTAAGACTGATCGCCTGAGGCTTGAGGATGATTGATGCTATCTCTACATTAATCAATACGACAGAAAGAAATAAAATGCTCATTGAACTTGACACACTGAGCGAACGTAGTTTTAGAGACAGTCATATTTTTTACTCTTAAATATATTCTTACTCTTCACCTTTTATCATTTGCCTTGCAACAGATAAACGGAATTTCTAATCATAAGCGTGATTCAATTTTAGCCCCCTACGAAATATGACGGATCTTATAAGTTTGTAGTGTAACCGATGTTGATTTAATTTCTTTATTTGACAGGTTTCGTGATCGAGAGTTTTCTTAGCTTAATTCAAGAAAATATGTCCAGCCATTTTTTTTAATTAGCCGACTTTTTTTTTAAATATTAATATGAAGTATTACTATCCATAAATAGCTGTCAATTTTTATCACCGCCATAACTAGACCATGACACTGCAACAAACGCGGTGGAATCCTCTGGTGTTTCCATCCAATCCGTCAATGTCAAGAAACTAAAGGTGTGACAGGGTACAGACCATACATCGTTAATACATATTCTTTCAGTGTAACTGTCATGCCTACCTAGATTTGTGATTTTGGGTAACATTCGTCGAGCGCTTTCGTTCGTTTTCCAGTTAATAGGATAAAAAATCACAAGTATAAGAAAGAACAAAATACAAGGTGGTTTGTGAAGTTTACAATTGAAACACGTTACAAAAAAAATGCCATTGAGAATTATTTCCATTTAATTATTTAAAGATAGACATAAGCCAAAGTCTATCAAAGTAAGGAAATCTATTCAACTCCAAAATACTAACAAGTATGACACGCATACAACACATACAGATGAAATATAATAGTGAAGTCAGTATGGACAAATCTAGTCCCCAGAGTTTATTACATGGAAACTTTGAGCAAGACTCATCAAGAAATACGTGTCCCGGCATTATTTGAATTTCAACTCCTAAGGGGATGGAATGAAGCTCTTTCCTGATTACAGTCGATGTCGCACGGCGTACGGCAGTCTTCAATGAAGTATACCTACTACTAAAAATTCACTTTGAATTTTAATTTAAATAAAATATTGTTTTATGTGAACAAGCATACGGTCCGCCTAATACTATGCGGTCACCGCAGCCTATGGACGCCTGCAACACTAGTGGTATCACTCGCGCGTTGCAGACCCTGTTGAAATCTCGTCTCACACCCTTCTTGATGAACCCCACGCTGTACTCCTTTGGGAAAATAGCAGTGGAAGCTCATGCCACAATTTGATTATATCTCTGTTGGTCTAGTAACCCAAACTTCAGTAGGTGTCTGGGAACATATTTCTTCCGCATTTCTGGGCGTTACATAAAACCTAAATGATTTATACATAAAAACCTTTCTCAGCTATCACTCTGTCTATAAGTGAAAACCGCATTAAAATCGATTGCGTAGTTTAAAAGATCTAAGCGTACGAACTGCGGGAAGCGTATTTGTTTTATACCATGCTAAGATACATCATCACGCCAATTCCCTCACGGGGTAGGCAGAGCGTATAGAGTGATCTAGATGCATAATGGCGCGATATTTGAATATGTCATTCGTCTTTTGTTTTTTTTAATTAAGCAGATTGTAAAACGAGTAACAGTGCAATAGATTATTTACAGGACTTACTGTTTTTATTTGTTGCCTATTTACGGATTTCTCATAGCGTCATTTCACTTGCAAACCTCTTTTGTTTTTTTTACATTCATCAATCACTTCATACATGACGCCGGTTCCGGTTATTCATGTTGTGATTGTTATCAAGCGTAGACAACAGAATTGTAAGCTTTAGGTAGATTAAATCAGAATAATGGATGGGATGACAAATCTAGATTTCCGAGCAGTGAACAATTACCTAATTAAATTAGAAACGTGTTGGCATAATCCTGGGAAACTAATTGTTATATATGTCAGAGGTATACCCCTACTATGAAGCCGTGCTGACCGTGGAGTGGTAATTTAGACCTTCATAAGTGCCTTATTAGGGCCTAAACTGAATAAATGATTTTTGATTTGATTTGATTTAAGTTGTAGCCTCCTATATCATGTGGTCATAAAACGATGTTTGTTTTTTCAAACCTTAAGTACACTGAGAAATTTATCACGCCATGAGTATAGAAAAGAGGTTTTACTCAGTGCCGGTAGCGAGAATACTTTTCGACTACGTATTCGAAAAAATAACTCTCAAAATGTGAAAATTTTCATACGAATTTTTAGTTCCACTTATCGCCGCTGCTGCGCTGTTCATTTTCCCATACAAAAATAGTCGTATTCAATTCTTCCTGCTACCGCTTGGTACGGTACATACATACATTTGTATTTTTGCTGTGAGTAAGAACTCCTCGAAGCTACACTGTGTGTAGTATAAGAACCTCTCAAACATAACTTTTCAAATTATTATTTAGAGTAACTTGATACTATACCAATAGATAATAATTTTAAACAGTTGAAATGATAAGGGTTTAACGAGTTTCGTCTGCTGTCATCGACCTCTGAATGAGCAACGTCAAAATTGGTGCAATGACCTCCAAAATAGTACTTCACTCTGCGGAGCAGACGACTAACTGACGGAGTCTTACTGAGTAAGCGCGTAGTACACATAAACATACACATTATTTTACTCAATCGCCTTAGTACTGATTCTTATAAATTACCAAAATTTGTTTTCTTTGCCACAGAGAAGCGTAGTCCTGTAGTTAGTTTTTATATATTTTTTTCTTTTTTTTTATACCACTAAGGTGGCTGACAATACAGCTCGCCTGATGGTAAGCGGTTACCGTAGCCTATGGACGCTTGCAACACCGCAAGGCGCGCGAGATACGTTACCCTATCTCGCGCGCCTTGCGGACCCTAACGCGTAGATATTTTAAACTACTCAACGGATTGTAATGCGGTTTTCACTAATAGACAGAGTGATAAATTGCAACAAAGCTTTCGTGTTGCCTTCAACTATTTTAGTATTGAAAAATGAACAGCGCTGCGGCGGTGAAAAGTGGAACTAAAAATTTTTACTTATGACAATTTTGACATTTCGCGAGTTACGTTTCACAATACGTAGTCGAAAACACAGTAATGTGGGTAATGAGTATTGTCTAAGCATAAATAGTACAAAGGATGTGTAACATTCTTGCCACAAAATAGTAAACATCTCTTTGCCTCGCTCAAATTAGATTCTGCGGCGACTACAGTGAAAAGTGCGGCGCTAAAAATATTAATTAACGTCCCGCCTTCATTTGTTTCGCTTTGTCTAACAATTGCCATGGAAAAGTTGCGCCATTCAAAGATAAATTGCTTCTGTACTTATTGCCAACCATACGGTACATAGTTCTCTATGTTGTTTTAAACAAAAAACACAACACATGCCGAATTCTTGCCTTTTATTTCTGTTTTCAAAATTGTATAAGACTTATACACTTTATATTTTACTTTCTCTTTCTGTGACTTCACCAGCGTAGGATTTTTATAAAATAAGATTTAGATCATATTATTAATTCAAGGAGTTATATTGTATAAGAAAAACTACATACTTTACATCACCTTAATGTAGCTTTTACTTTTAATGCACGACTATTTCGAAACGGATGCTAGTAAAATTTGAGTGATATCACCAGAATATTTACATTGCAGGACTCGTACTGAGATTCTGCTTAGATTTTCGACATATTAAGATAACAGTTGGACTGTGCTTCGCTTGATAGTGCTCGCGCTGTTCGTGTAACTATATACAATTTAAGTACCTCTTTAACGTTCTTAGTGGCCTTAGCAAGAGCAACTATCAACTACGTATTCGTATCGCTTTCGACTATTCGTGTGGGAAAATGAACAACGCTACGCCAGCGACTAGTGGGATTAAAATTTCATATGAAAATTTCGACATTATTTTAGTTACGTTTTCCAATATGTAGTCGAAATTTGCTGCTGCTTAGGATGTAGGATGGTGATTTAGTTTTTTTTTTAATAATGAATCAATCAAAATCATAAAGTAAATCTTCATAAGTGCCTTATATGGGCCTAAACTAAATGCAAAACCGGAAAAAGTCTAGCGTTACTTTGCTTCTGTCTGCGTAGACAAATAGAACTATAGGACAAAAAAAACTTAACTACCCACGTCTTTTCCGGTTCAAATGGTTTCCTATGTTTGACTTTTGGTGTGATTCGGTAACAAACATGTACTAACATGAAAAATTTCCCATTTATATTTATAAGGAACTAGAATAATAATATTAAAATCTTTTATGCGTGGAACAATTCTGAACATTTTCCGAAGACATGGGTTTCCGTAACGTCTTGTTAGTTTCCGTAAGTTAAGTAAATAGTAACATTTCGGAATACAACTCGAAAAGATGCTAGTGTAAGCAAGTAGGTACACGTAAGCACGAAATACGAAATGCAGGGAAATAGTGCAGCAACTTGGGACAACAACAGTAAATCACGGGGACTGCACGGCACCGTGGCTGCAACGATTGCGTGACGACTCCGCGAACTAGTCGTTACGTGCGCGTGTGGTTACCAAAATGGAAAACTGCCAATTTGTTACGACAAAATTTTCGTTTTATTTGTAATTTTTTTTTTAAATAAAACATATTGTAATTTATGACAATTTGCGCTATGATCAACCATAAGACATACAAATATACAATAACATCTATACTAATATTATAAAGCTGAAGAGTTTGTTTGTTTGAACGCGCTAATCTCAGGAAATACTGGTTCGAATTGAAAAACTATTTTTGTGTTGGATAGTCCATATATCGAGGAAGGCTTTAGGCTATATAATATTGATAAATGTCTGCTCGTGCGAAGCCGGGGCGGGCCGCTAGTTTAATAAAAACTGAAATGTACAAAGCTTAATTACCTACATGTAAAATAATGTATTTTTATTTTAATAGATTCATGTTGTATAACGACCATAAGCTGGAGCAAGAATAAATTGCGACAACGTATTCGTATACCCTTCGACTATATTTGTATGGGATGGGAAATGAACAGCGCTGCACCGGTACAAAAAGGGAACTAAAAATGTTATGTCAATTTTGACATCTCGCGAGTTACCTTTCTCGAATACGTAGTCAAAAAATGTTCCTGCTACCGGCACAGTTATCTAGTTATTGGTTACGACGATTTAAAAGTACTTATTCACTAAAATTGGTTGATAAAGAAATACCATATTATAATAAAATACTTAACAAAATATACCTAGTATAATATAGTAGAAGAATTAAAATACGCAGATATTTTTCCATTGAATTTTATACGTTTAGTCGTCCGCTGTAGACGTTACTTTAAATTAATAATATTAAAACAACTTGGAAACCAACTTCTACCTAAATGTACGCTTCACTAACCTCTAAACAAAATTTTATGCTCAGAACTCCGTGTTCCAGACATCCAGACTTACTTCAAAGAGCTAGCTATTTTCTAAGGAAAAATGAAATTTTCCGATGTCCACTATTTCCTTAAGTCCACTTTATTTATGGTGATTGATCGCAAGTTGTGTAGGTACAATGCTAGTATAAAAGCTATGCAATCATGTACGTAGCTTGTTTAAATAGTACTGAGAATGGCTAGGTTAGAGGAAAGTTAGGTATGATATAATTTTCCTACTTAATCATCCTTTTCGTTAATAATTTTCCAGAGCCAAATATATTTTATTAGTTCATCTGGGGCAGTGTAGTTAACATGCGTTCCTCCTCAAATAGTAATGAGCATGTATGCTTGTATATACAGGGTGGCCAAAAAGTCGTGGATCAAACGCAACTAGGGGTTAGATGGGGTCATCAGCTGCAAAAAATTGTTCTACGGGAGGTCCTTAAGGTCAATCTTTGCAGAGATATAATTTATTTTGTGGTTTTGTGAGAAAATTTACTTTTTGAACTAATTCTTATTAAAATTCGATAAAATCTACATCCTGTATCTTTTTTATAATTTTCACTAGATTGGTACTGATGAGTCCTTGCGTTAGCCATGCTATTTATGGTTGTTTATTAGGTGTGTTGAAGATAATATTCAGTTTTACGTTTTTTTTTTCTCAAATCATAACTTTTTAATTACTTCGGACCCCATTGTGAAAAACAATACTCTACCGAAAAGTGACCCTGTATTACAGGTTTGGCGCATTTAATGAGGACTCTGGAAAGGATACACATGGTTATGCTCTGACTCCGACCAAATAAAAAGGTGGATAGAACTTAACGAACAACGAAGAGATATCAGTTTTTTTAAACATGTAGTGTCGTTGTAGGTGTAATTTTGTATGTACACTGCAAGGCGTATTTTTAACCGGCGTCAATTCGTGGTTCGCGAAGTGACATCTTTTTATTTGATCTGAGACTAAAGCTATGGTGTTCCATAATACATTCCAAACTCATCGCCAACATAATGACTATAAGGAACTATTAATCTATACGGATTTATTATCAGCTTCGGCATTTATTGTTTGGGTAAACCTGTACACTTTGCATACGAGTCACCGACTTGGGCTTACCTTTAAGTTACTGGGTACTCTTGAAAAAATATCAAAGCGTATAGAACCTGATACGCCCTCACATATTTTCAGGGCGAGTTAGCAACGCTTTCACCCATGCTTAAGTTAGATTTAGGTCATGTTGAAGTGTTTTTTTTCAGGTTATAGTAAAGCTAATAACCTAATTTATGTTATATATTTTTTATGTTATAAACCACGCATTAAGGGTTACTAATCTTCTGCTTGTAAATCTTCTGTTTCACCATAATCATACTAGGGGAGTCTCCCACATTTATTTTGCTGTTCGGATATGATTACATATAAAATGCAAGCTACGATATGCAGCAGTATCCGAACGCACTTTGGAAAAAGTAAGTTTAAGCTGTCAAAGTGACATCTTGGATCACCCACCCCATAAGCTACACACACGCTCTCCCGTATTAACATAATAATTACATAAAAAAAGTATAAAATAAACATCTCTGAAGACCAAACCAATTCGTTTAATTCAAACAATACACGATATACTATAGAAACTTCTTGGATTTCGAGTTTAATGGGACAAAATACACTGCTTCTGCCCCTCGGGGTTTTAGACCACCCAATAAAGCTATCAAGCGGACCGGTAACGTCTTACAAGCCGGTTAACGAACATATTTGCATAATGACGGCTATGTACTTAACCGAGACTCGATATAACAGGTTATGTGCTTGTTATGATTGGCGAGTAAGCTTGCGGAAAGGACATCATCCATTTTGTTCCAAATCTGAAAGTGCCGGCCAACGCATTTTTTTATATATTCTGTTAGAGCTTGCCCGTCTGCACATTTTTTACTGTGGCACTAAAGCTATAGGATCTTTGTCCTCGATTTTATTTGAGTTCGAAAATCTGTATTTTCATATATTTTGTTGAAAATAGGACATCAAAATAACTTAAACAAATATAATGCGACATGACAATGTGACATGTCACATAATGTCATTAAATGCTCCGACGGACAAGCTCTAACAGAATAAACAAAAAATATGCGTTGGCCGCCACTTTCAGATGTGGACCAAATCTCTATATAACATGGATGATGTCCTTTGCGGATTTACTTTGTCTCTAGGTAAAGGAGAAAAAGGTAAATTTATATTTCGAAAGTCATGTCACAATTCACTCTTCACTTGTCAGATAGTGTATGGTTGTTTCGTGCCTCAATCTTTCTCGTTTTTGAGGATGTGAAACAATAATCTCACCACGGAGTGAGAAATGATTTCGCTTGTGAACTTTTTAGAATAGCGAGGCTTTAGCTTGTTGTGTCGACTTGCTTCCTTTGTATGTTCTTTCACGTTGTTTTTTTGTTTATTATACCACAGGTACAAGCATCTGAATTACATTATGTACAATTTAGGCTAATTATAATAATACACACTAAAACTAAAGGAAAAGAAAAAAAAAAAAGAACTAACCTAATATAAGAAACACTTATTATACGTATAACAGGCATTATTATATATTAAGTGTATTTAATTTCTACAACCTTTAATAGGGAGTAAGCGCTTGTCGAGGTAAATACCTACCTGTGCGAATACATGCCCCGCAGCCAGTTCTGTAACTAACTTCGTCGCGAGAGAAACTGCAACGTTACCGACAACCCTCTCACCGACTCAAGAAGTTGGTACGATACGAAAAGTTCGTCGCACAGCTTTCATGAATACTAATTACTTTGAATATTTTACTTCTTTTATATTTCGATTTGAATTCGGATCTTTTTATCGACATACGTCTGTGCCGGTAGCAGGAACATTGTCGACAACGTTTTCGTATCGCCTTCGACTATTTTTGTATTGATAAATGAACAGCGCTGCGGCGGTGAAAAGTGGAACTAAGAGGAACTAACCGACACAGAGCTACAGTGCCGGTAGCAGGAACAAATTTTTAGAATAGCGAGGCTTTAGCTTGTTGTGTCGACTTGCTTCCTTTGTATGTTCTTTCACGTTGTTTTTTTGTTTATTATACCACAGGTACAAGCATCTGAATTACATTATGTACAATTTAGGCTAATTATAATAATACACACTAAAACTAAAGGAAAAGAAAAAAAAAAAGAACTAACCTAATATAAGAAACACTTATTATACGTATAACAGGCATTATTATATATTAAGTGTATTTAATTTCTACAACCTTTAATAGGGAGTAAGCGCTTGTCGAGGTAAATACCTACCTGTGCGAATACATGCCCCGCAGCCAGTTCTGTAACTAACTTCGTCGCGAGAGAAACTGCAACGTTACCGACAACCCTCTCACCGACTCAAGAAGTTGGTACGATACGAAAAGTTCGTCGCACAGCTTTCATGAATACTAATTACTTTGAATATTTTACTTCTTTTATATTTCGATTTGAATTCGGATCTTTTTATCGACATACGTCTGTGCCGGTAGCAGGAACATTGTCGACAACGTTTTCGTATCGCCTTCGACTATTTTTGTATTGATAAATGAACAGCGCTGCGGCGGTGAAAAGTGGAACTAAGAGGAACTAACCGACACAGAGCTACAGTGCCGGTAGCAGGAACATTGTCGACAACGTATTCGAAAACGTAACTCGCGAAATGTCAAAATTGTCATACTAATTTTTAGTTCCACTTTTCACCGCCGCAGCGCTGTTCATTTTCCAATACAAAAATAGTCGAAGGCGATACGAAAACGTTGTCGACAATGTTCCTGCTACCGGCACTGATTTTTCAAATGTTTTTTTCTGTAAAAATTTAAATAAGCAAATTATGGAAGTGCAAGTTATCTTTGAACAATAATAGTTACCAAATCGAAAAATAACTATTTATATATTCACCAATAACTTATTAGCTCTATCGGGCGATAAATTAAGTTCGTCTTCCCATTTCTTGTACTTAAAAGGAGGATTTATTTAAAAAAATATGTCAACACTTTAATACATCACGACGAATTAAGCTTCATAGACGCGTATTGTACTTAAAACGAAAAGAGAGAATTCCACAGTATTCCCTCTATATTGGAATCGGTAAGCAAACAAACGTTCGAAGGCTCTTTTCTAATAAAGCTGGCACTAACAAGCTAAAATTGAGAGTATTACTGCACACATTGGGTCTCTAATATCGCAACTAAGTGGGGATCTTGACCAAGCCACTTATAACTGGTCCTCGTGTAGAGCCCTTACTTACAGTAGCCAACTTGTTTCGCTTCTTACAAGGAAAAGATAAATTGGTAAGCCCCAAAATATTGAGCATTACAAAAGATTTATTTCTTCAATAAAGCTGTTTGTTTTGCTTCGCATTTTTGAGCAACAAATATTTTTTTGGATTCCTTTTGTTAAGTGGTTTTTCATACGTGGTTATGAAATTGCGTCGCGTTCTTGTTTACACAAACAAAACATAGTTAATAATTATATCTCGTATAGTCAGATCAAATATAAAAGGCAAATGTAAGTAGAACGTTGCAGACAACGAAATTACGCCGGTTAAAACTACGTCTGGCAATTACACACACAAAAAAACACGGCGTCACTTCATTAATTTTTTTTTACCATAAAAGTGGCAAACAAGCCTACGTTATCCGGTAGTTGTAACAATGCAAATAATTATGGCAGTTATCATCAACACAAACTATTTTAACTATTTATTTTTTGCAACACTAGGTAACTGAAACCGGTAAACAAAATGAACGAATTCAAATCCGGGCCACGGTTTTGCCAACCGCAGCGGTAAATCAGGTCTAACTTTACCTGACCTGGGCAAAACTTTGCGCTAACCAAATAAACATAGGTGTACGTATTGCGGATTTCGCCGCTGTGTCGTTTTTATCGGCTGGTTTTGTTTGACAACTTGATTGGCTTTGATTTGTAATTGTTGCTAGTCCGTCGGAACTAGGTCGATCGGATACGGAGATTATGGAAGCATTATTAATTGGTCTGATGTGAGTAAGCGATGAGAAAAAAAAAAGAAAGATTAGTGGTATAAAAAAAAAAGTATCAAAAGTATCCCACAAATAACACCGATGAGGTGCATGCAAAAAGAGTCAGAACGAACTCAGTACTAAATCAAGTCATTAACCCTTGTGAACGTGTTATAAAGTGGATAAGACAACAATTTATTACCCAAACTGTACTGAACACTCTTAACGACCTCTAAGAAACACATTACCAAACTTCTAGAAGTAACAAAACAAACTCTCAATTCTCAAGAAATTTGCTATAGAGCTCACAGCACCAGTGTTGTTTTAAGTCATCCAATATATCACTAGTCAATTTGGAGCCACTCTGATCCTTTGTGATCCTGCACAAGAGTACCTACAGACATCCATCACGGCACTATCGCGTACTTACGCGGACTGGGCTAGGCTGGGAGCTAGTGAATATTTTTTTAGAGTGATTCTGCTCCACATTAAGGTGGTAATGCGTGAACTGAAAACGGTTTCAGACGCGTCCATAACAACAGTATCGTTTCAGTCGGAAAAAAGTTTTTTTTATTACAAGGCTTTATACGGTCATCAAGCCCTTTTATTTGATAACGTTCATTTGATTTTGTAACGTCCACCATATTGGATGTAAAATGGCGGCATTTAAAAATCGTGCATTTTAATATAATCAATCATGTGTGCCGAATTTCAGCTCAATCGGACACTGGGAAGTGGTTCAAATGTAACTTGCAAGATTTGATTACACAAACACCGGACAGAGAAAACTAAATTAAAGCTTGTAATAAGATATATATCTATCTAAACTGTGTAAGAATGTGTAGCTAAGCATGGTGCCTATATGTGTTCTCTTGCAAGCCACAATGTTAACTAATTTAAATTTTATTTTTCTTCTCATCTATCTGCTTGTTATATCTTCCTGTGGCCTTACAAAATTAATATCGAGGGTTACTATTCTCGACTAGACAGAATCTCTTAGCCCAGGACTTAAACATAGTCTCATATCCCTAAGGAATAAATGCATAGCTGAACATCTAAGGACATTAAAAAATCATGAATGTGTTTATTTGCCACGAAATGGTCCTCATTGGGGTGTTATTGCTAACAATATTTGTGGAAATAATTAAGTTACACTAGCTCTCGAACTATGATTGCTTCTGAGAGTATAACTCGTATTGTGTGGATTGATGGTTAGCCTTGGTTGTGTTCTCGTATTGTCGTAGATCAACAATGGAATTGTATTCTGCAATTTTATTGTAGACTAGCGGCCCGCCCCGGCTTCGCACGGGTAGACATTGATATCAAATACTTTGTCTACCCGTGCAAAGCCGGGGCGGGCAGCTAGCCTATGTTACTCAGTGATAGTGTAGCTTTCTAACGGTGAAAGATTTTTTAAAATCGGTTCAGTAGTTTCGGAGCCTATAGACATTTATCAAATATTTTGTCTACCCGTGCGAAGCCGGGGCGGGCAGCTAGTATAATATATAGCCTATGTTACTCAGTGATGATGTAGCTTTCTAATCAAAAAAGAATTATTAAAATCGGTCGAGTACTTTTTGAGTTTATTCGTTACATACAAAAATACATATCTTTCCTCTTTATAATATTAGTGTAGACTAAAAAAATCTGCATTTGTTTTCGTTACCAAATTGTTGACAAGCTGGCTTTCGCGCCTTAGTAAAGAGAGTGATATCATCATCATCATCATCATCCTATAGACGTCCACTGCTGAACAAAGGCCTCCCACATAGATTTCCACAATGACCGATTCAATGCGGCCCGCATCCAACGCTTGCCAGCTAACTAGTTCTAGCAAGAAAGTTACAGAATGTGGAACATACCTCAACACTACCCGGATCAGCAAAGACTGAGTACCATTGGTGTTCAATCATTTTTAAGCTAGGGTAACCGCTTACTATCAGGAAGCTTATGGCCCATAAGCTTCCTTGCCACCTTAGTAATGTCACAAAACTCCCATTGGTAGATTCGGACGATTTGAAAGGTTTAGTCAAATAAAGACTATTTTCATTCATTAAGTTTGATAGTAAGAAACTTGTGTAGTTTTATAATTTGACTGTATATGTTAATACCACAAAGGTGGCCCACAAGCATACGGCCCACCTGATGGTAAGCAGTCACCGTAGCCTATAGCCGCTAGCAATACCAAGGTATCACTAACGGACTGCCAACTAATCTATCAAATGATATCAATTAAAATCCTCATTCTTAAAAAAAATGTTCGAACAATAAAGCCATATCGTAAGCGGGGTAACGTGGACCCTTTTCACGAAGATTGCAAGGGTCGCTCAGACCCTACCCACCTGGGATCCATTCGGATAAACTCGATACATAATCGGCAGAGTACTTAACAGGCTACTTGTAGTTTCCGGGGTCCGATTAAGTAGGATACAAACACGTAACTTGAAGCACTTTATTGTTGTGTAAAAGATAAGTACAGTCTACATCCTTGCCTTGGGTACCTCGTTAAGAGATGAGCAATTCTATTTAGGGTTTCTTGAAATAATATAAAGGTAACTGTTATAAAGGACATTTTATTGATTAGTAAAACTAAAACTAAACTAAAATTAATACAAAAATCTATTAACCATAAATGTACAAACTAAATTACAAGTAAAATAAATGACCCAAATCACTGTCACGGGGAAGTGTGCCAAGAAGGCTGGCGGCATTGGTACGATGTATTCAGATATTCGCCAGCCCTTTTGTCACGGGAGGCATCGCATAGCTTTCTTGAGGTCTAGCGGCTATAAGCTACGGTGACGGCTTACCATCAGATGTGTCGCAAGTGCACGGTCGAAATTAATTTTGTTAAATAAAACATGCCTAGGAATGGTTTTTCTAATTTTGCTAACCCCAGACATGATACTGACGTCTATATGTATATATATGACGTACAGACAGCACCGACATTGTTTAATCCTCTCTGTTATAATTTGGAGTTGGAACGAGGGGTAATTTGATACAGTTGGTTTGCTTGGCTATCTGCATAATGACTCAATTATATCAGGGTTTAGCTATCTAAGCGAATTTACAGGGTCGAAAACCTTTGTACGCCGATTTTGTTTAACACAAACCTTTGGGAATAATTTATATTTATGACTAATTCTCGCGCGATTTTACGTACCTGCGTAAAATTCTAGTTTTAGGGATGAAATCGGGCTATTCGGGATGAAAATATTGGTTATTAGTTTAAATTTTGTAACTATTCATATTTCTACAACTAAATTCAGTAATTAGAATGTGTAGATTAGCTTAATGAACAGCTGAATCGAATAATTTGCTCGGTTCCAAACAATCAACCTTGCAATGCGCTGAGAGTTTCCTCATTAGTCAAATCAAATCAAATCAAATCAAAAATCATTTATTCAGTTTAGGCCCTAATAAGGCTCTTATGAAGGTCTAAATTACCACCGGTTCGGAAAAAAAGCCACCTGAGAAGAACCGGCAAGAAACTCAGTGCTCTGTCTTTTTTTGCATTTAACAATCATTATATAACAATTTGTAACAAAATTCTTCTAGACATTGGTATGAAATTACAAATATCAAAATGAAAGCTACCAAGTTGGTTTTGTCACTGCTTTCATGAAATACATATTCCAACTATTACAATTACCAGGAGCGGGGAGCCACTTGTGCAGAGTGAGTCTATATATTCCAAGCATTTTTATCATTTACATAATCATTAATTTTATAATAGGCTTTATTTATCAAAACTCTTTTGACATGAGTCTTAAACTTATCGTAATTCAATTCGGTAATAGATTGTGGGATTTTATTGTAAAAGCGGACGCAGTTTCCCATAAATGATTTGTTTACTTTTGTAAGTCTAAACCTAGGAGCCACAATTTTGTTTCTGTTTCTTGTATAAATATTATGGTTGTCTGAGTGTCCTTGTGGAGAACAGCGTGCTGCTCATGATTATAAGTTTTTCTTCGATCCTGGTCCAACTTTAACTTCTTAAAGACGCATCCGCCGTTTGTACGCCGAGATCTTTTAAACTACGTAACGGGTTTTAAGGCGGTTTCACTGATAGACGGATAGATTTGATTTAGAAGGTAGGGCGATTTGGGATTTCCCATGGGTTATCCCATTTAAATTGGAGCCGCCCGACTGGGGACTGTACCTCCGCCTTACAAAAGACCGCAGTGAAATAACACTACTTGATGTAGTGTTGTGTTTCTGCGGTAAGTAAGGTTGCCAGTGCTCCACGAGGATACGCTGGGCTAGTAGTATTGCTGTTAGCACAGTGAGTCCTCATCAACAACATGGTTGGAACCCCGTAAGTGATACCCCTGGTATTGCTAGCGGCTATAGGCTACGGTGACTGCTTACCTAAGATTCCTGAGGAAGGTTTTACGTATGATTAATTTAGGTTTCAATACAATATGCATTTAAATATATATAGAGAAATTCAGACCAGAGATGCGTTCCTGCGAAACCGGGGTAGGGTCGCTAGTTTGTCAATAAAAGTGTATAGAATATCAATTGTTTTCAATACTGAATTAGGAGATTTCGGAATAAAAAGTTCTTCACTTGTTACGATTTTTTTTAGCCACTGTTGGGATATAATAAACAATCACACATAAGTATCTTAAGAAAATGCCTTTATTCTTAAATCACAGACAGACACTTTTATACATTGGTAGATAGATCAAATCTTATCACGAGATGCTCAGATTTGTACTACATCATATTGGAAGAGAGACCAAGTTTATGAGAAAGTTAATACAAGATCGGTATCCATGGTATCATTTCCTTGTCAATATATCTCTATAACTTTATACAGAGTGTTTAGGTTTAGACTTGAGTCCTATTTTTTTATACCTAGGCATATTTTTAATCTAAATTTTACAAGGTATTTCATATTGTATTTACTATAAAATTATCAGTTTTATTTTTATTTTATGAAAATAAAAATATTTTTTTTCGGTTTCTTAAAACCGATTGCTCGGTTTGACTGTGAAAGTACTTAGCTTACCATAAGCATACCTTTTATTCACATTAAGATTTCTAATTAAAATCAAAAAAGGTATCAAAACGTAAAACTAAAAACCTTAAAAATATAATATAAATATTAAAATATAAAATATATTAAAATGATGTCCCTGTGGGCAAGGTTCCGAAGATATTGGCAGCGTTCCCCCTCTGAATAGCAATACTAAATCTTTGTCTTTTTTTTTTCTTTTCATTGTACATAAATGTATGTACAATGTAGCGCGCGTTAATGCAATCTAATTAGCGTTTAATTAGCCAACATGCTAATCGCAGGAGACACAGTATTTAACAGTATTCCTTCACCCAAAGTAACTGTACAAGCGTATCTCAATATAGGTAATCTAATTTTGACATAGTAAGTAGCATTAATTGAATTCCGTCATACGGGTCGACATAGATAGGTATTATTATATGCGAACATATTGATACGTCGCTTACTAGATTAGAAATAGGTAATCTAATGACAACCGGTAGGGTTTCGTAGCCGCATCCCATTTGAGGTGGCCCGGGCTCAATATCAGACTGTACCAAGAACATTTTATGCTAAAGTACAGTGATTGTTATCGGGTGATATTAAGTAAGCTTTTCATTAAGCTGCTATTTTAGCGACGCAAGTTCGAATCACATCGGCCTGTACCAGTTATAGACTTTTTCTGAAAAAAAAATTGGTCACACCACGAGCTTTAAGGTGAACGAAAACATCGTGAGGAAACCTGCATACGTCTGTGAATAAATTCAAGAACTTATGTAGTGCCTAAGAGACGGCGAGGGCGACGCGACGGACTTACCATTCGTCACGAGAGCACCAAACGATGTCTACCACTTCGGGGACCCTTACGGGAAGGCTTGTAGATACATATTTATTCACTATCTTTAGCCCGTGGCTTCACCTGTGTGGTCTGAATAAAGATAGTTATAATCTATCTCATTGACAAATTTCATAACGATCCGTTCAGCCTTAGTCGTGTTAAGGTAGCAAACATATAAACAGAGTTACTTTCGCATTTATAATATTAGTGAGGTTAAATTTCTGCGTTAAATTTATACCAGACAACGCTGTGTGATAATGTCAAAACATTACTATGATGAGAATGACATTTCTACACCTATAAGGGAAGCCATGTTCTGCGGCATTATTATTAGGTTAGGTGTTATTAATTTACCGCATTGAATTTTATATCAAAAACATTTTTATTCCAACGAAAACGAGGGCAAAGTTTATGTTTATGCATTAAAATCGTAATTATCAAACCAATCTCGACCGTAGCTAACAGGAAAACCCCAGGTTGTGAGGTTTGATTTGCATGGCTGTATATAGGGCACGTTTGACCAGTGTACCGTATGTACGGTGGAGGCTTTGATATAGCACGGCTATTTATACGTACACTACATACCTATCTAAGTAAGCAAAGGCTGAACGTATGTTTTCTTATTTTAAAGCTATATTCCCTGAGAGTTACTGCATGCTTACTTCGTAGTAGGTAATGAGACTAGTATGTTTGTAATTCCATGCTTCTGTCCCATCGGAACGTTGATAGTAAGCTTTTAACCTTAAGCTGATGATATAACATATTATATTTCATTTGTATTAAGGATGTAGGGTAGCTGTAACTGTATTAAGCCAACTTTTTTTTCATCTATACTATAATTTTATAAAGAGGAAAGATTTGTATTTGTGTATGTATTGAATAGGCTCCGATACTATTGGACCGATTTCAAAAATTCTTTCACCGTTAGAAAGCTACATCATCACTGAGTAACATAGGCTATATATTATACTAGCTTCCCGCCCCGGCTTCGCACGGGTAGACAAAATATTTGATAAATGTCTATAGGCTCCGAAACTACTGGACCGATTTCAAAAATTCTTTCACCGTTAGAAAGCTACACTATCACTGATTAACATAGGCTAGCTGCCCGCCCCAGCTTTGCGCGGGTAGACAAAATATTTGATATAAATGTCTACCCGCGCGAAGCCGGGGCGGGCCGCTAGTAATATATAAACATAAACGTTGTACAGTTTATGTTGAAATATTTGGCCCAAAGGCTAAGCATTGCAATTCAGCGTGGCAATGCCGCCAGCCTTCTTGGCACACTTCCCCGTGACAGTGGTTCGGGACATTTATTTTACGTGTAGGTAAGTTTTGTACTTCTTAGTTTAGTTTATTTTAAGTTTTTGTACCTATATTAAGCTTATGTCAATACTAAGATGATCCATCTGAATTCTGATGTTGTTATGAGTAGTAAAATAATTAATTCGCTATATAAACATTAATAGTTTTCTGTACTAATATTATAAAGAGGAAAGATTTGTACTCTTTGTGTGTGTATGTTTGTATTGAAGCTCCGAAACAACTGGGCCGATTTCAAAAATTCTTTCACCGTTAATAAGCTACATTATCGCTGAGGAACATAGGATATATATAATGTTGATACGCGGACGAAGTCGCGGGGAAACAGCTAGTAGTTAATAAATAGAATGCGGTAATAGTCACAGATAGTGTGAAAAAAATCCAAACAAAATTCTTTGCCGTTTTCACTAGATTGAATTAGAAGCACGCTTCAAGAGAAAACTCTACCTAGTAAAATTTTGTATTGGCTCCAGAATGTCAGGTACATTCTCTGATCTTTATATTTTGTTTCGGTATTCGTGGAATTCACGACGTTACCAACCAGGTTACACGGCTATTTGCTGGTAATAGGGCTGTGTAGGAATACTTTTCAAATAATAACACTACATAGTATAAAACAAACTCGCATCCCGCTGTGTCTGTCCCTATGTATGCGAAGATCTTTAAAACTACGCAACGGATTTTGATGCGATTTTTTTTATAGATAAAAGGATTCAACAGGAAGGTTTTTATGTATGATTAATAAGTGTTTTGAAGGTATTTAACTTATAATATGACCGACGCTGGCCGTGCGTAGCCGGGGTGGATCGCTAGTATAGGATAAAACGAAAAAATATATTTGTGAATATTTATACTCTTTCTTATATTTATAGACCAAATCTACACTAATAATATTATATAGTGGAAAGATTTGTATTTTTGTATGTAACGAATAAGCTCAAAAAGTACTGGACCGATTTTAATAATTATTTTTTCATTAGAAAGCTACATCATCACTGAGTAACATAGGCTATATATTATATTAGCTGCCCGCCTCGGCTTCGCTCGGGTAGACAAAATATTTGATAAATGTCCGAAACTACTGAACCGATTTAAAAAATCTTTCACCGTTAGAAAGCTACACTATCACTGAGTAACATAGGCTAGCTGCCCGCTTCGGCTTTGCACGGGTAGACAAAATATTTGATATCAATGTCTACCCGTGCGAAGCCGGGGCGGGCCGCTAGTGTGTTATATATTTATTAATATTATTAAATTTATGGCAAGAAAACGAAAAAAGAGTCTTCATTTCGAAGAGGCCCTGAATCTAACCATTTGACAACCTTATCTGAGCTTTATTGACTGAACCGTGCGGCATTTTCAATATGTTTCCATTTCACAGGAAAGCGGAAGAGTCTGCGATACCTAGTTCCAGTAATATAAAAATGAAGATGAAACTAATATGGTCAAAGTATTTCATTTCAAATGAGCGAGTCCATTTTCACAGTAATTTAATTAAATTAATTTATATTAATTTTAAAAACAGTCTATAGCGGTATTGACGATGGAAACTATAGTTACAAGGTGCGATAACCTTGCTCTTTACCTACCCAAGGAATATTTCATAGTCTATAACCTCTTTAAAGAATTTCCAAGTCAAAGTTATTTACTAAGTAGAGTATGTCAACAATATGCCAGTGAATAGAGCACCCGATGGGAAATCAGCCGTGGGCCGCCCGTGGCTGTAGCGTCGGTAAATACCTGAATACGGAATGCAATCGGCTGTCTAGAACTGTTAGTTAGGGTTTTAAGCATGCAAGCCAAAACTTTAAAAGCTATTGCGAATATGTGTTCTCCCGCGGTTTTTCCCAAATAAATCGGAGAGGACTGTACCTCCACCTTACAGAAGACCGCAGTGAAATAACATTACATGATGTAGTATTGTGTTTCTGCAGTAAGTAAGGTTGCCAGTGCTCCACGAGGATACGCTGGGCTAGTAGTAATGCTGCTAGCACAGTGAGTCCTCATCAATAAAATGGTGGGCAAATGGCAACCCGTTAGTGATACCCCTGGTATCCATTAGTGATCCAAAACCCATTAGTGAAAACCGCATCCAAATGGGTAAAGACTCTCAATAATAGTATTCCTATGTATCTTCCATGTACAGACAGCGACCAGTAACATTTTGATTATATGTATTGAAATAAAACTGGTTAAGGCCAAATATTTTATGTGTAAATAGATAGTTTATTTAGTTCTGTTTTTAGGTTTATAATTCAATTAGATTTTAATAAAATTTTCAAATTACTTACCCATTATTAACACATTTTTCGTGTTGAATTAAATCATTCCATTTATTACATCCATTTGCAGTATGTTCGAGATTTTGTGCTAAAGACAATATGCCAGAACTCCACGCCTGGTGCAGAATATTCAAATTAGCTCCTGTGTTCTCTATCCTTGATAATATTGACCTTAACTCATTATAATAACTGTTTGTTTTGATCTAGAACCGTTTTGCGTACGTACGTACGTACAAATTGAGATTTTAATATATTGGGACAAGGTGTTATGGAAATGTTAAGCGTTTAAAAAGAGAGGTAGGGCGAATTGGGATCTCCCTTGAGTTTTCCCATTAAAACTGGAGCCGCCTGACTGGGGACTGCACCTCCACCTTACGGAATACTGCAGTGAAATAACACTACTTGATGTATTGTGATGTTTCTGCGGTAAGTAGGGTTGCCAGTGCTCCACGAAGATGCGCTGGGCTAGTAGTAATGCTGCTAGCACAGTGATTCCTCATCAACGACATGGTTGGCAACCTGTTAGTGATACCCCTGGTATTGCTAGCGGCTATAGGCTATGGTGACTGCTTACCATCAGGTGGGCCATATGCTTGTGTATCACATTAGTGGTATAAAAAATAAAATAAAAACAGCGTATATTAATTTAGTTATTTTGTACAACAGAATCGGCACCAATCTACCTATTTATACCTACTAGTGATACGGTAAAGCACGACAACATCGCTGTGACAACCTTCGAAGTGGATGCTTGAAGAATAATAGGAGTAAGTATTGAGAAGTCTCCGGCAAGTTGGGAGAGTTCTTCCTTTAATCTGTCACGTTGTTCAGCTAGTTTGTAGTGAGCTAACTCAGTCCCAAGTGGTCTCACAAGGCGAATGTAATTTGTTCATTATTTTCACTTAAAAGTTAAGAGTGTGCACGAGTGATGTTTTAAACTGACTTCATAATTTGGCTCTTTTTAACCCCCGACGAAAAACGAGGGGTGTTATTAGTATAAATAGTGCATATCAGTGTATCTGTCTGTCTGTCTGTGGCATCGTAGCGTAAGCGGATGAACCGATTTGAATTTAGATTTTTGTATATTTTAATCAACTACTCTAGCGTAGCTGAACGGAACTGCGTGTTTTTTTATTTGTTAGGTGAAGATTTAGAAACAGTTCATCTTATTGTATTTTTTTATAATCGAACATAGGTCTTCGGATAATGAAAGGAAAATTAAAAAAGGGGGAGTAATAAGCTCAATTTTTTTTATTCGATTCGACTTATTACCTGATACATTCAAGCTCGACTTTTTTGGAATCCCATGAAATAGTTTTTTTTAATGATATCAATATTATAGTTTCGTTCAACATTTAGTTACGAGATCAATAAAAAATTCTTTGTAATATCTACAGAAATTCCTCTAGTAGGTAACTAGGCAATCACTTACCAAGCTTTACGAAGGTTTCAAATACTAGGACAGCCAAGATTTATATCTTCAATCTTATTTCAACAGAACCTTTATAATTCGCCAACCGTATTTCTTTTTATTTCACTTATCATGAAAACATACGAGGGTCCGACTGTAACGGGCCCGCTACTATTGTAGTACCTTCTTAATAATAATAGTCTTGTGTAATAATAGTTTAATAGTATCGTGGAATGTATTTTTAAAGTCCTCTTTCCATCATCCTTACCTTAATTATATTTCACCATCTTGCTCTGTTACCGATGACTTGTAGTCCATCCTAGACTGATATATACTACAATATCTTTAGTACCTAGATGCGTTTTGTTTTGGAGAAATGAAAGAGAAGGTGAATGGAAGAGAAATGTATTTGCCATTTGGATGAATAGATTCAATCATAATTAGTAGCATTGAAAGCGAAAATTTTTGGTACCAATTTTTGCGGCAGGTATTACATGCTTCCTGAATTGCAGCGATAAAAACTATGAAAAAAAAACATTTAGAAAAGTTGATTCAATAAGTAACTAACGATAAAATAACAAATATTTCACTCATCCATCGTCTAACAAAGAGCTTAAAAGTACCTAAGGTGAGTGCTTCATAAAGGAGCGCGAACGTATCAACAATTCCATTTTAACGTTACGTGTGCTTACCCGTTAAGATAATATATAGAAAAGAGACCTTGTGAGGGATTACAGAGGTCTCACATAGTAAGGTACGCGACTTAACTTAGTAACGCCCTCTGTGTATCTAACTTTCACCACAGTAGGTATAATTACGAAGCTTCGCGGAGCCGTTTTCATCAACTTCTACAGGGTCAGGCTCTTGTATTTTTAGAAAAATAAAGGTTACTTGATTAAGAGACTAAAAGATCAAAAAATTTATAGGAATTTCTGTGCAATGGAGTACCACCATCTCATAGCTTGTTTTTTTATTTGTCTCTATGTTTCTCTGAGTCGCGGTTTTGTCATCATATACATGGAGGTTCTATGTTCGTCTGTATGTTTATTTTTATACATGCCTATCGAATTTTTCTCCAATTCTTTACAATAAAAAAAAAAAAATCCGTACTTGAATCCGGTGGGTGTTAAAGAAGCGAAAGAGGTGTGCAACTGTGCAAGTCAAGAGTGAAATGGGGCTCTATACTCTCTGCCTACCCCGTGAGGGACTTGGCGTGATAATTATGTATGTATGTATGTATGAATATTGAACCCTGTGCAGAATTTGATAAAGTCGATATTAAACCACGTCGGCATCCGTTTTCTGCTTATATACGACTGCCAAATTCGCTGACAAATGGACTTAGCTTACCAGCTAAGGAACGCTGGGAATGCAGCGTGGCTTAGAGAGATAAGTCAAAATGGTCGGAATTATTCAACGGATAAATACATCGCCACAATGGCATGCTTTAGCCACAGCATAATCAATAATGAGTTCAGCGTCCTGATCCAGCGTGTGATCCTAAATCAGCAGATTTCGTTGACTTTGCCATTTATCGTAATGGCCATCAAAATTTCGTTGGATGAACAAGATGGTACATACCGATGCTGGATATTTAGCTTGAACTAGACAATTAAGCTGAAGGTAAGTAAGGTTGCCAGTGCTCCTCGAGGATACGCTGGGCTAGTAGTAATGCTGCTAACACAGTGAGTCATCAACAACAGTCATCAATCAACAACAGGGTTGGCAATGTGTTTAGTGATCCCCTGGTATTTCTAGCGGCTATAGGTTACGGTGACTGCTTATCTTCTCATTTGAATAAAAGTTATTTAAAAAAATTACATTACTTACAGCGCTAAACGTCACACGACCAATTGCATCACATTAAGGTGATTCAATTTAAGCTCGACTGAGTTTCAACAACTAGCGAATATTGTTCGAGATAGAACAATTTGTCACAAATTAGCAATTATCACATTAAAATAACAATAGAAGAGAAATAGCAACTTTAAATTGCTTAACAAAAGATTATAATTACTAAATTCGTAAGTAAAGTTGGAGAAGAAAAAGCGCCCTATTGTTTTAATCCAACAATCGGATTTGAGGACACGAAAATTGAGGTATTGTCTAAAATATTTTAAATTAATCAGTCAGTCTAGATGAGTCGAACCAAGATATAATACTTGTATAATTTGTGGCTCTACCCACAGAATATCAGAACACTTATATTTAAGTCTTCCAGAACTCGGAGCAGCTACTAATAAAACGCATTTATTACAAAGCTTTCCGATCCGAACTTTGGTTTATGCTTTAGGTAGAAACTGAATTGTCAAATACTAAGTAATTATGTACTGAAAACCTTCTAAACTATATTTATTTACATAAGAATTAGGTAGAACCTCTTTATTTGTACGTTAACTACGTTGTATAGAGACATAGCTTACATAATCCTACTAATATTATAAATGCAAAAAATTGTGAGTATGGATGGATGTTTGTTACTCTATCACGCTAAACCTACTCAACGGATTTGGATGAAATTTGGAACACAGATAATTTATAACCTGGATTAATACAGGATACTTTTTACCCTGGGCAAATGTTTTTATCACGGGAAAATTTTATTTTCCTCTGAGATTCTTAGCTCAAACGGACGTAATCGCGGGCAGTAGCTAGTCTGATATATTTAATAGTGGGTATTCACTTGATTTTAAGTCATTATTATGCAAGCTAAGGGGTGCTTAATCACGCAATCGCCGCAGTGGGATGTAAATTGAGGAGGAGTCTACCTACTCCTTCTGCTCGATAAAGGCTAACACTGTCATTTATTTGCACTTTAAATGGTTTACCAATTAGTCAGCTATATATTTATGTTCCTGAGTTAACAGTATATCATATCTCAGAAAGGTACGGTACTTAGAAGTCAATTTGTATTATGTTTTCTAGGGAAACAAGTCAGATTCTAAAATCCAGTAGTATACGTATGATCAGTAGCTAAATTATCTTCAGACTTGTCGTAATTACCACTTAATTCCACCGGTTAATGACACAACGTGCTTTTCAGTGAATGAGAATATGATGTGGAAATATGCATACGTCAGGTCATTAAGCTCTTCAGTGAAACAGAAGTAGGTGAAGAACCTGCATGCGTCAGGCCATCAGTTCCACTGTGTATGTGAAGTGCACCGGCACCGTGCACTGGGCCCACGTACACTATGGCACGGGATCGTATGGCATTTTTGCCTTCGTTAAAAGGCTGGTGCAGTGGGGATTTTATTTGTGTTGTATCTCTATTTTGCTACTTAACTGGACTAAGGTGCGAGTAAGATGGCCAGCCAGCCGGGTACGCCGTAAGAATTTTCTGGGACTCACAGGATTTTGAATTACGAACCTAAAACTCCGGCTTCGGCTTCATCGACCATTGCATCTCAGGGATCACTGGAAAATAGCCCTATATACACCAATGACTAAGGCTTATACTTGTCTTCAATTCTTCCATATCAGCAGTTTATGGGTAGTGACGTCACTCCCATCCACCGTCGGTGACAATTTATGCCCACGATTCGATAATACAGCAAAATTGAGTCGACACTTCTCGATCACCACAAAGTTCTTTAATCCCGATATTCAATAGTGCGAGCTTATAAATAATAAGTATAAAAAGTATTGAATATTTTAGTTCAGTTAAATACTTAATTCTTATTGATGATTTTATATTACCTATGAGCAGTTCAGTTGAAACGTCGTGATTCCTTATAGCTAGACTATTCGGAGTTGAGCATTTTAGTCAAATTGTCTCGTTCAGATGCTTTCGCCTGTAGCGGATTAAAATAGACAGAACCCACTGAATACGGTGGTATTGACCCCGCTACGATCACTGACAAGACTTCGTGGTCTAAGCCAGGTTTTAACATACTTGCAACTGAGCCGATTAAAGGTACTACGACACTACACTACGTAGGTTCTTGAAAGAGGTCTCTAAGATCAATATGTTTTTACTATTACCGTCAGACTGGTACATCCTCCAAGTATTTATTTATTACTCGGAAAATTAACAGCACCTTAACACTTTTACAGAGAGAGAGGTTTCACGTGGGATTTCCCATTTAAATTGGAGCCGCCCGACTGGGGACTGTACCTCCACCTTACAGAAGACCATACTGAAATAACACTACTTGATGTAGTGTTGTATTTCAGCGGTAAGTAAGGTTGCCACTGCTCCACGAGGATACGCTGGGCTAGTAGTAATGCTGCTAGCACAGTGAATCCTCATCAACAACATGGTTGGCAACCCGTTAGTGATACCCCTGGTATTGCTAGCGGCTATAGGCTATGGTGACTGCTTACCTGGGCCGTATGCTTGTGTGGCACCTTAGTGGTATAAAAAAGTGCAAACTAAAACCGTTAGCCTTTAAATATGAACATTTTTGCTATGAAGTAAGTGATTAGAGGGAGCATATACTATGTATGTATGAATTATTAAGAAAATAACTATACGAAGAGTAAATTTTCGCCGGGGGCATAATGAACTGGAGTTTTCTTTTGTAATGAACGAAATAAAAACGTCATCTAGACATTATGAATTCATAAAACGCTCGCGAAGCTCTTTCATTTGCCTCCAGCGTATTTTCTGAGTGGCGTATCATACGGGTGTGAATTTCGCATTGTCATTCATGCGTATTCAAACACGATGTAATTATTAAATATTATTTTCAACCGACATCAAAAGGTGGAGGTTTCATACACGTGTCGTTGTTTAGAATATAACTAATTAAAATTATTCAGTTACGTGTATAGCTTAATGCTTATATGCAGGCGGTATTCAATCAATCGCTTACAATATCAATAGCGGATGCCTTTGTTCAGAATTTCATATTGATGATACGTTTATAGGTGTCCTTCATCTAATGCTCCATATTATGTCTTATGAAATTGTAGTTTTAGGATAGAACTTAGTGAAGTAGAAAAAAAAATTAATATTTATTTACCAAAGACAATAACTACATATGAATAATGATGCTTGGACATTATCACACAGCGCCATATGGCCCCAAACTAAGCAAAGCTTGTACTATGGGAACCAGCAGCTGATATAATACTTATATACTTTTTGTTTGTAAATACATACTTATAATACATACCAAACACCCAGTCGCAAGACAAACATATTTGACACATAAATGTTTGCTCCGGCGGGAATCGAACTCACGACCTCTAGCGTAGCAGTCGGGTGTACTAACCACTAGACCAGCGGTCTCGTCTTGGTTCTTAACACTATCAAATAGAAATAATAAGCACTTAAGAAACTAAAAGCCCAATTACCAGTGGCTTCCACACAACGTCGACCCTGTCTCGTGGAGACCTAGAATTTGACAGTCTAATTATTACCTGAGTGCGATCGATAAAGAAAATTAAAGAGAGACTACAAAAGTTATCAAAGTATAATAAAATAAATTGTCAAAAAAAAGAGTCTGAAGTATTTTTCCCAAAAAGAATTTTGTTATATATGCAAGTCGTAAAAGCTTTTGTAGTTTTCTTAGTGAGCACGCGTGCATTTTTAAACCGTGTATTTTCAGAGATACTTTATTTTGCGTAGCGGCTCTTTATGTCTGTGAAAACTTGTGACGTGTTGTTTGTTTATTGGTAGACTTTCTCGTGGAGTGTTTGTTCTTACACTCAGTTACTTATATTATATGAAGTATCAAAAACATTAATACACACATAATAATACATAAAATCACGCCGTTCGAGTATGTATCAGAGCTTAGAGAGCCATTTCTCTCTTGACTTGCACACCTCTGTTTTTTCTGCATTCATTAATCTCTACATACATGCTCTCCAGTATTTTTTTATTTCACTGCGGTCTGCCGTAAGGATGAGGTACACTCCCCAGTCGGGCGGCTCCAATATTAATGGGAAAACCCACGGGTGATCCCAATTCGCCCTACCTCTCTTTTTTAGGCTCATGGTAAAATTCATTGGTACAGGCTGCGATTTGAACCTGGGCCCATCAGATGACAGGCCGTTGCTTCAACCACAAGGCCACAACGGCTACTTTTATTTTTACTATTATTGGACGCTTAACTTATAGCCGTTTCGATGCCACCAAGGTATCAAGGGTCAATCACTCTTGACTTGCAGTGCACGCACACCTCTTTTGCATCTGTAACATTCAAAATTAAAATCGAATCAAAATAATCTACTAAAAAAAGACTCCTGAGAAGAACCAGCAGAAGAAGAAACTCATTCATGATTCCCTTCACACATGCCAGTTAAGTGTACTTTTTCTTTTCGGTGTCTAATCAAGTACACTATTTTAAAAAGAGAGGTAGGGCGATTTGGGATTTCCCGTGGGTTATCCCATTTAAATTGGAGCCGCCCGACTGTAGACTGTACCTCCGCCTTACGGAAGACCGCAGTGAAATAACACTACTTGATGTAGTGTTGTGTGTCTGGTAAGTAAGGTTGCCAGTGCTCCACGAGGATACGCTGGGCTAGTAGTATTGCTGCTAGCACAGTGAGTCCACATCAGCAACATGGTTGGCACCCCGTAGTGATACCCCTGGTATTACTAGCGGCTATAGGCTACGGTGACTGCTTACCATCAGGTGAGCCGTATGCTTGTGTGCCACCTTAGTGGAATAAAAAAGAAAAAAACTATTAGTATGATGAAAACTCTATGGGAGTTAATTTAATATTTATTTTGCAAAAAAAAGCACGAAGCACACGGCGTACATTTAATTTTAATTTTCCAGTAATTATTTAACGAAAGGTGTTTCTATTTCCTGGTTCTGTTCAGATAGAGTAGTGCTCGATACTGCGAGGCGAGCCAATATTTGAACTGGGTCTCAGTGAATTTACACTACGTTAAGGGGAAATTCAAAGCATTTTGTCGCAACAAACTGGTAGGTATTGCATTTATGCCTTGATCAAAACAAATGCTAAAATAGCAGTCATTATTATTTTTAGAACAAAACAAGTGTCAATTTATTTAAACAATATTTAGAAGTTTAATATTTGTTTTTTTCTAATCTAATTATGGAGGCAATTCTGTTGTACGAAATAATTAAGCTAAACTAATTTGACAGGACTCAAATTATTGCCATTCTTATTGAACCCCGCACATGAGAAAGGGATAGCAAGATATTTAGTCCTGTCGAATTAGTTCCGTTTATTGATTTTGTGCTACAGAATTAGCAACAATGTTACAATCGCCGGCACGTAACTTGGCCAAAGTCGTTAGATGCGTACAAGTCGCCTTTTAGATCTTCGGTTGTCAAGCGGGACGCAACGTATGAGGAGCACCGTTCTGAGCGTGCGATTGGTGCGTCGGTCGACCCTTACCTCCCGCACCGTGTCCACGTTTCGTCCCACTCTAAATTACAATTGCGTGCACTAAGTTTAACCCTACGTTTATGCGTTATTTTTTAAGTTATTTTAACGAATATTTTTGCATTAGTCTTAAATGCTTATAATTAAACACAGATACAAACAAACTAAGAACAAAGAATATATCGAGATTCTGGGCAAAGTATGTTCCACGAATTTACGATGTATGTAACATTGACGTTAATTAGTGTAACAGGGCTAACATGGCTGATTCCCTTATTTATCTACGCCACAGTAGGAAAAATAAATAGACAAATGAATTAACCAACTGGTTGTATTGCCCTTAACTGCCTATCAGCGTCACTAATTGAAACGTACTCACTACTGCTTAATAATTCCGTATCTTATCCGAGTTGAATCCGCACTCAATTATTGCGCTACAATCAATTTCTTTGATAGAATTTTATATTATGTTTGAGGAACTCGATCAATTATAGTTTGCACAATTTTGCATTTTTTTAATGACTCTCTATCTCAAAAATTAACGAGACAGTGAAAAGATACAATTTTTTACCGGTCTTTTTAATCACAAAGGCCGCCATTTTTCCTCTATTGATCTAAAATGACGTGAGAATGTTTGCTATACGTGCGTATCTACTCTGAGGCTATACTGTCATATGGTATAAGCCCACTGCACAGAGTAGATAAATTACACCACTGGTATCAATTTCTTATGTACTCTGAGCTGGTATCGAGGAGTGCGATGCCTGCCGCCTGGCTATCAGTAGGCAAGCCTCGTCTATGTTGTGTACATGTGGAATAGCCCCTATTCATCGAAGCAATCGTAAGAATTGCCTGTTCGTGACATTTAAAAAACGCTAGTCGTAAATATCGTATATATAAATGTGAGTGCTTTAGCGGGAATAGTCGTGTTTTTTCAAGTCACTCGCGCAGTAACAAAACAGAAGCGAATTATGTTGTTTAACCTTTATATTTAGTGGTAAAATGATCATTAAATTAAATTTATTATGTAATCGATATTTTTAAACAATTTTAACAGTGATTGGTTTGTTCACAATTAACGTCATAACCATGGAGTCTTCTTCTTCTTCTTCCTAAGTATGGCAATCAATCCCTTCAGGGACTATTTTTGCCAGTGTCGAGTGTTAGAGAATTTTCATGTTGCAAAATTTCTCGTGTTTGCCGCATTAAAATGCCTAGTGTCATGCATTCTAACGCCCAATGGAGTTTCTGGAGACAACCCACGGCAGTAGCAGATCGTAACACGCCGTTAGATTAGAGGTAACCTATTGACCAAAATGATAAATCACTTAACCCAAAAGTCGTATTATGGCATTATTTCCAATGCTCCTATAAATCAGTCACTAAATGAAACTTTACTGCACATATCGACACCAAAAATACATATTAAAGATCACTATAACACAATTTACGACACACTGGAAAAAATCTCAACCGCTCCGCCTGATTCCCGCCAAAAACTCCCCAACCATGGAGTCATAACATAGATTCCATTTTGTTACGGTTGCCAGTAGCCAAAAATTAAGTCCATTTCTAGACTTTTTTCCAAACAATACTTCGGCAATTTTATCTAGAATGTTACTTTCACGACTTCTTTAATTCATTCAATCAAGTTATTAAATTAGATATTACAATAATTTTATATTCTCCACGCTCGTTCAGTATGTAAAATAAATGAGTATTCACTGCACCTTGGCTCGAATGTAAATTCTGCTGCTAGAAGCTGCAGTTAGATTTAGAAATGCGAATCGAATGTCAAACCTCGTTTGTCGGAATAGTATTACCACAGAGCCCGCATCGTCAAGTTATTCTGTCCACATTATAGACTTAGATTAGGAGTTTTTGGCGGGAATCAGGCGGAGCGGTTGAGATTTTTTCCAGTGTGTCGTAAATTGTGTTATAGTGATCTTTAATGTGTATTTTTGGTGTCGATATGTGCAGTAAAGATTCATTTAGTGACTGATTTATAGGAGCATTGGAAATAATGCCATAATACGACTTTTGGGTTAAGTGATTTATCATTTTGGTCAATAGGTTACCTCTAATCTAAAGGCGTGTTACGATCTGCTACTGCCATGGGTTGTCTCCAGAAACTCCATTGGGCGTTAGAATGCATGACACTAGGCATTTTAATGCGGCAAACACGAGAAATTTTGCAACATGAAAATTCTCTAACACTCGACACTGGCAAAAATAGTCCCTGAAGGGATTGATTGCCATACTTAGGAAGAAGAAGAAGAAGACTTAGATTGGCTCAGAATAATGACTAAAACTTGCTTACAAGATTAGTACTAGTACATATTCATTATTTGAATATGTACGTATACAAACAGCCAAACATTACCTAGAGGTACACATTGAAAATACATCTACTTTATTTATTTTTTAAGGCTCTGTACCCGAAGGGTAACCTACTGAACACATTACTAAGACTTCGCTGTCCGTCCGTCAGTCCCTCCGTCCGTCTGTCTGCCAACGGGCTATATCTCACGATGCGTAATAGGTAGACTATTGAATTTTTCACAGTATGTGTGTTTCTGTTGCCACTATAAAAACAAATAATATATTTATTTTTTATATACCACTAAGGTGGCACGCAAGCATACGGCCCACCTGATGGTAAGCAGTCACCGTAGCCTATAGCCGCTAGCAAACCCCAGAGGTATCACTTACGGGGTGCTAGCAGCATTACAACTAGACCAGCGTATCCTCGTGGAGCACTGGCAACCTTACTAACCGGCGAAACACAACACTACGTCAAGTAGTGTTATTTGACTGCGGTCTTCTGTAAGGTGGAGGTACAGTCCCCAGTCGGGCGGCTCCAATTTAAATGGGATAACACACGGGAAACCCCAAATCGCCCTACCTCTCTTAAAATTAACACTACTTAATAGAAATTAGATAAATAAATAATAAAAAAAGAGGCTCCCCTACTGGCAACATGTCTCTTATTCTTAATAATGGTAACAAGTAGTCGCTTGAAATACTCATACAGTGGGAACTGATATATTTTCTAAAATAAAGAGTTATTTTTTACTATTACAAACAGTTCGGAAACCCTCGTTGCGCGAGTCCTACTCGATATTTTTCTTCTCATATACGAATGTTGTGATGCGATTGTCAGTTTGTCTATTTTTTACGCTTCCACGCTGATTAACTAAATCATAAACCTTATCCATAGTAGATGCCACTAAACTTTAGTTGTATAAAATATTCATAGGTATATGCCAGTGTGGCTGCAGTAGTAGCGGCGACCTCGGAATTCTGGCCCACGTCTGGGTCACCCAGGAATGTCGGCTATTGGTTACTGTAGCGGTATTGGCTGTATTTGTCGCTAACATCCGCGGTGGCCGTGTGGCTAAGTGACCAGCTGATATTTGAAGTGGTCTGGGTTCAGACCGAACGAGTTTTGTAAACTACTAGCAGCCCGCCCCGGCTTGGCACGGGTAGACAAACAGACTTTTTCCGGCAATTTTCGATTTTTTTTCCTCCGTAAAAACCATCTTCGTACTTCAAGGAATATTCTAAAAAAAGATTAGCGAAATCGGTTCAGCTGCTCTCGAGATTTGCGCTTAGCAACACATTCAGCGATTCATTTTTATATTAAAGACTAGCGGCCTGCCCCTGCTTCGCACGGGTTTACACAAAACCCAAATGATATAGACATAAAAACCTTACTCAAGAATCACTCCGTTCATTAATGAAGACTGCAAAAAAACCGTTGCGTAGTTTAAATGATCTAAGCGCACAGACGGCGGGAACAACTTTTCTTTATACTATGTTAATTACAATGATTTATTGATGTGTAACAGGAAGTCAGGTAACCACGCTATTTGATTTGACCAATAAACGCGCGCTGTGGTATGTTGGCCGTCAGATGTCAGATGCTAGACATCATATGCGACTACTGAAAGCTCGCTTAGTTTGTTTTATTATTGTCACTAGTTCAGTTGCTCAGTTATAGGGGCGGCAACGTGCGAGTGATACCCTTGGTGTTGCAAGCGTCCACAGGCTACGACAACCGTTTACCATCATGCGGACCGTATGCTTGTAAAAGCTGACTGAACCATAGATATGTATGTTAAGAAGGTGTCTACTTAGCCTGATCATGTGCACTTTAATTTAGAGATGTTCGCAATTCAAGGGGTATCACTAGCGCGTTGTACTGTAATGTGTAGCATGAACATTATACAATTATATATATTAGCACGTACATCCCTATTCTTAATTCTTAAATCTTAGTTATTGCATACTAACACGTAGTATATAAACCTAACACCTATGTACTATGGGAATTATCATGTAGCCAATACGCGACTACAATCTTCTCCAGTGTCTTATTTGTCCATCCATACTTGACCCCCTGCGTGAGACACCACAGTCCCTTATATCTTAAAATACACTCTACGCTGAAAATATTGTTTATGTCATCCTTACTGCCAGCAAAGCGTATCTTCGATCAACTCTGGAAACTTACTCATCTACATAAAGTAAATTTTTGTCACGCGACTGTTAACTTTATTTCAAGACGCAGTAGATATTTCGTTCCGAAATGTTCCCTATTTTTCTAAATCTGACCTTCATACATCACAAAGGCCCTTTATACCTACATAACATTAAAAATTGGGAACATTCTCCCATCCCAATATCCATTCCACCACAGTAAAATAAATTTTTGTAACACCTAAATCACAACCCATTCAAATTGGACTCCATATTTATTCTTTGACCTTTTGTTGGATTAAAAGGGTTGGGTATTAAGCCCCCAAAATCATTTACATATCGTATTATTTTACACCATTCCACATTTTATCACAATTCAGATACGGATGTACCTTATACAGGAACTCAAACACAAAATCATCTTTATTTGACTAGACTTTACATCAAGCACTTTCAAGCACTGTCGAGACCACTGGTCTAGTGGTCTGTATACCTGACTGCTAAGCTAGACGTCGCGGGTTCGATTCCCGCCGAGGCAAACATTTTTGTGACAAACATGTTTGCCTTGCGTCTGGGTGTGTGGTATGTATTATAAGTATGTATTTACAAAAAAAGGATATAAGTATTATATCAGCTGCTGGTTCCCATAGTACAAGCTTTGCTTAGTTTGGGGCCAGATGGTGTTGTGTGATTATGTCCAAGCATTATTTATTTTAATCATCAGAGTCGGTACAATATAAATGAGGGGTATGGCGTAATAAGTGTTAATTCAAAAACACAACATAATAATAAAATATTATTTTACATAACCAAATACAAAATATATTTTTCATTATCAGTATTAATATTAATCACCTTATTTGTGATTATTTTTGTTGCAAAAAATATCGCATACATAAATAACACGTGCCACTCTAAATACACATTTTCACATGCAATTTAATTATCTAAAACCACAGCGTTTATTATTCTTATCCGCTTCAAAATTGATATTATTTTGCTGTTCATTTTCTAAACATATTGCAGCCATAGTTTTTTTTTTTTAATTGTTCTTGTAGTAAAGGAACTTTCATCATCATATATTTAAGAGCTAGGCTCTTGTCGGTGGAGCAATCGCCAAGCCGTTCTATCGTTAGCCATCTCTTTGAACTCTTGGTACGACATAACGTTAGCCTTCGTCTTTATCTGTTGCAGGTAAATTATCCTTGGCTTCCTCTGCCACGCTTTCCTTCGATCTTTCCCTCTATGATATTTCGTATAAATGCGTCATGTCGTAACAAATGGCCAATCATGTTGCCCCTCCTATTTTCAATCGTACTTATAATAGTTATTTTTTCTCCTACCTTCTTCAGAACGTCCTTTGTTGTTACCATTTCTGTCCAACTTATTCTCTCCATTCTCCTCCAGCACCACATTTCAAATGCTTCCAACAAGGAACTTTATTAAAACAAAACAGATTAAACTATTTACAAAAAAACAGAACTTAACCTACCTACTCAAACAGCACCCACAGATATTAAAATACATGTTGAAACCTCAGATAAAAAAAAAAACATTTTCGAACAACGAAGTGTCGGTTATAACTACGCCTTGTCCACGCACTACATGCTTAAAAAAGAATCATCAAAATCGATTCACAATTGGCGGAGTAATCGGGTAACAAATATACAAAAAAACATACAGTCGAATTGAGAACCTCCTCCTTTTTTGAAGTCGGTTGAAAACCGCCGTCACTTCGTTGTTCGCAGTCTCATCCACCTTTTTATCTAAGTTTCGAAACCACTACATTTACTATTGAAACTATTATTCCGTTTCGCTGCGCGTACAAAATACATGGTTACGTTCCTAGCTATAAACAATGTCAAAATTAGTGAATATATTGTTGGGAAATAATTTATATTCTATTTACCTGTGACAGAACGAACGGGGCCATAAATTACGTCTTGTGCCTTAAAGTATTCTATTATATTGTGAAGGCTCCCTGTTACTAGACACTGTCCAAAGTATGAAATATTGCGGATAGTCTTGCTTCATACAATGTGGCAATGAGACATCACTACATAGTATAAAACAAACTCGCTTCCCTGTCTGTCCTTCCTATGTATGCTTAGATCTTTAAAACTACGCAACGGATGTTGATGCGGTTTTTTTATTGATAGAATGATTCAAGAGGAATATTTTTATGTATCATTAATTTAGGTTTTGTCTAGCACGTGGGAAGCCACCCGACGATGACTGCTTACCATCAGGTGGGCCATCAGGGGCCGTACGCTTGTGTGCCACCGTATAGCGGTATAAAAAAATCGAAAGTAAATTCTTGTAACGTAATCTATGGTAATAATAAAGTACGTATCTCGCTTTATTCCCGTAACTTGTGCTGGTATCGTAAATTCCTGCAGGTAATGGAGTGTCAGGGCGGTAACGAGATTTAGACACCTCACTCGACTTGTTTCTGTCTATTACTGTTTAAGCCTCAAAAGTTACGGTAGACCATGTACCTATGTTACCTGGGATTTTATGACTGTACAGTTTTGAATAGTGCATGTCGATTGCTATTGCTAACTATATCACCTGCCCAATCTAAAGTTTGTAGACAGGACTAAAAAGTCTTGCTATCCCTTTCACATGTACGGGTTTAAATAAAGATAGCAATAGTTTGTATATATAGAAGACTGAACAGCATGTATGACAGACTGAACAATATGTTTATTTATTTCTAATGGAAGATTTACAGACAAATATAGCATATTACTGAATATTTTGGTGACGACAAATATGTTAATAAGTGTAGAGGAGCGAAAGAGGCTTACCTTGAATGGGGAAATCCAGAGCGCTATATAATAGTCCTTATTTATATCGTGCGTAGAGTTTAAAAGGCGTGCATAATCCGTTCCACGTTTTTTCTTTTTGCATTGTTTTCACTATACAACTTTGAAAAATTGCCTTTATTTAACTAAAATAGCCCTTTACTTTAACGACCCCGTCAGTCTAACGATCAAAAGGTAGGAATGCACGCACGTAAAGTCGCGGTTCCGATCAGGTCATGGAACTAAATTATCTGGTTACAACACTGAGAGACAAAGAAAGTTTTACTACCGTCTCTTGTGGAAAATAAAATTTTCTTGGAAAAAAACAGTTTTCCCAGTAAATATAAAAAAGCTGGTTTCGTATTCCCACATGAAAGCCAAAAGAATTTACATTTTGCAAATGAAAAATTTAAAACTAAGTGAGCTCCGTGGTTCTTTAACAGGCCAATTTATCTAGCGGCCGCGCAAATTATTATGTTAATTTGAGACTGCGCAAAAACGGCACATCCCTAGTAATAAATTGTTCTTAAAGTATTCCTAACTAAAAGGACAGAGCAATTTAAATGAAAAATAGTGTTGCATTTATTTACTTCTTGCATGAGACCTAGGTGGCGTCTACGACTTATTTTCATCGAAGTGCTGCAAATGCTACGCACTCGTAGCGCGTAGCAGCTACGCCGTAGATTATGAGTTTTAGTAACTACATTAGGGTTACTAGATTAGATTAAAATAAATATATTTTTAAATAACAATACATATGTCTACAGGAATATATAGGTTCACCAGTGCTGTTCTACGAAAATCAGATATATGAATTCGCTACAGAAGTTGATGCGAGGTATCAAACTACAAAGCCTTTGTTTTAATATCCAACTAACTACACCCAGCATACACTGCAATGCTTCTTTTTCTAATTAATGTGCGCGCCGTAGTTTTTCCTTTTTTCCAGGATCATTTGAGGTTTCGCGCCCAGTGAGCTCAATAGATGCTAATTATAATCGAATGAACTAGTTATAAACGCATATAATATAAAGGTCGATCTATGTGCGTTGAAAACATTTGACACCGTTCTTTTTTCTCACGTTGTGTAATGTCATCATCATTCTCCGCCCTTATCCCATATTATTTGTGGTCGGCGCAATATGTATTTCTCTACCATCCTTCTCTATCAGCCGTCATCTCTGTATTCACTTCCTTTCTGGCCATGTCTTATCTCACACAGTCCATCCATCTTTTCTTCGGACTACCTCGACCCCTGTACCCCATTACCACATTAATACTTAAACCACGTTATCTTCATTCCTCCACATAAGTTGCCCATACCATGACAAAAGCTTGCTCCTCAAGTAACTTTCAAACTTCCTCTAATAAACTCATTTATTACCTTGTAACGTTGTTTAATGTAATATGTCGTAATATTAGTATGTATGTATATATTTTTTTTCTTTTCAGACAGCCTATAAGATTTCAGGCCACGTTAATAAGGCTGTCGCGTTATCTAGTAATTCCAATACGTAACGGACCTCTCGGGAAATTAATTAAGATACGCAATACATCCCTTAATAGCATCCCCCACATATTGCTATCATAAGGAACAATATTATACGGAGAAATTAACGTATTTTGCGTTTCTCAGTTCAGGGTCGGCAACGCGAGAGTGATACCCCTGGTGTTGCGTCCATAGGCTACGGCGACCGTTCACCATCAGGTGGGTCGTATGCTCTGGTCGTATGCTTATTTTCCACCATAGTGGTATAAAGAAAGAAAAAAGAAAGTTACGTCACCGCACTGGCAATTTCGTAACAACATTTCAGAGATCGGTAGATTTAATCTGATGTGACTGGTCAGATTACACATAGCGACTGCCACCTGACCTTCGCAAGCCTTTACAGGGAATCGGTCACCTGGGTTAAACCAGTTGTCACGTTTCTGGAACGTCTAACAGGGTAGTTATACATTCGTACAAAGTAAATTGGTCACTAAAACAGATGTATAAAATCGCCACAATTCTAGTTTATGTAGTAAATTTACAAAATATTAATTTTGATTACTGTAAATTCTTCGCAGTGTTTTTTCCGCACGGATAGCAGACAATTTAAAGAATAAGAAGAATTGCCAAAAAATATTATTGACCACGCTTACAGTATTCACACTGAGTTAAAATTGTAATAATAAATGCTCACCTACCTTAAACTTGGCTTGAGACGCTACCGTGTATCTAGATATTTTTATAGGTTTGTTGGTCAAGATCAGGATTCGGCGTAATCCGCTTAAGTATCCATAATAGTCCATCACAGGGCAGAGAGTATAGAGCGCCATTTCACTCTTGACTTGCACTCCTCTTTTGCTTCTTTTACTTCAATCAATCTCTGCAAATATGCTCACCGGGTCCGAATAAGCCTTACCTTTAAGTATGTGTGATGATTAAGTATTATATTATTGGAATGATTAATACATTATGAGGGTCCATTCGTCAGTCGGCCACACCCACACAATTACCAGAGCATTCATCTTCATTTCCCAGTAGATGTCCTGACGTCATTAGTGCGATAGAATTAGATTGTCAGCAAAGTGCCTACTATGATGATGAAAAGGGCCTAATAAGGCACTTATAAATGTCGTATGGAAAAGCCCTCTCAGAGTCGACAAGTATCTCGGCAAGGCATCGGTCTCTTTGTATATACACTGAACAGTGAAAAGCATAGGCTGTTATATTCTATTGCTACGCGGGCGAAGTCGGGCGAAAAAGCTAGTCGGTTATAAAATATCACCAAAGTTAATTTTAAGTAATTTTACTGACGATACTTGGCAATATTGTCGTATGTACTTTTCACAATATGTAGTTGGTGATTACAATTCACCACCGATAGATCTTTACGATAGATATACATTAGTGACATATATAGGTAAATATGGATATCACTAATGTATTTGATTTTAGATGAAAATTATTTCTTTACAACTTTACAGAATCATTAAAGTTTAAACTGAAACATCAGGAAATCCTTCCTTCTCTCCCAACAAACAAATTTAAACAGGGCTTGCATTTGTAAATCGTGAAGATTCAAAGCTCTTGCTTGTTCGCTGTACTATGCACTTTGGTGCTGTTAGTTTAGAGTTGAATTCAGTGTAATGCCTTGGATTCCTTGTCAAGTAGTGCACGTGTATGTAAACAAATCGTATCTGTCGTTCGGAGCTCGGCTGAACATCGTCGACGATCCCCGGACGATGCGGGAACATTATTCATGCGGTAGATGATGTATGAATGATGGAGATGGCATATCAATCATTAAGAAAACAAAGGTAGGGCGAATCGGGATCATCCGTGAGTTTTCCCATTAAAATTGGAGCCGTCCGGCTGGGGACTGTACCTCCACCTTACAGAAGACCGCAGTCAAATAACACCACTTTGATCTGCCCGCCGCCGCCCCGCCACGCTCTGCCTCCCTACTCCCAGGACGAACGTACTCAAGTACGCGCCGGTGTCTCGAGCCGTCCGTCTGATAAATTCCATGTCTAATGACATTGACATATTTCACCAGACCTTGCCGAAACTCGCAGAAAGCATTGTTGTTGTTAAATTCGTTATGTAATTAGGTTAAGTCATTCTGTAGATACTCGTGTAAATACATAAAAATCGCGTTAGGCTATCCTGTAAAGGTGTGATATGGTTAATAAATAAATAAGCTAAAAATAATAAAAAAAACTGCGGTAAATAAGGTTGCCAGTGCTCACCAGGATACGCTGCGCTAGTAGAAATGCTGCTAGCACATCGAGTCCTCATCAACAACATGGTTGGCAAACCGTTAGTGATACCCCTGGTATTGCTAGTACGGTGACTTCTTAATATCAGGTGGGCCGTATGCTTGTGTGCCACCTTAGTGGTATAAAAAAACTGGCGAATTAACACAATTTCTTATTTGAAATTTTCGAGATACTTAGAGGTATTATAGTTGTATCAACTTGTTATAAGAATGATTAATGTTTTAGTAAGAAGTATCACTGTGTAGTATAAGTGTGTTTAACTTGTCCCTTACTCTGAGGCTTGTCCTACCTTTTTTTTTCTTTCTGTACAATTTCTAAGCTCCTTGGTGGAGTCAAATTCGCAGACATTGTTCGATAGACATCTGTCTCAGACAGGTCCCAGGCAAACAAGCTGTGACCTACATAGCTGACATTCTCGATGCACCGACGACGGCGGTATTTGTGAGCTCTGTTTAATTAACTCTTTGGGTGCTCGGTTTTACAGTGACACAGAGTATTGAGGCTCAAAGCCTTCTAATTCAATTCAATTTAAATTATAACCTGCCTATGTAATCTGCGTTCCGTGAGTTCCCTGGAAAATGTGAGTATAATCACACAATTAAGAAGTAACATTTTTATATTACCAAGGTGGCACATAAGCGGGTAGTGTAATCTATGGATGGGCGGTTGCAGCATCAGGGGTATCACTCGCGCGTTGCCGACCCCAAAACTTATACTGAGTACATGCAACTAGTGTCTAATTTATCTTTTATTAATTTAAATTAAAAAAACCTAATGCTTATATTTTTTTTAAATGAGTAGCTATTATGTTTAATGCATATTATACAACACTATATTCAAATTTTGTATCTCTTGGTGTTTTACAATAAAGCTTAAAGTAAATAAATAATAAATAGCTTACCTCCATTTCTTTGAAGATTAGAGGAAGCTTCAACTTCAAAAAAACATTTATTCAGTTTAGAACCTAATAAGCCACTTATGAAGGTCTGAATTACCACTGGATCGAAAAAAGCCACCTGAGAGAAAAGCTTAGAAACTTATATTGCAAATCCACTATGTAGGTTGTACATACAATGCTACGTAAAAATGATTTTTTTCCTTAAAACCTCGCAACAGGTAGATAGCAATGAGCAGGTAAAAGCTAAGAAGCACGTAGGTGGATCATTTCTGATGAAAAAACAAAGTAGCTTTTAAATATTTTCGGGAGATGATGATATTACACCCAGTATGCATTCCCGGGCGTGTATTTTTCTGTAGGAATATACCTACTAAACTCAACGTTGAATAGGTACAAGTTGAATATTTTAGTTAGTTTTCTTGGTATATACTGCATTTTAAAAATAGCTTGGTTGTACATTTCTTAAAGATATGAAATATATTTTGATATTTTTTTTCGTTTCCTCATTAGCTTGCCCATTAAGCTTTAGTTACTCTGATGTACCTAACGAGAACTTATAAAAGGTAGTCAATTTGAAAGGTGTTTAGAGAAAGAAAATAAAACCTTCAAGTGAAGTAAGCCTAAGGAATAAAACATCACCTATTTTAGCTGCATATCAAAAACTTAATGTGGGGCATATACAGATTAAGGAACTATGATAAACTTTATAATATGTCTAGTGCCTGTATAGGTTACTCCAGAAATTAATTACAGAATCAAAGCAGTCGCAGCACAGCCAAATAAATAGATCAGAGTAGTATTATAAAGTCTCTGAAGTTGTGTATGTTTCTGCAGCTCGTCAAATAAAACAAGTGGTAGTAAGGAGACCACGAAAAACCACAATTTCAGGTTTCCTCGATACAGGCTTTGCCTAGTGAGGAAACCAAAAGATATTATGCATATGAATAAGTTAGGCACTTTGCAAAATGTGTGTTAACACATTCCTAAGTTTAATGTGCTATTGATGATATTTTTCCGTAAATAAAATATTATTTATTTTTCTTTTAATGCTGTGCAGTGAGTCCCCACACAATAAAGTTCCCAACTCGCTAGCGGTACATTGCAAGTGTATAAAAAAGGTACGGTCACCAAATACACAGGCCGTACTACTACTTGCATTTTAGTAGTATAGTATGTAAGGTGAAGAAACTATCATGTATTCTGTGGTAATATTAGCAAAACCACAAGGACAAAGTCTTATGCAATATAACTTAGACAAGCTTAAACCACAATGCATCTATTTGCTTTAGATTCTGTTAACCTATGAGCACTGGCCGTGAACAACCCATCCATAATCCAGCCTCGGGGGAGTGATTAAGAGATTGAATGCGGTTCCCTCACATGCTGTAAGTGGTTGTTGGTATGGATTGTATGATTGATTGTATTTATCAAAAGTACTGAGTAATTTTTAAACCTAATTACCCATTAGCTATCATTAAATGTGAGAGGGGTAGGTGGTGAGGCGTATGACGATAATGCTCGGCAAAGAAAAGTAAGTTTTAAAAATACATCTAAAAATACCAAAAAAACCAAACTGAAATTTGGATTGTTCTTCGAATAGGCAATACGCAATAGTGATAAAAAACGGGACTTCTTAGCAAAATGTACTTAAATCAATGGGACAAAACGTTCAATCATATCCAAATTTAATACCTTGGCTCCGCTCAGAGAATCAGCATTGCTATCCAGCGTGGCAATGCTGCCAGCATTCTTGGCACGCTACCGCATGATTCCAGTTTGGGTCAGATCTTTTATCTATAAGTAGGTAGGTTAAGATATGTTTTTGTAAATAGTTTAATCTGTTTTGTGTCAATAAAGTCATGGGACCTCGATGATTCTGATTTGTGACGAAGGACAGCAGAATGGCCGAAACGTCCATGAGGTAAATTAATAAATATATTTTTTGTACCATAATTATATTTATTAATTTAATCAATTTCAAAATCAAAATCAAAAATCATTTATTCAGTTTAGGCCCTAATAAGGCACTTATGAAGGTCTAAATTACCACCGGTACGGAAAAAAAGCCACCTGAGAAGAACCGGCAAGAAACTCAGTGCTCTGTCTTTTTTTTCATGTAACAATCATTATATAGCAATTTGTAACAAAATTCTTCTAGACATTGGTATGAAATTACAAATATCAAAATGAAAGCTCCCAGTTGGTTTTGTCACTGCTTTCATGAAATACATATTTTAAACTATTACAATTACCAGAAGCGGGGAGCCACTTGTGCAGAGTGAGTCTATATATTCCAAGCATTTTTATCATTTACATAATCATTAATTTTATAATAGGCTTTATTTATCCAAACTCTTTTGACATTCGTCTTAAACTTATCATAATTCAATTCAGTAATAGATTGTGGGATTTTATTGTAAAAACGGACGCAGTTTCCCATAAATGATTTATTTACTTTTGTTAGTCTAAACCTAGGAGCCACAATTTTGTTTCTGTTTCTGGTATAAATATTATGGTTGTCTGAATTTAACTGAAAACTTCTAATGTTCTTTTTTATAAACAACAAGTTCTCAAAGATGTAAAGAGCCGGTAACGTGAGAATATTAATTTTCTTAAACAATTCTCTTAACGATTCTTGGGGACCCATTGCAAAAATTGCCCTGATTGCCCTTTTCTGTAGAATGAATATTGTATCGAGATCCGCCGCAGATCCCCGAATAAGATTTAACACGATTAGATAGCAAAAACTATTTTAGGTCTGTGGTGTGTAGTGAAAACTCGTTGCAAAACGTAAACTATATATTTAATCTGTATTCGATTACAGATGTCAATGCCGTGTCTGACAGTGACACTGCACTGACATAATGACTTGAAACGTCAAACAAATTGAAAGAAAAGGGAAGAAAGAAGCCTCGCCAGAGCGCTCCGCTATAGCCCGTTGAAATAAACAAAAAACTGTTATTTACTTGGGCGTTGCCATTACAAAACTGATAATTTTGCTGATTAGAAACAGATAAGCCCCCGTGTGTGCTCGACATTGTACTAGATCAAAATTAGGGCTCTGCAGATAAGCCGTATTATTGAAGTTTTCTGTTCCAGTGGTTTTTTGTGTCATCATTGTTGAATACACGTTTTATAAGCAAAGTTTGTAAGTTTTTATGAAACTTTAAAAAAGCCCCACTAATCAACATTTAATATCTCTACACCGTGTTTGCATAAATTAAACCTGAGTTTTATTTATAAAACTTAAGTGTAACTTAAATTATTGTGATATTGAATTAATTTTAATATGGTGAATCATACTGATTACCATTTATTTATCGATCCGTAGCGGTGTGTCTATGTCTAAGATGTATAAGAACGTTTTTATATTGCTATTTATTTGTGCTGGTGTGAAGTGTCAGTCGAATAAGGACCTGTATAATGGGCAGATAAACAATGACTATTATAAAACAAGACAATATGAAGTGAATAAAGATGTCAGAGTGCCCAGTCCAGGGGACAGTGATTACAGGACTTATGTGTATAATGACCGGAGGTACGGTACAGATCCAACAAGATACAACCCATACAACCCAAACATAAACCAGCCGGGAGGGTTTCCATACAACCCTATTAATACAAACCCATTGGATGACCAATTCAAGTTTAATAATGTGAGTAAAATTTTTTAATAAATTGTTTTGTGTCCTACAGTAATTGTGTACATTTTCAAAATATAAATAATATCTTATATCTGCATGTTATTTTTTATAGAATCGTGACCCTAATAACCCGGACTCCCTTTTCCCTGGAGTCCTGGGTGGCTGGAGGGAGGACCTGCAAGGCCGGGAGAGACAGAACTCGAGACAATTGAAGAGAGATATCTTTGTTACCACCAACTTTGGACAAGTGCAAGGTTTTAAGGTAACATCGTTTTTTTTTTTGGACAGTGTATAAACAAGTACAACTAATATAAACTGAAGATTCTAGTGTTACTCACAGTGTTTGTAAAAAAACGTCTCTGAAATGGTGTGACATTTTTTTTATGTTTTCTTTGTTGTGTTACATATTCAGTATATCTGATATATATAAACTAATTTTCATACTCCTAAGTGATAAGGGTGGTCCACATCAATTTATTTATTTACTATTTGCGCAATAAGAAAATATAAATATTTTTATGGCAAGACAATGCTTGCCACTCAGCTAGTATATATTTAATAGTCACCTTCCTGCTACCCCAACTGTTTCTGCATGCTGCATGCCATTTATTAACCACTGACATATTTTTATCAAAATAAAATAAAGTAGCTTTTTTTTACTCACAGTTTTTTATGAGTTGTTTTTAGGTACTAGCCTGTACTGTACATACATTCAAACACACATATTACAATCTTATATACATATACATTGGTATAAATAAATTATAACTTAAAACTGTTTTTCTGCAATATTTTGCCATATTATTTTTTTCCAAAACAATATTATTTTTATTCTTCAAAGATTGATGATTATTCTGCATAACACAGTGTTTTTTGTCCCTAGGTATATTTGTATGACAACCCAGACCCTGATTCTGGTTATCGACCCTGGCTGAGTCCAGTGGAGAAGATCCAGGGGGAAGTATCAGTTTTCCTTGGAATACCATATGCAAGGCCACCTGTTTTGGAAGGGAGGTTTAAGGTAATGCTTTTACATACCTAGCTAGAAAACTACCATAGATCTTATCTAGATCTTGCAACATGGTTCTAAAACCATGTTGCCACTTCTATGTATTATGTATATGCCTAATAAATATAGACTAATCTATGGACACCTAATCAATTTATGGTAAAATAATGAAGCTATGAAATTATAATATTAAGCATCTGAATTCTATCACAATATTTTTTTATTAAAGAACAGCTTCTAATAGGATAGTTTGTGGTTACAAGTGGAATTAAACTTTAAAAAAAAATGTGGAGGGAGACCTCTTACCATCAGATTTATCATGGGGCTGTATGCTTGTTTGCCCAATTTGTAGTAAATAAATAAAAGTTGAAGTAAATAAAAGCTAAGTTCATATTATGTTTAGGGTCGGCAACATACGGTACGGCTATGGTAACCGCTTACCATTAGGCTGGCCGTATGCTTATTTGTCACCTTAGTGGTATAAAAATAAATGTATTGCAGCCCCCCCGCGCCCACCCTGGCTGGCAGCTGATGCAGGCAGTGGACTGGGGACCCGCTTGCCCCCAGCCGGTGAGGTTCACAGGGGCCACCAAAGGTATCCGAGATATGGACGAAGACTGCCTCTACCTCAATATATTCTCACCGAATGTGAGTATTCATCGTCATATACACTGACATAGTATATACTAATATTATAAAGAGGAATGATTTGTATTTTTTTATTTGTGTGTGTGTGTGTTTGTATTGAATAGGCTCTGAAACTACTGGACCGATTTCAAAAATTCTTTCGTCGTTAGAAATGTATACTATCACTGAGTAACAAAGGACATTGGCTATATATTATATTGATACGTCGCGGGATAACTGCTTATGAATACACATACTTCGGCTTTGTGCTCAAAACGATCCGCAGCTAAAACACTACAACATGCAAAAACGATGCAGCGGTCAGCACGTAGGTACCAGTCCTCATTAGCCGAATGTGTTAAGCCGATATCTTTCCAAGTAAAATTCTACTGTGCGGTAATGACATAAAACTGATATTTAAGTGTTTTAGATAATTTTAATAATCTACACGTATCCAAGTTCAGTTAGCTGGACTCTGTATACTTCTTTCATGAATTTCGCACTAAACTCTATGTCCATCTATATTTGGTGAATCTACATTTGGTACACTACTGTTTTTATGCATAGCAAATAGTTTCTCTTAGCCGAAGGGTTTAGGTTTTGGTGCCTAGGTGTCCCGGGCTCAATTCTTGACAGGCATACTTTTATGTGATGATTTATCCGTCTGATAAATGCAATGTCTAACGACATTGACATATTTCACCAGACCTTGCCGAAACTCGCAGAAAGCGTTCAAAGTTATATAGAAAAGCATTATTGTTAATTTAGGAATAATATTAGGTCCTTACATATGAAATTGGCGTTTTTCGTACTGGCCACTTTAATCACGAATTTCTCCTCTTTGGTAAGGAATTCCAAATTCAAATTTGTACAGCTATAGACTCATGTATTTGTGCTTCGATGATCGTCATTCATTTGTTTTTTTTCTTCTGTTTTTTTCTGTTTGCGTCACTCATTTTACAAAATGGAAAACCTTAAATATCGCATTATTTACGAGTACGAGTTCCGCCGTGGCACTAGTGCTGCGGAAACAACTCGAAGGGTGAATGATGTGTATGGCGGTCGTGTTGCAAAAGAAAACACAGTTCGTTTTTGGTTCCAACGTTTTCGTTCTGGAAATTTCGACCTGCAGAACAAGCCCCGTGGACGGCCTGAGACTCAAGTTGATAATGAAGAGTTGAAGGCTATTGTGGAAGCGGATCCATCGCAAACCACGTCCGAGTTAGCTGCAGGCTGCAATGTTAGTGATAAAACTGTTTTAATTCACTTGAAGCAAATTGGGAAGATTAAAAAGCTTGGAAGGTGGGTACCTCACGAATTGACTGAAACAAACCGGCAAACGCGCGTCGACTGCTGCGTTACATTACTAAACCGGCACAATAATGAAGGTATTTTAAACCGAATCATTACCTGTGATGAAAAATGGGTTCTTTACGATAATCGGAAGCGCTCAGCGCAATGGTTAGATCCTGGCCAGCCAGCCAAATCCTGCCCCAAGCGAAAATTAACCCCAAAAAAGTTACTTGTAAGCGTTTGGTGGACTAGTGCCGGTATTGTTCATTACAGTTTTTTCAAATCTGGCCAGACTATTACGGCTGATGTCTATTGTCAGGAATTGCAAACCATGATGGAAAAGCTAGCGGCTAAACAACCTAGGCTGGTCAATCGCTCCACGCCACTGCTGCTTCACGACAACGCTAGACCACACACTGCGCTACAGACGGCTACTAAATTAGAAGAGTTTCAATTGGAAAGTCTAAGACATCCTCCGTACTCCCCGGACCTTGCTCCAACAGATTACCATTTTTTTCGAAATTTGGATAACTTCTTGCAAGGGAAAAAATTCAACTCCGATGGGGCAGTCCAAATCGCCTTCAAAGATTTTATTGATTCCCGTCCGACTGGTTTTTTTAGTAAAGGGATCAATGAACTACCTATGAGATGGCAAAAGTGCATAGAAAATAATGGTTCATACTTTGATTAATTAAATATATTATATTAAAAAATATTCGACTTTTTGTTCCTCCCATACAAAACGCCAATTTCATATGTAAGGACCTAATATAAGATAGTTATTTATTGTTGTTGTTAAATTCGTTATGTAAGTAGGTTAAGTCATTCTATAGATACTCGTGTAAATACATAAACATCGCATTAGGCTATCCAGTAAAGGTGTTATATGGTTAATAAATAAATAAATAAAAAAAACCTGTTGCCCATAGTACAAGCTTCGCTTAGTTTGGAACCAAGTAGTGTCGTGTGATATAATTTATGAGTATTTTTTTATCTTCACGCCTTCTTGTATGTGTTGTCTACGAAGAGATTTTAGAAGTATTTCATCAGTCTTCTTACCATTTAGCTACAACAAGTCCGACATGTTTATTGGTTTATTGACACAAAACAGATTAAACTATTAACAAAAACATATCTTAACCTACCTACATTTAGATAAAAGATCTGACCCAATTTTTTTTTTATATCATGTCAAAGAAAAATCTTGTCGATCAGCCAAAACAAAAGTAAGAGGTTATGCCGTCAAATCAAATAATTACTAGACTGACCTCTACAATCAGGCTGATTAAATTATTAATTTGCTAATCACTAGTGGGATTGCACAAAGCTACCGTCCCTGTAATCACGTATATACTATTAAGACCTAATGCAACCAGAATACGGTTCCTTTTCGCTTCAAACATATTTCAGGAACATTGTGGCCAGTTTTAAAACAACAAAGCTCAAATATACTTACTGCCATCAACATAAAGGCCACAATCATCTGTACCACGATAACGATAAGTTACTTGCGACCTTCAGAACACAAGAATAAAGTATAATTTGGCATGACAAGAGTTAATTTAGATGTGCAACTAGAGCCGCCAATTGTACTCATTAAACGTACTTCGGTTTTGACTAATGAATCATCGGGCTAATGACCTCTGTGACGTAATTATTGCATTGCCTTAACTACATAATTTGTTTTATTTGGTAACGAGCAGTGGCGTTAAGGGTGAGGGGGGGAGGCGTGATGTGCCAAATATGGGGGGGGAGGCAGTAAAAAAATAAAAAAACAATCGATGAGCTCTTTCTACGCCCTTGTCATTGACGCCGCATAATTAGGGGTATTAAGGAATGACTAAATCCTTAATACAAGTTCACGCTGGTTCAACAAAAAAATAATACTCGATAATAATGATTTCCTTAATTGAGCCCTCAATATTCTTGCCCGGGGCGTCAGTGGCCCTAACTCCGGTACTGGTAAAGAGGTTACGGGAACGATGTCGTCCATAATAATGTAGTACATAAATAGCTACTATATAAGATGGAGCAAAAAGTACCAAAAAGTCACGTTTCTATTAGGAAGACGGACGGCCAGTGGAGGCTTAGTAGGTCCCATTGGTTACCCTTCGGCTACGGAACAAAAAAAAACAATGACAAACTATTATAGGTCAACACGGTTTGTTTAAAAGTCCAACAATGGTGCTAATTCTGTTGTACAAAATCATTTAACGAAACGACTTAAAGTATTGTCATCCTTATTTAACCCTACCCCTGAAAAAAGGATAGCAAGACTTTTCGTCCTGTCAAATTAATGTAGTTTTGTGATTTTGTACCACAGAACCGACACTGGTATCTACGCAAGTAGGCCTAAAAGATAACAGCGTTTTTTTTTAAGTTTTAGGAATCGCTCGACTTGAGAGCAACTTGTTAAAAGTTGTGTTTCCATAATGAAAGCCTTTTCTAATGCCACCGTTCATTGAATATGTATGAGATTGTTATTTGAATTTCCCAATTCGTTCTTATTATATTTTCTTGCATTACAATGGAATTGCCTCACAGGCGGAAAATTGCAAATCAAGCCGCGCTTATTCTTTCACTTTCGGTAGGCGAAGAGACGTGCGTGCCTTTTATTCATAACTTAATATCCATGCGAATGATAACTCAATAATAAAAAAAAACAAAAACTACGTACTGCCGTAGACTATCTATAGTCTACGCTTGCAACACCAGGGGTATCACCAGCGCGTTGGCAATCATATAAAGATTCACTATACTAGCTGCATATCATGATGGTAAGTTATCGTAATAGACGCTTGCAACACCAGTGCCGGTAGCAGGAACATTGTCGACAACGTATTCGAAAACGTAACTCGCGAAATGTCTAAATTGTCATACTATTTTTTAGTTCCACTTTTCACCGCCGCAGCGCTGTTCATTTTCCAATACAAAAATAGTCGAAGGCGATACGAAAACGTTGTCGACAATGTTCCTGCTACCGGCACAGGGGTATCACTAGCGCGTTGCCAACGTTTGAACTGATTGTAAAGGTACATAGCCTTTGGTTAGCATTCGTGAGTAAGGTAGTTTGGTCTCTGTGAATGGCACAGAGCTGAACTAGATTGCTGATCTAGATTGACTAGATATTCAGTAGGTAATCAGATCGAACGAACAAAACATGCAAAGTAGTTTTTTTTTTATACCACTAAGGTGGCAAGCAAGCATACGGCCCGCCTGATGGTAAGCGGTTACCGCAGCCTATGGACGCTGCAACACCAGGGGTATCACTCGCGCGTTGCCGACTTGCATGGCATACAAATAAGGCAATCCTATTATACGCAAATTGATCATAATATTGAAATTACTACTAGATTCTTGGTGTGATGGTGGCCATTCAAGGCCTATCTTGGCGCTGTCTTTATTGGCCTAAGTTGGCAAAATTTTGTTATTATTTTCCGAGCCTACACAGGCTACACAGCATATAACCTAATTTCGTTTACATTTATATGTATGATCTAACATCGAAACATTTGTAACACAAATCAGGCTGCGCCCTACATTCCGATAATTACCCCACCGCCTCAGGGAACGGAAATGCTCCGCGACTGGAATACATTTATGTATTCGTAAGTACATATGCAATACGTTGTTATTGCAGTAATCAGATGAACTAGATTGTGTTACGTACGCATCCTAGACAATCATATATTCTGACCTTTGTTCGGCTCTACCTGTGATGTACACAGATAATGTTATTGGTGTCGATTCTGTAATTAAAATCTCTAAACTTAACTAAATTGACAGGTCTAAAAGTCTTACTATCCCTTTCTCATGTGCGACGTTAAATATACCTGTCAAATTAGTTATGTTTAGTAATTTTGAACAACAGAATTAGCACCGATGTGTTACTATTTAAGGACAACGGTAATATATGTTGTGAGATTGAGTGGAATTAAAGCGTAGCGTTGCGGTTGTTCATTCTCAGCTGAGGTTGCGACCGCAACGGGCCATGGAGCGATCAATGTTAGGAATCAGCCTACAAGAACGTATACCTAATACGGAAATCAGACGTCGTACTAAGGACACGGGCGTGGGTAACCGAGTGGACAGGTTGAAATGGCGATGGGCAGGCCACTTGGCAAGACGTGATGATAGCAGATGGAGTAAGGCCCTGACAGTGTGGTGGCCACGTCTGGGTATGAGAATCAGACGGTGTAACAAACATCTGCGGCAAACTATGGACGCGAGTTGCACAGGACCGGAATACATGCCACTCTAGGGAGGAGGCTTATACCCTGCAGTGAGATCTAAAGGAAAGCTGATTATGATAATGATTGCAGTTTTGGGACTATTGATAGTTTGACCTTGTTAAATACTGATAGATACCTACAACTATCAATACTGTCACACTAATATTATAAATTAATATTATAAATGCGAAAGTTTGTGTGTAAGTGTGGGTTTGTACCCTCATCACGCCTCAACGCATTAGTGGATTTGCATGAATTTTGGCATGGAAGTTGCTTATAAGCTGGATTAACATATAGGATACTTTTCATCCCGGAAAATTGTGTGGTTCCCGAGGCATAGTAGCCCTGCGGGATACCTAGTTGTTGTATAAATCTAAAACTTTTAATTCTCATTTTTTACCGACTTAAAAATAGGAGGAGATTCTCAATTCGACGGAATCTTTTGTTATGTATGTTTCTCGAAGACGACTGAATTGATTTGAAAAACTCGTATTTTGTATCTTATTACCCCACACAATAAAATATTAGGTCCTTACATATGAAATTGGCGTTTTGTATGGGAGGAACAAAAAGTCGAATATTTTTTAATATAATATATTTAATTAATCAAAGTATGAACCATTATTTTCTATGCACTTTTGCCATCTCATAGGTAGTTCATTGATCCCTTTACTAAAAAAAACAGTCGGACGGGAATCAATAAAATCTTTGAAGGCGATTTGGACTGCCCTATCGGAGTTGAATTTTTTCCCTTGCAAGAAGTTATCCAAATTTCGAAAAAAATGGTAATCTGTTGGAGCAAGGTCCGGGGAGTACGGAGGATGTCTTAGACTTTCCAATTGAAGCTCTTCTAATTTAGTAGCCGTCTGTAGCGCAGTGTGTGGTCTAGCGTTGTCGTGAAGCAGCAGTGGCGTGGAGCGATTGACCAGCCTAGGTTGTTTAGCCGCTAGCTTTTCCATCATGGTTTGCAATTCCTGACAATAGACATCAGCCGTAATAGTCTGGCCAGATTTGAAAAAACTGTAATGAACAATACCGGCACTAGTCCACCAAACGCTTACAAGTAACTTTTTTGGGGTTAATTTTCGCTTGGGGCAGGATTTGGCTGGCTGGCCAGGATCTAACCATTGCGCTGAGCGCTTCCGATTATCGTAAAGAACCCATTTTTCATCACAGGTAATGATTCGGTTTAAAATACCTTCATTATTGTGCCGGTTTAGTAATGTAACGCAGCAGTCGACGCGCGTTTGCCGGTTTGTTTCAGTCAATTCGTGAGGTACCCACCTTTCAAGCTTTTTAATCTTCCCAATTTGCTTCAAGTGAATTAAAACAGTTTTATCACTAACATTGCAGCCTGCAGCTAACTCGGACGTGGTTTGCGATGGATCCGCTTCCACAATAGCCTTCAACTCTTCATTATCAACTTGAGTCTCAGGCCGTCCACGGGGCTTGTTCTGCAGGTCGAAATTTCCAGAACGAAAACGTTGGAACCAAAAACGAACTGTGTTTTCTTTTGCAACACGACCGCCATACACATCATTCACCCTTCGAGTTGTTTCCGCAGCACTAGTGCCACGGCGGAACTCGTACTCGTAAATAATGCGATATTTAAGGTTTTCCATTTTGTAAAATGAGTGACGCAAACAGAAAAAAACAGAAGAAAAAAAACAAATGAATGACGATCATCGAAGCACAAATACATGAGTCTATAGCTGTACAAATTTGAATTTGGAATTCCTTACCAAAGAGGAGAAATTCGTGATTAAAGTGGCCAGTACGAAAAACGCCAATTTCATATGTAAGGACCTAATATAATTTTGCTTCCAACAATTTATCAGCTTAAGACAGGCGAACAATCTGGGCTGTCACATTCGAATTTTGTAGCGTTTTAGATCCGAAAACTTAATTTTTTATACCTTTAAGGTGGCAAACAAGCATACGGCCCGCCTGATGGTAAGCGGTCACCGCAGCCTATGCACGCCTGCAACACCAGGGGTATCACTCGCGCGTTGCCGACCCTAACTTTTGAGCGCAGACCCAAAGTCGATGTATAATTAGTCCAGTGCCTACGTGACATGAATATTTAAGTATATTGGACGGTAATATTCCAGACAGAGGCAGGCTCGACCGCCCAGCGGTTCCCGGTGATGATATACATCCACGGCGGGCAGTTCTCGTCCGGGGCGTCCAACCTGTTTCCGGCGCACGTTCTCGCCGCCTTCTATAACGTCGTCGTCGTCTCCTTCAACTACAGGCTCGGGGCTTTGGGTAATACCCGCTCATATCAAAGAATATTTTTGCCAGTATCGAGTGTTTTTTTTTACCTCTCAGGTGGCACAAGCATACGGCCCATCTGATGGTAAGCAGTCACCGTAGCCTATAGCCGCTAGCAATACCAGATATATTAGAGAACTCACTGTGCGTGCAGCGTGTCCTCGTGGAGCACTGGCAACCTTTCTCCCCGAAGAAACACAACACTACATCTAAGTAGTGTTATTTGACTGCGGTCTTCTGTAAGGTGAAGGTATAGTCCTCAGCCGGGCGGCTGCAATTTTAATGGGAAAACAGACCGGAGTTCACATTTCGCCCTTCCTCTCTTAATCACTACATATAAAACATAGTCGTTGTCCACTGTCTATCTGTCCCTATGTATGCTTAGAATACTACGAAACGGATTTCGATTTTAATAGATAGAGTGATTCAAGAGGCAGGTTTTTATGTATAATTCATTTGTGTTTTGTAGATATTTAACATATATGGCTAACGCTGGCCGTGCGAAGCCGGGGCGGGTCGCTAGTATAACATAACTTGAGTTGCCCGAACATGAATTGCTTGCGAGTTGCGACTACCTATCCGAAAACGTAGCTCGCGACATGTCAAATTTGCATACAAATTTTTAGTTCAACTTTTCACCGCCGCAGCGCTGTTCATTTTCCAATACAAAAATAGTCGAAGGCGATACGAAAACGTTGTCGACAATGTTCCTGCTACCGGCACAGGTTTCCTGTCGACGGGTGATGAGAACTCGCCGGGCAACTACGGGCTGCTGGACCAGGTGCTGGCGGTGCGCTGGGTGCACGACAACATCCGCGCCTTCAACGGGGACCCGGCCGCCATCACGCTGTTCGGGCCCGGCGCCGGCGCCGCCTCGGCCGGCTTGCTCGCCGTCGCGCCGCCCACCAGGGACCTCGTCTCTAGGGTCATTGCACAGGTAACGTTCTCAAGGACCTGATTAAGAATAATAATATTTAAAAAAAACCGGCCAAGTGCTATTCAGACTCGCGCACCGAGGGTTCCGTACACGTCCACACTTGTAGATAAGGTTAGTAGGCGAACTTCAAATTAGGTCATTATTCGTCGGTGACTCTCAACCGCGCGAAACAGAAATTTAAAAAAGAACTACATATTTACGGATGATCCCATAAGGGTTCCTTTTATCTTTTTAAGGTACGGAACCCTAAAAAACTACTTTAATACTATAACTATATGTACAAACTTAAAAAAAGTAGAACTACAATTTTGTTTAGTTGGATGTCATTTTTTCGGTGATTTTGATTTAAAAACCAAACTATTGAACCGACTTTAATAAAAAATATATGGGACCACGTCTAAAGAAACCTACTAAACGAAAAGTATCATTAAAATCAGTTTGGCGGAGTAATCGGATAACAATGTTGTTGTGCTGCCCTCTGCCCTGCATATTCTGCCCTCTTTCCATCTTTACATAGTATAAAATGAAGTCGTTTCCTCTGTCTGTTCGCTTAGATCTTTTAAACATCTCCTTAAAGCAGCAATAGGTAGAGTGATTCATTGGGAAGGTTTTTATGTTTAATTCATTTAGATTTTGTGTAACCCTTGCGAAGCGGCGGGTAGCTAGTTTGCTTATAAAATCCTGTACGATAGTTCAGATCTCTTCGTACACGAGTGCGACTTGCATAATGTCTCAGGTCTTGCAGCTAGAGCCGACTTCCGTGTATTATTAGGTGAGTGGTTGTACGTGAATGTTGTGTGTCAGAGCGGGTCGGCGCTGGCGGACTGGGCGCTGATAGAGGACAAGTTCCGCGTGCAGAACACGTCCGTGGTGTTCGGCCGCCTGCTGGGCTGCCCCACCGACTCCGCCTGGAAGCTCGTCAACTGCCTGCGACAGGGCAGGAGCTTCTACGAACTGGGCAACGCTGAGTTTCAGGTAATCTTCTTTTTGGTGGCACACACGGTGAAGCCGTGGTGGTAAGGCGATTTGGGATTTCCCGTGGGTTTTCCCACTTACTTGATGTTGTGTTGTGATTCTACGGTAAGTAAGGTTGCCAGTGCTCCACGAGGGGCCGTATGCTTGTGTGACACCTTAGTGGTATACAAAAAAAAAATAAGCATACGGCCCACCTGATGGTGAGCAGTCACCGTAGCCTATAGCCGCTAGCAATACCACGGGTATCACTAACGAGTTGCACACCATGTTGTTGATGAGAACTCACTGTGATAGCAGCATTACAACTAGCGCAGTATCCGCGTAGAGCACTATGACTGGCACCCATAAGTTTGTGTTACAACATTTTTGCGACAAGATTAAATCATTTTTAATTATTGTTGTAAGCGTGATTGTGCTTTTTTTAAACCATTTTTCGTATAAACGTCCACCTTTAGCCCCAGGTGGGTTTGATCCCTTGGGGCCCGGTGTTGGAGAACAACTTCACGTTCCCCGGGGACGAGTGGTACGACGGGTGGCGCGAGCGGGACTGGCGCTTCCTCGACCAGATGCCTGAGGAGATGCTGCGACGACGGCTCTACAACCCGGCGCTGAGGTACATGGCCGGCGTCACCACACAAGAGGCCGCTTATGTACTCTGTAAGTTATATATTGTACTCGCTTATTGGTACCAATTTTCGTATAGATTAATTTTGCTTCCAACAATACTTGAATCATCTTTACCCTCCGGACACTTGATTGCGAACTGAAGTCTCCATATTTAATCCAACATGGCGGACGTCACAAATGGAGATTTGTCATTTCCACAGTAGCGCTATGATATGGTTATTAAATGAAAGGGCTTGTTGAACAAAACAGTAAATATAGTAACATCATTCTTAATCCAATATGGCGACCGCCCGCAAGATGGCGATTTATAATTTCTACATTAAAGCATATGATATGGGTATTGAATGAAAAGGTCTCATGAGTGAACAAAAGCTTATGTTAGGTCAGTGTCTCCAATAGCATAATAATGCGTTTATCGCCGGTACTTCTCAGGTGACTTTTTTCTTAACCGGTGGTAATTTAGACCTTCGTAAGTGCCTTATTAGGGCCTAAACAGAATGATTTTTGGAATTAGTTTTGATTTGATGACGAGTTTGAAAATAGCTCCAGTGACAGAAAAGTTGAGGAGCAAGCGTATGTCATGGTATGGGCATGTTATGCGGAGGAATGAAGATAACGTGGTAAGAAAGGTTTTATGTATGAATGTGAGTCGGTACAGGGGTCGAGGTAGACCTAAGACAGGATGAATGGACTGTGTGAAAGATGACATGGCCAGAAAGGAAGTGGATACAGAGATGACGGCTGATAGAGAAGGATAGAGGAGAAATACATATTGCGCCGACCACAAATAATATGGGATAAGGGCAGGAGAATGATGTTTTGATTTGATGACCCTTTACGTCCCTTCCCTCGTCAGACACGAACTCGTCCCTGTCGCCGAACTTCGAGATCTCCGAACAGTGGTTCAACCAGAAGGTGCGGGAGCTGGTGACGCGGTACAACTACACGCTGAACCCGCGCGGCGTGTACGAGGCCGTCCGCTACATGTACACCTACCACCCGGAGCCGCACAACGTCAGCGCCATCCGCGACCAGTACATACACGTGAGTACACCACTACCAGTGCCGCCAGCAGGAACATTGTCGACAACGTATTCGAAAACGTAACTCGCGAAATGTCAAAATTGCCATACTAATTTTTAGTTCCACCTTTCACCGCCGCAGCGCTGTTCATTTTCCAATACAAAAATAGTCGAAGGCGATACGATTCCCGTAAGTAACGGGGTCCATCTGGACTACTTTGGAAATCATTGGTCGACACATAATTTATAAACTTAAAGGATTTGTGTTCTTGTTTGTAACGAATAATCTCAAAAACTACTGGATCGAATTGAAAAAATCGTGTTATGAAGCGTTGCCTGCTATTCTAGCGACGCAAGTTTGAATCCCACCGGTCTATACCAATGAGTTTTCTAACTCAAGTTCATTGATTAGTCACACCACGAGCTATACTGTGAAGGATAACATCGTGAGGAAACCTGCATATGTCTGAGAAGAAATTCAAGGACGTATGTAGTGGCTAACAGACGGCGACGGACTCACCAGCTATCAATTTGGCATCAAATTATCTACATTTTCTTACACAAATGGCAACCCACACATTGTCTATGCTTGAAAACGAAATACAATATTCAGGGATTCCCACAAATAATTCCCACATTAAAAGAAAAATGCATATACCAATGCTTACGAAGTAAGAGAGGGGGGGCATGGGGTAAGAGCTTTGCTTACTTTTGATGACAAGGGGGAGGGGAGGGTAAATATTTGTAATAAATCTGCTTACGTAATACTTGAACGGCCCCTAAAAGTATTTTTAAAATGTTGTCGTCAGCTTCTATCGGACTTCCTGTACCGAGCGCCGACCGACAAAATGGTGAAGCTCCTGCTGGAGCAGAACGTGCCTGTGTATATGTATGTCCTCAACACCACGGTGGAGGCCTACCGCTGGCCGGAGTGGAGGCGGTATGCACACGACACTGAACACTATTTCCTGACTGGTAAGGATGTATTTTCAACTAACTGAACGTTGTATTAAAAAATACAGGTACAGGTAACCATGGACATGTTTAACGATACGACTACTTTTTCACAAATTATTGGAGTTTGGGCTTAAGAGTAGTGTGATTAATAAGATATTTTATATTGTAACTAGCTGTCCCGACAGTCCTGTCTTAGCTATGATATTACAAATAAACCACAGAACAAAGGTCCATTAGTTTATCCCGATATTAAAAATTCCGATTCTTTTTTCAAATTTTATTTTCATAAGAACCTTCTACTGAGAGTAATAAACACAAAAAAAAAGAATTAGCGAAATCGGCCTAGCCATTTACGACCTACCCAATATGCACACAAAATGTCATGAGAACCGGAAAAAAAAAGAAAATCGCGATGTAAAAATAGGGGTTGATCGTAGAGGGTTGAAAATGCAGGGTTGTGTGTACTTTCTAATGCTGTAACTGTCAAGAATAGACTAAAAATAAAATAAAAATTAAGTGTGGCCGTAACATTCTGGGGGATGAAAAATAGATGTTGTCCGATTCTCAGACCTACTCAATATGCACACAAAATTTCATGAGAATCGGTCAAGCCGTTTCGGAGAAGTTTAACTACAAACAGCGCGACACGAGAATTTTATATGTAAGATGTAATTGCAGGCGCGCCGTTCATGGACCAAGAGTTCTTCCCGGTGAAGCAGCGCGTCGACCGCCAGGCGTGGTCCGGCAACGACAGGAACATGAGCCACTTCTTCATGAAGGCCTATTCCGACTTCGCCAGATATGGGTATGACATATTTTATAGCTTTCAAATCAATATTTAGCTTTTTATATATGGGCGCTGCCGTGCCTCCAAAGTCGAGCATAATAGCGTCACGACATTTTCGACCCCCTATAACTTAGGTGTGGATAAACTAGAAGCCTTAAGTTTCAGTAGCAGTTTCAGGCATTTTTTCTGGCATCTCATTTATTTTTGTAGGTTATGCATAATTTCTGTATAATGAATAACCTACAAAAAGAAATGAGCCGCCAACAATCAAAAAATAAAAAAAAACGACTCGCCATTCAGTTCTTTTACCGTACAAAGTTGTTTGATCTATGTAATACCAAGTTCGTAGGTCTGTGCCGGTAGCATGAACTTTTTCGACAACGTTTTCGTATCGCCTTCGACTATTTTTGTAAAAAAAATATATGTGAAAAATTAACAGCGCTGCGGCGGTGAAAAGTGGAACTAAGAATTAGTATGACAATTTTCTCATTTCGCGAGTTACGTTTTCGAATACGTTGTTGACAATGTTCCTGCTACCGGCACTGAACTGTATTGTTTTACGTAAAAAAAAACTAATTAATTGATTGATTGAAAGATTTGTTTTCCCATAGAAACCCGACCCGTTCCCGAATCTTGGGCGTGCACTTCGAGCAGGCTCACGCGGGCCAACTGAGATACCTGAACCTCAACACCACGTACAACTCCACCATCCAGCTCAACTACCGCCAGACCGAGCTCGCCTTCTGGACTGTCTACCTGCCTACCGTCATCGGACGGCTCGTGCCTACCTACCCGCCTATCACTGAGGTATATCATTTAGACCGTTCATAAGTGCCTTATTAGGGCCTAAACTGATTTTGATTTGTTTGCCCAGTAGTAAAATTTCGTAATCGTATGAACATTTTGTCATTTTAAAAGTTACGTTTTCCGATACGAAGTCGAAAGATATTCTCGCTACTCGTACAGATATACACATAGCGTCATCTAATCCCACCTGAGCGATGTTGGCACTATGAATACCAGAATCCTGTTGATATAGCTTGTTCCTCGTATAATAATATAACCAAGTTACATTACCAGCAATGTGCAAAGAAAAATAATCTACGGACAAATCCGAGTAATATACAAGGAAAAAAAAAAATTATACCACATGTATCACACACAAGCATACCGTTCATCTGATGGTTAGCAGTCACCGTAGCCTATAGCCACTAGCTATCCCTGGTATTACTAACGGCTTTAGGCTACGGTGACGGCTTACCATCAGGTAGACCGTACGCTCTTGAGCCACCTTATTGGTATAAAAAAACCAAAAAGGGTGACGTCACGATGTGTGAGTGACGTCATGCGCCTGTATAGTGATCTGTACGTAACGTCTTTAGGCTATGGTGACTGCTTATCAACATTTAGGCCGTACGCTCTTGAGCCACCTTATTGGTATAAAAAAAAAAACAAAAAGAGTGACGTCACGACGTGTGAGTGACGTCACTCGCCTGTATAGAGTGTTCTGTGAGCTAGGCTGATGTTGTGTGCAGTACTGGTGGGAGCCGAAGCAGCCGCTGCAGATCGCGTTCTGGTCGGTGTCGAGCGCGTGCTTGCTGCTGCTCGTGCTGCTCGTCGTCTGCTGCATGCTCTGGAGGAACGCCAAGAGGTATACTATACCCACTGGGACATATACTAACACGTTCCATTCAAGCTCTTAATAACCACCCCAGGGCTAGGTCTACCCTACATCAAGTGGAGGAGGTCATAACTCGTTAAAACAAAATAATTCATATTTGAATTAAATAATTCAGACGTATAACATTCAAATAAAAATTTCTTTGTAATTTGAATTATATTATTGTATCATCATCATATATTTAAGAGCTAGGCTCTTGTCGGTGGAGCAATCGCCAAGCCGTTCTATCGTTAGCCATCTCTTTGACCTCTTGGTACGACATAACGTTAGCCTTCGTCTTTATCTGTTGCAGGTAACTTATCCTTGGCCTTCCTCTGCCACGCTTTCCTTCGATCTTTCCCTCTATGATATTTCGTATAAATGCGTCATGTCGTAACAAATGGCCCATCATGTTGCCCCTCCTATTTTCAATCGTACTTATAATCGTTCTTTTTTCTCCTACCTTCTTCAGAACGTCCTTTGTTGTTACCATTTCTGTCCAACTTATTCTCTCCATTCTCCTCCAGCACCACATTTCAAATGCTTCCAACCTTTCTCTGTCTCTTTGCGTCAGTGTCCACGTTTCACATCCATACAGTACGATACTCCATACGTATGTCTTGATAAGCCTTTTTTTAACTTTTCTATTCATACCAGATCCAAAAAGCCTTTTTTTATTATTAAAAGCTTGTTTTGCTATTGCAATTCTGGCTTTAATATCGTGACTACATCTGGAATCACTGTTAATAATACTACCTAAATATTTTAAGTTATTTACTTGTTCTATTGCATTATTGTTAAGTTTGATAGGTGTATGTCTGTAAGGTATTTTGGATGTCGTTAGTGTTTTGGTTTTATTTATATTTATTTTTAAGTGAAATTCTTTAAATATCGTATCCATGATGCCCATAAATTTTTCTAGTTTTTCCCTGTTTTCTGCGAATGCCGCAATGTCGTCTGCAAATCTTATAAAGTGTATTCTTTTACCGTTAATTTTTATACCTCCCTGTTCTGATTCTGTTATCTTCCTTATTGCTAACTCTATGAATAAATTGAATATTAATGGTGAAAGTGGACACCCCTGTCTTACGCCTTGTCTTATCTTTGCTTTTCTTTTTTCTTCTCCTAACTCTATCACAGTTTCTTGTTCTCTATAAAGCTCATATATTATTCTCCTTTCTCTGTAATCCACACCAGCTGTCTTTAGAGCTTTCATCATTATTTTCCAGTTGACTTTGTCAAATGCTTTTTCTAGGTCTATAAAAGCAATGTGAGTGTTAAGTCCTAGTTCCAGACGTCTGTCAGTTATCATACGCAGTGCCAGAATTGCCTCTCTTGTGCCTTTGTCCTTTCGGAATCCATACTGATCGTCGCTCAAACATTCTTCTATTTTTTGACGAATTCTATTTTGTATAATTTTGAGTAATATCTTAGATGCCTGCGATATGAGACTTAAGGTTCTATGCTCTTCACATTTCAATGAGTTAGATTTTTTGGGTAATGTTATTGTTTTGGTTGTTTTGAAATCCATTGGTATCTTTCCTGTCCTGTACATATCCCTTGTTAAATTAAATAGTTCTGTTAATAACTGTTCACATTCTGCATATTTAATCATTTCTATATATATACCATCGTCCCCTGCGGCTTTTCCATTTTGTATGTTTTGTAATGCTTTGTCAAATTCTAACCTCAAAATGTCTGGTCCCAACTCACATTCCTCTACTTCGTATTCTTTTTCCATGTCATTTTCATCTAATCCTTCTCCTTCATAAAGTCCTTCTATATACCTTTTCCAACGTTCCACTATACTTTTGTTGTCTATTAGTAATTTACCTTGTTCATTTAAAATGGTTGTGCTTTTTGATTTGTGTTTCTTGTCTAATTTCTTGATCATTTTATATGCTACATCGGTTTTTCCCTTTTTCATTAAGAAGTCTATTAAGTTACAGTCGTTTTCTATGTCCTTTGCTTTCTTTTCTCTACATTTTAAAGTTATTTTGTTAGTTAAGATTTTATATTTTCTTATGCTTTCATTATCGGTTTTGTTCCTGATTTTTCGTCTCTCTATTATTAAATCAATTATTTCAGCGTCTAACCATTTTTTTCTAGCTGCAACTTTTTCATGTTTTATACATTCATTCACACTGCTCTTCAATATATCTCTTATGTTGTTCCACTTATTATCTATATTATTTTGTATACAACTATTCTCTTTAATATAATTTGTGTTATTTATTTTTAACTTGTTTCTTATTTTATTACTATATTGCACACTATATTGACTTTCCTTATTTCTTAAAATATTGAGATCTATATTCTTTGGTTTGTTTTTCCTTTTAATTTTTTCTACTTCAAATCTATGTTTACTTATAAGCAAGTTATGGTCCGTATTTAAATCAGCGCCTGGTAATGTCTTGCATGTGGTGACTTGATGTTTATCTTTTCGCTTTACTATAATGTAGTCTAACTGATATCTTCCGATATCACCTGGCATTTTCCATGTGTATAATCTTCTCTTTGGTTGTTTAAATAATGTATTCATAATTGCTAAATTATTTTCCTTACAAAAGTCTATTAATCTTTCTCCTCTTTTATTTCTATTGCCCAACCCATAACTACCAGATACATCTTCTACTGCTTCTTCCCCAACAACTGCATTAAAATCTCCCATTAATATTATGTTATCTTTTTCTTTAGCTAGATCTAATAAGGTATCCAGATGGTTGTAAACTTCTTCGATTTCGTCATCTGGATGTCTACCGGTTGGCATGTACACTTGTATTATTAGTAAATCTGAGGGCTTTCCTTTAATTTTTACGGCTGTTATCCGGTCGCTGTGGTGCACTGTGTTTTCAATCATATTATTATATATAATATATTATAATATAATTATAAAAATATAATATAATTATAAAATATTATAATATAATATAATTATAATCATATTATAATATATTATATTATTGTAATCGATAATATATTTATTTATTGTGATCGAAATTGGAGCGTGTCCTGACTAATTGTCGTGGCCGAATACTGAAACGTCACTCATATCCGATTCAAAATTCGCAGTGGATCATTAAACTAAACAAATTTGACAGGACTTAAAGTATTGCCATCCTTATTTAACCCCGCACATGAGAATGGGATAGCAAGACTTTCATTCCTGTCAAATTAGTTTACTTAAGTGATTTTGTACAACATAATTGGCACCGGTATATACGGTTCTTAAGACAAAGACACAATTTAAAACCCCACGTCCCAACTTCCACATATTATTAGGTTTGTGTGTTTACGAACTAATAATTTAATGCTTGGACATTATCACACCGCGCCATCTGGCCCCAAACTAAGCAAAGCTTGTACTATGGGAACCAGCAGCTGATATAATACTTATATACTTTTGTTGTTTGTAAATACATACTTATAATACATACCAAACACCCAAACGCAAGGCAAACATGTTTGTCACATAAATGTTTGCCCTGGCGGGAATCGAACCCGCGACCTCTAGCGTAGCAGTCAGGTATACTAACCACTGGACCAGCGGTCTCGTCAAACTAACATAATAGTGTCGATGCTATTGTACAAAATCACTAAAACGTCTCGCTATCCCTTTCTCATGTATGTGGTTAAATAAGGACGACAATATATTAAATCGGGAAAAAATAGTTTTACTAACATATTAATAAGTGTAAACCATTTTTAATAACAATTAACATTGTCTAACAGGGCTGCGCCGCCCAAATGGAAGATGGTGCCTGCAATGTAGGTGCCAATAACATAATTCACTACGCTTACTCACGCTTTGTGTGCTCTAATGATTTTTGCCTTTTACCGACTTAAAAAAAGAGGAGGTGCTCAATGTTTTTGGATGATGTGCAGTTTTTAAATGCTTAAAAGTTGTCTGTCTTGTGTTTCTTTGTGTATATGTTTTCTTGAATCGATGTTTTTTTTTATCACATTTAACTAATTTATTTAGTTCTAAAACACTTATTACTTCATTTCCCAACGATTGTTTCATAATTGTAGCTATAATTTCTTGACATTTGCACCGATGAGTGTGTGAGTGGTATGTCGCTTTTATCGTTCGTTGTTTCACTCGAACGTACACACAATACTTCTACCCTTTTTGTGTGTTTGTTTGTTTAAAAAGATATTGGCCATACACGACTACGGCGAAGCCAATAGGAAAGGGTATGATTTATCAGTCTATGTATGTATGTGTTTGTATGTGCCACCGTAGCGCCTAAACTATTCAACCGTCATTACTAGTAACTTTATTAACGGCCCCTAAATTAACACGATGTGCTTTTTCTATATTTGTCTTCCCCTCTTATGTGCTTTGGTGTTGTTATGCATATATGTGTTTTCTTTCTTTCTTTATTTCTTTCTTTGTAAACAAATTTGCAGGGAGACAGACCGGTACTACAACGGTGATATATTCATGTTGCCCGAGATGGAGGAGAGCGGGATAGAGAACAAGACGCGCTCCGAGAGCAACATCTACGAGTACAGGGATGTGCCCGTCAAGAGGCCGCAGACGCCGCAAACGCTCACCAGAACGGTGAGTGATTATTAAAATATATGTTTATACTAAGGTGGCACACAAGCATACGGCCCACCTGATGGTAAGCGGTCACTATGCACTCAGCAGCATCAGAGGTATCACTAACGAGTTGCCGAACCTTCAGAAATATTTCACACCCATCTTGAAGAACCCCATGCTGTACTCCTTTAGGAAAACCACGGTGGGGTGCTCATTCCAAAATTTAAATAATAATCCTTAATTATTATTTAAAAAAAAACATTTCATTGTGCGCGGGAGGAAGCTCCTTTGGAACCGTGCAGTGCGGGACCATTGTATGAATACCTATTGAGGTACATAATAATGATATTCTTAGGACTTGGAATAATTAAATAAAGACGAAAAAATCTAAAGTTTATCTAAAATAATTATAACATTTTAAAACAAACATTTTACTCGTAATTTGCATACATTTTGCTTCTTTTTTATTTGCTTCCAAAGATTTTGTCAGATCGTCAATTTTTGCGGTGGTAAGCGGTTACCGTAGCCTATTGATGCTAATCACCAGGGGTAATACTCGCGCGTTGTCGACCCTATACTCTTTTTGTGATGTATCATAGTTTATCTCTCCTCTCTATAAGTAATAGGTATAAAAACCTTATTTTAAAATATATGTTAGCTGAGTCAACCCGCCTCCCCGGTGTGGGCCGAGCCTCGTCCCGCGCCCCGGCCTCGCTCGCGGACTCAACTCGTCGACGGAGTACCGCAGACTACTGTCTAATCCCAATCTATATCTGTACGTAGCATATTATCTACTCTGAGTCTATATCGATGACGGAAAGCAGAAACAAATGAAAAGCCACTTCGTTCGAAAATGAGTTTTATAACATATTTATCCTACCCACCATAAAGAAATTTAAAAAAATGTGGTGTTGTGTAGGGCGAACGATGTGATCTAGAGATGGCGTTTGTTGCAAAATAAACAATCGAATTAATTGACAAATCGATACTATGCATATTGGATTGTCGATTAATATGAACTGCGAAAAAACGAAAAAAGTTATCATTGTATTATATAATAAACCACCGGTAACTAGTAGGTTAAGATCTTGCGGTCTCTAGTGAGATGATGCATTCCTTGTATCTCGATAGATTTTAAAGAGACAACAGAATACAGTATTGACAATTACATCTTATCATGCTATTGCGTCGATTCTGTTGTAGAAATCACTAAAGTAGTTTGACAGGACTAAAAAGTATTGCCATCCTTATTCAACCTCACATATGAGAAAGGGATAGCAAGACTTTTAGTCCCGTCAATTTAATTTAGTTTAGTGATTCAGTTGTACAAAATCTAGTTGAAATTAAAACAGATAATATTTAGAGTTGTAGCTTACTATATTCTATATTCCAAATAGCTATCCTATTGGGTAAAATGAGATTAAAAAAAAATAAAAGTACGTACGGTAAAAGCCTCGATTCGGTAGAATGTTTTCATGTGCACCTTTTCAATATCTGTACAAGTACATTGTAAACATTTTAATAACGTAATAAACCTCTTCATCATGCTGCTATTACCACTTTAATTAATTTAAATAGATACATAAGTAATTACATATTCACTTACTTATAATAAATGGACTGCGGATCTGCGCTCAAAAGTGTCCGGAGCTAAAACACTACAAAATACAAGAAAATCGCGTGCCATTCTTCGTTTAATCGACTGTCTTATACCGATAAATGATTGAAGCAAGCAAAATTTAGTTGTGCGATAATGACATAAGACTTACTTTTGAACTTTTTCGATTTTAATTATAACGTATTTCCAAGTTCATACAAGTGAGCTCCGGACACTTTTTTCGTAAATTTTCTGATGTCCATTTATTTTTAATCAGTGTTACCTACTATTATTTTATGTGACTGAATATTTTGTAATTTTATTTTATTCAGCATTGTTAATATTATATTATTTTTCGATACATTTTTCCAGCAGTATAAACAAACGATAAAGTATGATAGAAATTGTAAAAAGAATGATCTATGGAACGAATTCAATTCGTCACAGTTAATATTCTTAAACAAAACTTTTTTATTTTAATTGTGTTACCTTAAAGGTATTGTTTTATATAATTGTTTTGGTTTAAAAAAATGAAGCCACATATCTACAAATTAATCAAGATTTTTGATCTACGGCCAGAATTAATTAAATAAATAATAATGCTTGGACATTATCACACAGCGCCATCTGGCCCCAAACTAAGCAAAGCTTGTACAATGGGAACCAGCTGATATAATACTTATATACTTTTTGTTTGTAAATACATACTTATAATACATATCAAACACCCAAACGCAAGGCAAACATATTTGTCACATAGATGTTTGCCTCGGCGGGAATCGAACCCGCGACCTCTAGCATAGCAGCCAGGTGTACTAACTAACCACTAGACCAGCGGTCTCGTCAACTACATTTTACAAGAAAACTTTTATACTACTTGTATTAATGATGTACTTTGTATAATATGAACTAAGTATCATAATAATACTTATCAGTAGATATTTTCTATCTAACGATTGTTAAGTATCCGTCTAATGCGACTATATTATAAGTTTAGACATTGTGAACTGTATTTCACTATATCACGTACGTGTGTAGTATTAGTAGTAATGTTAGTGATCGTTTGTCCGTCCATTTGTGCAATCGTGTCTTGATCGTGCCTATGTTAAAAATAGTATTTATTATAGACTGTGTTGTAAACGAAAACTGCCTTAAGATGAATTAAAATAATTATAATTTTTACAATGCAATATTTTATTTATAGCTAGCTATTTACGAAACATTAAATTTAAATTCCTTTAGGGTCGTCTAGTGTTGTTGCCACTCCCAATTATTCTTATGCAGCTGAGGGGATTGGCATTTCTTTGGCCAATGTTTTTACGCAGTTATTTTACTTTATGTCTTCACAAGCTCCATTTTTCATTTTTTACACAGTCGAGTTTTTTCTTCACGTTTTTAAAACGTAACTCACAGGATGTCTAAATTTCCATACGAAGTTTTAGTTCCATTTTCGCCGCCGCAGCGCTGTTCATTTTGCCATACAAAAATAGTCAAATCGATACGTACACGCAGTCGAAAGTAATTCGATAGTCTTCCTGCTAACTGAGTGTAGATTACTCGATGACGTTTCCGTGTAGTTCAGTTGTCGCAGCGACAGACTTCAGGTAGTGTGGAGGCGGTGTAGCGCGGGTTGCAGGCGGGTCCGCACACGGCGCGGGCCTCCGCGCTGCCCTTCAGCAGCAGCCGGCCCGGCCTGACCATCAGGTCCACCACGTAGTTCGCGCGGAGCAGGCCTGCCGGGTAGGTCTCCTCCTTGTCCCCGGAACTCTCCTGGATAGCACGTTTGACAATTTAAACCTGTGCCGGTAGCAGGAACATTGTCGACAACGTATTCGAAAACGTAACTCGCGAAATGTCAAAATTGTCATACTAATTTTTAGTTCCACTTTTCACCGCCGCGGCGCTGTTCATTTTCCAATACAAAAATAGTCGAAGGCGGAACGAAAACGTTGTCGCAATTATTCGTGCTTGCGCTACTGATATGTGCATAAATTTCTCGATGTTTATCTCAAATGATGAATTAACATTGGATTTCATGTAAGGTTACGTTAGCTAACCTATGAATTAACATTGATTGAATTTCATGTTAGGTTAGCTAACCTAGCCTAAAGCCTAACCTAAGTGAGAATTGTTGGTCCGTCAACAGCTTAACCGGTTAGCGGTTGAGTCAAAGGAGTAATCCTTCCTTAGATTACGTCACCTCTTGGTGTGACGTAATAAATTGTGTAGTTAAATAAAGATAAGCTTGATAGAGCCGTGGTGGCCGTGTCGTATGAAGCGTTACCTGCTATTGGAGCGACGCAAGTTCAAATCCCACCGGTCTGTACCAATGAGTTTTTCTAACTGTAGTGTCTTTGATATACAATCAAAGTTTAGTGCAATGATTAGTCACACCCCGAGCTGTACGGTGAAGGAAAACATCGTGAGGAAACCTGCATACTTCTAAGAAATTCCAAGGACGTATGTAGTGCCTAAGAGACGGCGATGAACTCACCATCTGTCACGTTGGCACCAAATTATCTTCGATGAAAAGTGGGTGTTCTAACGTCTACCTATCTCTCCGGCGACCCTTTTGAAAAGGCGTGAAGATATCTACCTATTGAGATATAACTTTGTAGTAAAAGTGTAACTAACGGGGTCTAGTATGGGCACGGCGACCTCCGCCCAGGCGTGGGCGCCGGTGGCGCGGTGCAGAGCGCAGGGCAGCCCCAGGCGGTCGGCCAGCGCCTTGTACAGCAGCGCCCGCTCCAGCGCGCCGCCGCACCGCACCCAGCCCACGCCCACCACTGGGCTGCACACCTCGTTCTACAACCGACACACCACACACTACGCTGGGTGCGAATTTATGTACACTAGCTATGCTTACGGCCAGGAGCGTACCTATTAGCCCTTAAGTAACATAGGCTATATATATGCCCGCCCCGGCTTCGCAAGGGTAGACAAAATATTTGAAAAAGGTCTACCCGTGGGAAGCCTTGTTAATAATGTAACTTATACAAGTAAGCAGTACATTCTCTGCTAGCGAAAATTCCCTTCGCACTTCGCTTTCGCAAATTATTTATCTCAACCTACTTAGGATTTTATTTGACTGTTTTTGAAATAAAGCTATTTAAATGTTGTATTTTATTAAGTACCTAGTTGAGTGTTGTGTTGTTTGTTCAGTCATGCGAAAATAGTTAATTAGATACCTACATCTAAAACAAAAAAAATTGCGTGAGTATTGGAATAAAAGCAGCTGGCTCTATCAAAAACGATTTAGCTAGACTTACCATTATATCAGCTAGATGCAGATCCACGCTGGGCACGGAACAGTCCCGCTCCTGGGACAAGCCGCACATCTGCTCGGCCACGAACTCTCCTAGGAGCTGGGCCCTTTGCTTCAACGATGTGGATACTTCCTCACATTTTTCACGATACCTAGTGAGTACATACATAAGATCACATCGAATCCCTTTCGGCGCAGACAGATTAGAGCGCTATTTCTCTCGACTTACACACCTCTTTTGCTTCTTCTACAATCATCAATACCTTATTATAAGTAATATAAAGATTGGAGTTAGAAGTATCACACCACAGTCAAAACTAGGTACCCTTATATCTTGTTATACCAGAGCTTATATCAGAGTATACTTTTCCTATGTTGCCGATGCGATTACAATATGGAACTAGTTAGGTAGACTAATTAATTGATCCGTACGTAATATTATAAATGCGAAAGTAACTATTTGTTTGTTTGCTACCTTTTCGGGTCTAAACGGCTGAACGGATCGTAATGAAATTTGGGAATGAGATAGATTATAATATAACTTGGGAAAGGACATAGGCTATATTTATCTAGAACCTATTTAGATACCTACATATAATATTAACTTAAAATTGCTTACCTCACTTCATAATGCGCATCTTCAATCTCGAAATAGTGCAAAGATTTTGCCCTGAAATGGATTGAAAATGTATTGTTTATTTATTTCATAATCATTTTATGTTTTATCTAAAAAGTAAAAATCTAAAAATATCTTAAAATATCTTAGGTAGGACGCACACAGGTCGAGATCACCTTATGAAACAAGGGCTCGAAATCCGATAGATCCTGTAGTCTACAGACTGTAATGTAAACGCATAATGTTTCTCAATTCCAATTGTGAACCAAGGGTGGATCCGGGGGGTAATGAAGGTTATGACCCGGATTTCGGTTTCATTTTTAAAATTTTAGTTTCCTTAAAATAAAAAACACAAATAAAAAGAATTCGCGAAATCGGTTCAGCCGTTCACGCGTGATGCCGTGACCAAGGGAAATAGGGATTCATTTTTATATGTATATAGATGTACAAATTATTTCTTTTTTGTAATACGATTTCTTTTATTGTAATCGAAATTGGAGCGTGTCCTGACTAGACCTCGACTAAGTACGACCCCCGGTCTTGAAAGTTGGATCCGCCCTTGAGACTTTAACACGCCTTCATAATATGAACACAATTCCTAAACTTACGGGTCCCCAAACCAGATGCGTAGCTTGAGGAGGTACGAGCGCAAATTGACGTCATCCGGAATGTTTGGATAACGCAGCCGGCCAGACGGAGATAGGCCCAGCTTCGATTCTGACCTGTTGTCTGGATTCAAACAAATATTAATAGAGACATTTATTATCGGGCATCTATTGACCCATATCTACACTAATATTATAAAGAGGAAAGATTTGTATTTTTGTATGTAACGAATAAACTCAAAAAGTACTGGACCGATTTTAATCATTATTTTTTCATTAGAAAGCTACATCATCACTGAGTAACATAGGCTATATATTATACTAGCTGCCCGCCCCGGTTTCGCTCGGGTAGACAAAATATTTGATAAATGTCTATAGGCTCCGAAACTACTGAACCGATTTCAAAAAATCTTTCACCGTTAGAAAGCTACACTATCACTGAGTAACATAGGCTAGCTGCCCGCCCGGCTTTGCACGGGTAGACAAAATATTTGATATCAATGTCTACCCGTCCGAAGCCCCGGCGGGCCGCTATTATGCCATATACCTACAGGGTGAATTTTTCAAGTGGGCGTAGATGGCCAAATCCGAAATTTTAGGGAATAGCGAAAAGTACTCAAAGGAGTCTCGGACCCGATTTTGGTGAAAACTAAGACTGCATCATTGGATTGGAATCGAAACCGTTGGAATAAAAACAGAAACACGATTGTTTTATTAAACAATTCGATTATTCGATAGTGTCGCTAAAAAGGATCGAATTCTAAAAAGTAAATAATTTCTTCAAAATACTTTTTTTATTTTTTCATAATACCTGAGTACTTGGATCAAATAAAAAAAGTTGATGGAACTTTGCGAATAACCAAGTCACGCGGTTTAAACTACGCCTTGCAGTGTATATAAACACACACAACGAATACAAAGAAACTACGCCTTGCCCTCGCACTACACTACATGTTTACAAAACCGGCGTCACTTTTTTTAGTTGATCTGACCTATTAAACGTTAAATTTCAGTTTTTTTTTTGTTTTATATTATGTAGCGAGTGATAAAGAGTAGGTATCGTAGATAACTCACGCGGTGACCTAATGTCGAGTCCAGAGGCGACGTCGAAGGGCGGCTGGTGGAACATGCACATGAACACGGGGCTGCGGTACGGCGGCGGCCAGTTGGCCACCTCCTGGATCGTGGGGAACCGGTTGCTGAGGCGCTTGAGCACGTAGAAGCCCTCCTGAACCATCGAGGACAATGCTAATTTAGATATCTTATGTATACAATTCTCGTGTCGCGGTGTTTGTAGTTAAACTCCTGCGAAACGGTTTGACCGATTCTCATGAAATTTGTGCATATTGAGTAGGTCTGAGAAAAGGACAACATCTATGTTTCATCCACCTAAATTAAAAAAAAATATTTTTTATAGGTCCAGTAGTTTCGGAGCATATAGACATTTATCAAATATTTTGTCCACCCGTGCGAAGCCGGGGCGGACAGCTAGTTTCCTTATATTCTTGCTTTTATCACGCTTGAAATGTAGCTAGGTATGTATGCATATCTATCAATGTTACCGACTTCAATTTTGTTCTCCTAATTTATTCTAATGACCCGACCAAGATCATCGGGATAATTGCAATTTGTTTTTAGTTTAATTTATTCATACTACAAAAGTCGCAAAATCCTGTCCGAACCTGAATGTAGGTTATTGTATAAATCTAAACTTTAAAATACATTTAATTTTATCACCGCATAGGTAGTTGAATTTTACTTGCAAAAAAATATTGGCGCAAGCAAGACAATAGACCAATCGGGGATGTCCGACCAAGACAGTTGACCTATCGGGGCAGTCGCATTCGTACTTTGGAGGGTTTAGCTGCAGACATTTTTGAGCGCAGACCCGTCGAAACATAATTTTTTCTTTTAGCTGAAGGAGTCTTAGTTTGGCTGTATGTTACTGTAAGATGGAAGGTATTGGTCCTAGTCGGACTGGTAGGTTTAATAGTGACTAGTGATGAGTGATGCAAACGTAGGGTACCTGCGTAAAGTCATTGATATCCAGCCGACCAGTATAGGCGAACTTGGCCGATGGGTGGTGATGGAATATCGCTTCGAGCGCCGGCTCCCAGGCGCCTACCACGTACCTCGCCGTTTTGTTCTCAACCATACTGATTAATAAAAACAATCAATGTTGCACTCGGTGAAAATCTTTGACTAACTTGACACCCAATTCACCCATTTAAAGTCTGACTCAGATCAAATAAAAAACGTATATAATAATATATAACTTTGCGAACAATAAAGCGACGCCAGTTTTTTAACATATACCTACTGCTGCATAGGCAAGGCGTAGTTTCGTTGTAGGTGTGTACGTGTAATTGTGTATTTGTACACTGCAAGGCGCAGTATTACAGCGATAATTACATTACTTATACATATATACCCACATAGCGATTACCAACTTTATTTGCGGTCAAAAAACACGACACCCAACCAGCGGCATCAGTTCGTTGCTTTGAATATATACTGGTCATAATTCGTGCGCAAAGTTCCATCTACCGTTAAATTGATCTGAGATATAGGCAAAAATAGTGTGCGACTGTAGGTATAGACGCTTGTTTTTTAATGTTCATTCTCGTAGTGACTCACTAGTGTATAGTTCCCAGCTCCAGGTAGACATCAGCGCCCTCCTCAGTGACGCTGGCCGCTATGAGCGTGCACAGCGCAGTCCGCATGCCAATGTGTTCTATACTCAGGTTGCTCGACACCACCTACATACGGTTCACTTGTTTTTTTATACCACTACGGTGGCACACAAGCATACGGCTCACCTGATAGTAAGCAGTCAGCGTAGCCTATAGCCGCTAGCAATAACAGGGTTATGACTAACGAGTTGCCAACCATGTTGTTGATGATGACTCACTGTGCTAGCATTACTGCCAGCGCAGCGTATCCTCGTGGAGCACTGGCAACTTTACTTCCCGCGGAAACAACACTAAATCAAAGTAGCTAGTAAAATGGCGCTCTATACTCTCTGCCTACTCCGACTCGGCGTGATATATTGTATACCTAATACTGTGGAAAGCGAGGGTAAGTCATGGTATTCTAAAGACGCTTGCAATATCAGAGGTATCCCTAGCGCGTTACCATCTCTTAGTTAGAGAGGACTTACTGTACTAGCATCTACTTACTTCCAGTACCTACAACGTATCTTGGAGAAGCTCTGGTGACTCAAATCACCGCAGAAAGACAACACTACATTACATGTACAGCAGACTAGGTAGGTTGCTAAAGAAGCCAGCTGGCCCTATGCGGTTAAACTTCTCTGATGTTTGCAGGTCCCCTCATCCTATCGTGAGATCGATAATTTTCTTTCACCGAGCCCTCGTCCTGTGTTATGCATTTGACTGACAAAGGATATTTAATCATTATTTCGCAATTCTTTTTAATCATAGTAAATGTAATGTACCTACCTCTTCTCCCCTGCGGACACTGAACACGCTCTTAGCTACCTCTTCAGCCATCAAGCCGGTGAGCACGGTACAAGTCATTATCTTCAGGCTGGTGTCAATGCGCTGCAAATTGATAGCTTAGCTGGATACATTTATAGATTAAATTCAGAACGAGCGAAAAGGGGACGTAACGCGCTACACCAAATAAATTATTAGTTTAATGAAAATTGTATTATAAAATTTAAAAACTGCTTAACGACAAAATTGGGAATGAAAATGTTTTTTACATATAATATCATTGGAAAATATAGTTAAAATCTGCCAAATATAAATAGATAAAGGTCTCGGAGAACAACATATCTTCACAAAACATTATTGATCCAAGTGCTTTTCAATTCAAATAGAGGTTTAATTATTTAAAGATGATAATCAAGTTTCACGAGTCAAACATTCTTCATGTTGACATTCGCAAATCTAGTTTTAAGTCGAGATTGGAATACCAGCCCTAACTTACTCCACAAGCTACTCTAAAACGTTAATGAAATATCCCGCGAGGATATTCACCTGTAATATATTGAGCAGCTCCTGCATGAAGTCCCCGGTGAGCATGGCTTTAGTGCTCACGTGGTAGTTGAGCAGGTTGATGTAACACTGCACTGCGAGCCGCTGGGCTTCGATAGGAGTGTCTTTGACTTCAACCAAAAGATTCATTACGTTTACATTTTACTTCTTCTCTCACTTTTACGAGTTGAGCAAATTTACGGTAGGTAACCACATACCATTAGGTGGGCCATACGGTTGCGATTTGGGATCCCCCGTGGGTTTACCCATTTAAATTGGAGCCGCCCGACTGGGGACTGTACCTCCACTTTACAGAATACCGCAGTGAAATAACACTGATGTAGTGTTGTGTTTCTGCGGTAAGTAAGGTTGCCAGTGCTCCACGAGGATACGCTGGGCTAGTAGTGTTGCTGCTAGCACAGTGAGTCTTCATCAACAACATGGTTGGCAACCCGCTAGTGATACCCCTAGTATTGCTAGCGGCTATAGGCTACGGTGACTGCTTACCACCAGGTGGGCCGTATGCATCTGTGCCACCTCAGTGGTATAAAAAAAAAGAAACAAGCATTGGGAACCTATGCTTTAGACTTACACTTCTTATTAATATTCCTGAGAGCGGCAAATGTCTTCGGCTCGACGAGGCTGAAGGCCGCCTTGGGTATGATGCGACAGAGCTCGGCCAACGCTCTAAGAGTGTTGATCCTTATGTGGAACCACACTGCACCGTCATCGCCCAGGATACCTGGACGAATAGGAATTTATTTTAAGATCTTTAGCCGTTTTCTTATTTTAGGAATGTCCTGCGATGCTATTTACTTTAACGATTAGGTTTATTACTAAGTACTAAACTTTCCAAATTCATAGATGTTAAATGACTTAAATACTTCGATGTACGCAATTAGTGGATGAAACTTGTACCGAACTTATCCACAAAACTTTTTCTTTGCAAGTAAATTTTCAAACTGTCGCATTTATTATATTAGTAGGTAGGTTTATAATTACCACACAGCGCTTCAATAATGTTGGTGTCAGACATCCTCACAGCCGACGCCAGCAGTTTGGTCATGTTGGCGACACCCATCGCAGCGTCGGCCAACAGCTCAACATTGGAGCTGAGCAGTTGGTGACAGAACACCAGATCTGTGCCCGTGTCAAACAGCGCCTGTTCGGAACGGAACGGAAGGAGGTAAGTAAGAATATTTAATATTAAGTATTAATTTCTGCCTACAAATAGTTTTTTTTTATTTGTCGCTTATGGCCTCCTGTAACTTAAACTAGATACCTACATAATATTTTGTATTTGTATTTAGATATCATACGCTATTACTTACAAACCCAACACCGATTACCTCTAAAAATATCCTACGACCAATTACATTAGCAGATTACCATACCAATCTGTCAGTATAAGGCCATAATGACACCATTAGAAGACAATTTAAAACAATGGTTTCGATTCTGTTGTTCAAAATTACTAAACTTAATTAATGTTATAGGTTTAAAAGTCTTGCTATCCCTTTCTCATGTGCGGGGTTAAATAAGGATGGCAATATTTTTAGACCTATCAAATTAGTTAAGTTTAGTAATTTTGAGCAACAGAATTGGCACCAATATCAGGCTATGAAATTGTAATTAAAATGTGGACTCACGTCTCGTCCGTTAGCCGTGAAAGACATCTTGGTAAGCACAGCGAGACAATGTGACTTCATGGCAGGCAGGGCCATCTCCAGATACGCCAGCAGTCGCAGGATACAACCGGATTGGTATAGATGTGAGGCATTCTCCTCAGTTTCCACGTAATTACGAAGCACGCCCAACACTTGAGCGTGGACGTCCCGAAATTCGTAAGACTAAGAAGATTTACACATAAGTATATAGAATACAAAATATATTATAATTTGCTTTGTCCGCTTAATGTTGTAACATTAAGCGGACAAAGCAAATTATAATATATTTTGTATTCTATAAATATGAATTTCCGCAAAGTAAAACCTGAATCAATTCAACATAAGTATATAATTTGTATTTGTTTTTTTTAAAGAAACGTAGTGATTATGTACTCTGTGAAAGAACCTTTTGCAAAGAAACAAGCTTTCAACCGCCTGATTGTATGTGATCATCGTAGCCTACAGGCATTTACAGTACCAGGAATATCAATATCAAATTGCCAACGTTATCTACACTAGTAGCATAACATAGGGGATTAAATGAAAGGATCTTCTTACTGGCAGCACAGCGCATCCTAGACGATCCCTTGAATTGAAACCTTACTCAACGCAAGAACTCACCAGGAAACGAAATAGTGTTACTTATAAGTAATAATAAAGTGGTATACTACTGGTGTTTCGTCAAGTGGACGGTAATGGTTTGTCACTTGCAATGTATAAACCAATTTTCAACAGGCTCACCTCCAAAATATCACAAAGGTCTAGTACCCCAGTAGATGCTCTGAAGGTCCTCTGTACATTTTGGTCCTTGTACCTACATATCAGTTGGTCTACGGTCCTGAGAGCAGCATGTTGGATAGCAAGATATTTGCTCTGCATCAGCGTAAGGACGGATGGCCAGCTGAACTGCTGGTTCTTGGTCACCTCTGATGCGCAAACAGGGTCATCTAGCAGATTGCTTAAAGTCTTGGAGCAGCAGAAAGAGATAATAACAAACTATTACAACAACATTTGGCAATCAGACAGGGATGACAATAAGTATTGATTGAGTTTTGGTTCTCCATGAAAATAGCTCAAGTAGATCCTGAAAAACGCCTAGAAGCAGTGTAGGTATACCTAAGCGGGGCCTAGTGGTAAACTGGCGAAATTTCATCAGGGGTCAAAGCACTTTTTGTGCACTAAGCCATCAGAATATATAAGTATGTAACACCTAATTACATTCAACGACTGGTCATCTCTTAAAAATAATGCTGTGCTAAACAGACTAAAGATCCACCGTTCGATCACCTCTCCTATATCTTTACCCAATAATAATAATAATAATGTTTGGACATTATCACACAGCGCCATCTGGCCCCAAACTAAGCAAAGCTTGTACTATGGGAACCAGCAGCTGATATAATACTTATATACTTTTTGTTTGTAAATACATACTTATAATACATACCAAACACCCAGACGCAAGGCAAACATATTTGTCACATAAATGTTTGCCCCTGGCGGGAATCGAACCCGCGACCCCTAGCGCAGCAGTCAGGTATACTAACCACTAGACCAGCGGTCTCGTCAATATTTACACAAACCATTTTATATCTAAATGTTTTGCACTCATTCATATTAATTTACCTGCAAACAATTCTTCTGAACGTCAGGGTCGAGACTGTTCTTCATCCTCGCAAACAAGCTGCCCAGTATGTTAGCAGACACCAACTGCTCGCAACCAAGCGGTTCCCGCGTCAATTCTGATAGAACCAGGGACGCAAATTCTAATACAAAGACATCTTCCATCTGTTGGAAAATTTACTACAATACAATGGGTACTAAAAGTGATATACCTACTTAAACTTATGATGCATTCTTGATTCAAAATGAACTCTGTGTTGCAATAAAATGCTAATTTTATACATTTTTATAGACGAAGAGAGTTGTTTTGTTTCGTTTACAATAGGGAGAGGAACACAGGATACTTTGCCTTTTGGTTTCTGTTTTGCCTCATCTATACTAATATTATAAAGAGGAAAGATTTGTATTTTTGTATGTATTGAATAGGCTCCGAAACTACTGGACCGATTTCAAAAATTCTTTCACCGTTAGAAAGCTACACTATCACTGAATAACATAGGCTAGCTGCCCGCCCGGCTTTGCAAGGGTAGACAAAATATTTGATATAAATGTCTACCCGTGCGAAGCCGGGGCGGGCCGCTAGTCCTCTATAATAATGTTTGTGGACCCGGAATTATAATCAGTAGTTTGGTTGGTCCTTACCTTGGCTAACATAAAAGCAATTTTCCTCAAATTCTGTGAGTTTTCCAAGACTTGCTCCGGCCCTTGCGGCAACTGGCAAAGCTGTGCTAAGGACTTCAGAGAAAATCTCCTGATGTTTATTTCGGGATGTTCCACGTGCAGAAGTATGTATTTGATTGCGTTCAGATTGTAAAGGACGCAACGGTTCTGTACGTCTTGAGCCGCAAACTTTGTCATTGCTCGTAGAGTCTACAGGAAAGTAGGTTTTTATTGGTTTTATGTATGAGTATTAAGATTTTTAATGTATCACTGTAGAGGTAAGTCAGTACTCTACATATGTATATTTGATAGTTTTCTTTTCCAATTGCATTGGTTATAAGAAATCACGGGGAATACATCGAATAGGTTATTCAGATGCATTAAGTTTAAACAATTAACTACGGGCCTAGATGCCTAAAGTCTAAAGTAGGTAGGTAATATTTTTTATCAATACAGGCCCCAAATAAGGCTAGAGAGAAGGCCGCAGTCTTATAATATTCGCACTTGTTCAGTCAACTCAACTCAACTAGAAAACTAATTAAGCCAATCGCCATAGAGCAAAAGTACTGTACTGCATTGATATGTGGTTGACTGCTCCTAAATACACTAGGTAGACACTGGTGTTAATTCTGTTGTACAAAATTACTAAACTAAACTCTACTAAACTAATTTGACAGGTCTTAAAGTATTGCTATCCCTTTCTTATGTACTGGGTTAAATAAGGATAAATTAGTTTAGTGATTTGAACAACAGAATTGGCACCACTACCTACCTATATAGGTAAGTAATTTAGTTACTTGACACAGAATCTCCGGTTCCGGAGACTCCAACAGGATGATGGCAGTATGTGCTGTCTCCGGGGTTATAGTATATGGATGGAAAGTCAAATCCTTCTTATCAGCTGATCTGTTGTCTCGCTCCTTTTGGAGAGGCTTAGCCATGATTGATTGATTGATTCAGCTTGTGTAAATCACAAAACTTGTAAAAATGCTAATTATTATTTCTATAATGTTTCTATAGTAATTATGCGTAGCGGTTGTATTCTCTTGGGTAATTATTTCTTTGACGTCACTCAGACAGTTTCAATCGTAGAGGTTTCAATACTTTCAATAACAATGATCATAAAATGACATTCGTTTTGAAAAAAGTTTTTACCGCCATGGTTTCGTTAAACAGTTCAGATTCTATTTCTCTCACTAATGACTAAGTGCATCTTCTGTATCTCGTAAAAAAGGCTACATCAGGATCTCACATTCAACCTGGGCTGCTCGGCTCTAGCACCCACCATCGCCCGTAGAAGACTGTAAATTACAATACATAGGATAGGATTCTCCTCCTTACAGAAGATCACGAAATACACATTAAACCTCCTCGTATTAGTAATTGTGTTCCAGTTGTATCTAGTATAATCTTAGTATTAGCTTATATCTTAGTATTAATATAATATATTAGTAATATAATATCTTAGTATTAGTATTATCTTATTATATGAAGTATTATATTATATTATCTACTTTGAGGTTATAGAGAGACCTGAAGAAATATTAAAAGGAGGTAGTTTGAAATTAAAAATTCTCATTTCAAAAATAAACGGTTGTCACGCGAGACAATGACCGTCAAACGTTAACTGTCATAACACAACTGTCCTGTATTTTTAGGTTTTTATCTTTATGCATAGAAAGAATATTTTTGTTCGTTGTGTGGCTGCGTTGGCTCGGAGATTCAGGGTTCTTGAGGAAGTATGGATCCTACCTTGGTGGGGCAGTGGTGGGCTGGCGTCGGTTCCTCTGTGGACCTTCGACTCCCTTGTGCTGGTGGTGAAGCTGTGCTCCACGTGCGCTGTGGCAGTAATGAGAGTGCTCATTCCTCCAGTAATGAAGAGTTTGCATGGAGAGACTGTCCTGGTTAGCCTTCTTACATACAACTTCTTTGGATTTGCAATTTCCGTTTGAGGACAATTTTAGGATACAAATAAACGTTGAAATAAAAAAATACATTCTGTTTTGCCAGCAAAAAAATGGCCCGGGAGAATTTAGTTAGTAGAACTTACAGCATAAATTGCTGTAAGTTCTGCGGCAGGCGCTTAAACGTCACGTGAACTACACAGCAAGTATGCAAAATAGTGGATAAATGGTCTTCTAAAAGAAGTATCATTGTAGACCCATTATAACTAAGTAGGTTTTGGCTGTCTGCTAGTTCCATTCATCATATAAATTTGTTAATTGTTATGGTATTGTGTTCGAATGGTTTTTCATACCATGCCATTGGCATGCATCAATCGCATGGTCGCTTTAGGGCAAAGTGTGTTTTCCTATAGTAAAATCAATGTAAGCTTTTATAGATTACAGGGAAGAATAGGTACTTGGAACGGCGGGCATGTATGAAAAGATTGATGAATGTAGAAGAAACAAAAAGGGGTGTGAAAGTCATGAGTAATTTGCTCTAAGCTCTCTGCCTATCAGAAAGGCACTTAGGCTGACGATATTTTAAAAGTTTTCTCACTGTTTTCTATTTTGTTACAGATAACAGGAGCGGGCCACGGCATTGGGCGCGAGCTAGCAATACAATTCGCGGAACTGGGTGCGACAGTGGTCTGTTGGGACAACGACGCGAGACGCAACAATGCTGTCGTCGAGGAGATACGCAGTAAAGATGGAGAGGTGAGGCATCGAATACGTTTCTTTGACTTTTTAAAATATTCGAAAGTTGTTTTCGCTACGGCTACAGATCGCAAATATCGCTACACTGATGTACTTTTGTATTTTTTGTCTGTTACTGGCTGGAGCTCCTAAGATAATCTGTGCTGGCACTGAGGCTGTATGCAGCTAGTGTATCCTCTAAATAGTAGGGTTGGCACTGCTATATGTTCAGTCTCTGCAATATGGTTGACAACACGCGCTAGTGATATCCCTGCTATTGCAAGCGTCTATACTATAGTCTACGGCAGTAGCTCCCAACGTTTAACTGATGGGGGACCATTTGATAAATTTCCGTCTTGCCATGGATGGACACCAACTGTTTGAATGTAATATACAGCAAATGTAAATTGTGGGCTGTCCTATTCATACACCAACACACAACGAAATATGTGTTACACAGATAAGTATAAAATTACAAAGCGATTTTGTACACTAACTTCTGAATCCTTGTCACTTATCGTTCGCGGACCACTTCGGGTGGTTGAGGGACCACCGGATGGGAACCACTGGTCTACGTAGACCGTAACCTTTCTTGCTGTCTTGTTCTATATCAAGTCTTTCTTCGTGTTCCAGTGCATCGGCTTCACAGTAGATATAACAGTACGCGAGCAGGTAAGCACGCTCGCGACCGCGCTACGTCGTCAGCTGACTGACGTCTCCATGGTGGTGAGCAACGCTGGCTGCCTCAACTGCGCCCCTCTCGTGCACTTCAAACCTGACGCTGTTAGCAGGCTCATCGAGGTCAACTTGCTGGCGCATTTCTGGGTACCTACATTAAATTTTCTCATGTTCAATTTATTACACCTTTCTCTGGAACTACTAAGCCAATCCCGTACCATTTTTTTTTTCGATTTTATAATATTATAGGCTATGGTGACCCGGGTTCTCGTACCCAGGTTTGCTAGCCCTACCTTTGTAGTATAAACAAACGAGTTTTCCATTTTACAGATAATTCAAGCGTTCCTCCCGAGCATGATTGAGCGACGTCACGGGCATATAATAGCTATCAACTCAAGCGCAGGGTTAATGGCATGCGCTGACATGGCGCCGTATTGCGCTGCCAAGTTTGGTCTTAGAGGTAAATACAAACATACCCACTTAAAAGAGGCAGTGGGCAATTGTCTTGTCTTCACTAATATAAAATTGCAGTATTAACAGTCATGTCCACCTTACAGAAGACCGTAGCACGTAGTGGTTATGTACTCTGTGACCGTAGTCGAAAACAGTACTCTGATCTGAAGTAGTGTTGTTTCTACAGTAAGGTCCCCAGAGCTCCTTGAGTCCTTTCGAAAAGGTTGGCAAAGCAAAAACGCACCAGTATCCCTGGGTGATCGCTTACCGTCAGGCTGGCCAAATGATTGTTTGCCATCTTTATAGCTTATAGCATTACTAAATTATTTTTTGTACCACTTTCTTTTCTATATGTATGTTCTTATTGCTTTTCTATATGTATATTCCTATGTATGTTTGTATAGTCTTGCCATTCCATTTCAGGCCTAATGGAATCCATATCTGAGGAGCTGAGGATGGATGCGTGGACTAAGAATATAAAAACAACATCGGTGTACTTGGCAACAGTGTCGACGGGCCTGTACCCTCCTCCCACGCACAGGTTCACCTCCCTATACTCCGAGATCACCGCTAAAGAGGCCGCTACAATTATTATTCAAGGTAACCATTATATTTGAAGAAAAGTTGAGGAGCAAGCGTTTATCAAGGTATGGGCATTTTATGCGCAGGAATGAAGATAACGTGGTAAGACAGGTTTTATGTATGAATGTGGATGGGTACAGGGGTCGAGGTAGACCTAAGAAAAGATGGATGGACTGTGTGAAAGGGGCATGGCCAGAAAGGAAGTGAATACAGAGATGACGGCTGATAGAGAAGTATGGAAGAGAAATACATATTGCGCCGACCACAATTAATATGGGATAAGGGCAGGAGAATGATGAACCATGATATTTGAAGGCACTACACTTAGCTCGTCAATCAAGACCTTAGTTCATATTTTTTAAATATACCACGAAGGTGGCATACAAGCATATGGCCCACCTGATGGGAAGCAGACACCGTAGCCTATAGCCGCTAGCAATACCAGGGATATCAAGAACGAGTTGCCAACCCTGTTGTTGATGAGGACTCACTGTGCTAGCAGAATTACTACTAGCCCAGCGTATCCTCGTGGAGCACTGGCAACTTTACTTACCCCGCAGAAACACAACACTAGATCAAAGTAGTGTTATTTCACTGCGGTCTTCTGTAAGGCGGAGGTACAGTCCCCAGATCAATATTAATAGGAAAACCCACGGGAGATCCGAATACGCCCTATCTCTCTTAAAATAATTTAGCACGGAGATATCACTACGCTAACTAGTTTTAAGCAAAAACAGTAATGCATATACATGTACCTACTACTGTCTTTTGGTGGCACATATGGCCAACATTTTTATACGCTACAAAGCGGGCTGACCACCGTGGCCACTTGCACTACCAGTGGTATCAGTGATAACACTCAAATATAACTCTCTGTTCTGGTATTTCTTTCCTTGCTACCAACCAGCACAGCGTATCCCTGATGAGAGAGAAAAAAGAAAAAAGATTTTTACTACGATTATCTATAAGTCAAAGGTTTCTACTGTACTGTCCAGTCGGATGACTATATTTTTTTAATGGGTGATTCGATAACGGCATTACAGTAGAAACCTTTGAAAAAAAATGCTGTTAATGTAATATCAAATCATTCCAGGCATCCGGAAAAACCGCAGGAGTATCAGCATACCAGGATTTATGAAGTTTATGATTAACCTGAACAATTTAATGCCATATCGACTACGGATCATCTTCACAGATTTCTTCAACTTTGGCAATAGAGGATGGTTCTCATTTTGCTAAAGGATTTCTTATTATATTTAAGTGTATATCTTAGACTATATTTTTGGTTTTGGTACCATGTTACAGACAAATTCTAGTATATTATTTAATAGAATTATGTTTAGTCCATTCTAGATATGTTTTACATTGTTTTCTAGTAATGTTTAGGTTTATTTTAGTAAATCAAGTATTAAATATTGTTGGCAATTGTTTTATTTTAAAGTGACTTGTTATTTGTTCAAGATATGACCCATTTTGTTATTATAATCTAATAGAACAAGTGGATGGAACTTTGCAAACTAAGTAACGTCGGTTAAAAATACGCCTTGCAGTGTACATTTACACCGTTACACATACAACCTACGCCTTACCAACGCACTACATGTTTAGAAAACTCGCGTCATTTTGTGTTTTCGCAAAGTTCCATAACTATGGAGGACCCCAACATCTACTCTGTTTTCAACATAAGAGTAAATGCATGTGCAGGTCAATATTGGTGACCAAGACAATGCATATCCAAGATTATATTGCTATAAAATATCAAATACAGCAATGCAAATCAAATTTCGTACTGCTCACAGCCTGACCGCATTTCTCACATACTGTCATGTGTTCCAGCAAGACGTGATCATCTCTTGACTTTGCCTCTGTAAACACTTTACTGCAGACATGACATTTTATGGTTTTGCTGCCGTGTTGTAAAGAGTGACGCATCAAGGTGGACAGAGTAGCGAAACACCGGCCACATGATTCACACAAATGTTTAGTGGTTGGTGCTTTAGCCACATGCTTCTGAACATGAACATAGATTTCTTTTCGATCTGTGAAAGTTTGCAAGCATACTTTGCATCTGAAACATAATATACAACATTGTTAGGTGTGGTGCTTTATATTGGAAACATGTTACCATGGTACATGCATATTATATGAACATCTTGTACATTATAAAATTTACCTGTACATAACATCATTAGATTTCTTATGTTGAGTCTCTTTGTGTTTCAATAATGCATCGCTGCCAACAAAAGTATGACCACATATGTCACAGACCCGCTCTTCAGCTTCCAATACATGTTTTTTCGCATGTTTGTACAGCTCAAACCTTTCTTTAAATACATCGCCACATTTCTTACAACTGTAAGTGCAGCCCATAGCTGCTCCATAGTCAAGGCGGCACACCTTATGATGCTGTATCAGTTTCTCTTTTGTTTGGAACTCTTCCCCACAGTTACAGGACAGAAGCAGCAATGGATTATGTGATAATGAATGCTGTTGCATTTTTGTCTTGGAATCAAATAGTGTATTACATTTCATGCATGTTCTAGAAGCAAAATCACATGTGCTCATGTGCTGTAACAACTTTTGTATGTTTTCAAACTTAGATTTACAAGCAAAGCATGCTTGCACTGTTTTATCTTTGACTGGTTTGGCTTTGTCTTCTTTCAGTAAGATTTCTTTCACTATTTCTATATCCGAGTCTAAAACATCAATCTCCATTTTGATCTTAGATTTAGATCTCGTATCTTTTTTCTTTGGACTCTGTAGTTTTCCTTTGAAATTATTACTCTTGCTTATTTCTATGGAGTGTTCGTTTCTATCCAACATGTTGACTATTGATGGTATGTCATCCTTTCCCAGGTTATTTAAATACTCCTCGATATTTGCGGTGTTGTTCAAGAATTCTAAAAGTGAGTCGGAATTGTATTCAGAGTCCGGTAGCGGCTGGATGGGTATCTTACTTTCGGCCGTTTTTTTCTTCTCCTGAAGAGAAGACTCAAACCAATCTTGAGAACAGCGTGCGTTAAGTTGGAAATTGTAGAATTGGGCGAGTTGCGAGGCACAAGTCACACATATAGTTTTAGGAAGATGATCGTTTGATGATACCGTAACAGATAAGCAAGATTTCATATGCAACAATATTGCAGGGTCCTCTAGTATAGAAACATGGGCAGACCCAATATCTAAGCATATTCGACAGCAATTTATCACATCACACATTTTCAGTAGATGAGTAGACACACGCAAGCGTTTCTCTCAAATCTTGTTTTTTGTTTTGTTTGACTTCTAATGTAAACAACAGTTTGCCAAAATAGGACATGACACATGTCATCACATATGTTGTTATGACCTGACATATGACAGTTATGTTATTGTGTGTGGTTCTCTGAATAATTATTAAGGCCTAGCTCGCTACAGCTTAAAAAGTTCAGAAGAATAATATGACTAGCTCGCTTCTGGGTACGGTACGGCTGTCCTACGGCCTTGGTACATAAGAGTTTAATGGTTACCACCCGAAAACCTTAAAATTTAATTAAACAGTCTGATTATGATTTTTCTAAAGAACCAGTAGGTAAATCCTACACAGCCCAAATGAGAAATACTTGAGAAGTCGGAAACATTCAAAGATATTCAACTACCCACGTTCAAATGTCAAATAGGTAAGTAACTAACAAAATAGTATTTTATGCAAAATCGTAGTAACATGGCATGGTACAGGTCGCGGCACGAAACTCTAGCGCTGAGCGAAACGTGGAGGGGATAGCTGCGCATGGGTACCATCGCGCACGCAATACAAATTAGTAATTTAATTGCTTAGTTAAAAACAGCAAAATAATGTTTTAATGTAAAGTCAAATAGTAAGTCTAGCGGTGAACAAAATGTGGAACTTAACTGCGTATGGGTACTGTCACGCACGCAAATATTACTTCATGTTACCTACAATATAATTTTTAACAAGTTTATGGGGAGTAGAAAAATAAATACACTATCGGATTTGTAAATTTTTATATTAAATACCAAATAATAAAAAAAATTATATTAAGTCCGAATTACATAAGAACCTACTGAAGTTTCTTCTCAGGATAGAAGAAACCTGCGAGTTCGGCAGGGTGTGGACATCAGACACCGCATTCTCCTTTCCGATATCTAGTCCGAATCAGACAATGGTCTTACACCTTCAATAGTATCCCAACAGGGCCTTTTGCTTACTGAGGGCCCCGGCTCAGGGCTGCTTCGGTCGTCGGCACTAACAGCGTCATCGTCATCAGACTCACCAAGGCTATCCTCTGAACTGTCACCATCAACGCGAATGATGAATTCTTCTGTAACCAAATCCACGACATGGTCACTCTTGACATATTGCTCTTCTATGTCCTTTACCTTTTGGCATAACTTTCCCCAATCCCAAGCACCCATCAGCAAAACTTTTTCTTGAATTAGTTCTATACATTTAGCAACACTCCACTTCACATTTTTACTGCCTACATATTGCTTTATGTCAGACCATGCCATTTCGATTGGATTTAGATCTGGGTGGTATGGTGGCAGTCTTAGCACTTGATGTCCTTGCTCTGCTAGTATCCTGTCAATTGAAAATGTTTTAAATCTATCTTTGTTAGCCCGTATTAAATTGTATAGTTGAGGTTTTAGTAGAGTTTCCTCATATTGTATGCCCTTTTCAGTAAGCCAACCCTGCATGTCAGCTTTTTTGGAATTAGAAGTGGGTGCAAGGTCCCATTGTTTATTATGGTATGATGCGTTGTCGACTACCACGACAGAATTAGGCGGTAAGTTCGGCAATAACTGTGTCCTCAGCCATTTTTCGTAGTTGTCGTAGTTCATATTGTCGTGGTAGTCGCCTGATTTCGCACCAGCTTTAAAAGTTAACAGTGCGTTCGGTATGAACCCAGCCTCTGATCCTGCGTGGACAATGACCACCCGCTGTCCTTTGGAGATAGGTTTTTTGAGACCTTTTGTAGTACCATCGGTCCAGGCTTTTGGAGCAGAGTGCGATGAATCTACGTAAGATTCATCTGTATATACGATGGGCCTTCCCTCTTGGCGATATTGTTTTATTTTGCGTAAGTATTCGATACGTAGTAAACGTATATTTGAACTTTCAATCAGTACTTTTCGATTGTTTTCAGTATTTTTCCACCGAAACCCTAAACTCTTAATTATTCGTCGAAGACTTCGTTCTGAGCCTTTGAAATTTATATCTTCCTCTAGCTTCTTTCTCAACTTTCCGACGGTGGGAAGTTCATTATTTGTCCTATGAAAGTTATGTATGCACCTCTTTATTAATCCTTGATCAAAGTTATCAATATCTGTGACCGGTTTTGATCTGGAGCGTTTTTTGCCTGGTGTTCTAAATACTGATAATAAGTCGGAATTATTGGCTTCAGTGGAGATTTTCCTTACCGTTGCTATGGACGTCTTTGTAGATTCAGCTGTCCTTTTCTGAATTTTCTGTAAGTCACTAATTATACTATTTAATTTTATATTTCCCGCCTGAATAACTTCTGCAGTTTGTTTTATTTCACTTATATCTACAGTGCTGCGGTCAGAATCGAGTAAAATACTCGCAGCTTCGCCAATTTCACTTTGAATTTGTTTCAGGGAATTAATGAAATCATTCGATTCCCTTTTCAGAAAACAATGCACGTCAAACACCATTTTCCGTGCCTGTCTTTTCAAAACAGTATTCCTTCTCGGCCTCGGCATTTTCACTGTTTAAAAACTGTTCAAACTTAATCAAACAGTGAATAAACTAACAAACACAACAAACAAATCAACAAAACAAACTTAACAAAAAACAACAACAAAAATTAACGATGACAACAAAACAATTCAGAACGCGACTGTACACTGGAAGTGCGCGGAGCGTCGTATCGGCACGGGGGACGGAGTACGACTGGAGAGCCAATCGGCGCAACGCACGCTCGCCCTTCACCCCTGTACCCCGCCAAGACACCTTATTTTTTACTTCTGCGCAATAACGGTCAGCGCTAGAGTTTCGTGCCGCGACCTATACTCTGACAGAGAACTTTGCATGGACACAGACGTCCACACTGTTGGGAGTCTGTCTGTAAAATTCTCAGAGTTTTTACACCACCCACACCAATGACATATTGTGATTTGTGTATTGTTTGCACCAGCTGAAAATCATTTCAAATCAATTCCACTTCCACAACTAGTTTACTTCACTTAAGTTACCTACTTCAACGTACATATATTGTGTTTGTAATTTAAAACTTTAATCCTAGCAAATTATGGTCACGAGATGGTGATGCATTTATTAGACGTGACAGTTTGAAAGGCGATACATAATACATTACTCAAGGCTCAAGCAACAACCGACCTGAGAGCAGTAGTGGAAAATTTTGATATTTATAATAATGACGATGTCTTCAAAAGAGGAAACTCCTGAGTTGGAAGCTCAGGAATCTCTGTTGTATTCAGCTCGCCATGGTGAAATCGCGGTGGTGAAGGGTTTACTGCAAGCCAGGAGCGATGGAAAGCTGACATTGGACATAAATTGTAAAGGTATGAGAAAAAAATTCCTTGCATACTGTATTTTTAGACTACAAATATTTTTACTGCAGTATGCAGTCAGTACCTAAGCCCTATTAACCCTTGCAGCTACAGAAAATTATCATTGGTGAATTAACACATTTTCCAAATGTATCCATCGAAATTTTGCCGCCCTTAACACTTACAATCATTGTCAGACCCTATATTATTTTTAGAATCCAACAATTTGGTTGAAATTGGACTGGAAATTGTTTTTAGCTATATTTTTAGAAAATGAAATGGACTTCAAATTTCCCACCATAAAATATGGTGCTCTAGGCTCAAGCTTACTCAGCTATTTGGTACAGAGATTAGAGACTTGCCTTCCAAAATCCTCAAATAAGCCTCTTATTAAGGAGCTTATGTAGGTAGTACTGTATATATACTTTTAGGTATAATATATATAAAATATGGTTTTAGTGATTCATAAATTGCATTAAACTGCTGATTCACACATTAAATTAAATCATTTATTGTTTTATGAGTATATTGCACTGTAATATGAAGATTTATATGTTGGTTGCAACAGAAAAAGTTATTTAATAAAGTATATTTTCTGGAATTATACACATATTATGGTCAAGTACCTCAGTAATGGGTTGTTAATTATACTATTATGGAAATATATTGAACAGTGTTAATTATATTCAACAGCAATAATAAGGATAAATGAATTATTTGTTCTTCCAATGGGCTCTATTTATATTTCTAGCCTTATAATTTATATTCTTCAGTTTCCTGTAATGGTTTAAATTACTTTGAAATGGTTGTATCAAACTTGTTTTGACCTACTAAAGTTAAAGGTACTCTGCATAAGAGACAATTCTAAGCTGTCAGTTAAGGTTTTAAGTTTTTCTTTCTCATCATTTCATAATCAATGTATCCTCATCCTTTATTGATTTTCAACTCTACATAAACTTAAATTAAAAACTTAAAATAAACTAAACTAAGAAGTACAAAACTAACCTAAACGTAAAATAAATGTCCCGAACCACTGTCACGGGGAAGTGTGCTAAGAAGGCTGGCGGCATTGCCACGCTGAATTGCAATGCTTATCCTTTGGGCCAAATATTTGCCAGCCCTCTTGTCACAGGACCTCGTGTCACACTTGTTCATGTCCATTTATTGTGTAGTGAAAAAATATAAACTGCTGACAGAAGATAGGATGATGTTGGCCAAATTTGTGATTTTCACTTACCATTTGATTATAGTTAAAGCACAGATATTTTGTTATGAAAAAATATCTATTTATTATTATAATTACTATTTCATTGACAGGTAAAAGCAAATCAAACCTAGGATGGACACCGCTACACTTGGCAACATATTTTGGTCATGTAGACGTGGTGGAAGCATTACTGGATGCCGGTGCTAACGTTGATGAGGTCAATGAGACTGGGGACACAGCTCTACATAAGGCTTCATTTATAGGGAATGAGGTATGTTATAGAGGTTTTCTATATTCATACTTATAAGATGGGCAGACTGGTATTAAATTATCATTTGGTTTCACATATTTCTGTGGAAGGACGTGAAGTTTTTTTTGTTTTGGTAACATGCAACACCCCTAGCTATATATACCTATAGGCTATGGTAAGCTAAGACTGCTTTTCTTTATTCAGGTTCTAGTGATCCTTCTCCTAAATTACAAGGCCGATGTAAATATTATGAATGGAGAGGGTCGCACGGCGGCTGACGTCTGCAAGACGAGAGATGTTCAGAGGTTGTTAGAGGCTGCACAGAAAGCCGGGAGATGTGCACTGGAGAGGCAGCTCTTGACTGCCGCTAAGGAAGGAAGGGTCGAAGAAATCCATGAGTTGGTAAGGAAATAAAAAAGATGTGATGGCCTGCATTCAATTTGCCTTATTCTGCCCGAAGTTCATATGACACAGTCAATACTAGAGTTTTGACTAACACGAGTTTTGAGTGTCTCAAACAGTCGATAGTACTTTTGTGATCCGACAGAGATTTGTAAGGTTAAAGGGCTAAGATGGTGCAAAGTGCAACCGTCTTAGCATTTACCTATGGCTAATAAAAAGTAAGATAAAGTAATAAAAATAATCACAGACGCCTGCAGTGTCAGTTCAAAGTAGTCTTGAAGTTATAAGCTTATGTTGACTTATAATGGTGTCGAGTCTGGTGCATAAAATGCTAAACTTTGACACAACTAAACGTATTGCGATCTCTTTCTGATGTGTGGGGTTAAATAAGGATAGCAATGTTTTAAGTCCTGTCAAGTTAGTTCACTTTAGTGATTTTGTACAATATAATCGACACCAATGACTGTAACTTAAATAAAATTAAGATTGGCTAACTAAACAAAAAGGCTATATAAAATACTTTCCGGCATGTGTCACGTGATCTGCATCTTCGTCATCAGGGCGATAACCATTCTGCAACCAAATACAAGAATTAAGTCGAGTTAACAATTCATGGTGACGTCGCCAAGTTTAATGTTTTTTATATACCACTAAGGTGGCACACAAGCATACGGCCCATCTGATGGTAAACAATCACCATAGCATATAGACGCTGGCAATACTAGCGGTATCACTAACGCGTTGCCAACCCTGTTGTTGATAAGGACTCACTATGCTATCAGCATTACTAAGCACTGGCAACCTTATTCACCAAAGTAACACAACACAACATCAAAGTAGTGTTAGTAAAATTGACTGCGGTCTTCTGTGAAGTAGTGTTAATTGACTGCGGTCGTCCGTAAGCTGGAGGTACAGTCCCCAATTCATTGGGAAAACCCATGGGAGATCTCAATTCACCGTACCAATTTTTTTTCGTCAGCTTACCGGTCCGAACCCTCCGAACATAAACTGTGTGGACGCGCAAGGCAACACGTGTCTACACTGCGCCGCGTACAGAGGGCACGCGAGGATAGCGGTACTCTTGCTGCAGAATGGTATCGATACCACCTTGAAGAACAACAGCGGTGAGCGATACCCCTATAATGGTGTCGATTCTGTAGTTAAAAATGACTAAACTTAACTAATTTGACAGATCTAAAAGTCTTGCTATCCCTTTCTCATGTGCGGGGTTAAATAAGGATGGCAATATTTTTAAACCTGTCAAATTAGTTAAGTTTAGTAATTTTGTACAACAGAATTGGTACCAATATGTACATATATATCGACATGAGAGGTCCGTGTCGTGGTAGCAGACAGTATAGACTCTATAATAATTTAGACCTTCCTCAGGTTCCTTATTAGGGCCTAAACTGAATAGATTTTGATTTGATTTTATACTTAGTATAAAGTGCCATATCACTCTTGACTTGCACACCACTTTTGCTTTTTTAAGGGTCCTGTACCCGAATGTGTCGTCAGGCCAGGTAACAGTAGACACTTTAACTCCAGTTGTTAGACGAATGTAAAGGGGGGGGGGGCGTCTTGCTGGAGCGACGGCCAGGGGTGCCAAATTTGGGGGGTGCTGATGTGAAATACGAAACATATTTCAAAAAGGGGCGCTACCAAACTATCTACGTCCTTGTCGTTGCCTCTGGGTAACGCTAAAAGAAAGATGCAAAAAATAACACACCATTTTGATTTCCTTGTGAGGGCGCCACAATATTGTCGCCCGGGGCGTCAGTGGCCCAACGCCGGTACTGTGTGTGTGTTTGTTAGTGGGGTGGTATGTGTGGCAGGCCAGGTGGCGCTGGACCTGTCCCGCGACGAGGAGATGCGCGAGGTGCTGAGCGTGCGGCCCGTGCAGCGGCTGCAGCGCTCCGCCGCGCGCTTCGAGGGGCCGCTGCTCAAGCGCTCGCGCTTCCTCGGCTGGCGGCCCGTCTGGGTCCGTCCTGCACTCTATATCATTCACACCTAGTCCTGTCAATAAAAACAGTGGTTTTATTTGAAACGTAATAACTCTCAAATGTCAATATGTTCATACGAATTTTTAGTTCCACTTTTCGCTGGCGCTCAGCTTTTCTTTTTCCCATACAAAAATAGTCGAAAGCGATACGAATTCGTAGTCGAAAGTTGTTTTTGTTAAGGCTACTGAATGTTGACACGAGTGCCACCTACCGAGTCCGACTATATTTAATTTGTTACGCTTTCTCGCCTTAATTACTCAACCGTTCTTCATGATATTTTGCTCGTCAAAGGTACAGATAATAATATAGGGTTTCCATGTATCAAAAAAAAAAGTTTGTCTCTAGAAACACGCGCGTGAAGCCGTGGGTTAGTCTCTTATTTTAATGTAATACGAAGTCTTCATAGACTGCATTACCTCCCAGAAATACGATGACAGCCTTAAGATACTTTATTTGATGTTATACACAAAAATGTTTGACATATCTGAAGGCACCGCGGGTGCTGCCCAGCACGCCCTATATATATCTGAAGGCACCGCGGGTGCTGCCCAGCACGCCCTATATATATCTGTGAAGGCGTGTTGTGTGCAGGCAGTGCTGCAGCGCGGCGTGCTGGTGTACTACGGGTCGCGGGGCGAGGCGGCGCGGGCGGGCGGGCGCTGGCGGGGCCGCAAGTACCTGGACGGGGCGCGCCTGGCCGCGTCTCCCCAGCAGCCGGGCCTGCTGCAGCTGGCCTTCAGCGACGGAGACACGCACCGCCTGGCCGTGCCGCCCGGCGACAGCCTGCCCGCCTGGACACAGGTCACTGACGTATACTGGCCCTCATCTTACAGCATATTGCTAGGTTGCTCCACTCTTGGCGGGGTCGCCATGCGACCTTAAGTCCGGGGACGGTTTGGCAGGGTCGCCATGCGAGTTTCGGTCCGGGAACGGCTTGGCAGGGTCGCCATGCGAGGTTCGGTTCGGCAACTGTTATTAGCGTGTCACGTATATTCTAATTTGAATGTCGTATATAATAACATATTGGGCAGCTCCTGGCAGGGTCGCCATGCGGTGTTTGCTTCGGGAACGTTTGTAAATATGTCATACGCTTTTCATGTTCGTAGTGTAAACAATGTTGTGTGTTTATAATATACAGTCGTGGGTGACGGCGTTGCAAGAGCATATCGCGTATTCGGGCCACTACCTGTGGGCGGGTGCCGAGCAGGCGAGAGAGGCTACTGAGGATCTCGACGATGACTGCAAACCTTTAGGTGAGCATGAGGAATGGTACTCGCCCTTTCATCTTATTTTGTGACCGTTATATTGGTCAGAAACAACGCGTTATTCCGATCTGTCAAAAGTCCAAAAGTTGACCTAAATTGTATTGTAACGTTTGGATATCAGAGAAGATTAAAATAGTATATATATTTTAAGTCTATGTGTCTCTGGTTTTTGCTTGGCATAAAACCGTTTTTTTTTTTTTCATTTTGTCAGTATGTCAATCTGTTAGTGTGTGCAAGCTGAAATGGCTGTAACTGATAATTTTTGACGGGACTCATTGATAGGTTGAATTTTGAGTATTCACGTTTATATTTTTTTATAAAAAGCTTTCGATATTTTTGATTGACGATTGGCGATTTCAATCATTTCAGTTTCACATAACTATTTCATTGCCAGACTTCTCGCAAAATGTCGCTATGGCAAAAGTCCCCTTCGCAAAATAAAGACTCCATGTGTCCCCATGTCCATTTGTCGTATTTATTGTACAAATACGTCAGGTTCGATGCAAGACGCGCTGACGGCGGCCACCAACAGCCTGGCGCTGCTCGACACTCAGCTGCGCGAGTGCTCCGCCATAGTGGCCGCGCTCGACAAGAGTGTCAACGTCGGCAACTCTCTACATCACTCCGCTTACATGGTCAGTCTATTTGTTTGCTCAGTAACTTCACGGTTGGGTCGTAAGAAAGAAAAAATCGTGTGACGTTATTTATGTATGCCCCCTTATAGAAAAATCTCTTAGAGGTTCGTCTGAAAATGGTTGGGGAAGACTGGGCTAGAGATATGTATAGTATATTATAAACAAGAACCACACAATTTTTCGGGATAAAAAGTATCTTATATGTGAATCCACAGACAAACACACTTTTACACACAAACTTTCGCATTTATAATAATATTTATCACCTTCATCATCATCATCATCAGCCTATCGACGTCCACTGCTGAACAAAGGCCTCCCCCATAGATTTCCACAATGACCGATTAAATGCTGCCCGCATCCAACGCTTGCCAGCTACCATTTATAATATCTTATTTATACAATTCTCGTGTCGCGGTGTTTGAAATTAAACTCCTCCGAAACGGCTTGACCGATTCTTATGAAATGTTGTGTGCATATTGGGTACTGGGTAGGTCTGATAATCGGCCATTATCTATTTTTCATCCCCCTAAATGTTAAGGGTAGTAATTTATCAAATATTTTGTCTACCCGTGCGAAGCCGGGGCGGGCAGCTCGTTAGTAAGATAAAATGAAATGTAGTGATATGTGTGTATGCGCAGCGCTTCCAGCACGCGTGCGGCACGGGGGCGGAGGCTCTGGGGTCGCTGCGGCACTGCGCCGCTCTCGTCGCTCAGGCGAGAGACGCAGACTCCGCTAGGCTCAATAGAGAGGTAACTATATGTATCCGTAGCGTTATTTTGTAGTTAAAATTGTAGCATTTATTTAGGTTCACCTTTCCGGTGTTTGTATGTGAATTGGGTGCTTGTTGTGTGTGTAATCGAGACTGCAAGTTAAATTTGGCTCACTCCCCAGTGTCCAATTGAGCTGAAATTTGGCATACTTACCCGGTTTGGCTCGCGTGACAATACACGATTACCTAAATGTCTATATGTATATCAAATGAAAGGGCTGAATACTTAATAATAGCATATATATGTTTTCGATATGTTTCAGAATGACAGTGACAGACTTAAAATACATTAAATTGGTTATTTTTTCGAATCCTCAAATTAGTAGTCATTTATAAATGGCTAATTGAATGAGAAATAAAAAGTTGATTTGTTTTTGACGCAGAAAGCTATGGAAGACAAATGGACTAACTGTATTTTTTTTAATTAGGAACTTTCGATTAGTTTCAGTGTTAACAATAAAAAAAGAGTTAGTTCTAGATGCCGATTTTTTTTTGTTTTAGAAAATGGTTCTTTTTCTTTGCAACACCGAAGCGTGGTCCGGTGTAGCTTGTAGGTATCCAGCTATTTAGGTACATACAACTTTGTAAATATTGTTTCAGATAGAGCGCAACAGGGTTTTGGAGGAAGCGTTGGCAGCGCTAGCGAGGACTCACCACGCCTTAGAAATGTCCGTAGCCGAGGAAATGACTAAGGTATTTTTATATCACCAAAAATATAGACGACATATTAGTAACTGCTGGTTAAACAGTAACGGTTGTTCATTGTTTCAGAGCAAAAGGAAGAAAAAGTCCTCGTCATCGTTGAATGAATCGAAGGAGAATTTTTATGACGTTTTTGAAGGTGTGTGTTAAATTGATATTAATCACAATTAAACTTAAAATAACTGCAATTCGAGTTTTTTAAGGAACCGTTTAAGCCAGATGTTTCTCAACTTTTTTGGTATTAAGGTTAGATCGACCGCCCGATACACCCCTAGTACTAATTTAAATATAAGGACTATTACTACGCCGGTAGGTGTTTATAAACAATTTTAAATAAAAAAAATTGAGTGACTTGATTTATTAATTGATTTGTAAATGTCTCAGTATTGCCTGTTCTTCTCAGATGGCCTTTTTTGTTCGAACCGGTGGTTATTTAGACCTTCATAAGTGCCTTATTAGGGTCTAAACTGAATCAATGATATTTTGATTTTATTCGATTGTATAATTTATATTGGTATAATTTGCAGACAGTGATGGTGAGGATGACACGCTGGTGTCGGCGGGGCTGTGCAGCCCGCTCGGCGCGCTCAGCCCCTGGGGGAGCAGCCCCGACTTAGCAACCACCACCCCCACCACCAGCGACGGTAACATTACCACCCACACCACCAGCGACGGTAACATTACCACCCATACCACCAGCGACGGTAACATTACCACCCCAACCACCAGCGACGGTAGCATTACCACCCCCACTACCAGCGTCGGTAGAATTACCACCCCCACCACCAGCGACGGTAACATTACCACCCCCACCACCATCGACGGTAACATTATCACCCCCATGTCGCCCTACTTTGACTGTGCATACTAAACTACACATTCATAATTGTAGACCGAACATGAATTAATTGCGACTACGTATTCGTATCGCCTTCGACTATTTTTGTATAAAAATAGAACAGCGCTTTGGCGGTTAACAATGGAACTAAAAATGTGTATGACAATTTGACATTTCCCAACGCTGTTGATTAAAACTAAAATATTCGAAGGCGATACGGATACGTAGCCGCAAGTTATTCTCACTGGGCCACTTTATGAATGGTTGTCCAGGAGACAAGACCCCGACGAACGAGGGTCCCTCGGGGGGCGAGTCCGCGGGATGCAGCTCGTTCTCGTCGCTGCACACGGCCGTGTCGCCGGCCAGCTCGCGCGGCACGCTGGTCTCCACCGGCGGACATGTCTACAGGAACGCCAGGCCCTACCGACGGAACAGACACCCGAGGTACATTTATTTGAGAGGTAGGGCGATTTGGGATTTCCCGTGGGTTATCCCATTTAAATTGGAGCCGCCCAACTGGGGACTGTACCTCCGCCTTACAGAAGACCGCGGTGAAATAACACTACTTGATGTAGTGTTGTGTTTCTGCGGTGAGTAAGGTTGTCAGTGCTCCACGAGGATACGCTGGGCTAGTAGTAAAAAGTAATAGTCCTCATCAGCAACATGGTTGGCACCCCGTAGTGATACCCCTGGTATTGCAAGCGGCTATAGGCTACGGTGACTGCTTACCATCAGGTGGGCCGTATGCTTGGGTGCCACCTTAGTGGTGGTGGTAAAAAAAAATACACATACCTACATATAAATAGGTGCTTTAAAAAAATATACCCATAATAATTTAACATTCATATGCATTTTAATATGAATTTCAATTAAACAGATTAGATCAGAAGAATTAGATCGATAGATTATTATAGTTCTTGTAAACCAAAAATTATAGTAATAATAATAATGCTACATACATTATCACACAGCGCCATCTGGTCCCGAACTTAGCAAAGCTTGTACTATGAAAACCAGCAGCTGATAGAATACATATATACTATTTTGGAAATGCATTCCGAACACCCAGACGCATCATGTTTGCCCAGACGGGAATCGAACCCGCGACCACCGCGTGGCAGTCAAGTATACTGACTCTATCTCGTCATAATACAGAAACAGTATAAATTATACTTAACGGTACAAATGGCGGCCTTATCGCTAGATGTGATCTCTTCCAGACAACCTGGGTAGAGAGTGTAGGATGGAGTAAGAGACAGCGTAGTTACCGGTGTAAATATCTACATTCTACTGTGTATTCCTGCTAGTGTTGCCGTTAAGTGATGTTGTCGCTAGATATTTCGATTTTATTTAAGACTAGCGGCCTGCCCCGGCTTCGCACGGGTAGACATTAGTTTCGGGGCATAGACATTTATCAAATATTGTGTCCACCTGTGCGGAGCTGGGGTGGGCAGCTAGTATAATATATAGCCTATGTTACTCAGAGATAATGTAGCTTTCTAAGGGTGAAAGAATTTTTAAAATCGGTCCAGTAGTTTCGGAGCCTATAGACATTTACCAAATATTTTGTCTACCCGAGCGAAGCCGGGGCGGGCAGCTAGTATGATTTATAGCCTATGTTACTCAGTGATAATTTAGCTTTCTAACGGTGAAAGAATTTAGGAAATCGGTCCAGTACTTTTTGAGTTTATTCGTTACATACAAAAATAAAAATCTTTCCTCTTTATAATATTTAGTGAAAAAAAATGCGTAGAGTTGTCATCTGTTTCACTACGGCTCGGTAGTTTTTAGGGTCTATACTGAATTTTTCTTTTTATTTTGAGGTCGATGATCATAAGATGGGTCTGCCAAGTCAATACGCTGTAGATGTTAATAGCGCTAGATAAATATGATTTACCGACTTCAAAAAGGAAGAAATTTTCAATTTAAACTATCGTCGATATTCCATAGTTCTAGGATCAATTTGCTAGATTATTTTATTTCATTCGGCCAGGTGGACCTACCTGGGATTTTTTTACAAATATTTCCAACTAATATTAAAATCTAGGTGTTAAGCAAATTTCTTCTCTTTTAATTAGATATAATTTTTGATTGGTATTTAAGTCTTTTATGTTAATATTATTCATTATATACTTTAAACCTTATTCGTTTATTGTTTTTTAATGTTTTTATCATTTCTTGTCTGTATTTTATTATTATTTATCTTTGTTTATTTTATCCTTTGTTTCAGTTCGCAGTGGTCTCTCTAGACTAACCGTAATATGGTCAGTACAATAAATTTGTGATTTGCACAAACACAGCTAATTTATGCATTTAGTCTTCAAAGACCGAAGCACAATTCTGCGATGTAACCACAAACACGCACGGTAGGACTATGTACTTTAATAAAGTGTACAAAAGGTTTATTTTTAGAATGACAAAGACCTGAGGCTAATATGAAGCCACATAGCTGCACTTTATGGTGGACAATGCACTTTATTGTTGTTTAACAAAAGGTATAATTTGCGGCGACGAGGTTCGCTACAATTGCATTTAAGCCCCGAATGATCTTGCAGTACATTCCAATAGAAGATAATCTTCATAATAATAAAATAGTATATATGATTTAACGAAAAAAAAACCGGTAGAAAAACGTGCTTATTCTGTTTCGAAATTTAAGACTTTTACTTTGGTCCTTGCAAAGGTTGCACTCATTTTAAATTCACTTATATTCTCGCCTCGACGCTGACGTAGATCGCGGTGCAACACGTCCCTCGGGCCCTCCTACATATACAACGTTTACTTCATCTATAGGAAATAATATTGGGTATACTAAACTAATTTGATAGTACTGAAATTCTTGCTATCCTTTTCTCATGTGCGGTGTTAAATAAAGATGGCAATATTTGAAGACTTGTCAAATTCAAAAAACAGTTTAGTTTAATGATTTTTATTTGATTGATTGGCACCATTATTCATAAATAAATTATTGTGTATCTTTTGTAATGTTAAATTGACAATGGGTCGACAAGCATGTCTATTTCTTCAATTCAATAATAATATTCTAATTTAATTATTTTCCTACTACTTCCTTACTTACAGTTTTTGTCTTTTCATAGAAGATTCACAGAGAATCGAAAGACTCCATCGGTTGATATATATGTTAAAGATGTTTTTTTAATGTGTTGGCTAAAATATTGTATGTTATTTATTAAACACTCTATCGAATGAAAAACTATTATACTAAAATTATGACGAAAATTGGAGTAGACCAAAATACAATAATAATAGCACCAATGACTGAACAATTTATAAGCAAGCTACCATTAGAAGATTTGGGAGAAGAAAGGGCTGCGATAGACTATAATTATTATTTTTTTGTGAAAGATGCCTGGTTAGAAAGAAAGTGAATATAGACGCCTGATAGAGATGAAAGATAGAAAAAAAATGTGCTGATAACAAATGATATGAGATAGATGCAGAAAAACAACGATGATTATGAAGTAATAAATAAATTATGATTATATAAATTTAATGTTTATGTACCTGACGCTCAATGTGTTGATAGCTTATTGTGATAAATAATTTATTTTTAATTATATTGTTAAGTACAATTTGTGACATGTTTAGTTATTAAATATTTTATTTTGCATTATTTTACATACTTTTTTTTCTAATGTGTTGCGATTTATTTTATTCCTTCTTTATAATATGTATTTTTATTACTTTACATAATTATATAGTCAGGTACATAGTCAAAATGATACATTAGACTATAATGAAATTTTAACTTAAACATATACATTATTTTACACTCAGTCTAATCATCTATACAGTAGGTATATATATAGTATATATCTTAAGAGAGGTAGGACGATTTGGGATTTCCCGTGGATTTTCCCATTTAAATTGGAGCCGCCCGACTGGGGACTGGACCTCCGCCTTACAGAAGACCGCAGTGAAAAACATTACTTGATGTAATGTAGTGTTGTGTTTCTGGGGTAAGTAAGGTTGCCAGTGCTCCAAGAGGATATGCTCGACTAGTAGTATTGCTGCTAGCACAGTGAGTCCTCATCAACAACATGGTTGGCACCCCGTTAGTGATACCCCTGGTATTGCTAGCGGCTATAGGCTACGGTGACTGCTTACCATCAGGTGGGCCGTATGCTTGTGTGCCACCATAGTGGTATAAAAAAAAAGTATCATAAGGTAATTTATTGTATGCTTTACTTGTTAGTCGCAGAAAAACTATATTTACTGTATATAGTACAAAGTTTATTTTCTTGATTGAATAAATATATCTATCATTTCCCATTCATAAGCAAGGTCATAATCCGAACGTCCTACACCTACAGACGTAGTACATAACTCAGATAGGTAAAGTACATAAATTCACAATACATAGCATATATATGTACATAGAATAAATGTATTGGTTTGCTGAGACCGGCATCACAGTCAGTTATACCCCGGGCTCGCGACACACCGAAGTTCTATAATATAAAAGATAACTTTTTGCGGAAAATATAAGGGTATTCTTCCTGAACAACCTGATTTAGTTAATTGCTTGGGAGAATAACTTACTAAGTTAGGGTTTCCTAGAAGGAGTATTGATCTAAGTATCAAGTGTCTACTTAGTCATAGTAAGAATGAACTATTACAGAACACGCAAACTAAGTTGAAAATTCATTACTTACCTAATAATAAGTAATAACTGAGCCTACCGTTAAAAGAATATTGGTAAAAGCTTTTGTTACAACCAAAAATTTCGAGATGGATTGACAAGAAAGAAAAAAATACAATTTTTGTCATCAAATCAGGCGAATGTCGACCTCTGCTCAACAAAGCCCGATACAAGCTCTAATGAAACTGTTATTTTTAGAGTACCGAAACTTTATTACGATTTACATAGAAATATGTGAACAAGTGACTCATAAACAAGCGTTCGTGTGGAATGTTTCGGTCTCATGTTGGGCGCCCATCGTACTTGCGGCGGCGCGGGGCGGGTGGGAGGGGGTAGCGTCGCCCAGTCTAGGTCGCCACTCGCCAGTTGCGCCGCAGCGGTCGCCGTGAGCGTACGTCTGCGTTGCGCCGCGTTGCTCACATGTTACCAGGACTGGGTTGATCGTGAGTGATCTTCGAATTATATAATTTATTTCTTTTATTATTTTAAACAGCGCGTTATTTCGACGGAAAAACTTTGAAATTAAACTAAATTCTTGTTTACTTAACCTCTTTTATAATTGCATTAAGTTGGAGCTGGATTTACAGATTCCGAGCCGAGTTTAAAGAGATGAGTGTTTTATACCTAGCGTGGTTAATTTCATTAGCAAGCTAGTAGACAAATACATTACCCAAAGATCACAATGTCGTAAGTCGTTCATATAATGAAATTGTTAATTTTACTGATGAGGCCTGATGCCCAGTTTTTATTGTGCTCCTGTTTCTTACTGCAATGTATACTTCATACATTTCGTATGTTAAGAGCAGCGACGATGGATCAACTGTCATGATTTTTCTATGTATCGAAACAGATTTTCTATCTTGTTTGAGATAATTTTCAGCTTTGTCAGCAGTATTGCAATTACGTGAGGTACCTATTCTTTATATACTGTGCGCTTAGTTATATGGTATCTGCGTAATATGTTTTCCTCCTTTCATCTATCATCCGTCGTCTCTGTATTCACTCCCATTAGCCATGTCATCTTAAACACAATATTTTCCTGTCCTTGAGCATCGATTGCTCTTCAATTTTCTTTCACGGGCGTTAATCTTTTGAGAGTTAAGCATCTTATTTATCTCGCATGCTCCTTATACGTAACATCCAATCTATTCAAGTTCATGGATATAATATTGATAAGTTTTTACTTATTTGTTACCGAGTTACTAATTAATGTGTTTTCGAGCTCGGAAAATCGTCATTCGTCATTTTTTACTTGAGTTCTTGCCTGCATTAATAGTTATGCAAGTATCATTAAATATTAAGTATTGAAGTAGCTCAATAATTATTATTTTAAAAGTAGTCCTGGCTGACTGACCGATCTACCAATACTTTAGGGTCGGCAACGTACGAGTGATACTGGTACCCCAGCCTGGTGTTGCAAGCGTCCAAAGACTGGTAACCGCTTAAAGGTGGGCGTTTTCTTGTTTGCCAGGTTGTATTATGTATATCGGTAATATATTTTTATATCTCTATTGAAATCTTCAGTAATTAATCTTTGCGTTAGACAACAAAAGAGAGAAACTCTTTGAAAGAGAAAAACAATCACTCTAAGTGAACAATCAATCAATCTTTTAGACTCAATTTACCTGCGGCTCTGCAATTGTATCACATTGTATAGTATGTTTAGGTATGTATACTAAGCCTATACGACCCAACATGGATAAACCAAGCTATTACCATTGAGTTGTAGTAGGTACTGTGTTTTAGTTTTATGAACCGTTTGATTACTTGGCGACTGAGTGCATATTTTTATTGTCGTGCATTAATGATAAAAGCAATTACCATAAAATAGTGAAGTGATGGAGATTTCTCAATGTTTACGTAAACCTTTTTTTTATACCGCTAAACTCAAGCTCAAACTCAAAATGATCTTTATTTGACTTGACTTTACAGACAAGCACTTTAAAATCGTCAGAATCTACCACCTGCTGAATCTGCCACTAAGGTGGCACACAAACGTATGGCCCACCTGATGGTAACCAGTCATCGTAACCTATAGCCGCTAGCAATACCAGGGATATCAATAACGACCCTTGCCAACCCTGCCTAAGTGTAAGTAACCAAAAGATAGATTAAGTTACATAAAGTATTTTACGAAACATGAAAAAACCCTGCACGCGGAAAGAGACAAACATAGTATAGCTGTGTCCTTGTTTTGTACATTAGTACCGTATCGTATATAGCCTTCTCTTTGTGTGTGAGGAGAGCAGAAGATGTTATAGCTTCTATCAGTTGCTCCCTCTACGACAATAGTACTATCAAAATCTAGTTTAGTTACTAGATACTAACTACCTACTGTTACTAATGGGCTATGATATTTACTGTCATCGGCCTGTTGTAATAGCTAATAACATAACGATTTTATTGTCCATGCCTTCCGATAACACTAATTAAAACCAGCTTTTCCTGCGACTTCGCTCGCGTAGGAATATAATAAATAGGTCAGAAGGCGGTTTCGGATAGGATTTGCATTAAAATCCGTGTCGCAGAGTGTCTACATCGCGATAAGAGTTACTGCTAAATTTCATGTTAATCGGGCGAATAGGTTTGGACATGTGATGAGTCAGTCTGTCAGTCTGTGAGTTGTATTTTGCTTACAAAATTCGGTTACAACCCCATCAGTCTAGTTTGTATTCTCAAATGATATTTCAAGCGTTTCTCGCCTTTACATCTCTGGTAGATTGGGTGATCACTTAGCCCCCTTACAAAACGGCTCCTAAGTTTTCGTTTGGTAATTAAAGTAAGTGCCTCATTTGTTGAGTATTTAGCTGCTGAGAAATAGTTTAGTTAATGGTTCTTCCCACGTCTAGTAGCTACATTTATTAAGATGGGTGCGTTAGAAAGTCCGTTTAAGATTTCTGGATTTAGTTAACGTTAATTAATAAAATTATGTTTGAAAATGTATTTTGTACTCCATAATATTATTATAAATGCGAAAGTAACTCTGTTTGTTTGTTTGTCTGTTACCTTTTCAGGACCAAACGGCTGAACGGATCTTGATAAAATTTGACAAGGAGATATATTATATCCTAAATGCATTGCCAGCCCTGGAAAAAAACCTTTAAAAAATAGTTACCCATAAGAAATAATAGAAGCCAAAATCACGTATTCGAAATCCATGAAAAAAAAATTATGTCAGATTACAGGCTCTATGAATAAAAGTAACTAGTCTGTCCAAAAATTACTTCCGCAGTCCCTTACAAGCACATACCTACGCGTACCCAGAACGTTAGCTGCCTCTTGAGATACCATACAATTACTACCCCGTACGGCGAAAGCAGTCTCATAATATTTAACGGCGCTTATGGTGTGCTTTGCTTGCCTTGCTACACGCTATGTAATTTTAGGATAAAGGTTTATAGTCATGATTTCCTCTTGTAAGTCGTTTCCTCATGGCTGGGTTGCGATCAGCTGTTTTCTTACTTTTCTCTGTGTCAGTATTAATACTGCGTTCGAGATATCTTAAGATAGCTGATGATAATAATAACAAAATCAAAATTAAAAATCATTTATTCAGTTTAGGACCTAATAAGGAACTTATGGAGGTCCAAATTACCACCGGTTCGGAAAAAAAAGCCACCTGAGAAGAACCGGCAAGAAACTCAGTGCTCTGTCTTTTTTTTCATGTAACAATCATGATATAACAATTTGTAACAAAATTCTTCTAGACATTAGTATGAAATTACAAATATCAAAATGAAATCTACAAAGTTGGTTTTGTCACTGCTTTCATGAAATACATATTTTAAACTATTACTCGTGCAATCACCAGGAGCGGGGAGCCACTTGTGCAGAGTGATTCTACACAATGCTTGGACATTATCACACAGCGCCATCTGGTCTCAAACTAAACTTGTACTATGGGAACCAGCAGCTGATAGAATATTTATATTATTATTTTTGTAAATACATACTTACAATACATACCAAACGCCCAGACGGAAATTTCTCACATGTTTGCCCTGGTGGGAATTGAACCCGCGACTCCTAGCTTAGCATTTAGATATAATAACCACTAGCTAGACCAGCGGTCTTATCCTCGTGGTACTGAAGTGTGATTTTTAATTAGTTCTCTCCTGGTTGGAAATCCTCCTATATTCGTTTTTCCCTTTCCTTCAATGTGAACAAAAATTCAAGGTCCCGTCTCTTTATTCTGTTAATTTGGTCTGACGCACTTCTATGTTTAGTGTAATTATAATAGTGAAGCTGCTTAAAAAGTACATCATTGCCATTATTGAAAAGTACAATTGCTAGTGTTAACGCACTCGGTGATCTTTCAGACAAGAAAATATTAAAGTTACCGCGTTACAACACCGCGACATCTTCTTGATTATGTTTAATTTTCAAGCGACACTTTATACAAAGATCGTCATGTAACGCGTCAAATATGACATCTAAGCTCTCGCGAAATATATTCTCATTACCCAGTATCCCAGGCCTTTTTTCATTCAAAACGATCCCATTATTATGAAATTCTTTTACCATTCTGGCGGCTCTTATAATTTATGTAAATGCAATGTAGGCGTCGAATTTGGCTCAGTGGGTTTTAGTTTGTTACTAATAAGGACAAAGTCCCTAGCGCTACGCGCTACGGTGCTACGGCGTAGATGTTGAATATTAAAATGGGTTTTTTTTACTCGCGTTATGCCTGGGTTTTAGGATCTTTTAGGGATTTCTTTACTTTGGGTAGTGCTCAACATTTCCCTAAAGAAACAAGTTATATATGTAGAAACATAGTAGTACATAATAGGTATATATTTGATTAGAGAATACCAAAAAATACCTACATGTTTTTTAAAACCAACTAAAAAACTTTCTCCATGTTAATAATATTATCTTACCACCAAAGAGTGGCCTCAGAAATGACATAAGAAAAAAGTTGCTTGAATATAAGATTCAATACACTCAACCGCTAACAGCGCTTCCTCAAAGAGCTCCAGATATGAAATTACTATACCGCGAGATGAAATTACTTTGCAGATTTCGTATCATCAAATCACATGATACATCCATGCAAATTGAAATGTATAGAATAACATGTTATGTATCCGTCGCAGTGTGTAGACAGCGATATTGATCAGTCTGCGACGAGTTGGCTCGCAGCCAACTTACCTCCCATAGCCGTAGTTGGGTCATCTGGGCAATGGGACAGTTACCGATTAGTTCTCAGTACCGTAGCGCAAGCATGAATAAATTGCGACAACGTATATCCATCGACTATTTTTGTATTGAAAAATGAACAGCGCTGCGGTAGTGAAAAGTGGAACTAAAAATTTGCATTTAAAAATGTGAACCGTCTTACTGAGGCACAGGTGCCGATTCTCTTGAAAGTCTGATTAGATTAAATAAAACTAAACTAAAAAGTTCACCCTATTCTGTTGTTCATTGAAAATTGTCATCGTCTTGACACGACTTTTTTGATTTGATAGCAGTGAAACTTAATTTGACAGTTTATTTTTTTGTACTTTAGGCTAATGTGGCACCAATTCTCTTGTACGTAGGACTTGGATTCAATTAAAACAAAGTTTAAATTTCTATTCTATTGAATATCACTCTAGATCATTGCTGTCCAAAAAGAAAAAAAAATATAAAAAGCACCTACTCCGAAAATAATGGAAGTGAAATAATAGAAAATCCAGTAAAGGACCGCTTCTGTTAGTGGTGGTGTGATTCGGTGTGTTTCGGTGTGAATTGCTGTTGCTGCGAGCTCTGGGGAGGGCTGAAGGAGTGAAGTGGTGGTTGTAAGATGGAAGATAATGCTGGCCAGCTATACGAATACAGGTGAGTTTAAAATAATTATGAAAACATTTGTCTTAAATAGATTTTTTTTATTATCGATATTTTAATCGATTTCCAAGAGCTTTATTCTGTTAATTTGGTCTTACTTAGCTAACTGTTTACCATCAAGTGGTAGAGTATTTTGTGGTATAAAAGAAAATAACTATCGATATTGAAAGTATCGATAGCAAGGCTAATTACAGCTAACCTAAATGTTTGTTGTTGCATGCGATTTTGATTTAGTTATTTTCGTTTAAAAGGTGACTGCATCGAGTGTTCTTAGCTATGAACTGTAGAGGACTTAGAATGGAGGAGTTATACATTTCTAAATTTAGGTTAAGTACTTTTGATATTTGTTCCTGTATGCAAGTTTATAGTAAAATTCGCCTGCGATCTTCCGTAATAAATACACCTACATCGATTATACCTACGTAGAAAAAAATTAAATATTTAATGAAACGAAAAACTTTTCCTTAATTAGATTCACAGGATGGTTCTTGTTTCATGCATCCCTAATAAGTAAATTAATTATACAAACAGAGGGCGCTTTCCAAAGCAGTTTCGACGAAAAGGGTCTGTCTACACTGACACAGTTATAATTTAATTTTTATCTTTTCATGCTTCACTCGCGTAGTGTTAAAATCGCATGTGGTGTGGAATTATATTCAAACGCAGAATGTTTTATTCGTGTCTATGTTTTAATCCAAGAGGATTCGTTTAATCGTTTTAATACCGCAAACGTATAAACGAGTCCTCTTCGATGTTCTAGCTCTAGCGTTTTGTTTTTTTATGTTCTAGTGCTTTCATGCCCTAGACTGGCAATATTATATGCACGTGCGTGCATATTAGTGGCGCTCGAAGGGATGGTAATTGGTATAGAAATGTAAAAATGTTTCGGTTTATTTAAAGATGTGCGTCTACAACTGCTGATTTTATTGCCGGATTCTTCTCAGCAAAAAGGACCCTCCGAATCCGGTGGTAGATTCTGCCGATTTGAGAGTACTTATTTGTAATGTTTAGTCTTTAATCTAGTATACTAACATCTACCTGCGAGGGTAGGTACCAGAGGTACGTAACATTATCCCAGGATAAAAAAAATCCTATGTGTTAATCCAGGTTATAAACTATACGTGCACCAAATTTTATACAAATCCGTTGAGCCGTTTTTACGTGATTGAGTAACAAACATCATAGGATATACAGACAGATACCAATTCATGCAATCATTCGGCAATCCTAAACAACTCCAAAAATAACATTGAAGCGATCTGTTACTACCTATCACTACACAGTATAAAACAAAGTCACTTCGCTGTCTGTCTGTCCTTTGTATGCTTAAATCTTTAAAACTTCGCAACGGATTTTGATGCGTTTTTTTAATAGATAGTGTGATTCAAGAGGTAGGTTTTTATGTGGAATTAATTTGGATTTTGTAGGTATTGAAATTATAAGCCGGGGCGGCTCGCTAGTACTTAGTAAAGTTTACTTTAGAAATTGCTCTCAACAATAAGCGTCACGCGATATTTTTATACAAAAGAGCTTTCACACCTGTTACAGGAGAGCTCAAACACTGCTCTTAAATCCATTACCCACCCCAAGGTCGGCGGGCCGTATCGATCCATTTATCGGGACTTGAAGGTGGGGTGCATTTAAATGTCCCTGAGTACCTTGATATTTTATGGGCACTCAAACATTGGTCTAATGTGACTCGTGATTTATTGATGAATCACATTTGATATCGAAATAATGTATTCGTTTTCAAAGAATAAAAAATATATTATAGTATTGTTTATTTTTAAAAGAGTAATTGATGAGTTTTTTTATACCACTAAGGTGGCACACAAGCATACGGTCCACCTGATGGTAAGCAGTCACCGTAGCCTATAGCCGCCGGTATCACTAACGGGGTGCCAACCATGTTGTTGATGAGGACTCACTGTGCTAGCAGCAATACTACTAGCCCAGCGTATTCTCGTGGAGCACTGGCAACCTTACTTACCGCAGAAACACAACACTACATCAAGTAGTGTTATTTCACTGCGGTCTACTGTAAGGCGGAGGTACAGTCCCCAGTGGGCGGCTCCAATTTAAATGGGATAACCCACGGGAAATCCCAAATCGCCCTACCTCTTTCTTTTTTCTAGTTTCTTACTGGATTATTTTCTGTAAAAAACGATCTTCCGGTGGTAGAAAAATAATATTATAGTATTGTTTATTTTTAAAAGAGTAATTACTGAGTTTCTTGCCGGAATCTGCAAAAAATCATCTTCCGAATCCGGTGATAGATTTGAAAGTACTTTTGCAAAGTCTAGGCAAATAGAGTGTCAATACTTTAAAATTGACACAATTTTTATGATGTATGTAACGAGTCTAATGTAATACATAATATACTCTGAAAGAGACAAAGCTAAACGTGTTCTCAAAGGCCCAATAGTGACTTATCTGGAATAGGCCACCCATCCAACTGACGATGGGCAAGGTTGCTTAACACCACAGATAAATTAATCTATATACAATGTTAAAACTTCAAGACCTTCGTACATACTTGATTTTGGTACCTATAAACATATAAAAACGAGCGAGCCGTACAATAGTAGTCGCATATTCTTGTCGTTATGCCTAACAAAAGTTTGAGTTTTTGACATCGTACTGGCTATATATTAAAATAACGCTGTTCCATTTCTAATTAGAGATGGTTATCTTTAAAAAATCTTTAGTTCCATATTTTTATCCAAAATTTGAAATCATCAAATTCATAAAAAATGATTCTAGAACATCCAGTGCTCAATCAAGATACATTATAAATCCGCCAACGATAAACTTGCACAATAAAATTTACCGCGCGATTTATGACACGTATAAGATGTTCCGGGAAATGTTATTTCCTCCCTCAGCCGTCATAACGTCGACTGCAACTCAACGGATGAGTCGACACGTAGGTGGTCGACATGACAAGTGTCTCCGGGGAGGAGTCATACTGCAGAATAATAACTAAGGCTTGCTATAGCTTCTTCGTATAAAAGCTGACTTTTGACAGTTAAAAAAACTGACATAAAGCAAAGGTACCATGTCGAATAAAAATATTAATCGATTAGCTTCTGCCCGCGACTACGTCCACGTTGAGCTTAGAATCTCGGAGGAACCTAAAATTGTTTTCAGGATAAAAACATTTTCTCGGGATAAAAAGTATCCTATGTGTTAATTCAGGCTATAAACTATCTGTGTTACAAATTTCATCCAAATCTGTTGAGCAGTTTTTGCGTGAAAGAGTAACAAAGATCCGTCCATCCATCCATACTCACCAACTTTTGCATTTATAATATTAGTAGGATAGATGTACAGACCTGTCAAAAATAAACTTTAATCTTGGCCCTACAAACTAAAGTGTGTGTTTCTTAGGCTAGAATATGGCAAGAGAATTAACATTATTTCTAAATTTAGTGACAACAATATAACACAGATTCGTAATTCATCGCGACTGAGTCTGCTCGGCTCGGGTGTATTGATCGTGGTTTTGACCTTCGCACCGACTCACTGGGTCCGAAACTCTCGCTTTAGAACCTTTTTATTTTTAAGCTCTTGTCATTTTACAGATTATGAGATTTTACTTTACTTAACTTTCAAACATGTTTGCTTTAAGTTAAGTAAGTTTGGAATTATATTAAGGAAATTTAAATGTTCTGTATTTATCAGAATGAATGCAAGAGTTTGATGTAATTACAGCTATCAGCCGAGCCTCGACTTTCCGCTCTCGTCGTGTTTATAAAAAAATATCCTCTAAATCTAGATTAAAATCACCTTTGAAACAAAAAAAAATACAAATGAAAATCGTTCATCCTTATAGGATACTACGATGCCATGCCACAGACAGACACAAATACACACGTTGAACTTATTGCACCTCTCTCTTTGCGTGGGGGGTAAAAATATATTAGTATTACGTACGTACATCGGTTATTCCTACCACAATAGAGATATAAAAAATCCTTCCCACAATATAGCGATCAACCGCTTGTTCCTCGTACATTACCAAGTTACATTACCGGCAATGTACAAGGAAAAAATATTCTTCGTACATAACCGGGAACATTTAACTCTAACACGCAAACAAACTTCCAACTTAGTTGCAAATAAGATTACATTTTGCTTCGCGTAGACGCACCCCTTGCGTCGTTCATCAACGTCTACTATGACACGTAGAATTCTATTTATTTATTATGTCCTTCGCGCAGCTTGAGCTGATTTATTGTATGCTTTACTTGTATTTTAAACTAGATTTCCATTCATGAATACCTACTGGTTTGCTCAGGAAAACATTTTGGGCGTATTCAATTTACCCATCTCGCGGGTAAAATTTCCCTTACAAGTTCGCCGACCCATCCCATTTAATTAAAATTAGGAAGGAATATGTAGCCTTGGGCACAGAATAATAATTGGTTCATACTCCTTAGTAGGTAATTATTTTAGGCATTATAAAAGATTCTTTATGTACCTTCAGAGCGAAACGAAATTAATTCTTAAATATTTACGCCACGGATCAGGATGCCGCCTTAAGCAGACTTTTACTTTAGCTTACCGTAGATTGCGTGTGGTTTTAATGAATTTTAAAATGTAATACAAAGAATGCGAAGAGATAATAAAATCAATAAAATTGTCTAGACCTAGTAGAATCGGTCTATTCCCACTAGTTCAGTTGTACAGTTCAGTGGACTGAACTAGTGGGTTTTTTTTTCATGGTTGTTCAGTTCTACAATTCAGTCATGGTAGTGACTCATACATAAGTCCACAGAGTGTTCAGGGGTTGGTTTACATTTAATAATACCACCATTGAATCATGGATGGCAAAGTATTTACCTCAGATCACATAGAAAGGTATATGGACCTTTGCGAACAAGGAATTGACGCCGGTTTTTTAAACATGTAGTGCTTAGGCAAGGCGTACTTTCTTTATATTCGTTGTAGGTGAGTGCGTGTCATTGTGTATATGTACTCTGCAAGGCGTATTTTATACCACTAAGGTGGCACACAAGCATACGGCCCACCTGATGGTAAGCAGTCACCATAGCCTATAGCCGCTAGCAATACCAGGGGTATCACTACGGGGTGCCAACCATGTTGCTGATGAGGACTCACTGTGCTAGCAGCAATACTACTAGCCTAGCGTATCGTCTTGGAGCACTGGCAGCCTTACTTACCGCAGAAACACAAAACTACATCATGTAGTGTTATTTCACTGCGGTCTTCTGTAAGGCGGAGGCACAGTCGGGCGGCTCCAATTTAAATGGGATAACCCACGGGAAATCCCAAATCGCCCTACCTCTCTTAAAAATGGCGTCACTTCGTTTTTCGCAAAGTTATATCTACGTTTTTTATTAGATCTAAGGTCTTTTCAGGGTTGTCAATCTACTTATGTTATACTACCTGTTGCCTCGTGAGTTCGCCCGCGTATCAATATAATATATAGCCTATGTTACTCAGTGATATTGTAGCTTCCTAACGGTGGTTTTTGAAATCGGTCCAGTAGTTTCGGAGCCTATTCAATACAACATACACATCATCAGCCTATAGACGTCCACTGCTGAACAAAGGCCTCCCCCATAGATTTCCACAATGACCGATTCAATGCGGCCCGCATCCAACGCTTGCCAGCGACCTTTATCAGGTCATCGGTCCATCTAGTGGGGGGCCGTCCGACGCTGCGTTTTACAACATACACACACACAAGAAATACAAATCTTTCCTCATTATAATATTAGTATAGAAAGAAGAAAGAAGAACTATGTATAATATGTTACTATGATATTTTTATTAAATGATTAGTGATTTTGTATCCTTCAAAATATTACTGTATTATCTTTAACATTCCGTATACACGTATTAGTGCTAACATGACATGATAGCCAAGCATTCAAAACTAAGCGGGTGTGAAACTTCCCCGGACAGGGATCTGAAAAGGGACCTTGCCCTTGACCTCCTTCCTCGGGTCGATAGAAGTATTCCTCTCGCGAGATTTATATAGCTGTTATATTTTCTTGTTACCTTGCACTGTTTAAGACATAAATAGACTAATTGCTTTGTAAATTAAATATTTATAAGTTTATTTCTTCTGTTTGTGAATATTTTTAGGTAATAATAAATTTGTATGACGATATTATGAAGAGGAGCTTGGCGAGAAAAACCGTGTTACATTTCAAGTGTTGAACTTAAAATAAAAACATTCCGTAGAAATGTTCAATTTTGGTCAGTGAAAATTATTATTTTCTTTTAATTTTGTCATGTTAAAACATTATTTATAAATCACTTAGCATATAAGTACCCAATGCTTAATAAACCATGATTTATTCAGAAACAAGCACTTTCCATAAAAAACACAAAAAGCAAAAAAAAAAACATTTGAAAAGCAAAAAAGTGGGAGAGGTTAAGCACCTATTATATAAAAAAGTATTCAATGATTATGAACAAAGACTGTAGCTCTTTCCCCCCTTCAGGACCACACTTCCAGTTGCCCAGTTTAGCCGAGGCGACTTCTCCCTCTGGTCAGTGCTGAAGAACTGCGTCGGTAAGGAGCTGTCCAAGATCACGATGCCGGTCGTGTTCAACGAGCCCCTGTCCTTCCTCCAACGGATGCTGGAGTATCTGGAGTACGCGCACCTGCTCCGGATGGCTTCGGAGCAAACCGATCCCGTAGCTCGCATGGAGTATATTGCTGGTGAGTCCAAACACCACAAAGAAATTTAAATAATCACATCGATTTCAAAATCCCTATACAATGTACTCCACCTTTTTGACAGGGCACAGGGTCCCCAAGGATGTAACGGTGTAACTTCTTAGTGAAGATAGTTTAGGCCTCAGAGTGGAGAGGTCATCGCTCAAGGCGCTGTTCTTTAGGCACATTCCAAAATTAAAATCAAATTATATATTCAGTTGTGCAATAAAGTGTACCTACCTATCTAAAAAAATTATTAATTCAGCTTAGGCAATAAGGCACTTATGAATTTATAAAGTACCATCTGTTCGAGAATAAAGCGAAGCTTCCAAGAGAAGAACTACTTCTCATTACTTCCTCTATTCATGACATATTTTTGAATTCGAAGTGTCTGTCCAGGAATTTCAAAATATAAGCTTTTCTGCTTATACCATAATGGTTTATACCACTGTCTGTATCTCCAATTCTCTGTACCTAATGACTAAACTACAAAACGGTTGTATTGATTTTCATTGATAGATAGAGAATTTTGCTATGAGTATTCGACGCCGTTACATATCCAGGAACTTAAAACAAAGGTTTGTGGCATTTACATACTCTCAAAATAATATCGAGGAGACCGCTGGTCTTGTGGTTGGTATACCTGACTGCTAAGCTAGAGGTCGCGGGTTCGATTCCCGCCGGGGCAAACATTTATGTGACCAACATGTTTGCCTTGCGTCTGGGTGTTTCGTATGTATTATACGAGTAAGTATGTATTTACAAAAATAAATTATATAAGTATTCTATCAACCACTGGTTCCCATAGTACAAGGAAGTACAAGCTTTGTTTAGTTTGGGGCCAGATGACGCTGTGTGATAATGTCCAAGCAATAAGCATTATTTATTTATTTAATATGGCGATATTCTGTTTTGCGGTCAGAATCCCGGTTACTTACCAAACCTACTGTATACTATTGCAGCATTTGCAGTCAGCGCACTGGCATCGAACTGGGAGCGACTGGGGAAACCTTTCAATCCACTCCTTGGGGAAACCTACGAGCTCGAGCGACCAGAGTTCAGGGCAGTGTGTGAACAGGTAAAGCGCTAGGAACACATCTCCTCCATTACGCCTTTCCTTTAGGGTCCCCGAAAGGGTTCCTGAAGGGGCAGAGGTTCAACGACAGATAAAACTCATGAGAGAAAATATCTCTTTCAAAAGAGAGGTTGGGTTCTCTCGGAGAGGGGACTTTACCTCCACCTTACAGAAGATCGCAGTCAAATAACACTACTTTGATGTGGTATTGTGTGTCTGCTTCATGACGATAAGATTCGCTAGTAGTAATTCTGTTAGCACAGTGAGTACTTATCAACAACGTGGTTCGCAACGCGTTAGTGACACCCCTGGTATTGCTAGCGGCTATAGGTTACGGTGAAAATTTACAAAAATGATTCCACAAATGCGTAAATATTTTCGCCCTTGTTGTTTCATGTTACTTGACCTGTTTGTTCTATCCACAGGTGTCTCATCACCCACCAGTGTCAGCCTTCCACGCCGACAGCGAACATTTCGTCTTCCACGGCTCCGTCCATCCTAAACTGAAGTTCTGTGGGAAGAGTGTCGAAATCCAACCCAAGGGACACGTCACTGTCGAGCTACCCAGGTTGGATTGTTTGTTTTTTTTTACGACTGAGGTGGCAACAAGCATAAGCCTGATGGTAAGCGGTTACCATAGCCTATGGCCGCTTGCAACACCAGGGGTAGAACTCGCGCGTTGCCGATCCTGAAACCCTTGTTTACTTTTTTATACAGTTGTTATGGAACTTTTCTTACAACGAAGTGACGCTGGCTAAAACTACGCCTTGCAGTGTTCATATACACACAATTACACGCACACACAAATAATACAGCGAAACTACGCCCTACGTGTTTAAAAAACTATCACTTCGTTGTTTATTATCAAACGAAAGGGATTGATGACCAAATAGAAGCTTGTATATTTTTTAAAACCATTTGTTTCTAAAGTTCTTCAATTTAATTTCCAGGTGGGGTGAAGCGTATACCTGGAGCAATGTGAACTGCTGCGTACACAACGTGATCGTGGGGAAGCTGTGGATCGAGCAGTACGGGCCCATGGAGGTGACGTGCCACGGCGGCGCGGGCCTGAAGGCTAACCTCTCCTTCAAGCCGGCCGGCTTCAACAACCGGGACCTACATCGCGTTGATGGCTTCGTTATGGACTCCAAGTTAGTTTCTTAATTTAAGCCTGCTTTAAAATTGTATTATGGTGGAAAGTTTGATTAGTGAATCTGTAGTCAATAATTTTAGTGAATACTTTTAAAGCGAACGGTACCATTTCTCCTGTTCATCTGTTTAAACTAAACCCTTAACTAAAATATTTACCCTATTCTTTTGTTCATTGAAACGAATATTATTCGTTTGTACAGGACTTACTTTGATTTGACAGCATTGAAGCTTAATTTGACAGTTCTAAGCTTAAATACAGAATTTGAGAAAAGATAATTGGCGCCAATTTATGGAACATAATAGTTCTATGGAACTGGAACCGCTCCAAAAACATATTCCACTAATCAATAGACTAACCCCATTATTTATTATAGTGAAAATAAATTTCGTGTTTGAAATTTTTTTTTTTTGCGTTGTAAGAAATAGTCCTGTCTATTTTATTGAAGCACGCTTCGATGAAACGGTTTCTAATAAAAATAAAAAGTAGATGATTTTGTACATGTTGCTGTAATTGGTTTCTTAATTCAAAACTGTTCGTAGACTGTGATTATCCTAAAATAGGACGTCATTTCCCTATCTCCAGTAAGAAACGTCTCCGGTTCCTGTACGGAAAGTGGACAGAGTTCATCAAGTGCTGCAGCGCGGCTGCGCACGAGCAGTGGCTGAAAGAGAAGGGAGATGAGGCCTCGGGTCAGACCCCCTCACACACGCCTAAGAAAGTACTAGCTAAGCTGAATAGCTTCAAAGTGGGAGCTTTACGCTCCATGTCTATTCAGGATGTGAGTAGTGGTTGATAAATTACGAACCTAGCTTTGGACTGATGGCCATGTTCGAGAAATCAAACTATTTAATAATATCGATACGCACTTGTAATAAAAATAATAATAATAATATATCTTCACGCCTTCCTACAAGCGTCCCCGAAGGGGTAGGCAGAGGTGTTACAACACCCACTTTCCACCGAAGATAATTTGGTGCCAACGTGACAGATGGTGAGTCCGTCGCCGTCTCTTATGCGCTACATACGTCTTTGAATTTCCTCTCAGACGCATTCCTAGGTTTCCTCACGATGTTTTCCTTCACCGTAAAGCTCGTGGTGTGACTAATCACTGCACTTGTAATAAAAATGAAAAAATTAAATAAGTCTATCTAATATAAGAATATCGTTTCTACCAATGCCACTGGACTGAATATACAATGTGAAAATGCGCTCAATCCAATAATATTGTTCAATCGCATATAAAGTAAAGCTTGTAGGTACAATGAGTTGATACTCATAAAAAATCACAAGTATTACTTTAGTTCTCTGATAGTTAACTAAAATAATACTTGTGATTTTTTATATCGGCAACAGACTAGGTAAAGAGTACTGCAAAATGATGGGCAGATTGATAAATGAAAAGAAGCAATGTAGTGTGTAAGTCCAGAGTGAAATAGCGCTCTATACTCTGCCAAACCCGTGAGGGAATAAATAGTGTTTAGACGAAAATATTACTCACTGCTACGTGAGATGGCGAGATGATATATACAAGACTATTATTATGTTTACAGAATGATGACCCCGACAGCGACGACGTGCCTAAGTCGGACGAAGCTTACAACATAGATATAGCAGGATCTGTGACTCTCTGGGAGGCTAGGCCAAGGCCCACAAACAGTGCTCAGGTACTAATAGGGGCGGATTACGGGAGGTCATGACCCTCTTAGCTAAGTCTATCAATTCAAGTGGAGGAAGGCATAACTCGTTTGGATAGAAAACAAAAGATGGAAGCAAATTGGAATTTTATTTAAATTATTGTATTTGAAATTGGAGCGTGTCCTGATTCGACCTCGACTTAAAGTCAGGGGGACTTGAGAGCCGAATCCGTTGCTATAACCTTAAAGTAATAGTGAGATTATCTGTAGCGCCCTTTAGTCGATGTGTTCACTTCACATAAATAATATATTAGCTTCTGATAAAAACGGCTTTAAACTAATCATCACAATTAAGTATACCTCAAAATCAAAATCAAAAATCATTTATACAGTTTAGGCCCTAATAAGGCACTTATGAAGGTCTAAATTACCTCTTTTATAACCTACTGTTTCCTTAGAATAATAATAATTATTATGATGTTCGGACATGATCACACAACGCCATCTGGCCCCGAACTAAGTAAAGCGTGTACGACGTTGCGACCCCAATGTAGCAGTTACGTGTACGAACTAGACCAGCAGCGGTCTCGTCAAAAATGTGTATATTGTAATTTTGGCGCTCTTTTTACCTAACGCCTACAGCGATCGCACCACGATCCACTAGCGCCGCCACTGCTCCTGTATACGAATTGAAATTCACCTTTTCCAGTACTACCAATTCACGGAATTCGCGATGTCCCTGAACGAGTTGGAGCGTGACATGAAGGGCCAGTTGTGCCCCACCGACAGCCGGCTGCGGCCCGACGTCCGCATGCTGGAGCAGGGAGATATCGACGGCGCAGCCGCAGAGAAGACCAGGCTCGAAGACAAGCAGAGGACTGCCAGGAAGCTGCTCAAGAAGTCTCCTGACGGATGGCAGCCCAGGTAAGGCTTGGTGGCCTTGCGGTTGAAGCAACGGCCTGTCATCTGATGGGCCCAGGTGCAAACTCCGGCCTATACCAATAAGTTTTTCTAAACTTAAGTACAGTGATTAATCACACTATGAGCTTAAAAATAGAGGATGGGTGAATTGGAATCTCCCGTGGGTTTTCGTGGGTGGGTACCTCCCCCTTACAGAAGACCGCAGTGAAATAACACTATTTTGATGTAGTGTTGTGCTTTTGCGGTGAGTAAGGTTGCCAGTGCTTCACGAGGATACACTGCGCTAGGAGTATTGCAGCTAGCACAGTGAGTCTTCATCAACAAAATGGTTGGCATGCGTTAGTGATATCCCTGGTATTGCTAGCGGCTATAGGCTACCTACTGCTTACCAACAGGTGGGCCGTATGCTCGTGTGCCACCTTAGTGGCATAAAAAAAGGATTTTAGCATAACTTAAACAAGTAATCACTTCTAGCAACAAGAATCGCTTAATTGGCAACACTGTTCCGGTTCCTGTAATGCATAGTCATCCCTTTTCAAGAAATCACTCCTATTGCAGGAAAGCGAAGAAAGCCGAAAGTTGTTTCATATCAAAAACTTGAAATGAAGGACTTTTTGTCAGTTTAAAGGGCGAATATCATTAGGCATTAAGGGTAGCGCTGTGTAATAATAATGTCCAAGTATTATTATTAATATCCATCTGCTTATTTCCAGGTGGTTCAGTCAAGGGACGAATCCCTACACAAAACAGGAGGACTGGCTTTATAACGGAGGCTACTGGGACCGCAACTACCAGCATTTACAGGATGTAGATATATTTTAATCGGACATATAGTAATGTAGCTTCAATATTTTAACGTTGTTATTACTTAATTCTTAACCACAATATTTTAGTCAAAGATTATAAGTTGCCGATTCCCTTGGTTAAAATCAAAATCAAAAATAATTTTCCTATTCAGTTTAGGTCGTTATAAGGCACTCATGAAGGCCTACTTTACCATAATCATGATTATCGTCATCTGACTAGAATAAAACATTTTAGTTTTGACAGCACTTAGCTAAAATTTTGTTTTATTAGTCTCAGAATAATAACTATTTTAAGCTAGCTTAAATTTAGGTTACCTATTATGTGACAAGAGAATTTTCACCAATCTCTAAAAAGGTTATCTACATTGAAATTACTGAATTTTGAATACATTTCAGATAGAAAATTGACAGATTTAAAGACACCAGAAAGGCTTTCATGCAGTACATTTTCCTGTAGGTAACCTTTTTATCACAGATATGTAATATAAAAAAAAAACTTTATTATTTGTGGACAGTCACAAACAACTTTAGTCATTCTGTGTAATATATCTTTCAACGCCTCAAAATGTAAAACGTCATCTGAATAAATTGGCTTTTGATTTATCTGTGGGGGTTTTATAGTAACAGTGACATGTAGACGTTTTAAAAATGCATCCAATAACGATCCAATATTTTTCTCTTTCTTTTTAAGACAAACTGTCTGAGAGTAGTGTTGATCTAGCGGCGAGTAGGTAATCTCGCTAAAATTCCTTCCCTCCTAATAATTATAATAAGATTTTAAGTATATAAGATTTAATTACTGTTAGTTAATAATACCTATTTATTAAACCAACATTAAAATATTTATTAAGTACAAATAAAAACTTAAAATCGTCTGTGTTTACTTTAAGAACGCACAGCTTGCAAGAATTCTGAAATTTCAGAATTATGTTAACTCTACATATAATTGTGTACTCGTAGTTACCTCTATGTCTAGTCAAACATATGTACCAACCTAACAAACTTAAATAAGAAACTATATTAATCAGTTAGGTGTCTGGCAAGATATATATACAATTAAAAACATAAAGGAAAAACACAGTTACTTAATGCCTATAAATAAACTTAGATGATATTTTAGGAGTTCACTAGTCGAAAATGGAATGCGAAAAAAACTCGCGTGGCCGCTTTTATAAACTATGCTGAACGCGTGAAAATTTTGTTAAAACTGATTTTAGAAGAACTTCATTTCTGACAGTGTGGTCCACCGACGGCACGCGTGTTTATTATTATTTTTTTAGAAGGAAAATAATGTAGACTCACTGCGAATTTTCGCTTAATAAGTACAGCCTACATAGTTATCTATTTCCAAATAATAATGAGGTCTTATTTTCGGTCTTTCTATTTTTTTACTATTGACTGCATCAAAAATTGAAGTCAATTACTAATTAGAAAATAATAAGAATGTTTGCTTAGTATTTTAGAAGATGCTATTTCTAATGTTGCAAACATTATATTAGGTGTCATGTTGTTTTATATTCATTGAATATATATTATCTTATGATAATAATTATTTTACGAAAATGTAACTAGTAGGATTATTTGTACATAGGAATTTCAATTCATAATGAAAATTGTTTGTTCTATTTAGTACTTTATGAGGCACTTATGGAGGTCTACTTTACAACCGGTTCGGAAAAAAGGCACGTGAGATGAACCGGTAAGAAACTTAGTGCTCTGTCTTTTTATATTACAATCATAAAACAATACTAGAATAAAATAAATAATTATGTAGCAACTATTATTTATCATTTAAATAGCTTAGTATTTTAACGCCTAAATATGATTTATAGCGTAATATATTTTGATATAATAATATATATACCTAAAAAAGGTATAACGTTACAAAAAATATATCTTAAACATTATAAATAATTAAATATATTTCCTTGTAAGGAAGCTGAATTGGTATATAAATAGCCAAATATTTACTTACCTACTGTAGTTACCACCTATGTACAGAGTACGTAAACAAAAATCTTGTAAAGATTCATTGAAATTTAAATTAAGAAAGTGTTGAAGTTTCTTGTGTGTAGGTAGGTATTAAGCTGTTCCAAGTGGATGTGTTAGTTGGTAGCACAAATTTCGTAGCTTATACTGTTTAATACTATATTCAATTAAATTGTAGAAAGCATTTAAACTTGTGCTATTGTATGTCGCAACGGCATTGAATATTATAACCTACACACGATGTAAATTAATTTATAACTTTGTTCTGTTTCATATATCAACTGTTTTAGTTTGTGTCAAACGACAATTCCATCGTTATTGCATTTTAACATCAGTGAGTAGACATAGCGTGTATTTATATTAATGTAATTAGGATTTTAAATGTGTTCGGAACTGACTTAGTGTACCTGGAGTCACTATACTCAAACTACAAGCCTATAAGCTCATAGAAGTCATAATAGATGTACTGAATCTTCGTGACATAGGCGTATCCATGATAAAATTTAGTGAGTGGAGTGTTTTATATGACGTTCATAAATTTGTCTACTGTCACTGACTTCTAGTGGACAGATTTATTTGACGTTCATAAATCTGTGTACTATCTGTGACTGATCCAGTGGGCAGATTTATATGATGACGTTAAAAAATTCCGCTTGCTGCCAGTCACCTGTTCTCTGGTTAAAGTAATAATGTATTTACGTATACTATTATTTATATACGTGTACCTACGAAAAGGTGTATTATAATAATAATAATAATGTTTGGACATTATCACACAGCGCCATCTGGCCCCAAACTAAGCAAAGCTTGTACTATGGGAACCAGCAGCTGATATAATACTTATATACTTTTTGTTTGTAAATACATACTTATAATACATACCAAACACCCAGACGCCAGGCAAACATATTTGTCACATAAATGTTTGCCCCGGCGGGAATCGAACCTGCGACCTCTAGCGCAGCAGTCAGGTGTACTAACCACTAGACCAGCGGTCTCGTCGTATTATATACCGATTATATCTTGACTGTGCTATATTTCAAAGCCAATGGTCTGTAGGACTTATGTTTGTTGACTATAACATATGTAAGTATAATTATATAACATGTATGAATATATCTTATAATAAATAGATTGAGAAATTTTTAAATCTTTTATATTTTCACCGTGTCTGAACTGTTTAATAGATAAAACCTATTTAGGAATCCTTTGAATCAACTGCTGCTGACAGCTGGTGCATACTTGAGTGAGAACCCTTTAGGTCGCGGTTCTTTTGGATTCATTCAAGAATCAAACAAACGAACTTTTTATTTATTTGTAAGATAGGACTTATACGACACGAGGGAAACACGGGATTGGGCTTACATTAATACTTGGTTGATATAAAATAAAAGAGAACCAACGATTAATTTTTTACTACACCTGGATTATCTTTTAAAATATCTTAGAACTAAAAATGTCATACATTCTAACACACTTTCGTATCACAAATAAAATAATTATATATTATAAACTGTTTGTGATGTATGATTCCATTACACAGTAATTTTATGTGTTAAATGGCACGTTTTAGGGACTCAAATAAATACAAAATTACGTCTCATTGAATTGAAATAACTTTGAAATGCAGAAGTTGAGATCGTTAAGTAAAAATACGTAAAATATAATATAGGGTACATGTATATAAATAAATAAATATATAATTAATAGAAAGTATTTACCTATGAACGCGCAAGAATAATTTACATAACATAATTGTCAAAAGGATATAAAATTACAGGATCTTTGATTACATACAACATTCTCCAGACTACATATGAATAAAGAAGTAAAAATGTATGGCGAACGATCTCTAAAATTGACTATCGTTATACATAGTCAGACTATATGTCAAGTTCGGCTAACTCATACATACACATACACATACAAAAATAATCAAAAACTTTGCCTTAATCTAATCGTATGTACTTTATAAGTAAGTCGATTCTTAATAAACTATCATTATATTTTCAGATATTATCAATAACTCCCCCAATTAAATTCGCAAGGAATAAGGATCACGATTAACCGAATAAAAATATATCTTTTGTATTAATCCTTACTTGTAGTGTTCCAGTGCTTACAGCCTCCTTGCACTTTACGTACCGTAGAATTTATTAAACTTCAAATTAATTTATCTATAGGTACTTTAGAAATTAAGTAGATACTCTTAAGTTCGTATCTTTCTCTTCTAAAGTATAAATCCCTTGTTTAAATTAAAATGATACAGTATTACATAAAAAGACTCGTCATTATTCAACAATTTGTAGTAAAATAAAAAAAATGACGATGTTTTTTTACTGATCCACGAATTATGGCCATGTTATGTCTCTTTAAACAATTAAAGAGGCAAAACATGGCACATCGTAAGCGTGTCCAAGTATATATTCCAAAAATCAATGATTGCGTAACCCTTAGTGCATAAATTTATTTAAAGCAAAACATATTTCATTTTTTTTGTCTTATATATATTATTATTTGGACTACTTTGGATATAGTGTACTGTATTGTAATGTAAAAGTTTCGCATTCAATGAAACATAAAATAAACTCAGGGCAAAGATCAATTAGGCCATCTGGTTTCGAGAAGACTTTTAGGTTCAGTAGCCTAGCTAGAACAAGTACGTATTCGTATCCCATTTTTGTATGGGAAAATGAACAGCGCTGCGACGGCGAAAAGTAGAACTAAAAAATTCGAATGAACATTTTGAGAGCTACGTTTCGAATGATGTTCTTGCTACCGTTACAGGTAATAATTTAAATATGTACTTAAACCTATTGGCAACGAACATCTTGATTTTCTGTAAGTAAAATCTTTAGCTTCCCAGCTTGAGGTCAAATCTCCAACTACAACATAAGTCTAAAATTATAATTATGTATCTGCTATGATCTACTACGATATGAATCCATCAACGATCGCAATCCCTCATTCTAAAATGCCATGTCGAAGATCGTGGCATTTTAGTTGTAACATAATATTTGTCAATATAAACCTTGTACCAAATAGACCTTACAACGATTACCAACTGTATTTGCGGTCTTAAAACACAATTTCCATATATTGCGAAAGCAACGCGGCGGCAAAAATTTTAGGAATTTGTTTTGCTTTTAAAAAACAAGCTTTTATTAGTTGTCAATAAAAAATCTGTGTTCCGCTCATTAAGCCCTTTTATTTTATAGGAGCTAATGAGGAACTTATAAATCCCCATCTAGCACGGCCGCCATTTTGGATTTAGCGGCCGGCATTTAGACAGTCTTACCTTGTCACGGGAATCAAACGTGAATGCCAAATTTCAGCATAATCTGAATGTGGGAAGTGGGTCTCTAACTTGCAAGATGGAGTTTTTGGCGGGAATCAGGCGGAGCGGTTGAGATTTTTTTCCAGTGTGTCGTAAATTGTGTTATAGTGATCTTTAATGTGTATTTTTGGTGTCGATATGTGCAGTAAAGTTTCATTTAGTGACTGATTTATAGGAGCATTGGAAATAATACCATAATACGACTTTTGGGTTAAGTGATTTATCATTTTGGTCAATAGGTTACCTCTAATCTAAAGGCGTGTTACGATCTGCTACTGCCGTGGGTTGTCTCCAGAAACTCCATTGGGCGTTAGAATGCATGACACTAGGCATTTTAATGCGGCAAACACGAGAAAATTTGCAACATGAATATTCTCTAACACTCGACACTGGCAAAAATAGTCCCTGAAGGGATTGATTGCCATACTTAGGAAGAAGAAGAAGAAGAACTTGCAAGATTTGATTACACACACATACAAAGACTGGACAGGGGAAACTAAATAAAAGCGTAAAGTAAAAGCTTGTTACAAAGTTATTCTTGCTGCCGCGTCACGTTTACAACGCGAGACGTAGGTGATCTGGATCGCGATTTTCATTATTTGTAACAGACTATACATTGCGCGTGATGTAATGTAACCCTTTGGTAGCCCCGGACTGTTACCTGCTTTTAACTTTACTTGTATAGCACTGAATGATTATTTAGAAAATTATAAAACTAAACTCCTGAAACGTGTTACTTGCCGTCCGCTTCAAGACCCGAGTCCAAGAAGTCTTTCAGGTACAGGGGCACCGCTCGAGGGAAGGCTCTACAGATCTGCAAAAATATTACATACATAATATATCTATACACATAAATAAAATTGAAGTGTCTGTTGGTGATATCAAAATAACAGCTTTTCACGGAATGAAAATGAAAGTAAATACGTTTCTAATGACAAAAAAGCACTTAAAAAAATTGTTTGTCTGTCTGTCTGTCTGTTTGTTTGGGGGTAATCTCCGAAACGGCTGGAACGAAGTACGAAGTCGCGGGCCCAGCTAGTATTTTATAAAGCGGTCAGTACCTAAAACATTGCGTCGAGTATGTGAGAGAGAGGCTCATATTGGTAGTTGCAACTTTCTTATAAACTGCATGTTGAGAGCCCCAAAAACAGCTGTCGCAAGGTTTTAGTATTATAATAAAAACTCCTTGTTAAAGTTGTTAAGCGAGGTAAATAAATCAAAAGTCTTTATATACTTCAATCAACTTAATATACATGACTGCTACAGAGACTCTACCGCGAGTTTTAATGTGTCATCCGTAGCGAGCAACGACATCTAGTAATGAAAGTACAAATCAAGGTGACACATATAACACAACATCGAACACTACATTTAACTGTTCAACAATGTTATTTACCTGGTTGATATAAAATAGCGAGCTAGGGATGGTGATCTCGAAGTAGTTCCTCCGGACAGCGTCCACGATATTGTCGGCCGCTTCTTGGGGGGTGAGGATCTTCATCAGCGAGGGGAACTTTATCTTTGGGTTCTTGCATAACCCAGTGTCCACAATGTACGGGCAGATGACGGTCAGTTTGATCTGGAAATTGAGACAGAACATTTAATTTAATTAAAACCGTATACTTTGTGTAAATTTACAATGAACGCATTCTATAATCTGGAACGCATCTCTTTAAAAGTTTGTCTTTTGTTTTTCAAGTTCTATTCGATAGCTGTTTAAAAATGTCGGTCAACAGCTATGTAGCTTCCATAAAAATAAAACCATTATAGAGGTAAAAAGCTTTTATTAAATACACCATAGCTAGCATCACACTTTGTTTCAGTTGATTTGAAAACCAATTAACGACCTTATTTGTTGTCCAAAAACACTCAATCTGTGTAAGCAACGCGACAGGTGAAACTACTTCGTAATTGTTTTTGCTGCCGCGTCATGGTACAATGTATATGTCCGATGTGTAATTTTTCATCACTAATAAATATTCAACTGGATTGAATTTAATCTACTATGGCGCGGCGCATGCTACGCATAAATGAGTTTCAAAATTCCACCACTAGATGTCACTAGTAACACTCGACGATTGCCCTTTCTACTTCTAATTACATCCTTGCAGCCAAATAACACTACTCTGATAAATATAGTGTTATATTTATATTTCTACGGGTGAATAAGGTTTTAAGAGCGCCTTGAGAAGACGCCTTTCTGGCAGTAAGCATACAATTCCTTACATATTACCTTCGTAATATAAAAAAATCATATCTGTTATACTTACACCGCTGAAATCCCTAGAATCTTCTCTAAGCTCTTCATGCAAGGCCTCCATAAGGCCTCTGACTGCGAACTTGGTGGCGCAGTAGGGGACTAGGTTGCGGAGGCCTACCACTCCAGCCATGGAAGACATTGCGACTATGTGGCCGTGGTTTCGCTGCATCATCGAAGGCAGGAAGCATTGGAGAAGCTGAACATGGGAACCAAGATAAAGTCGCTCTTCAAATCCAAACAAGGGTATTTTCCATACGTAGATAAGTATATAAATATTTGTTAATTAGTAAACACATAAATTATTGTATCATCAGGTGAACATCACCAAAGAGTTTTTAAAGTCATTGTTATATAGGAAAATAAATTATTCATGAACCAAAAAAACGGAATTTTTCTGAATCCTAAAAATATAATATCACAAAGCAATACGCGAGTTTAAAAATGTTCATGCTAATTCTCAAAGTCAAAGTAATTAAAAATAAAATAAAATTTTATTTCCATCTATTGTTTAAAGCAAAGTTGGGCAACGATGTCGTGGTTAGTTTCTGTATAGGACATCCATGCTTCATAAAGATTTGGTGATCTGAAAGTGCCGGCCGGCCAACGCATTTTTTTTGTATACTCTGTTAGACCTTGTCCTTTCTATGACACTACGTCATTTCAGGACATTTCATTTGTTGTGGTTATTTTGAATTATTATTCTAAACAAAAAATATATAATTTAAAATTTCGAAATCAAATAAAAGCAACGACAATGTTCCTACAGCTTTGGTGACACAGTAATATGTTCAGACGGGCAAGCTCAGCTTTAATATTCTGCTATATTAAAAAAAAAGAGTTCGCCGCCCCTTTCAGAATTGGACCAAAATGGATTTTATCCTTTTTTATACCACTAAGGTGGCACCCAAGCATACGGCCCACCTGATGGTAGCAATACCAGGGATATGATACTTACGAGTTGCCACCCCTTTTGTTTGATGAGGACTCACTGTGCTAGCAGCATCACTACTAGCCCAGCGTATCCTCGTGGAGCACTGACAACCTTACTTACCGCAGAAACACAACACTACATCAAAGTAGTGCTATTTAACTACGGTCTTCTGTAAGGCGGAGGTACAGTCGGGCGGCTCCAATATTAATGGGAAAATCAACAGGAGATCCCTATCTTTAATCCTATTCAGAAATCAAAAACAGACGACACTCACCCACAAGTGTGCAATTATGTTGACTTCGAAGGAGGACCTGATCTCCCTCTCAGAGGTGTCCAGGAGAGGCTTGCAGGGCATAATGCCAGCGTTGTTGATCAGCATTGTTACCTCACCCACTTCACGGCGGATCTTCTCCGCCATTTCTATTATAGCTGTGCGATTTGTTACGTCACACCTGGGATCGAAATAATATTGTTCATGATAATACGCCCTTTAATCAATTATATATTTATTTACATATGATTTACACACTGATTAGATTTTGGAGGATGACATTATTGACTGAGTGAACACCTGTTCAAGGATTAAAATATGAAATTCAGAATAAACAATATATTTGGGGCTAAAACCGAATAAAATGTAGGACGTAAACGGAATTTATAATGTGGGCCGAAACTTCGTGGGGCGAATGCGCAACAAGTCTAACTACAATATGTCCGGAAAAGAGGCACAGGTCTTGCTTCGCAGCTGTCGTATTGGCGGCCATTGTTAGTTTAATTAGCTTGGATAATTTTATCACGTCAGCATCTGAATCAGTGACTGAATTTGCTAGTGTTATCGCTAATCAATTTAGGATGCGCGATGCCATACAAGGATAAGCAACAACTGTAATCTCGATCTTGATTTTCATTGTAGTCTCGCTTAAAAAAATCACTAGGGAATTTTAATTCAAGCGCAGGTATTTTAGAGAATCTCACAACAGTTGTAACTATACTGAGAAAATGTATGGCAGCGTTGATAAGAATTAAGGTAACCTACTGATGAAACGCGATTGTATGAAGCATGCATATGAGTATGCATACGCGAGTGCTATTGATGAAAGACTATAAGAAATTGAACTTGTACGAGTATATCTATTGAGGGCGTTCGAAAGCAAGTGTTGTAGCAAAACAGAAATGTTGAAATTGAATCATTGTATGCGATAAGGATATGTTTTCAGCAAGCAAGTCATCTGTGTGAAAAAACATTAGGAAAGCGATGGATTTATTCGTGTAATTATGCTGAAAAAAAGCTGAAGGACCATAGTGGTTGATTTTATTTGCGTTTGAAAATCTGAATATTCATAATTTTCTGTAGAAAATAGGAATTCAAAATCACCAAAACCAATAAAATGTCCTGCAATGTCCAGCTTTGGCCATAGTTGTAAATGCTCTAACAGAATATACAAAAACAATATGTTGGCCGACACTTTTAGGACAAAATCTCTTTGAAACATAGATGATGTGATGTCCTTAAGTGTTATTTAGAATGCGTGACAAGAGAATTGGCCCGTTAACTCTGTGTGTCCTAAATTTAGAATATCTCTTACTCATATCGGTGCGCCTTCCCTTTCTGTTCCTTAATGATGTCCACTGTCTCCTGGTTGCCAGCGGGGTTGATGTCCACACACACAATAATGCCGCCGAGTCTTCCAAACCGCAGCGCTGTTTCCCTACCCATGCCATGCCCGGCACCTGTGATCTACGGAAGATTGTGATTTGAAATTCAGCGTTTACTTCTTCATTCGTAACATCATCTGCATCTTTTCCTAACCTTATTTTGCTAATTGTGATCGGTGTGATATGTTTATTTCTTGCATTCTCTATTTCAGTCTTCTTCATACAGTCCATACATTTTTGCTTTTCCATATATTTCTCCTTCCTCTACCCTTGCAATCATTCAGATACATACGCAACTTTTCTTTAAGCGATATTAGCACCCAGTTTCTGAAAGGCTGATCAACGCAAAAATTTACTAATCGCTTGTTAAATCTCTTGTCAAATGTCTATTGGGTTGCTAGAACCATGGTGAATTTACTTAATTTGATAATCTTGTCAAGTGTTTGAATAAATCAAATCAAAACCAAGGTTATAGCTATTTACCGTAGTCTTGAAAGATCCCAGAAAGTTGGTAAAAATTAAAAGACAAGTGTTTGAAACAACTGAATGAACTATTAATCATTCGGGTTAGGAAGAGCCCCATCCCACACTGAAAGGGACAGGGTATGAGGAAAACCTCATACCCTGTCCCTTTCAAAAGCATTTAAGTTTAGGTTTAAGATGTATTTACCAGGATAATCTCTCCGCTGACGCTCTTCGGCTCTGGCGGCACGAAGAACTGATAGATGCAGCAGAACCAAGTCCACGTCATCTTGACGTACAGCACCAGGATCTCCAGCGCGATGGCGACTCCTTGGTAAATCTTCATGCCAATGCCGCGCTCGTCCGTCCTAGAGATATATAATATATTATATGCTTTGGAAATTATCAGACATTCCTTCTCCAATGTGTGGGGATTAATTCCCATAATCGGGTCTCGCACTGCACAGTTCTAAAGGAGCTTCCTCGCGAGAACAATCAAATTGTGGAATGAGTTCCCTACCGCGGTTTTCCCTAAGGAGAGTACTCCAGTGCAGTAGAATGGGGTTCTTCAAGAAGGGTGTGAGGAGATTTCTGCAGGGTCGGCAACGTGCGAGTGATACCCCTGGTGTTGCAAGCGTCCATAGGACATGGCTGTATGCCTGTTTGCCACCTTAGGTATAAAAAAACACAGCGTCATTTAGTCCCAAACTAAGCAAAGCTTGGGCTATAGCTATGGGCACCTGGGCAGGGATATAAAGGTATGTCAAAATTTCAGGTTTGAGTAAGATGTGCTCAAAATTCGTTCAATGTGTACCTAATTTATATACATCAAAACATGGTTCTAAAATAACATTTTGTTTAGTAACATAACTAAGACAGGTTACCACGTTTTAATTTTGATATCCTTGTTGATGTAACTTGTTGTAATTAGGACCTACCACTATATATTTTTTTATTATTTTTAATATTGAACTAAGAATAAAATCTTGACCATGATTAGTATCACTATACTGTATATCTATAAATGTACCTATAAATAGGCAAAGACAAATTAGTTAAGAACCATGTTCTCTTTTGTTTGTGATTCGATTATAATTTTCTGCTTAGCGGCTATTTCTTAGTGGTTAGTGTTATCTCAGAGTTAACAGTCATATTGTTGTAGTACATACGTGTGTGTTGTGTTGTATGTAAGAGTTTACCATTTTATAGTTTGCTACACTTCTACGCTTTTGTGTTAAGAGCTGGATATACGCCATTGACCTTGGTCATGTGGGCGTTACGACGACAAAGCCCCCCGCGTGCGCCTGCCACCCCTAACAATAAAACAATAATTTCGTGCAACGCGAAATGTTATATTGCGCTATAATATTGCATCGCATCGCCCGGCGCCCGGCGCCCGGCCCCCGCCGCCCGCCGCATGCTATCTACTTAGGTATCGCTTCCAGTAGCTGTCTCTAATGCAGAGGTGTAAAACCTTTTGAATGTCAAAGACCGAAAGCAAGGGAAAATATAATTATGTATGTATAATTGATAGTATATTTTCATAAGAATAATGCGCTTGTTTAAATTATTGCACTCTTAAAATTTTCCTGTCGGAGCCCCATATAATATGTATACTAGCGACCCGCCGCGGCTTCGCATGGCCAGCGTTAGTCATATAAGTTATATACCTACAAAACACAAATTAATTGTACATATAAACGTTCCTCTTGAATCACTCTATCTATTAAAAAAACCGAATCAAAATCCGTTGCGTAGTTTTGAAGATCTAAGCATACATAGGGACAGACAGACAGCGGGAAGCGACTGCTTTATACTATGTAATGATGAAAATCGATACTCTAAAATGAAAACAGTGTTCCTTGCCTCAGCAAAGCGTGTTTAGATAGTCAATTATTTTAAAAACTTATTATTATACTAATGCTGACTTGTTATCGCAGGTAGAAGAAGTTTTCACAGAATTTCCAATTTCCAAATAACTTGCTACAGATAAGCTTTAATTAATCGTTCGATTGGATGTTAATGAAGAAATAAAAGTCAGCTAAGTGCAGGTTGGAATCGCACATCGACGGTTCCGTACCTACTAAAAATGACCTAGGCACGGCTTTTGCACCAACTTCAAATAATTAGTTTGTAATAATAAATTCATTCTTTTTTTAGAAAATATAGAATTACACACTCTATGAGCTTTTAATGCGTCTACTTGGTACTATTATTAAGATTAAAAAAAAACAGGTTTCTAATAGGGGAGTCCCCTTTGGTTTTTTATTTATTTTAATTGTGTTCTACTATGGTTGTTGAAGAATTTAATAATTTTCCTAAACCTATGTTCTGTAAAATGTATTCAGGGTTAAAAACCAAAAATAAATAAAAAAATATAATTGTTGTGTATCACTATATCAGGCAACAGAAATACATATTCTGTGAAAATTTCAACACTACCTATTATGGATCATGGAGATACCGCTGATAGACAGACAGACGGACAGCGAAGTCTTAGCAATAGGGTTCCGTTGTTTACAGTTCGTATACGGAACCCTAAAACTGAAATAGTGAATTGAAACAGCACATACCATTACAAAGATAACATATTATCGTTTTTCAATGATCTCTCATTAATTTACCGGTACAGTGAGCATGTAACCTATGCAATCAGAAGGCTATTACAGATCATTTGTTACCAAGGTCCTTGCCGCTGAAATAGTTATGCTGAGGTTAGCTGATCTATTCATCGTTTAGTACATTAATATAATATTTTTGTTAAACTTGTCTTTTTTAAGTGGTATCCCAGATATGCCCGCGACTTTGTACGCGAGTATGTTTTTCACAATTTCATGCGTTTCTTTTTATTGCGAACCCATTTTTTTTCCAAAAGTATCCAATATAATAACAATAACCTGTAACATCAGCTATCTGCCAGTGAAAGTCCGGTAAAATCGGTCTAGCCGTTCCGGAGATAATCCGGGACAAACAGTCGGACAAAAGTTGTACAAATTGTGTTTTTATTCATCCGTCTGTCTGTCTGCGATCTCTATCTTTCATTTTATATGTATACCCGTAATAGGTAGATAGTTAAAATATTTACAGAATGTGCTTTTCTGTTGCCGCTATAACAACAAATAATAAAAATACGATAGTATGTATTTAACTATTACAATAAAAAATAAACGTTTTTAATTTTTTTTTAATTTCCCAATTTAATCTTTGTGTGTGTGTGTCTAGGGATAGAACGGCAAAGCGAAGTCTGTCCTTTAACACTATTATAGATCGGTGTTTAGCACAGAACCCTCGGTGCGCGAGTCCAATTCACACTTGGCCAGTTTTCTACAATAGATTAAACATGTCAGCAATGGGTTTTGATTTGTATACAGAGCGTGAAGTCATACCAAATATGATCATCCAAATATTTAACCAGGAAATATTAGTGCGTGGCTGGATTATTAAACAGACACACATTACTATGTTCCTTTGTGTAGGTATTCTAAGCCCGTGTTAGTCGTGAGTGACAGAATTAGATATTAGGTGACGTGTGTGCATACACGAAGAACACTGTGAAAATTCATTTTTTATAATTTTAAATACAGTAGGTAGAGGTGTTACCACGTCCACTCCCTAGCGAAGATAATTTGACGGATGTGCTATGCTAACGTGACGGATGTTGAGTCCGTCACCGACTCTTAGGCACTACACACGTCCTTGAATTTCTTCTCAGACGTATGCTGGACGCAGGTTTCCTCACGACATTTTCTTCACCGTAAAGCTTGTGGTGTGACAAATTTCTGCACTTAGGTTAAAAAAACTCATTGGTACAGACCGATGGGATTCGATCGTGCATCGCTAGGATAGCAGGCCACGCTTCACACCCCAAGGCCACCACGGCTCCAATCCTGGTCTTATACATAAAAACTCAGAGTAGATAATATATAATTCTGTTAAAAAAGGTTTATGCAAAATTTGAAGTAGATTGGACCAAGGAATCACGTTGTCTCATACACAATTTTCCCCCCTCTGGGTGTGAAAATTTTGGAAAATCCTTTCTTATCGAATGTCTACGTCATACAAAGAACACACCCTTCAGTTTCAGGTCTCTACGATCAGCGGTTTAGGCTGTGTTGATCCGTCAGGCAGTCATTCAGGACAAAACCTTATATGTATAGATTATTTGCTGATTGCTCTAGAAATTAGACACCATAAAGAATGTAAACCCCTTTTTAGGCCAAATGTTTAGTATATATGTGCTGTGATATGATCATTGGCTGTGTTTTTTTAAATAACTAGTTCACTACATAGTGTATAACATAGTCGCTTCCCGCTGCCTGTCTGTCCCTTTGTATGCTTAGATATTAAAAACTACGCGATGGATTTTGAATCGGTTTTTCTAAGATAAAGAAATCTAGATAAAGTGATTCAAATTCATTTAGGTTTTGCGTAACCCTTGCGAAGCCGGGTCGCTAGTGAATAAATAAAATAAAAACAAACTAATAAAGTTTTAATTAAATCAAACCATATGCATGTTTCACCCGTCTCTCAACATTGCCCAACGGACCTCGCTTACCGTCTACTTGCATTAGCGCTTTGCGAAACAGTGCGTCCCAAGTTCAAGGCTTTTAGCGTGGTAGCGCTTTATTCTTTTTGCATACCTACATGCTACACCAGCTGGTATATTTAAGGCCGTAAGGCGGAGAGCTGTGGATAATATAAGTCATGTTGAACATACATTTCAAAATAGCCCAGGTCGGTCGTCGGTCAAGTCTTCAATCCTAAATAAGACTAGTGATGTATTTCTGCTATGAGAATCGGGGTGCGTGGAGCGCTCACATCAGTATTTAGTTTGTAGTATTTTTTTATATCGCAACTTTGGCCTCAATTACAATTAGGTTCTTCGATATACCTTCGACCTATTGGGGAACATTTTATAACGGTACAACTTCAGAGGCAACGTAGGGTTGGCAACGCGCGAGTTATACGTCTCTGGTGTTGCAATAAAAAGGTACAACTGTGTTTAAGCTTGTTCATGTATTTATGGAGTCAGTCGTCACAGTCGCATGCGCCGGAATACTTAACCCTTAAATTGCACCGGGTCTGTCGACTGGTACCTACGGCCATACAAATATAAATTGACACAGCGACGGTCGTTGTTCCAGCACTAATTAAATCGTCAGAGTTGCACTTTCATCGTAGAATCCTCGAATATATAAAATTCTCGTGTCACAGTGTTTGTAGCAAAACTCCTCGGAAACGGCTTGAACTATTTTTTGTGGTGACTCGGTAGGTTTGAAAATAGGACGTGAACTTTTTTTCATACCCCTAACTAGTGACAAGGATGGTCCAGTCGTAAAATTATAATTATCCATTAAGAAAAATCAGTTTCCTGACTGGCGACTGTACGTGCCTAGGTAAGTACCTACACTTGCAAAATATCGCAGTCAAATAAAACTAATGAAGTACTGGTTTGGGGTGAGTAAGGTAATAATAATGATAAAACTATATCAATTTCCATTCACCGTTTTCCAACTGGATTGTTTTGAAATTAAACAGCCATCGAAGAACATAAAGCTTAACTCATACTTACGCCCCTGGGCTTCTATGCTTGCCAGACTAGTGGACTAATCTTCAAAGCTTGCACATAAAACCTGTTTATATGTCGAGTAAAGTTCCAGCGGTTGTTAAATAAAATTATGAAACAATTTTGGGCAACAATTTGCGACACGTGTGCGATTGCATCCCATCTGCGTCTTATACAGACACCGGTTGCAAAGTTATGTTATTTATCTAAAGAGTGATGAAAGACTGACAAAAAATATTTACAACTAGCTTCTGCCCGCAACTACGTCCGCATTGAGCTTAGAATCTCAGAGGAACCTAAAATTTTCCCGGGATAAAAACATTTTCCTGGGATAAAAAGTTTCCTATGTGTTAATCCAGGTTATAAATTATCTGTGGTCAAAATTTTATCCCAATCCGTTGAGTAGTTTTTGCGTGAAAGAGTAACAAACATCCATCCATCCATACTCACAAACTTTCGCATTTTTAATACCTATTAGTAGAATACGAATGGGAGTCGAAGCAGAAGCCAGCAAGAACGTAAGGTCTAACTTCCTCGATCAAAATACTCAATGATGGAAAGGTAAAGAGTTCACGGAGCCGGCGGGCATGTATGAAACGATTGATGAATGCAGAAGAAGCATAAGAGGTGTGCAAGTCAAGAATGATATGTATATATGCATGGACGAGCCTATCTATAAATGCGGGATTTCTTATATTATTACACGTAGGTCATATATATTGAAATTATTTTTTTACGGAGAAGTTAGGTTTGTTAACCTAGTTTGTCTTTTAGTGCGGAGCCTCGGTGCGCGAGTTCAACTCGCACATGGCCGGTATTTTCAATTTTCATAAATATTAATCTAAACCTTAAAAAAAATATTAATCTAAGTAACTCGTGATCAAAAATGGCGTCAATTTTACTTCGTGTTTATATTTTTATTATTAAATATTTTTGATGATTCAAAACAATTTAAATAACAATAATTTAAGTAGGCTACTAAGTAGATATTTATTTTAGCTTGACATACGGCAGAATACTGAAACAAAATTTGAAAGCCCACGTTACTATTTGAAGCGTCTTCAAAACAATTTCGCATGTAAAATTGAGGGCCACTCAATTTAAGTGACATCAAATATGACTGACGTTTCAGTGTTCTGCCAATAGCGTCATGACATAAGTCGCGGATAGAAAATAATTTCTGGATTAAATTTCAGCAAACAGTTAAATTACATATGTGAGTAACAATGATCAATTATATCCAATATGCTAATATTAGCCTTATGCATAATCGAACGCCAACGCTTTACATATATTTAACAAATAAGGTATTTATATAAATATAAAACGGAGACAGCCAGCCAAGTTTAAATTAAAAGCAAGATTAATTTAATAACCCAATGCTACGGTAAAAATTGGTCTAAAATGCAAGAAACATGAGTATGACTGTCAGAGGTCATTCACGAACTCAAAATAAATCAACTCACTCACTCGAAATCAAATGAATGGCTCAGGACAAATGACTCACTTAAAATGAATGATATTCTTCTTCTTGCCGCCGTGGCTCACCATAGACACGTTGCACCACATTGTTTTAAACCACTGTCAAATCATAAAAATCACTTATCGATTAAGTGAAATAGACGCGTCGGGTTCTTAGTGCCTTAGAGCAGGTAGCACGGGCACCTGCGAATACTTCGACTTTCACTATGAGCAGTTGCACTACTGTTGCATAACCAGCGGAAACATTGCATTATGTGCATAATGGTCTAGGAGCTGGCGTCCTGCCGTGCATCCTGCGGGCGCAGTCACGCGAACCGTCATAGACTAATTTGGTATAGAGGTGACGCGTTACACTTTGCAGACAATGGAAATAGGTATCACAAGATCTTTTTAACTTCAAGGCAACTACAAAACAGCCCTTTTATGGAGCAGCTATGCGATTCACTAAATTTGTAAGAGTTTAAAGTACAGGAACTAGTAGTGTTCGATGTTTAAATCTACTTGACTGAATAGCTGTAGTTTGGCATCACGCATTAAATTGGTTACTAACTGAGGAGCAGATTTTCATAGCACTGGATAATGAATTGTACTGCGAATTTACATATGTTACAAAGTTTATTGCGTCAAAGTATCTGCAAATATTTTAATTGACATCTGCTGTTGGGTTAAAATCCAAGGCTGGGTGAAGATATATGTGCCTAAAGGTTAATTATACCATAAATAAATAACTGATCAATAAATTATGAAATAAATAATAAACTATTTTGCAGGTAATATAAAAACTACAATGTCCAAGCCCGATATTCTGAGCGTTATTGTTTCTGGTTAAATATTTTTTAGTTTGCTTACTATATAACTATATTTTTGACTGTTCCTTTAGCGATGTCCCAGTTTCAAGACCGGCAGACGGGAGATGAAGATAGGTATTAGAAGATAAGGTAAGAAGATATGAATAGGTCGTGTGAAGAACGATAAAAGAAGAAAAAAAACAATGATGTTTAGTCAACCGGAGAGATGTTTGGTGCTGTCAAACTCAGATCAACACAGATCAACTAAGATAAAAAAGGACATGAATTTTGCGAACAACGATGTGACGCCGGTTTTTAAACATGTAAAGCGTGTGCAAGGCTTAGTTTCACGTTGTATTCGTTGTAGCTGTGTGCGTGTATCGAATATTGTGAAGATGGACAGACAAAAGAATACGTTTTTGGTTTACACTTAAGTTAGATTTTCGTGAATTCTCTCGAAGTTACATAGGTAACTCGACCTTGCACTAATGAAATGACGTATCTACGAAAGGAAACTCTTTGAGTAACTATGCATGTGCGTGTCTATTGATGCGTATTGTGCTAGTAATGACCTCTGTAGGTAGATATGGCGAGAGCTGCTTGCCAATTACACCAGTTGGTCCGGTTTCATACAAGTTATATTCAAGGGCGAGTTTGGTTTTTATAAACCGATGTACAGGAGCTGGCTTCCTTTAATGTACAATACATGAATGAATATTATTCTGTACATCAGATCAAGGCACGAATTAGTAAAGGAGATTTATTCTGTACCTACATCAGATAAGCGAAACTTTGTTTTGTTTCAAAGTTTGTGAGGTTAGACTTCTCACTGTAATGACAATTAAGTATTATGAATATAATTAAATCATTAACGTGTGTAGCTAGCCATGAATCTTAAGGAAGCAAATTATTTAGATAAAATTAAGTGTTTCTAAATATAAAGAATCATGTAGGCACTGATTTTTAGGGTTCCGTACTGAACCTTTTTTCCTTTTGAAAAAGGAAAAAAGGAAACCTCATAAGGTCACTTTGTTGTCCGTCTGTCTCCAACATAAACGTACAAAACCAAGTGTACGTACTTATGAAAAGGTGCAAGTTTATTAGCTCTCGTCAATTTATTTGTGTAAATTGAAATCCGGATAATTCAAAGTATTTTCTTTCTAATTCACATAAAATAGCATACACATGTTCGTCTTCAATGCTCGAAAAAGTTTTATGAAGAGATTTGCATTTACAGTTTGGCTATTAGTACAAAGATTATTGTCAAAAATGGTACACTTAATTTCGTAAGCTGTTCATAATATTATTCATTAGGCTAGTAAAACGCCTGTATGATCGAAAGTATTCTTCACTGCCCTTCATACAAATGTTTGCAAGACATGTGCTTTCAATGATAAGCTTTACACCTAATCTAAGGCGCTTCATGTAGTTCATAAGGACGACTGTACTTTGGGTGTAGAGCTGACTTACTGGTACCTAAGCAATGTTTCGTGGTTTCTATTCCCGCTAGGGCAAACATATTTGTTTGTTTATTGTAATAGGTATGTAAGTATACAGTATTAAAAATACCTAAGTAACTTAAAAAACATATTTTTTTATTGAAAAGAACTTCTTATAATACTGTTTTTATGACCCAAAGTGTTTCAATATAATCAGACATGTTATTAAGTTGCCGTTTTTATCGGTTATTCATAGTGGTTTTTTAACTGACATAAATATTTATTTTGATTAAGAGTGTTTTTATTGAGTGGTATAAAACCGTAAACATGTTACTCGTGTGGTCAGGCTAAGCAGTCAATCTGTCACTAAGCACTAACTGAAACTAACTAAAAATTATGATCGTGAAGAAGTGACGTGTCATACCTTATCTGTTGACTAACTTTTGGACTACAAAGGAGAATGCTCATTTAGGGTAGTAATGTTTCTCACGCTTAAATTTTTTTTTATACCACTAAGGTGGCAAGCAAGGATACGGTCCACCTGAAGTTAAGCGGTCACCGTAGCCTATGGAGGCTTACATTTACAACACCAGAAAGGTATCATTCGCGCGTTGCCGACCATTAAAAAATGTCTTCACATCCTTCTTGAAGAACCCCATGCTCTTAGATAAAAATGATGTTAAAAAAGTACGAGTCGGACTCGCGCACCGAGGGTTCCGTACACACTTCTAGGTTAAAAGTATAGTCATTATTCGTTGGTGACTCTCAACAGCGCGACTAAGGAATATATTTTAGAAAATTCGCATAAACAAAAATTAACTACACATTTACGGTTTTCAGATTTTTCTCTCTACTTGTGCTGTAAGACACTGCTTCTTGCCAAATTTCATGATTCTAGGTCAACGGGAAGTACCCTATAGGTTTTGATTCCCTTGTGAAATCGCAAAATATGCGATAATTTGCGATATAAATGGTTTTCTTCATATTGACTTACAGGTTTGATTATTTTACAGCCGGAAGAGACCATAGACCCGGGTATTTCTTATTAATTTCAATTTGATAGCTCCACGGGTTCTTGAGATAAACATTATTGACAGACAGACAGACGGACGGACGGACAACAAAGTGATCCTATATGGATTCCTTTTTTCCTTTTAAGGTACGGAATCCTAATATTTTCTTGTTTTTTTGGAACGTCTTGCCATCAGATTTTTTTAAACAGGGGATCTTTTTATTAATATAATTAGATTCCACCTTGACTCCACAATGACCCAATGTTCATTGTTTGGAAACAGACAATGTCAAGCGTGAAAGCAGCTATCGCTGTCTAAATAGTACAATTTATTTTAATAAATAATGTTGAAATCCGGGATTTGATTAAAAAAATAATGACTGGTCGTAATTGGCTATTTTATAAACCGTCTAAAATAAGTTTGGCTTTGAAGCAATTCCAGACGGTGGTTCATAGTTTTATAGGCAATCTCTTTTGGTAAGACATAGTTGATTTTTAAAACTGAAATTTATTTAATTATTTTGGTTCAGGTTTCTGATACAGATATATGTTTTATACTGAAACCTATTATCTATACTATCCTAATATTATAAATGCGAAAGTAACTCTCTTTGTTTGTTTGTTTGCTACGTTTTCGGGACTAAACGGCTCGTGATAAAATTTAGCAAGGAGATAGATCATATCTTGGGGAAGGACATAGGCTATCTTTTATCTTTAAACAAATGTAGATGAAGTAGCAGGTACCAGTTAATATAACAGTCGAGGGATACATATGGAATGGAGGTTAATTAGAGACTGGAGTACATTTTGTTAACGATAATAATTAAATATAAATAGGTACCTACTGTTGCATAGTAACACTAAAATAGTAGATATTATAAATTTATGTGCTTGCAACCCTCGCTCTCTCTCCCGCCAGCATCCAAATAAAGCAGACGTGTGCTGCTCTTTACAAGACTTTTATTTGTGCAAAATAGCGAGTTATCCAGCCCTATACAACAGTCCACTACACAACAACAACTACTCTGAGGCGCGACATGGTCCTTCGAGCCGGATATGAACCAGCGACCTATGGATATAAGCTTGGAGCTACGCACAAAATATGTTCTATCAGCACATAATTATTTAGCTGCTATCGTATCCTTTCAATATGGTTGCCTTTAGCAAGTATGCAATGGCGGCAGATAATATAATACGTAGCGGGTCACCGCAAGGTTGCACGCGATCCATTTAGATATTTACAGAAAAACATATCCCCTTGGTACTTATCTCACGGCCTCTTCAATAAACTTTATGGAGTTATTTTTCCTTTTTAGGTATTTTATACTATACTAGCGACTCGCCCTGGTTCACACATCGCCTAAAATATGCTTAGCACACAAGCAAAAGGAAGCAGGTTAGCTTATAGTTAACAGAACAGGTTTATGATACTTTAATTAAATTATTTTATTTATAGAATACAAAGTATATTATAATTTGCTTTGTCCGCTTAAATTAGTGTGATCCGGTCGGACGGCCTGCGACCAGGTGTGAGCTCAGGCGTGGTTTCTTCCGACACGTGTTTCAGGACTTCCACGTCCCATCATCAGGGTGCCGCTGCGTTGGTCGATATCACATCGAGGTCTTATTTTATTTGTTTATTACGCATACTAACATAAATTTTAATATGAAGGAAATATTTTTGGTACTTTTCTTATTTGTATTGTATTAGTAATAAATAAAAAAGTTCCATACCGTTTACCCACGAATAACAAAATTTAAGAGACGTAGGGCGAATTGGGATCTCCATTGGGTTATCCCATTATTATTGAAACCTGGGGACTGTACCTCCGCCTTACAGGAGACAGCAGTGAAATAAATGCTGCTAGCACAGTGAATCCTCATCAACGACAAGGTTTGCATCTCGTTTGTTATAACCCTAGTATTTCTAGCGGCTATAGGCTACGGTGACTGCTTACCATCAGGTAGGCCGAATGCTTGTGGGCTACCATAGTGGTATAAAAAACTCTTTTAAATTGACTAACAGCTTAAAGCGTTAATAAATATGTCAAAATCAAATTATGTTGTTTTTCAAGTATCAAGGACGTTGTGGGGGACGATAAACAAGTCAATGTCAAATACATAATGTATAACGCGCAAATAGGTATAAGGTCAATGGTCGGCGCGTGAGTCTGTTGTGTAACTGCACATGTGTTGACAACTAATCTGAATGAACTCCTATAACTAGACTAAGATAAAGGAAAATGCGTCTATGCCTACTAGTTTCGGCGGGTTTTTTTTTATTTTAAAACAGACTATGTAAGTCTGTGAAAATGTCAACTGCGTACCTTTTACGGATTATGAGATGCAGCCCGCTGACAGACAGACCACAGAGTACATAACCACTACGTTAGACAGACGGACGGACGCGACACACGGACGGACAACAAAGTCTTATTTATTCATATATATTACAAATTTATTTTATACAGTTGGTGCAATTGCAGTTTCTAGGGTTCGAACGGCAAAGTTATGTTTATTATTTAATTATTTAACCTAGTATGCTTATAGTACGGAACTCTTGGTGTGCGAGTCAACTCGCACTTGGTCGATCTTTTGTATTCATTTCTTATTTATGTTTTTATTATTCCGAACTGATACTGAAAACAGACTTCAATCCACAACGCAGGCTTCGTCATATAAACATAAGTTGTATTCGTCACTGAAGACTAATGTAACGGATCGTTACACTAATGTAATACATACAAAATCAGCAACACGCTTTGTCATAATCATAAAACCAGCGCTGGCGTTGGGAGGGGCTTGATGGGGCGACGGCCCAGGGCGTCGATTTTGCACGGGCGCCAAAAAAAGAATAACATGATGAGCTCCAAAACTTTCTACGTCCGTGTCGTTGGCGGTAACGCTAAGGGTACGATTAAATGCTTACCACAAGTTGTAAAAAAAATTATACTCCATAATGTTTTCCTTAATTGGGTGCCACAATATTATTGCTCGGGGCGTCAGTGGCCCTAACGCCGGTACTGCATAACACATTCAATGCTAGATCGGATACGTACGCGACTCGTACGTACCCAGGATCCAAGCTGCATTTCCACGCTGAATAGTAATAATAATTACGAACCGGCCCTTATCATTCCTTCCTCCTCTTCCTTTATTTACGATATTTTAAACTATGACACTATTCCATTGTCACCCTCATTTATACCTTAAGGTGGCACACAAACATGCGGCCCACCTGATAGTAAGCAGTGACCGTAGCCTTTAGCCGCTAGCAATACCAGGGGTATCACTATACACACATAACACAGCGGTATGTATCCGTGTGGAACACTGGCAACCTACTTACCACAGAAGCACAACACTACACGAAAGTAGTAACAAGAATGTAGTTATTCGACTGCTGTCTTCTGTAAAGTGGAGGTACAGTCCCCAGTCGGGCGGCTCCAATTTTAATAGGAAAACCCACGAGAAAACCCAATTCGCCTTGCCTCTTTTTTTAGCTTATGGTGTGATATATCACTGTACTTAAGCTTAGAAAAACTCATTGGTACTGCCGGGATTTGAACCTGGGCCCATCAGATGACAGGCCGTTGCTTCAACCAAAAGGCCACCATGACTCTTTTAGGCATTTTAATGCAACACAACCACAACGTACTGTACATACTACTGAGAACCTTAGAGACTTAACTTAGAGAATAGTCCTTGAAATAGTAATTGCCATAGCTACGAAGAAGAGACATTACTATTGACAGATTTACAGGTGAAATTTGTATGTATGTTATACTCAAGCACTTACCATGGTGCTCTTCCAATCAAAGTTTCCGCAGAGCCACTATTTTTGTTCGTCTCCACTGTAGCCATTGTGAACTGTAATAAATAATAATAAAATTATAAGTAAAAAAAAGAGCATTCAAGTGTCCTAATAACTTTTAACCCCCGACGCAATAATACGGGTATTATAAGTTTTAAGGGTATCTGTGTGTCTTTGTGTATCTGTGTGTCTGATGTGCCATCGTAGCTCCGCTGATGAACCGTTTTTTTTTGTTTTATATGCTATCTAATATAAAAATAAATAAGTAGACAATAAAATGAGACAGAAGCGAAAACTTAATACTCTGGAACAACACGTCGCATTAGCATGTCGCATGTTGGTGACGCGTAGACATAAGATTTGCCCCTATCAAAAATAGCTCAACGGGGCCAAAGAAGTTTCCATTTCAAAGGTTCGTTCCACGCTGAAAGAGTTGGAGGCGAAAGTATGATTTATTATAATTTTTTTTATTACACTTATCACTGTAGTATTTTAACAAAAATTCTGAAACCATTCCAACGCTTGGAGTATCGGATAGCTGATGTAATTATTGGCACAAAAATTGCATTTCAGTAGTGGAAAACATAATCTGTTCTTGTTTGAATAACCTATTTAAAGCAAGCTGGGTAAGCACAGACTTATTTTTAAGTACATAAATTGACGTCCATATCGATAATGTACCTAAGTGGTTACTTCGACTGAAACATAAAAAAAAAAATTACCAAGCTGGTTTTATTGAATAAATTAACCTTGACGAACCTACTTCTAATTATTAGGAAAGCGGCAAGATATTTATTTCCCATGTTGTTATTTTATTCCCATTCGACCAGCTTAAATCAGGTTCCTTTGATTTTTTCTTAAACCAAAATGTATGTCAATAGATTTTTTTAAGTACTCAACAAGTGTGGCCTTTTTTATTTCTCTTTTATTAGCCACGCTGCTCTGGCATTGCATGCGTAATTGTGACCGCTTACCATCAGGCGAGCCGGATGATTATGTGACTCAATTGCCTCTGTAGGTAATGCTTTCAATCAAGCTTTTCCATACAATAACATTGCATGAATTGCGCGGCAAACAGAACTGGAAAACTAAACTAGGTTAGTCAACTGAACAAATGAGAAAAAAACCCGCTAGATCAGTCGACTGAACTGGACAACTGAAGTAATGGGAATATAAACACTAAATTATTTTGTGGATACTGGATGAATACTTAGCTATGGATAGAAAAAAAAATATTCCTAATCAATCTCGCATCGCATATGGATGGTTACCAACGAGCACCTAACAATGGGTCTAGAATAGACACACACGTTATAAAACATGTGTCATATAATACACGCATATCTACTGTGTCACTCACACAACATACCATTGGCATTCTAGCTTGATCTAATTAAATAGGCATTGTCGGGTGCCCTAATGAATAGAAAGATTTCATTACGTATTCATCCAGGATACCTAAACTATCCCACGCTGTCTGTTTGCTTTTGTACAATTTTTTTTTGTAACTGGTAGCTGTGGAAAATTTTACTCATTTGACCCACATGAAACTGCTTGAAGCGTCGCCATTATAAAATTTCGTATACTGTAAAATCGGTGGCCTCTCAATTTTTTTATATTTTCTTAAACTGCTAAGGTGGCACACAATCATACGGCCCATCTGATGGTAAGCAGTCACCGTAGCCCATAGCCACTAGCAATACCAGGGATATCACTAACTAGTTGCCAACCCTGTTGTTGATGAGGACTCACTAGCCCTGCGTATCCTCGTGGAGCACTGGCAACCTTACTTAACGCAGAAACAACACTACATCAAAGTATGTAGTGCTATTTCACTGCGGTCTTCTGTAAGGTGTGGCATCAGCATTCGGCCAAGTGTTATATTAAAATAGCAGGCGTATATAAAGTGACCTTCTTAACACGCTATTTACCAGTGCAGAATACGGAATTTTTCACAGACTTCAAAACGTCTGATCGTATTGACACGTCTTAAGGACCGACAATACAAGAATTTATAACTTTATCCTAGTGTCCTGACAGCATCATCATTCTCCTGCCCTTATCCCATATTATTTGTGGTCGGCGCAATATGTATTTCTCTTCCATACTTTTCTATCAGCCGTCATCTCTGTATTCACTTCCTTTCTGGCCATGTCATCTTTCACACAGTCCCCATGATGTACCCATCCACATTCATACATAAAACCTTTCTTACCACGTTTCTTACCTCGGCATAACATGCCGATACCATGACAAAGGCTTGCATCATCAGAATAAATACATTTAAAACAGGTGTTAATTTTTAATGCAATTAATTACCTTCTAATATTATTGGCTCAGGGTCACTTCCTAGCAAATTCTCACTTCGTAAAACTCGATTGACAATACATACTGTTTTTGATCTTTTCCAATCCAGAATATGATTTTATAAAAAAAACATACTAGGTACGCATTACTGGACCATATTTAAATATGTCAATGCGGTTTTATGTATGACTAGCGGTTCGCCCCGGCTTCGCACGGGTAGACATTAGTTTCGGAGCATAGACAATTATCAAATATTTTGTCCACCCGTGCGGAGCCTATGTTACTCAGTGATAATGTCTATATATGTAGCTATCTAACGGTGAAAAAAATTATGAAATCGGTCCATTAGTTACGGAGCCTATAGACATTTACCAAATATTTAGTCTATCCGAGCAAAGCCGGGGCGGGCAGCTAGTATAATATATAGCCTATGTTACTCAGTGATAATTTAGCTTTCTAACGGTGAAATAATTTTTGAAATCGGTCAGTCAATCAGTAATTTCGGAGCCTATTCAATACAAACCCACAAAAATACAAAAATAGAAATCATTCCTCTTTATACCTAATATTAGTCTAGATGTAGATATAGAAGGGCGTTAATAAATTCCATATCTACCGCTCAAATACGACGTTGTTTTAACTGTACCGTGGGAGCAGTCTGGTGTTCTAAAGAATCGAGCGTTAGATCCATTTCACCTGATTACTACCTACTTGAGGATAGAATCTATGCTTCAAGTGTAAGTAATCGTGACTCGAGTTTAGTTCTACAATTAATTAATATAATTTTCGTGACTGAACGCCGCCGTTATAATATAATTACCAAAGTTTAAAAAAGTGGGTAACACAAAATTACAGTTTAACCAAATTAAAATTATACAACTTCATAGCTAGTACTTACATTTCTTAATTTAAACTAAGAACAAGAATTGTGAATTTCAAAATTGGAAGTAGGTAGCGCGATTTATAACGGTTCGATCGCGTGCGCAGCGACCGCTATGTCGCGAGTTACTACTCTCAGCTCGACTCGACTGTGTTTGTTTGTGTCGCGTCGGTCTGGCAGTCACTTGGCTGGCAAATGTTGCTCATGCCATGCGTAATGCATCCACATTTGAATTATTTGTATAAGAAATACATTCTTAATGTGCATAGCGTTTATTTTATCAGTAGCTAATTAGTTCCATTCCATTGGATAAGACAAATGAATTTGCTATTTAATTACATTTACAAAGAAAGAAATAATATTTTGTTCAAACCAAATCAAATCAAAAATCATTTATTCAGTTTAGGCCCTAATAAGGCACTTATGAAGGTCTTAATTACCACCGGTTCGGAAAAAAAGCCATCTGAGAAGAACCGGCAAGAAACTCAGTGCAAGTGTTCCCCGCCCACACACGACAAAGCATCAAAAAAGTTATCTACAACAGTTAATAATTAAATTTCTAAAGCCAAATAAAAAATAAGTAAATTAAAATGTACATAAATTATTTAGTATTTTGATTGTTCTAAAGTTCAAGAAGTCAGGCCTATGTTTTTTTACGAATACATTCAACTTTACTTTCGGTCATTTTAAGGTCGTCAACCCGCGAATTTCAACCTTCCAAAGGCTACGGTATCCGCTTACCATACGGGGAGTCGTAATATTTTTGACCTATAAGTGATTTAATGTATAAAAATGTCGAAGAATATAAATAAATATCGAAGTATAAATTCTATATATATATCATGCTGGTCACCCTACCTACAGGTAAAATGAGCGTGTTTTGGAATGGTGTAGCGTAGTAGTGAACAACAGTTTATCCCTAAATAAAGAAATGTGCAAAATGAATACATTTAATATACTTTACAATCATTAAAGGAGTTTCGAAAAGCATGTATAAAGAGATTAAATGAATGCAACAGTGAAATGGCTATGGTCTAAGACCCGACGAAACTTTTTTTTTCTACTTAAACGTGCCCGCCTGCTTAAAGGGGAGTAGACGGGGTATGTGAGATTTTTACTGAATAAAAAAAATATTCATAAAATATGTTCTGAACTTTACCAATGGGGTTGCCGTAAAATATGGTGATGGCTATAATTAATTGAAATTATAAAACATGTAGTAATTTCTTTAAATTAAATTAAAATTTAGGGGTTGTTGTGCATTTGCCACAAAGAAAATATGACACATTTTGTAAACACCACATATATATTGATAGTAAAATCGACACATGCCTTAAAATTTGGGTAAATTGGTCACCAATCCTTATTTTACATAATTTATGCTTAAAGTAGCGTTAGCAAGCAGTGTTTTTAGCGCTCGAAATAAAATAACACATACGAGACATAAGATTTTTTTTTAACTTTTAACATAATGACCAATCAATCTATTATATTTTAATGTTAAATATTAGGTAAGTTTTTTTCCTTTAGTTTTAGTATTTATTGTATTATTGTTGTCCCATATATATTACCTATTGTACCAAAATAAATGTATTAAAGCCATCTATTGCCTAGTCAACCTATAAACCTCTAAAGTGTGTAGATTTTCCACTGACTGGCTTTTCGCTATAATATTACCATTACCGCGTGTTACACCTACTTCACCCAGGGAAGCTGATTTCTAACCGCAATCACACAATATTATTTACCAAACCGCACTTATTTAAAGCGATATGTACCTACTCAAAGCCTTCGCGGAACAAACCTTGGCTCCGATACGTAAATTGCGTCGATTTTAACGCAAGCGATGGGTTTAGAAATATATTTCTATATGTCACCCGTTTTTAGGGATGTTGAATATAGAAAAGGGTACGTATTTGAAAATAAATAATATAGATATGTAGTTATCCATTCACAAAATTTGCATATCCCATATTTTTTTACACATATCAATCTATTTATTGAACATTAATTAATTTGTGGGAACTAAAACTAAACTCAAAATTACATAGCAAACATGTATTTTTATTATGATAATTATTATTGTCATAAAGGGAGGGTAATTTAAACTTGGGAAGGAAATAGTAGGTATATTTTAAATCCCTCGGGTAGGTATTTGCCGTGCACGTAGAAGAAAACGCAGTCAGTAAGTTTAGTTAAAAGAAAATATTATATAAAAAATATATGTTCAACAGATGCCATCCTTGTTTATATGTCAACGATCTCAAAATGTCGCTGTACTATCGGTCGCTTGCGCGTCGTAAAGCTTAACATTACTGTTTTTTGCCGAGCCATTTAGACAATACCGAACAGAAATAAGAAATTTACATAAAATATATTTAAGATCAAATATTGTACAACTTTGGCGTCTGGGGTGTGCAAAGAATGCCGGCAGCATTGCCACGCTGGCAAGCGATGCTGATTCTCTGATAGAAATATGCTCCAGCCCAGTCCAAACTCGGAAAATCGGCTTAGATATCCAGCGTGGCAATGCTGCCAGTATTCTTGGCACCAACGTAATTCTGGTTTGGGTCAAATAATTTATTTGAAAGACTATAAATATAATGTAAAAGTTGTTTTGTAATAATTGTTATCACCTACAAGACAAAAATAGTTGTTATACGAATGTACAATTCCACAGTGCTGCCAGTAGCGATGTTTAGGAAACCGAGTCTCAATAAACGGGCTGATTACTGATGCCCTTGGCGGGGAATGTAGTGGGTGGCATGGAGCAAGCTCACTGCTAAAGCGTTGTACACACGTCCGAAAGATTCCTTATAACTGGCGATTGATAGGCTTAGGGTAGAGATGAACCATCAAACAATAAATTTAACTAATATTTTAAATTAACCATCATATGCAATTCAATAAACAAAATGACCGTTATCGAATAAAAACATCAATATTGTATTCAACTAAGCGATTATTATTTTTTTCGTTTAAACCGATAGCTATTAAACCTAATCTTAACTAATATTTTCAACCATTAGAAATATCGATATTTGTATTTATCAATTAACGTTAAACTAATAAAAAAACTACATTATTGACATCTCTAACTTAGGGGGCGTCCATTAGTTACGTGAACTTTGGCCCTTTTTTCCACCCCCTCCCTTCTTGATAAGATCTAGTGAGATTTGGCTTGATCGAAATCTCATGTGAGATTTTTAAAAGGCGTATGACGGCTAAGCATACGATGAGCAACTGTACTAATTGTGTTCGTATAACTGACACAAATAAATAATCTGAGTTGTTTCTCCAACATTTATCTTAATTAAACCCAGTTATGTCGCAATTTTACACTGCCTAGCGGAAAAAATACGTGATTTTTGCCGAGAATATGGCTCGACCAAAAATTATTGACTTAATTAATTAACGCCCCCTCTATGCCTCGCACTTGTCCCGACCTACATAATAATAAATTGACATTGAAATTGTACAAAGTTGATTATAAAATTGTCCGGGGTTGACGCAACACATAGCACCTCTATACCCAATGTAAAGAAGAGGAATTATTTTTATCCTTTTTAATTTAATTTTATAAAGCTATGCTATTACCTGTTATGTACATCAAGCTTTATTTATGCGGAGGCGAAACATATGAACGCTTTCTAGTCCAAGGTCGAACACAATTTTATACGAATGTATAGTAACGGTGCGGTGAATAGGTCGTTGTATATGTAGACTTTATCACAATATTTTCTTTATAAAAAAAAATGTCAAAGCTATTTCAAAGATCTTTGATTCACAAATTCGAGTGCCTTCTACTCAAACGAGGAAGCTTGTCTATGGCCTTCTTTAATTAATAGGGCAGTCTTCGTGACATGACTATAAAAACAACTGAATACTGATTAATTGTATATCGATTGCAATTAAAGTCTTGTAACTTAAATAAAATAATGTAAAAATATTACCACTTATAATTCCACAGTCGCAATATAATACGTTTGTAATGATAATGATCTTTTTGTCGTATTTATAACCAAAACAGTTTCTTCCGATAATTTCCACGTGGCATTTCACTGCAGAGCGAGTGTACAGGTGAATGCAAAGTACTTTCTCACGGCGGTCATTGGTCAGGCCGGAGCGATGATCTTCGTTGCTTAACACCGGCATTTGCACCAGTGTGAGGCAATCTTAATTTATAGAAAGACAATAGTAAGGCTTAAAATGTTTTCCTCCTGACCTAAATAAGTAATCATTCGCAAAAAAAACTGCCTAGTGCGAGTTGGATTCGCACACCGACGGTTCCGTACTAAAAACAAACTAGGTTAAATAGTTTTAACAACAAACTTAACTTTGTCGTGCTATTCCTAGACACGGCTATTGCATCAACCGCAAATAATAAGTTTGTAATACTAAATACAAACTCTATGCGCATTTCAAGCGTCTTCTTGTTGCCGTTATTAAGATATAACAAAAAAGCCATGAAAAAACACGTCTAACTTCTACGGATCATGAGATTGCGAAGTCTTAGTAATAGGGATCCGCTGGGTACGGAACTCCAAAAAGTTTTACAGCACGTGCGAAATAATGGCGCCTGAAATCGCTACAGAATTTTTGATGCGAGATGTCAAGTGGCATTTGACATCTCGATCTCACTTCAGGCTTCAAGCGGCTGAATTTACAATTGGACCCGGTAGGTGGCGCTGTAGTCGAGAATCAAATTTGTACGCGGACGAAGTCGCGGGAAAAAGCCAGAAAGGTATAAAAATATATTTTATCTATATCCTATCCTATAAATATAATACATGTGATAATGGATGTATAGATGTATGTTTGTTACTCAATCACGTAGAAGTGGCTCAACGAATTTAGCACACATATAGTTTATACCTTAGGTTAACTAATAGGATACTTTTTATCCCGGGAAAATGTTTTTATCCCAGGAAAATGTTAGCTTAGGAAAATGTCAATGGTACAAAGTTCACCAGGGCATTTAATAAATAACAACATCTTTATTAATCAATGCGGTTGCCCATGAGTCAATCGCAGACGCGTTGCATAACATTACACACATTTAGACCGGCACAGTCGGGCAAGGCGATCAGGGGAGACAGCTTTTAAAAGCAGCTAACTTAAACTACTTCACGCTTAAGTAATTGTAACAAGGTGAAGTTAGCCGTCGATTAAGCAAACTTTTAATATTATATACTTGAGCAAACCATTACTCGTAGATTATTATCCGTATTAAGATAAGAAATGTGATGGAATTCATGCACTAGTCAGTCATGGTGAATGCTCCTAGGCGTGGCACTTCATAAATAGAAATAAAGGGAATCTATATATATATATACAATATATAGCGCATGTAAGCGGAATTTTTATACCACTAAGTTCGCACACAAGCTTACGGCCCACCTGATGGTAAGCAGTCACCGTAGCCTATAGCCGCTAGCAATACCAGGGGTATCAGTAACGCGTTATAAAACCTGTTGTTTATGAGGACTCACCGAGCAACATTACTACTAGCGCAGCGTATCCTTGTGGAGCACTGGCTACTTTACTGGCCGCAGAAACACAACACTACATCAAAGTAGTGTTATTTAACTGCGGTCTTCTATGCAGTACAATTACAGTTCTTTTTGTCCCGATAAGCTACCAACAATTCTATGTTTAAGACTTTTTAATGTAATTTATTTGGAAAAAGCCTAATTTAGGTTAACGCGCCTGTCAGAAATCTCTTAGCAATTATTTTTTTATGAAAGTCGTTGCCAACGTATTAATCACAGAATACATCATATTCCGAAGTAACGATGGGCGCGGGCCTACTTGCACCTCCCTAACAGGAAAAAATATAGGGCGAACTGTGGGTTTTCCCATTAAAATTGGAGTCGCCCGACTGCGGACTGTAAATCCACTTACTTTCAGAATACCGCAGGTAAATAATAGGTAAGTACAACTTTAATGAAGTATTGTGTTTCTGTGTGTAAGAGTGCCAGTGCTTCACGAGGATATGCTGCGCTTGTAGTAAGGATATGGTAACGCGCGAGTGACAGCCCTGATGTTGAGAGCGTCCACAGGCTCCAGTAACCGCTTACCATCAGGCGGACCGTAGACTTTGTTGCCACAAGTGGTATAAAATATCGTTTTGGTAAGTTGCATGGCCGTGGTCTCGAGATGACGCAAAAATGTGGTAAATAAACAAAAATAATTTAAGAATCCTTTCTTATGTCAGTAAAGTAAGATTGTGTTTAGATTAGAAGTTTTAAAATGGTATTATAAATAAACACGTAATAATCCTATATGTAATTTATTGATATTGCAAAATAATTTCCGTCTGTATTAACACTTTCACATCTAAACTGCTGCAGACCTGTCAATTGGACATGGATTTAAGGTTGCTATCATAAAACCGATTAAACTATTATGGAAACAGAACTTTAACTACCTACTTATAGGTATTAGTATGCATAATTATGATATTTCAATGATTACACTTGACCTACCGTCTACCTACTCACCTTACCACATCTGTGCCGGTAGCAGGAACATTGTCGACAACGTATTCGAAAACGTAACTCGCGAAATGTCAAAATTGTCATACTAATTTTAGTTCCACTTTTACCGCCGCAGCGCTGTCCATTTTTCAATACAAAAATATTCGAAGGCGATATGAAAACGTTGTCGAAAAAGTTCATGCTACTGGCACTGTATGATAACAATAAATATAATGTTATCGTCTGACCCCGTCTGTCTGACTAAGGTTTGGTACACACAGAGGATAAATATATATATATTTTTATATATTTTTTGTTCTGAAATATATATATATATATATAGATAAACTCACAAAATTAAATACAAAAATAAATAAATAATATTCAATACAAAACATTCTGCAATTTTTAGATAGAGATGACCAAGGTAGGCACTGCCCCAGTTGAGCTCCAACAATTTACCATCAAGACGAGACCGCTGGTCTAGTGGTTACACCTGACTGCTACGCTAGAGGTCGCGGGTTCGATTCCCGCCGGGGCAAATATTTATGTGACAAATATGTTTGCCTTGCGTCTGGGTGTTTGGTATGTATTATAAGTATGTATATACAAAAAAAGTACATAAGTATTCTATCAATTACTGGTTCTTACTGTTTTGCTTAGTTTGGGGCCAGATGGCGCTGTGTGATAATTAATGTCCAAGCATTATTATTATCATTTTAGGGCTAGAAAACCAGTTTCAAGCGTTCATAGGTATATATGGTAACCGCTTATCTTTGCACCTAAAGTCCTAAAGAGTAAAAAAGTATGGGTTATCCAATCCACTCGGAAGATTTAAGCTAAAGCTTGTTTAGCACATACGAGGGTCATATAAGCTTTGTTCCATAGTGACAAAATATTTGCGGTAAAATGATACATCATTTTTTATAATTTATTTATAATTGGCAGCAGATACAACTTTTTTATTACAGTTTTATTTGCGATGCTTTCTAGTTTGTAGTTAGCGTGTAGTTTGACCGACCAAATTAAGTTTGTAGCAGAAGGGTAGGTAAGGTAGGTAGTATAGTAGTAGGGTTGTAGGGTATAGGCGCAGAGTTACGAATCACAATGCAAAAAGATAACGCTATAATGTTTATATACGCCAATTATCTAATATATACAATTCTCGTGTCAGTGTTTGTAACAAAACTCCTCCGAAATTTTGTGTATTTCGGTAGGTCTGAGAAAAAAAACGTAAACTATTTTTCATACCACTGAGGGGTATGAAAAAGAAGGGTGGTCCATAAAAAAAATATATATGGCAAAACCACGTTTGCCGGTGAAGCTAGTATTATAGTTATGTATATTATACCTTTTTAATTGTGATGTCATTGATGTGCGCAATACTAAATATATACTTAGTAAATATTTACTCGTAATAATAATATAATTGTGAGCTGGTCGCAACACACAAGGGCAAGATGCGTGAGGAGCATCGACCTTATCGATTTATATCCATTGACAATATATTATTTTACGAATTGTCTATAATAATCCTACTTATAATATTATAGATGTGAAAGTTTGTGAGTGTGAGTGGATGTCTGTTACTCTATCACGCAAAAACTACAGAGCGAATTTGTATGATTTTTGGCACACATATAGTTTATCACTTGGATTAACATATAAGATACTTTTTATCCTGGGAAAATGTTAGATTCCCCGGGGATTCTAAGCTCAACGGTGACGAAGTCTCGGCCGCTATGTCCGATTACCGGACGACTAGCAACGTATGGATGAACGAAGGCATGATGGATTTAAGGATAGGCAACGCGCCATTGTTGCTCCTGGTGTTGCCAGCGTCCATTGGCTACGGTGACCGCTTACCATCAGGCAGACTGTATGCTTGTTTGCCACCTCAGTGGTATAGAAAAAAGGCGCCAAATTTTTTGAAGGTAAGTTCAGCAAATCTTCAGCAGCGGAGACAATATGATAGGTCAAATCAAGTCAAGGCACACCAGATTAGATACTTCTGCTTATTCAGATTAGGTGATTTACCATGAAAATTGTTCATGTCATGTTCAATTTGTCTGAAGACGAAGACATCGAGGGCCTTGACAAAAGATCCGTTCATCTAAGATGAAAACATTGCTTTAAACATAATATGTACATGTCCTTATCTGAAAAGTAACAAATTGTAAATCTGAGAATAAAATAAAGCATTGTTTCAAAGATTCCTCCATACCAGTATAATTTATTGAAAGAAACGGCTCTCGCGCGGTAGCAGCTAAGATTATTCAATTATTTTTTTAATGTAACTCGGTATAATCTTTCCCTTATCATATTAATACAATATATTATATATACACAGTGATAAGACGGTGCAATCGCCTTAGTTTTATTTTATCGCTGGTACAAGGCGCACGGAATTATGTGAGTTAGATTTTGTTCTTTTTAAATCTTCTGTGACATAACTCTTCAGCATACCTTAATGATCGATAATAATTGAGTTATCCTTACCCATCCAGAAGATGCAGCCCTGAAAAAGGCCCCGAAAACCACCTTACATTTAATAAATATTTTTCAAGGGGAAATCGGGACTACGAGCAGGGTCCCAAACGACCCTTGACTTAAATCATTACGTTTAGGGGTACAATAAGACTACAAATTAAGACACAGTTCTGGTGGACATCTTATAGTAATGTTTTGAATTGATTTAAGAAGTTCCATATTACAGATGAAAAGTGATGAAACTTGTTTTAAAAGGTTAAAAAAGACGAATTTTTCAAACAAATTACATATCCAATTTCCCTTCATCACTCACATTGGCAAAAGTTTTTTCTCAAAAATGTATCAGTAATTTGGCGAAAAAAATTCTTAGATCGTATTTTTTTGTGTTTTTGTTTGTGAGATAATGGAAGCAAAAATGTAAAGTAGTCTGTAATATATGTTCTAGGGCCGAAGAACCGCAAGTGATTCAGGCTCTGCGCATTTTGTTCGAGATTATTTGGACTATACTGAAGTTAAACTATGAAATCTTGAAGGCATTTGTGAAATGGATCCTTCCACAAGAGCCTAAAGATGTCTCTGATGACATTGTACTGGTAAGTTAATTTTAACCCGCTTCTATTAACTTCGCCTATATGTATATAGGTATGTATTATGGGGTAAATACTCGGTTTATAGATGGGTAGGTTTTATAGAATCTTTATTTGATTTTTGTCAATATATATTACTAGCTGTTTCCTGTGATTTCTCTCGTGTATCAATATAGCCAATAGGTTTCACTCAGTGGTAATGTAGCTTTCTAACGGTAAAAGGATTTTTGAAATCGGTCCAGTGGTTTTTAAGTGTATCGTTACATACAAACATGCGAATCTTTCCTCTTTATAATATTAGTGTGGATACATTCTATATCTAAGTATATGTAGCAACTAATTATAAAGATATTATTATAAGTATGATTAATCACTGTGAGTAACAATGACGGTCTAATAACTTGCGATACCCTATCATTTTATCGCTCGGATCATCGAATAGCTGTTGATCTGAGTCTTATCGCAATAAATATTAAAATTAATGTGGATTACGTATCCTGTAAAACACGTGAAACACAATTCCTTACAAATAAACTTGGTCGGTATTAACATTGTACAACCGGCCCATTTTTTTTATTTTTTTTTATACCACATAGTGGCACACAAGCATACGGCCCACCTGATGGTAAGCAGTCACCGTAGCCTATAGCCGCTAGCAATACCAGGGGTATCACTACGGGGTGCCAACCATGTTGCTGATGAGGACTCACTGTGCTAGCAGCAATACTACTAGCCCAGCGTATCCTCGTGGAGCATTGGCAACCTTACTTACCGCAGAAACACAACACTACATCAAGTAGTGTTATTCCAGTGCGGTCTTCTGTAAGGCGGAGGTACAGTCTCCAGTCGGGCGGCTCCAATTTAAATGGGATAACCCACGAGAAATCCCAAATCGCCCTACCTCTCTTTATAATGTTGTACATTCATTGTACAACCGGCCTATTTTCATTGTACAACCAGCCTATTTTCATTGTACAACCAGCCTATTTTCATTGTACAACCAGCCTATTTTCATTGTACAACCGGCCTATTTTCATTGTACAACCGGCCTATTTTCATTGTACAACCGGCCTATTTTCATTGTACAACCGGCCTATTTTCATCGTACAACCGGCCTATTTTCATTGTACAACCAGCCTATTTTCATTGTACAACCGGCCTATTTTCATTGTACAACCGGCCTATTTTCATCGTACAACCGGCCTATTTTCATTGTACAACCAGCCTATTTTCATTGTACAACCGGCCTATTTTCATCGTACAACCGGCCTATTTTCATTGTACAACGGCCTATTTTCATCGTACAACCGGCCTATTTTCATTACCATACCAGTCAAGTCCTACCGCAGGCCGAGCTATGGATCTTCAATCAAAACAAAAAAAGTACATAATGCTTTAACATGTTCTAATGTCTACGATGTCACGAACTTGTCATTTCGGTGATAAACAAACTCGTATCAATTATGATTTATCACCTTTGAACTGTTGAGTTAAAATATTTTCTTCATTTATCTAAATATTTTAAAAGTTAATTTGTGTGTGTACTTTGATTATATTTTGTACCGACGTCGACAATAGGTACTTACATATATATTATATTATCACTAGCGGCCCGCCCCGGCTTCGCACGGGTAGACATTCCAGGCATTTTTTTTTTCCGTAAGAACCATCCTCGTACTTCATGGAATATTCTAAAAAATGGAGATTTGCGCTTAGCAACACTTTTAGCGATTAATTTGTATACTATAGACCATGGGTCCATCCCACACGGGGTAGGCAGAGAGTATAGAGCGCCATTTCACTCTTGACTTGCACACCTCTTTTGCTTCTTTTACATTGATCATCATCTTCATACATTTCCACTGATTCCGAGTACTCTGTACCTTGCCATCATGTGATCTAGAATATCAGATTATTAGCCTCAGAGTGAAATAAAGTCATAATCCCTGTTAGTTATTGTTTTAAAATTAGGTAGTATAAAGTAGGCATGCCAAAAATTATCTGTGCCGGTAGCAGAAACATTGTCGACAACGTATTCGAAAACGTAACTCGCGAAATGTCAAAATTGTCATACAAATTTTTCACCGCCGCAGCGCTGTTCATTTTTCAATACAAAAATAGTCGAAGGCGATACGAAAACGTATTCGACAATGTTTCTGCTACCGGCACTGAATGCACTAGTTACAAAATATAAGGGCGCCCCAGTTGGTACCATTTAAGCCGAGACTATATTGAAGTAAATGTCACTCTGGTCAATATTCAAATAATTATAAAAAGTTGAAAAAAAAAATTAAGTTGTTAAAATAATACTGATATGATAGGCCCCCACTTAGGTATCTCTATTTAGGTACCTACACATGGTATGGTGCATCACTAATGTCCACAGGGACTTAGGGGTGCCAACGCAGTATATCCCCAACGAATTACAACTTTCAGAAGAAATATTTGATCCACTGTAGTCCTGTTTTTGCGAAATCCGCACTGATAGTCGCCGGTCATAACTTGGTATAGGTAGGTAGTTGCCCTCTGATAATTGTGGATGTATGTTCAACATAAAGTATTTTTACACATTCGCGATTTAAACACATAGTAATGACATGGCCGTGGTCTGGTCCGGGCTGACTCTCAATCAGCCCGTGACCACGGCGGATGCAACTCGGTCGAAACGTCGGGAGGTAAATAAACAATTTAATATCGCGTATAACACCCGTTTTCATGTCATTACTATAAAGTATTTTACACAGCTTTAGGCTTCATTTGTACCAACTGGGGCAACCTGTATACAGAAGTAATAAAATAGTAGTTTAGCATTCACATTTCCAACATAGCCTTCAAAATGTTTAGACAACAAAGAACATAAGTAATTCAATTACCACACTCCGATTACTCACAATAAATATAATGTCATCTAACAACTCTTGCAGTTATTACTCAATTAATATTGATCTTTGATCTTTGTAAAATACGACCTAGAATTGCATGACTTGAGTTATTTATTTGCCAGTCTAGTCTATCTTTCAATTCACGACGGCACGCATCACTCTTTTCTATACATCAACGTGCGTTACATTATTACTGTGATACTTTCATATAGCTTCGCTGTAAATCTATCTACTATCGACAACTATCGAGGTGCAACGCTAATTCCATATCTACACATACATGTCTATACGTAGTGACGTACACTAAATTAAATCATCCAATCAGAAGACAGTCCCTGCGTGGTGACTCCCCGCGCCCCACACTCTCTTCTGCAAATAGAAGTGGGATATTATGTCACAATTGAGTTATTGAAAAAAAAACTTGTCATAATGCGAATTTAAAAAAAATATAATTTTATAATTCGCCCGAAGCATGCGTGACGTCACCACTATTATGGCTACTCATCATTGCATACATTTTATACAGAGTTTTTACTTTTAATCGATACAATTTTGTTAAAATCGTCAATGTAATGATAAATATATCAAAAAGGTCGCATGCTAACAGTTATCGTGCTCGCTGTGTACTACTATGGATGCATGCTATAAAAAATACACTTAAAAAACGATTTAAAAGTACCACAAAATGCTAAGCGTTTATACCAATTATTCCAAGATATCCAACGTCCCAAGGGACTTCAAGTCGTCTATCTAGGTGGAGGCCGACCGATAATGCGTCTTCCAGTGAACTCTAGAACTGCATCATTGGCCCAATAACTGATTTCTTCCAGAAACTACATCAATTTAGATACACCAGTCGACGATGATAACGCTTTTAGATTAATCTTTCAAAACAGTACCATTGAAGCCCACTAGACTGGGAGAGTAGAGAGAGAGAGAGAGAGAAACAACCAACAATCATGTTCCACGTGCGATGTGCGCGGTGTATGATAGAAAGGGATGGATGATGGATAGATGGAGCCATTGTTTTGGTGAATGCGTGGTTTCTGAAGCTCAGTTCAGACTTTGGTTTATTAGAACTGAGCTATTGCCTCGAGCGCTCAATCTTGGACTGACAGAAAAAGGCGTATTAGATGCCCTTGCAAAGAATCCTCAAATTGAAGTTTAATCAATTGAGCCAGTACTAAATAATCATTCGTTACAGATCACCGGCGCTGGCCATGGAATGGGTAGGGAAGTCTCTTTACGGTTCGCAAAACTTGGTGCCACCCTAGTATGCGTCGACATCAACAAGCAAGGCAACGAGGAAACTGTCAAGATGATCAAACAGAACAAGGGGAAAGCCTTTAACTATCAGTAAGTTCTATAATAACAACACAAAACTGACATCTGTGTTCATGGTGAGCTGGTTCCTTATTGGTAGATACCGTACCACGTTGTTCAGAAGACCACAATACAAATACAAAGGACATCATCGATTTTGGTCCAAATCTGAAAGCTAGCCCGTCAAATTTTTTTTTACTGGAGCACCAAACCTATCGGACCATTGTAGTTGATTTTATTTGAGTTCGAAAATCTGAATTGTTGTTGAAACATTTTTATTGAAAATAGGAATTCAAAATAACTAAAACAAATGAATAGTCCTGGAATGTCCATCTTTAGTGTCATAGTAATAAATGCTCAGACGGACGAGCTCTAAAAGAACATATAAAAAATTCTTTGGCTGCCACTTTCAGATTTGTACCAAATCTCTATGAAACATGGATGATAGACTTGTTTTTATAAAAAAATAAATAAGGTGAATCAGTTCGTTCGCCGTGGAATTTTCCACAAAAATATGGAGCCTTTTAACCATTTACCAGATCGTCGTCCAATACACAACTCGGATATAGTGTTGTGATTCTGCAGTGAGTAAGGATTCCTGAGCTCCTTGAGGCTACGCTAGCTGGCAGTGATCTGTTAACAGCACAGTGAGTTCTCTTAAAAAAAAGGTTGGCAACGCGTCAGTGAAACTGGCATTGCAACGGCAAGGCTCTAAGAACCGGCTTCGATCAGGCATAGATACCATACGCATACTTGCAACCTTTATGGTACCAAAAGCCAACATATTACTGTAACAAAGTTGTGACTGTTATAAGGTGTGACGTCACGAACCGTGACGGCGTGATGCAGCTGGCAGAACAAGTGACCAGGGAAGTGGGAGAGGTGTCGATACTGATCAACAACGCCGGTATCATGCCTTGCAAGCCGGTCCTCAGGCATTCCGAGAAGGAGATCAGGACGTTAATGGACATTAACGTTAATGGCAATCTGTGGGTAAGGACTGTTTTATATAGGAGGTTTTGAATTAATGAAATCAGCTGTCTCCCGCGCCCGAAAAAAATTATGGAATGAACTCCCCGACGTGATTTTCCCAAAGGAGTACAGAAGTTCTTCAAGAAGGGTGTGAAGAAATTTCAGGCCACACTCAAAGACTTTTAGAGTTGCAAGCGTCCATAGGACAACTTTCCATCAGGCGGACCGAACGCTTGTTTGCCAACTTAGTGGTTTAAAAAAAAAATGTGTATCGTAATATTAGTTACCGTCTCTAGTCGAGCGGCTACTAATATTTTCTATATTATTCCACCTCTAGATGATCCAAGCCTTTTTGCCGGCGATGCTGAAGAGGAACCAAGGCCACATCGTCGCCATGTCCTCGATGGCCGGCAAGATGGGTCTCCGCAACCTGGTGCCCTACTGCGGCACCAAGTATGCCGTCAAAGGCATTATGGACGCCTTAGCCGTTGAGCTACACGAGGATCCCAGAGACACAAACGGAGTAAGTCACATTTATTAATCTCATGCTATATTATTCTGTAAAATTATGACTGTAGGCGACTTTGTCCGCGTTGATCTTAGAATCCCAGGGGAACCTAGTCTAAAGCTATCTGTATTGCAAATTTCACCCAAATCCGTTCAGCAGCATCTGCATCAGGCATCTGCGCTTTTTTTAAAACGCAGTTTTTTTATTTCATTTCCCTTTATTTTTCTTACCTTAACCTCGTTCCACAGATCAAGTTCACAACTATCTTCCCGTACATAGTGAACACGGGTCTCTGCCACAAGCCTCGCATTAGGTTCGAGGGCCTGATGAAGACAGTGGACCCAGGAGACGCGGCCGACCAGATAGTGGACGCTGTGCGCCGTGAATACCACGAGATTACCATCCCTAGCGACCTGTATTATACCAATAAGGTAACTATTACTGTACCCTACTGAACCTTACAGAAGACCGCAGTCAAATTACACTACGTTGATATAATTGCTGTAGCTTTTGCGAGTATTAAGGTAGCCAAAGCTCTACCAGGATTCGTTGTAAAGTAGACCTTACTGCTAATATCCTTATAAATTAATATGCTAAGCAATTACCATACGCTGATAGTGTAGAGTTATTTCAACAACAATAGGGTTGACAACGCGTTTGTTATATTATACCCATGGTAATGCAAACGTATATAGACGGTGACCACTTAACTCTGAAGTCCTTAGTACAATGAATAATAATAAATTAATAATGCTTGGACATTATCACACAGCGCCATCTGGCTCCAAAACAAGCAAAGCTTGTACTTCTTATTTTTTTCAAAATACATACCAAACAACCAGGAGCAAGGCAAACATGTTTGTTACATAAATGTTTACCCCGGCGGGAATTGAACCCGCGACCCCTAGCGGAGCAGTCACTCACGACTAGACCAAGGGTCTCGTCACTATAAAAAGTATATCTTTTTAAGACGATGCTTACGCTACATCTGTCACACTACATAAAAAGAGTCCAAGTGTGAGATATTCGTCATGTCAAATGTCATGCAGGCTACTCGATTAAAAATCGATCATTGAATGGAATCAGGCATCACTTTGCGGAAGTTGTATTTTGAATTTTATAATCGTTTACTTATATTAACATCACGTTAACATTAACAGATTATTAACAAAAATATATTAGGATATTCGACGCCATTTGTCAAACTTTTTGGATAAAAAAAAAGATGCAAATCGCTAAAATATGTTTTATTGGTCTATTACAGCTAATAGTTAGTAGATTTTAGCTTGTCTTTCGATGTGTGAACTCTGATCGTTCAAAAGACAATTGATTATTTACTAACATTATATTGTCAATTCAATTCTTTATTAATGTCTAAGTATTGCTCACTTGATTTTATAGTCATTGATTTTACGATGACATTTGACATACATCAATAATTCAAGAAAACTACATTTTATCCTTACCGTATTTATTACTTAAACTACACCTATTGATCTTATCTTTCTTCTTCTTCTTCTTCCTAAGTATGGCAATCAATCCCTTCAGGGACTATTTTTGCCAGTGTCGAGTGTTAGAGAATTTTCATGTTGCAAAATTTGCCGCATTAAAATGCCTAGTGTCATGCATTCTAACGCCCAATGGAGTTTCTGGAGACAACCCACGGCAGTAGCAGATCGTAACACGCCTTTAGATTAGAGGTAACCTATTGACCAAAATGATAAATCACTTAACCCAAAAGTCGTATTATGGCATTATTTCCAATGCTCCTATAAATCAGTCACTAAATGAAACTTTACTGCACATATCGACACCAAAAATACACATTAAAGATCACTATAACACAATTTACGACACACTGGAAAAAATCTCAACCGCTCCGCCTGATTCCCGCCAAAAACTCTCATCTTATCTTTAAAGTGATTGAACTCATAAAAAAAACAATATAATTATTGAGCAGCGTGATTATTGTCACAAACATGTTTGCTCACTTTTTTTTTATAAAGAGGATGACATGTGTCAAAATGTTTTTATTTTATTAATTGTGTAGGTACGTGTTGTGTTTTCAGCTTTGATTATAAATATACTTGTCGTTGCTAGCTAGAATTTTTCTGGTGTATGTAACTAATGTTAAATTTTAGCGACCTCACGGCTACATAAACCTACATAATACAATACATAATCACGTCGGGGTCACCAGTGTGGGGCGAGCGAGGTGATCATGCTCAGCCACCACAAAGGGAAGATCTTCCAGCCAGGCGGGTGTTGAGCCTGGGGAACCGCGGCTCCGACTGTTCTAGTCGGAAACTTGTATATATGTTGAATTGCGTAGAAAACTTCGCTAGCGCGTGGCAGGATTGTGACGTCATTCGTTGAATGTTGTCCTGCTAGTTAGTCGATTTCTAATCGTTGGTTTATGTAGCCGTGAGGTCGCTACAAATTAATAGAAATAAAGTGTATTTGACCGTATTTGACAGATAGTCCAAGCTTAATATAATGGAGTGTTAACGAATTTCGGGCGTGAGTTTGAATGGAGTTCAGCTTCATCTTTTGGAAATACTTTTTAGATCTTCTTTCGTGTTTCTATCTTTTTTCCTTTTTTGCAGATTTTCAATCTACTACCCGTTGGTGCCGCGAGAGTGACGACTGACTTCGCTGGAACGGGCCTGGACCCTCACGACTGACTCTTTATAAACAAAGCTTTAAATGTACATTAAGACAGTATACTTTACATAATAAGACAGTATATATCTTTTTTTATATCTTTACGCCTTCCCCCAAGGATCTCAGGAGCAGGCAGAGGTTACATTACAACACCCACTTCCCACCGAAGATAATTTGGTGCCAAGTTTACATTAATTTTTTTTTATAACCTTCCATATCCATTCATATTTGTAAAAGTATGGTTAATTAAATAAGAACGACATTTGACATCACTTTACATAGCTGTAGACATGAGTTTTATTAATTTAATTTGCGCTGTAGCTGTTAATATATAAATAAATATTATTTGTGAATGTTCGGGCAAGACAATCTTTCAAGTCCGCTAGTAATATAATTTTAAACACTAATTGTTATTTGTATTTAAAAACATGCTTATAAATACCAATATCACTTTGCTTATTATATTACATCATTACAATATATACCTTAATTCTATGACTTAGAGCTCAAAGTCTTCAGGAATGTGGTGGCATGTCGTTTGGTAGGTAAGCACTGGCCGAAGGCTTCCAAAAGTAAAGGCTCTTTATCCACAGCTTGCCTTTAAAAATATTATTCGGTTATATTAACTGCCTAGAACACAGGTTTATCCTAGACTAGGTAGTAGTTTGCACTTGTAATGTCAAGATTATAAATACCACCATATTTAAGTGCAAAGATAAATAAATAAAAAATATATATAGTTAATTTTAATAAAGTAAAATTAACAAACAAGAGAGCCAAACAGTAGTCGTATATGATGTAACCTGACCAGATGATGATGATGATGAAGATGAAGCTAAAATTGAGTGTCAAAGCAAACGTTTTGGGTGCTTTATCCTAAAGTGTGATTTGAGGATGGGTACAGTTACCTGTAATCTTCCACTGATACTCTTCCATCTTTGTCGACGTCCATTTTCTTCAACACCAGCTCCACCAGGTCGCGAACCCCTTCATCCGGGTCTTCGTCTCCCGGCTGCTTCAGCAGAGAGTTCCTGGAATTGAAAGCGCTTTGGACATCACATTTGGCACTCAAGAGTGTAATGTCACGATAAATTTAATACAATACCACGGTGCCGTGGTGGCCTTGTGGTTAAAGCAACGGCCTGTCATCTGATGGGCCCAGGTTCAAATCCCGGCCTGTACCAAAGAGTTTTTCTAAGCCTAAGTACAGTGATTATCACACTATGAGCTAAAAAAGAGAGGTAGGTCGAATTGGGATCTCCCGTAGGTTTCCCATTTATATTGGAGCCGCCCGACTGGGGACTGTACCTCCGCCTTACAGAAGACAGCGGTGAAATAATAATGTTTTGATGTACAGTGCTCCACGAGGATACGCTGGGCTAGTAGTAATGCTGCTAGTACAGCGACTCCTCATCAACGACAGAGTGGGCAACTCATTAGTGATATCCCTGGTATTGCTAGTGGCTTCAGGTGAACCGTATGCTTGGGTGCCACCTTAGTGGTAGAAAAAAGAAACACACTCACTTCAACAGAACAAACATCTCATCCTTAGTAATATATCCGTCAGCATTGAGATCGTAAACGCTGAAGCAGTGCGCTCTGCGTTCCTCCGTCGAGCCTCTGAGCAGCACGCTTAGGCCCCTCACCCAGGCCTCGAACCGCAAGGCCCCTTCGCCCCCCGCGGCCCCCCGGTCCCAAGTGATCCAAATACGTTCCAGTATGGCCTCTTCTGTCACTAAGTCGAACGTGTTGTGCATTACATCGCGGAATGTGTTTTGGTCTATGCCCTAAAAAAGAAATTTATATTTAAACTAAGAATCTTTTTCGTAACAACTGCTTCAACGCGACTCTTTCAATCGGGGTAGGCAGAGAAAAAGAGGACCATTTCACTCTTGACTACACACCTCTTTTGTTTCTCTTACATTCGTCAATCTCTTCATACATGTCATTGACGAGTACTTAATACTCATGATTGAGTACTCTGTTAATTTGATCTACAAAGTTCGATCTTTGACTTCAACGGCTTCATCCAGTTATATGTTAATATTTGTAAATGTAAACGGTCTTAATTGTTATCGACGCACGTTAACTAATCATTTATGTTTTATTCTGGCTTATCATTACATGCCACAGTCTACCTTGTAAAACACAGTATTGCACCAGTAGGAACAGGCGAAAACTCAGGAATATATACTACGAGCTGTTACCCGCGACTTGTCTGCATTTGATGCAGAAAAAAATCGTCAAATTTTATTACGATCTGTTGAGCCCTTTAGTCCTGAAAAGGTAGCAAACCAATAGAGTTCATTACGCATTTATAATAATAGTGTGGATAAGGCAGTTATAATCAAACTGCGGCCCACCGGGCTTCTGGTGTTACTTGAATGTCGCGCCTGTAAGAAAATAGTGAGTGCACTGAGTAAAAAATCCCTACATAACACTATCGCGCCGCCGTGTACACTATTATTCATATGGCAATTGACAAAGTGATGTTAATATTTTGCGCGATTAATCCGTAAATAGTTGTTTAATTCAATTTGTAACAAACGCGAAATCCGTATAAATAATGGGTTTCCCAGACATCAAAATCCTGCTATACAACGATACACGTGTTTGTGGCCCCGATGAGAAAAAGGTTGAGTACGGCTGCTATAAGGCCATGACTAGTTAGATACACTAGTCATGGCCTTATAGAAGTAAATTTTGACAGACATGAGGGACGCACAAGACATGGGGTTCCGTTTATTACATAACACACTTTCTAACTTCTAAGCGATGACAATAAAGATTTTCGTCGATCGATCTCATTATTTTTATGGCCATAACACGCGAAAGAAAGACAATATATTGTGCGGATCTGTTGGAAATTGCGTGAGGCCACATTATACGTGGGTAAGTAAGGGCATAAATTGTAAACTATCTTTCGGTGGCAGGGTTACCAGATTAAATATGAAAATTATTAAAAAAATATATTTTTAATCTATGCAAATAATTAAAATTTAAGTGTTTGTAATGTAAAAATCACAGATTTTGACTTATTCATGCAAATAACAAATAATGTATTAAAAAAAATGTCTATCAGTTGTGTAATCTCCGAAACGGGCGGACCTATTTGAACAGAATTTTCATTGGCAGATATGATAGCTGATGCTACTAGTACCTACCTAAAGTACCTACGTCACACCTATGTGACGTAGGTACTTTAACTTTGACAAATAATTTGGGTTCCGCGCAAAAAAATTAAAACTCATGCAATTGTGAACAAAATCAGATTTCACTCAGACGAAGGTGCGGGCAGAGTAATTTCATAAAGGTGGTTGAAGTTTTTCTGAGCTTAACCGTTGTGCGTGAGTTAAATATGTACGTCATTATGACAGTCTATTTCATATAAAATTTAGATTCCATTATGTATTCTGTGGCAATGTTATCTTCGAAAATGTTAATAATTTATTAAATAACAGCTTCTTCTTTTTATTCTGGTGTATGTTTAATTGCTCGTCCTAAAGTCCCACTAACATAAATTATAATTCAAATAACAAGAAAAGTCAAGAAAATTCCTGCCGTGTGATAACCCTAATCGCGGGCTGATTCATTTTGCTTATGCGTCAGTTGCAAGTGTGGAAACATCGATAGAGAAACAAGAACATGACTAAGTAAGACCTTGTTTACCAGTTCAATGTGTTCTCAAGGATACAGCCATCGTATACGACCGTCCCGCTTTAATGGCTGTTGTAATCTAGGGTTGTTCAATTATATTGCGTTAATGTTAAAGTGGGTTACAAAAGTTATTACCTTTTCGGTCATCAAGCCCGTCATTTGACACCCATATCATAGGGGTTAATGTGGAAATTACAAATCGCAATCTTCGAAGGCCTTCCCAAAAAGGTCCCGGAAGATGTAGGCAGAGGTGTTACATCACTTTTCACCAAAGATAATTTGGTGCCAACGTGACAGATGGTGAGTCCGTCGCCGTCTCTTAGGCACTACATACGTAATTGAATTTATTTCCGCGTTGTTTTCCTTCACAGTAAAGCTCGTGGTGTGACTACACACCGCACTTATTTTTTTCGAAAAACTCATTGGTACAGACCGGTGGGATTCGAACTTGCATAGCTGGAATAGCAGGCAACGCTTCGTAACACGGCCAGACCACCACGGCTCTTAACTTTTCTAATTTTTTATTGAGCTATAAGTGTTGTTCTAACGGCTAAGCCTGTTCATATGCTAACTATGTCTATAAAAGTGGTCTGCAAAGTTTACGACTCCGCCTTTTATTAGATAATCAATATTTTCCTGTAGATATTGTTTCCTACAGTTAATATTCTGTTAACCAATAAAATAGTCCACTAGATTTAACGCAAAACAGCAGCCATTATTTTGAGGGCACGGGTACTTTAGACCAATGTGTGTTCGAAATGTTTTTTTTTTTAAGATTGTCATACTAGTAATAAGGTCGCGTCTAATAGTATGAAGGAATAGACTAGATTTCTAAAAATCTTTATAACAAAGAAAATAGCGATTACTATCGAAATATTACACATTTTCATCTATCTCATTTATATTAAATATATTTTTTGTATCAGAAAATATACTTTCATTAAGTTGGTGATGCCTTCGATGATGCAAATATTTACAACGAATTTTAATTTATTTTAACTCTTTACATATAATAAGATCTTCGTATGAATTATAAAGTCTCATACATACATAAGAAAAGTAAACTGAAAATTAAAAATGTTTTTCATTAGTATATTTAACTCACATCAATCTTTGGGGGCTGACCAATAGCTGTAGCGGGCACGGACGCTTGGGCAGAGATCACCAATCTTCGGTACATAGAGTAAAGAGCTTCCAACTCAACCCTGTAATGTCAAACAAAATTAAACCATCCTATTGGTTTTGGTATACAGCATATTCAGCACCGGCGTTAGGGCTACTGAAGCACCGGGTAAGAATATTGTGGCGCCCATTACACGTAAATATTATCGACTAAATTTTTTTATCGACACAAAAATCGGAATTAAAAGCCAAATTAATTTATTCATTTTAGTAAGGCACTTATGAAGGATTAAATTACCACCGGTTCTGAAAAAAAGACTATATTTTTTTGCTGAACCAATGTGAACCTTTATTAAGAATTTAATATTTTCTTTAGTTACCCGGAGCCAACGACACGGACGTAGACAGTTTTGAAGCCCATCTTACTTTTTTTTTATCGTGTCTCATTCTAAATAGAGCTTTATCACATTCAAAATATCCAGATTATCTTCTCATACTTTCGACAGTTTCGACACACACGCACATTTTTTCCGCATCCCAACTATTTCTATTCCATAGTCACCTCCAGAGAGTACGTCTCATAGATATTACCTATTTCAGTTTATCAGAATGAAGACCAAATCGAGACTTCCTTTCCAAAAGTAGGTATGATCCTTGAAGCAGTGCCGTCTTTAGTGACCTTACGAAGGCCCCAGAAAGTTCGAAAACGCATTTATATCGGTTAACTTTTCCAAATTTAAATACCAGGATACCAGCGCCAGCAGAACGACCGCTGATGTTGATGACTTTTTTATATTCCAAAGGGCCCCCAAATACTTGTGAGCGCAAGGGCCCCGGTCTGCCCTAAGACGACCTTGCCTTGAAGAGGATTTATTGCCGTAGTTAGGAAGAAGAAGAAAGTAGGGTAGGCGGCCTTAATATACATGTACTAAATCCCAAGAATTCTATAAGGAAATAAATAAATAACTTTTTTACCCACTAACCACATATTTTTTGAATATCAATACTGTAAACTAATACTTTAAATATGATTTGTTTTGTCTAGGATGCAGACATTGGTACCAATTCTCTTTTGGTCACACTACCCTAACCAACAATAAATTTTAATCTGGTGCCGTCAAATTACATTTAAATCCTATATTTAAGTTCAATGTTTCAAATTTAATTTCAACCACCACATTCAATTTTAATTTAACAATAAAATATGGTTAATAGTTTAGATTTAGTTTAATTGGATGGACAAGAGAATTGGTACATATCTTATTTAGGAATTATGCTAAGCAATAGTAACTTCCGAACAAAACATCGCTGCAGAAAGTCTCAAATCTCACGGTCGAAAACTTCTTTCATACAACTCACTTGGTAAACCGCGTATTTCTATACAAGTGATCCAAATGCTTTTCCTTTAATTTCTTTGAAGGCATGTTGCGTGCGTCCCACCGACCGAGCTACTGAGCTTAACCAAGCTCACAATATAAGGGTACGTGAGTAAGGGGAGCTACAGACTGACGCTGTGGAACCGCTACAGTTGGCGCATCGACACGGCGCGATTTCAGACAGAGCATATTTAAAATCGTCGTAACTTTGTGTTCTAATGATAGTCCATTGAGACAGGGTGTGTTATTGCTATTGTTTTGGGAACATGAATGTTCAACTCTGTCAATGATACTTCGTCTAGCTCTATCAAAAAACAACGATTCGGCGCATTCGTTGACACGTTTTCTGACATTTATTGTTTACAGAAATGTATTTATTTATTGTTTTATTATATGCGTGGATACAGTACCCTTAGCAAGAACAACTTTGGTCTAAGTATAATTTTGACATTTTGAGAGTCGCATTTTTGAATACGTAGTCCATAGACAATGACGTAGTCCGAAAATGTTCTTGCCACCGCCAGTACTGGATTATAAACACGAACGCTTATAACTAATATTAGACTGTGATAATTTAATTTGTTTTAAAATTTTCATCAAAATATGGTTACTAAGATTTAGATTGAGTTATGTTTTGTTTTGATTTTATTTAATATCAATAACTCAGAGTATATAATATACTACGATCAATAATAAGCATTTTTCGTTCGGTTCGATTACAAATTTAATTAATTTGTCAATCCAAAGTATTGAGAATCAAGCAATAATGTACGCATAATATTACCTGAACCAGATTAGTTTAAATAGGATTTCTAAACGTAACTAATAGACAGGTCTAAAAATATTGCCATCCTTATTTAACCCCGCACATGAGAAACGGATAGCAAGAATTTTAGACCTGTTAAATTAGTTAAGTTTAGTAATTTTGAACAACAGAATCAACAACATTGGTGGGTGCCAATTCTGTTGTTAAAAATTACTAAACTTAACTAATTTAACAGGTCTAAAATTGTTGCCATCCTTATTTAACCCCGCACATGAGAAAGGGATAGCAAGACTTACCTGTCAAAATATTTAAGTTTAGTAATTTTGAACAACATAATCGACACCATAATATGTAAATATTTTTTGATAATTAGAAAAAACGCTTGCGTGCGCTCCGTCTGTGCTGTGACCGGCCTTATAATTTAATACGGTGGTATGGGGCTGATATCCAACTTGTAGTTACGTGGGCCATTAAATCCATTTCCTCGTGAACTAAAGCAGAGAATAAACATATTGATTTATTGAACAATGTTTTAATATTATATTGTGCAGTGCGGGCCAGCCTCTGGTACGTGTCAAGAGATTTTAACACATATTACTAGTTACAGTATTCTATACTTAATATTATAAAGAGGAAAGATTTGTTTGTATTGAATAGGCTCCGTAACTACTAGATTATTTTATAACAAATCCTTATAATATACATTTCGGAGGGGTTATTTAGAATAGACAGTACATATATATTGTTAGTTACGTAGTAATAGAAAAAATAGTAGTAGAACTTTCACTCATAGATAACTGATGCTATAAGGCGGCATTCGGTGACTTTTAGTTTAGAAAAATAATTAGGATTCCGCGTAAATAACATTAAACCCATGAAAAAAATCAATCCACGCGTACGAAGTCGTGGGCACAGCTAGTCTGTTTCATAAATATTTTAAATCTTGCTCTCAAAAAAAAACCTAAACCCTACGTTATTATGATGCATGTACGTTAGCTATGGAAGAGCGGAGTCTCTTAACACAGGCATTGTAAGCCTAAAAAGGGATTCCAATTACTAATTACTGTAACCAAAAAACGTTGAAAGAAATAAAAAAAAATTATTATTATATTATTATTTTCTTGTTATAATCTGGATAAATACTTGCGATTATTAATACAACCGCTAATTCATTAAACACATACCTAACTATGTAACCATAATCAGAAATTAATTCCACGAAGCACTTCTCAAGATTTATTTATCTATATGGTGAGCATTATGAATATTGAATCAATTATTGTTGGTACTGGGTGCCTTGCTGTGACAATTCCGGGGTATTTATGTCGCGACCGTCATTCAATGGCAGCCCAACAAACCATTTGACTGTATTTCCGATTATTATTGGTTCGATTATACAATAAGAAAACAGAATATATAACTAAAAGTTGTGGTGGCCTTGTGGTTGAAGCACTGGCCTGTCATCTGATGTGCCCAGGTTCAAAGCCCGGCCTGTACCAATGACTTGTTATAAGCTTAAGTGCAGTGAATTGTGATGTCCCGTGGGTTTTACCATTAAAATTGTAGCACCCGGGGACTCTCCTTACGGAGACCGCAGTCGAATAACACTACTTTGATGTAGTGTTGTATTTCAGCGGTGAGTAAGGTTGCCAGTGCTCTACGAGGATACGCTGCGCGAGTAGTAATGCTGCTAACGCAGTGAGTCCTTATCAACAACCTGGTTGGCAACTCCTTAGTGATAGCCCTGGTATCGCTACGGTGACTGCTTACCATCAGGTCGGCCGTATGCTTGTATGCCACATTAGTACACAAAAAAACTCGAACAAAATGCTTAAATACTTCAAACTTACTTGTTAAACTTCGTGGTCCTTAAAAGTGTATCGAAGACCTTCTGCGGAGGCCTAGCCCCTGGGGCCAGAGGTTTACGCCTGGGGCGGGGACGTGGGACCGCGGGCGGGACTGGGGCCGGTGGGGCTTTCTCCGTCTTAGCTCGCCCAGCATTCAAGAATAGACGAACCCCTCGAAGAGCGATTGCACTTGCCGCTAAGCTAATCTGTTTATTCATTTGTTCACCCATCTGTTTAGCTGCGAACATAAAGAAAATAGATAGAAGATAATAGAAATAGAAAGAAGATGTCATAAAAAATCTTGCTTAAAGTTTGTCTTAAGTATGTACTATTTCGCCTATATAATAGACCCGAGAGCCGTGGTGGCCTGTGATATGAAGCGTTGCATGCTATTTTAGGCAGCAAATTCGAAACCCACCGATTTGTGCCAGCCAATGAGATTTTCTAAAAACGTAAGTGCAGTGTTTAGTCATATCGTGAGCTTAACGGAGAAGAAAAACATCGTGAGGAAACCTGCATAGGACTGAGTAGAAAATGAAAGACCTATGTAGCGCCTAAGAGACGGCGATGGACTCACCATCTGTCACGTTGGCACCAAATTATCTTCGATGAAAAGCGGGTGTTGTTGTTACACCTCTGCCTACCCCTATGTGTATTACCTTGTGGGCAGACGTGAAGATATATTATAATTAGTCAAATAGACGTACTGAGGTGGGCCGAGCTGGTGACGGCTTTGGCTTCCTGTGGATGGAGGACGCGACGTCGAGGAAGATCTAGGAAACGATGGCGTGACGACCTAGACGCATAATAGGTTGAATAGGCAAACATAGCCAGGGATAGAGAGCAGTGGAGGAAATTGGGAGGTACCTTCGTCCAGCAGTGGGCCAAACCACAAGAGGAAGCACACAATCATACGGCCCACCTAATGGTAAGCAGTCACTCTAGCTTATAGCCGCTAGCAATACCAGAGGTATCTCGACCACGTTGCCAACCCAGTTTTTGAGGACTCACTGTGCTGGCATCTTTACTGTTAGCGCAGTATCCTCGTGGAGCACAAGCAACCTTACTCATCGCAGAAACACAGCACTCAAAAGCATCAAAGAAGTAATAAATTCCTATACATTACAATTGTATATCGATACAGCTATGGTTGTGGACTAGTTGTTCTCCTGCCGTACCGTGCCGTGCCTCTGATTAGTTCCATGATACTTTGTTCGCTTAATAACTAACTTTTCACCTACTTTCCCGCATACAACCACCGCTCCATATGGTACCCTAATGGCAGGTTGTAATGAATTAAGTTGCACGAACGGTCTTAGGAATGGTTTTGAAATTTAAATAAAGGTGACAGATGTTAAATAACTAATTTTAAAGAGATTCATGCTGGATAAATCTTATTCAGTTTGTGAGTGTACAAGCAATGGAGAATCCTAACAAATTATAAATTTTACAAAGTTTACAATTGTGTTATTATCACAATTGTTTTTTTTTTATACCACTAAGGTGGCACACAAGCATACGGCCCACCTGATGGTAAGCAGTCACCGTAGCCTATAGCCGCTAGCAATACCAGGGGTATCACTAACGAGGTGCCAACCATGTTGTTGATGAGGACTCACTGTGCTAGCAGCAATACTACTAGCCCAGCGTATCCTCGTGGAGCACTGGCAACCTTACTTACTGCAGAAACACAACCCTACATCAAGCAATGTTATTTCACTGCGATCTTCTGTAAGGCGGATGTACAGTCCCCAGTGTTTTTTAATTAGCACGTAGCATACGTTATTCATCCCCGTCCCAACTATAGTTTATGAACATAAAGCGTATGCCATTGCCGTGACGTATATCTAAATGATAAAAATCTTTATCAATCCAATCTAATATTATTAATGGAAAAGTAAGTTAAGTAAGTAAGGAACTTTTGTTTGTTTGCTACCTTTTCACGACAAGACGGCTGAACGGATCGTAATGAAATTTGGCAATGAGATAGATTATAACCTGGGGAAGGAAATAGGCTATCTGTATCTAGAAACACGCGGGCAAAAGCTAGTAATCTCATAAATAAAATACATTTTTTTATACCACTAAGGTGGTAAGCAAGCATACGGCCCGCCTGATGGTAAGCGGTTACCATAGCCTATGGACGCTTGCACCAGGGAGTATCACTTGTGCGTTGAAGACCCTTTATTTTTTCATTTTCTTGAAAGTTCACTGCAGAGACCTACTGCTGATACATTAAAAGCCTGCATTACTATAGAACTAGCTTAAGCTGACAACAATTTTCATCGGGCTGCTCTACTTGTCGTACAAACTAATACAATACTTTACATTATTACAAGAATCTATTCACGTTACGAACTGTTAGCTTTAGCAACAAAAACTTTCGACTACGAGGGAAAATGAACATGAAAAACTAGAACCAACATTCGTATGAAGTTTTGAGAGGTACGTTTTCGAATACGTAGTTGAATGATGGTCTTGCTACCGGTGCTGTACCTTTGTAGAATTAGATCCTTGAACTGATACCAAACACGGTATTATAAAAAAAAAACTTCTTTACTTAATGTCATCTAGAGGGCGCCACATTCAATGTAATGTGACGTCACATAGCTTCCAACAATACCCCAAATATGATAAGAAATTTTGAAGTTATGAGCGAACATACATACATATACATAAATACCGGGCGAAATCATAACCCTCCTTTTTGCTTCGCCGCAGTCGGTATATAGTTATTATTTTGACAAACAGACACTTAAATTTAATTCATTGGTAAAGATAGATTATTAATTGCTTAATCAGCTGACATTGAAGATAACGGCTATTAATTCCATTTTGCAGCTCAATATGCCACTAGGATTTCATACCTTATAGCCTAGAGATACAGTTCAGATTGTAACGCCCTTGTTACATCTAGATAGCGGTAGTGATATAAACTGAAATCATTGCACAGTATGGAAGTTTGAGATGGTATCTCCCCAAGCACGGCATGTATGGTTTTGAATTTTCATACGAATGTAAATTGTCTACATATGCACGCTATTCGTTCGTATGTGTGTTCCACCTTCATGTAGTTTTCTGTGACTTGACTTTTATTGTCTCAATATAATTTATTGCACCCACAAATGGCATTTGAGAATCGACCAACTATGAATAAAAAACGAAGAAGAAGAACGAAGAAGAAGTTGAATGTATACATAAAAGTTTGATTGTAATATTTAAAATAGCTATTATTCGCTTTTGAAATTAAATAGTTGAATTTAAATTCAGTTATTAGAATTTATTGGTATTAGAGTTTAATTTTATTATCTACTCTGAAATATTAGTGAGGAGTTACTAATCTGTGGTTAGAAATAGAATACAAAAAAATGTAAATTAAAAATATCTATTCTGTCAAGTTACAAGTTGTATTTATAATGTCTTTGGGTGAAAAAAAATATATTTGTCATTATTTACAGTATTAAAATAACTATTTATCCCACTTTTACAATGGCAAGAAACAATTAATTTTCTATTGCTAAAACTGAAGCACGTCAAGAACTAAAAGATTAGGTTCTGTGGTTAAGAATATCTCAAAAACAAATCAATACTTAGTTGTAAATACAGGCACTATATTGTGACGCAGATTTTGTAGAATGTGCTAAGAATAAAGATCAATACTTGATACATAACATAACCTAAGCGTGTTCTGTAAACCAACACGCATGCAAAACCCTCGATGTACGCAAGTCCTGTAATACTACAACATAACGTAGCTACATCATACTGACCTTACAGGGCTGATATCCACACGTCAACGAAGTGATTTATTGGTAGGTAGCGTTAACTCCGTTTGTACGGTAAACGTCGTTGCTAAGCAACCTTTGTTAAAAGTTAGTTTTTGGGCAATCATTGTCTCGTATTGATTTGGATACGAATACCTACTATAGTTCCTTCACAGCGTAGATTTCAATTTAGAATACATAGCTCATATAACGTAATTGTTTATTTATGCAAAAAATAATATTTTTTGGCCTAGTATGTCATCTTAACAAATTGAAATTGACTACAAAATTATGCAGAAGGGCGCGTCCGTTAACTACGTAAGGAGATTTGGGAGACTTGTTTAAAAACATATTTTAATGGCAAATTTTTATTCTTAAATCCACCCACTTCTTATCGGAAGAAATACCTAGTGATATTTGCCTATACCCCACGTGAAAGTGTGTGCAGGACAGATTCGTTCAAATCTGTTTGTTCGTTTCAGAGATTATCTCTAACATACCATATTTGGCTCTGATGTATATTCCAATAAGTTCCATTAGTTAGTCTTCCATGCTAAAGTAATTCCTTTACGCATGGGAATGGCTTGGGGCTTTGAAATAAAATCGTATGCATACAGCATGAATAGCTTGCGGCAAGGCTCGCTACTTAACTGCCGTCTACCAACCAAATTCTTTGTGATAATGTTGTATCTTTTCGCCGCAAGATGGAGAGATGGAGCTATTTTGTAATCAAAGCTGTGAAATATACCCTGTGCGACATGTTCTCCCGTATTTTTTAGACAGCAATCAGAGACATACAGCAACATCGTGAATTGTCTCGAATATGGTTTCTCGAAAATACGAGACACATTTTACCGGTGGCGTTACAATGTATGAGTTGACACGAGAATTCGCTATCATCATAAGAATAAAAATGCAAGCAATAACTAGAACCAGAATAAACTGATGGCCAAAGTTCTGTTCCGTTCCTGTAGGTACTTCTGACAGCTTCTGACAAAGGAAAAAATATGATTTTGCTATAATTTGCTTTGCTTGTATAAAAATTTGCTAAAATTGCTTTGCATAAATACCTTCGATAATTCTCAATTAAAATTAAATTTATTATAAAAGTACCTATATGTGTAATGATGATTTTGTTATGATTTGCTTTGCTTGTATAAACATTTGCTAATATTGCTTTGCATAAAATACCTTCGGTAATTCTCAATTAAAATTAAATTTAGGTATTATAAAAGTGTACCTATATGTATAATGTATAATTTGTATGTATGTATACTTTAAATCGAATAATCAGAAACTACGTTGCGTTTGGCTGTTATTTTTATAACCTAACTAAACGTATCTTAGACAGCTTACACTTGATAAGATAATTAACATAACAAAATATTTCCAATAAGCTGTAGGTAATAATACTACGTACAAACATAAACGGTACAACCATGAGCATGAGCCAAGGAAGCCAAACGACAGTTCATTATGCTTCTAGCACTCTCTACCGCCAACTAGCAAAATTAACGTGGGCCCGCCTGACAATGCTCAAATTATTCGCCGCCAGATGGCGCTATTTTAAAGTTTAAATATAAACATTTTCTAGAAAACTCTTGATGCGTGCAATGCACTCTATCCCGCATTTTCTAGAATGCAACGTCGTGAATGTTCTAAATACGCATCTGCGCGCGCAGGTGGCGCTAGTGCTGCTGCTATAAATACGGATTAACGCAACAACATCGACATCAATTGAACAGAAACACTCGAACGAAGAATATCAAACAAAACTAGTGAGTTAATAAACAACGGAATGTCGCTACTACCTCATTGTCTCGAGGAAATCGAAAAGCCCTTCCGCCAAATGGAACAGGAGTTCTTCAAACCGGAACGTTCCTCCAATTCTACTTTAAACCAACTCGTTCCTTGGGATTTCTTCGGGCCTCGGTTTTTGAAGCCATGGCAAGACATATTCAGACCTTGGGCGAATGTTCTCAAATCGATGGAACAGATGTCGATCAACGACGTCGGTACCAACATCACGGCTGACGACGAGAAGTTTCAAGTGCGTGTAGACGTGCAGCATTTCGCTCCAGAAGAAGTGAGTGTCAAAGTGGTCGACGGAAGCGTGATAGTGCGGGGAAAACACGAAGAGAAGCGGGATGACCACGGATACGTGTCGCGAGAGTTCGTGAGAAAATACGCATTGCCAAAGGGATGTCTTCCGGATACAGTAGTGTCTACGTTATCGACCGATGGCGTGCTCACTGTCACTGCGCCGAAAGTTTTGCCGCTGCCATCTACTGGCGAGAGGATCGTCCCTATCAAACAAACTGGACCCATCAAGAAACAAATCGCAAACCACCCGGTTTGAAGAGACGCGGTGAGGTATAGGAGCAACCTATGTACCTATGAATATGTTTACTTTGTAAAGACTGAGATGTAAGTAGGTATACGTGATGTGATGACTGTGTTATAATAGAGCCCGCCTGTCTGTAATTTTCTGAATAAACGTTTATTTTATCATTATGTTAACGTTTGTTTTATTTCCTACAAAGTTCCTACCCTCACGATGCAAATAAAAGTAGCTACAACTTCACTACATAGTTTACAACAAAGTGCCCAAAGTGGCTTCTCGCTGTCTCTCCGTCCCTATGTATGCTTAGATCTTTAAAACTACGCAACGGATTTGATAAGATTTTATTAAAATATATAGTGATTCAAGAGGTTTATACGTATAATTCATTTGTGTTTTATAAGTATTTAAATTCATAACTCATAAGTTATATGGCTAACGCTGGCCGCGTGGTAACGTGGCGGGTCGCTAGTACTCATTGATTTTTATTTGTTGTGCGGAACCATAATTATTTTTCCAAAATTAAAGTAGCCTATGTTACGCCCAGTAAAGTCAGCTATCTAACAGTGAAGGTCTCGTTCAAATCGGTCAAGCCGTTTCGGAGATTACCCCAAAAACAGACAGACAGACAAAAAAAACTGTAATTGCTTTTTTGTCATTAGAAGCGTGTTCACTTACATAATATGCATTTTGTGAAAAGCTATTATTTTGACATTACAAACAGACACTTCAATTTTATTTATGTGTATAGACGTATATTTAAGTGGGTATCGAACCCATGGTACCGCCGCGCCGCCGCAGTTATAATCAGTCATTTCATTGGTCCAGCCAGTGGTTTAATGATTAAACCACTGGAACACCGGTAATCAAACTTTTTCCCGTAGGGGCCACAAACACGTGTAGAATTGGTGTTGCGGGCTAGATTCATCGTATAAGTAGATATAAATATATTATTTTTTGGCAATAATTCGTATATTACGGCAAACTACTTGTATAATACACTGTAGTAGGGTAGTGTTTGTACGTAGTATATTATCTACTCTGAGGTAGTGTTAGGTAAAACCCATTTCCACAGCGCGCTCAAATTTTAATTTACGAAATTCAAAATTGTTTGATAAAAATAAAGTAGTATTAATTACATGGGCCAACCACAAAAGCCCGGCGTGGCGGCGGGCCGCAGGTTGAGTGTCTACTAGAACAAAAAACACATTTTTTTTTGGGAACATATTGCGGCCTCTATGAAACAAAGGTTGAGTACCTCTGATCTAAGCTTAAATGATTGTGTGTGTATGACCCAGCGTAAGCGAAGCGATGTCCTTATTCTAAGTTATGACCATTACATTTTAAGCAAGCTTAGCATGAGGATAGATTGCCAACTAAAACGTACTGGTTATTTACTCTGAGGGCAAAGCCCCTCTGTTCAGGGGATGTTTGGAGTGTCATAGTCAGTGCGACTGTGACACTGCGACAGCCTTAAATCTGTTCAATTCTTAAAAGCTGTGGTGACCGCGTTTCGTTTTAAGCTAGCTTATTAGGTAATAAATAGTCCTAGGTCAAGGTAGTTAAAACCAGGTCACAAAATGTTTATAACACCGAATCTAGGTGGTTCGTTATCATTAGCTTAGTGGTTAGTGGTTAGTATGTTAGGCAGACTACTAAATACTATGCTAGGAGTCGCAGGTCGCTCCTATGCAGTTCGTATTATATTAATTCCTTCATAAATAGGAGATAAACTAATTTAAAAAATATTATTTACCTAAAGGCGGGTATAAAAAAATATAGTGCATGAAAAATATAATAAATGCCAAATTGTGTCCAGCTCTGATATATATATAAACCTAGCGACCCGCCCCGGCCTCGCACGACCAGCGTTTGCCATATAAGTTAAATAGGTGCCTTTGATTATATCAAGTATATAATCAAAGTTGAATACCTACAAAACACAAATGAATTATACATATACACCTTCCTCTTATATCATCAAAAAAAACTCTTCATAAATAGCATCAATATCCGTTGCGTAGTATTAAAGATCTAAGCATATATATATAGGGTCAGACAGGCAGCAAGAAGGGACATTGTTTTACACTATGTAGTGATTTTGTACGAAGTGTTAAATTGTACCTACATTGAATCAGAGTGAGCAAAATAGTTCTGTGGTAATAGGAAGTACTAAAATAAAAAAATATTTGGTAAATATAGGCACTTTAATAACGTAGTATTATTAGACGGAAATAATAATAATAATAAAAATTTTAGTCTTTGGTTTTAACAATAGTTTTGTTTATAGTTAAAGGGAAATAGTCCCTTTCTTTTGTTTGTATATAAATTTAACAATTATAAAGTTAATGATATTGAAGTTGGTAATTCATAACTAATCACTATCCATGGAGTCTTGCTCAGATCCATACTCTTCATCACTGTCATCCGACGCCTCATCAGTATTCCTAAAAGTACATTCAGATAATTCATCTATAACTTTATCCGTAGCTTTCAGACTATTTTCCTCAACTTCCACACATTTACATGCATGTCTCCATTCATCAGGTGTTGTGGAATAAACTTTTTCCTTGGCTATTTTCATTACACTCTCATTTGGCAAGCAATCCTTGCCTGTGTATTGGGAAAGTGTCGCTAGAATGTACCGGACTGGATTCAAATCTGGATAATGAGGAGGTAGTCTTAATACAGTATGACCATATTCTCTAAACAGCGTATCAGTTTTGTAATCATTATATTTATCCTTACACATTAGCACCAGTTGGTATAGTTGAGGCTTATACATATCAGCGGAATAAGGCATGTGTCTGGCAGTCAAATAATCCAACATTTCTTTCTTCCGTGAGTTGGAATGTGGAGCTGGGTTCAGAATCCTATTGTGGAATGCAGACCCGCTGTCAACCACTATAATGCTGCTGGGTTTTAAACTAGGAATGATGTGAAACCTGAACCATTTCTCGTACTGTTCAAACAGTTCTCCCTTGCATTCTTCTTTGAAGTCTTTTTTGTTTCCATTAAACATGAATAGACTATTCTTCATCAAGTCATTCTGGTCCCCGGCTAGGAGTATAACTACTTTTGATTTGGCTGGTTGTTTCAGTATAGTTGAGCTTCCATCTGCTTTGGGCTTGGAAGAAACTCTACTCCTTTCTATTGCCACTTCCCCAGTGTATACTATGTTCCTGCCTTGTGCCCTGTACCTCTCAATTACAGTCAGGTATTGTATCCTGTCAAACCGCACATCGTGCTTCTCAAGCAATATACTATTATTGTCTGCTTTCTCCACCCATTTGAAGCCCAAGGTCGCGACGTGTCGCCGTAACGTACCTAAAGCTCCCTGATAATCTATATCAGCTTTTAATATAAGATACAAGTCTCTCATTATAGGAAATTCTTCGTCTTTCGTGTAAAAACTGTGTATAATTTTTCTAATTGACTGTGCATCGACATCGTTTGAGACGACGTCCTTTTTACATCTTCGTTTAATTTTATTTTCTTTCTTGATTGTAACACATGTTTTGCTCTCCGACAAAACTCGCCGAAGAGTGTTCATCGAAACGCCAGTGGCGTGATTTACTAATTGCGCAGCTGTGACTGTAGAATTAGAATCTCTTTCTATCTCTGATTCGAAATACCTGTATATTTTTTGTAGTAACTCTTTAGTTTGGTTTCTTAGTGGCTTCCCTCGACCTAACTTTGATGCCGGCGCCATACTTGGGACAAATGCGGAAGATTTGTACAGTTTCCGTTGTTTTAATTATTAATGTCGTAAAAAGAAAATAACAACAACTGACCAAAATAACTAAGTAAACATTGAAGTCTGATTTTTTTATTTCTAATTTTCATATTTATTTTATTTTCATTCATTTGTTATGGCTTGATTGTTGTCATTGTCAACATGTGTCACTGTCAATGTCGACTGTCTTCTTCTTCTTCTTCCTAACTAATGGCAATCAATCCTCTTTAGGGACTATTTTTGCCAGTCTCGAGTGTCAGAGAATTTTCAAGTTTCTCAAATTTTCGTGTTTGTTGCATTAAAAGGTCAGTGTCATGCATTCTAATTGCTTATTGGAGCTTCTGGAGCCATCCAACGCAGGAGTAGTTCGTAACATGCCTTCTAGTCAGAGGTTTTAAATACCTAGTTGACGTAGTTAGACTATCGAATTTGAATAGACTTCGTCCTTAATTGGTCTCCATGGACGGGACTAAAATTAAATTACTCGGCGCTTTTTAGGGTTCCGTACCATACCAACGGAACAAATGATATTATACATCATATCACTGAACCCTATTACTTGTACGTAGTGTATTATCTATCTACTCTGAGCTATACTGACTTTGCTGTCCGTCCGTCCGTCCGTCCGTCCGTCTGTCTATCAGCGGGTTGTATGTTGTATCTCATGATCCGTAATAGGTAGACAGACAGTTGTAATTTTCACAGAATGTGTATGTTGCGGCTATAACAACAAATAAAATAAAATAGAAATAAATACTGCTAGTTACTAGCTGTCTTTATAATCAAAGCTAGCTGTGCCCGCGACTTCGTACGCTTGAAATCGGATTTTGTTAATCATGTTTTACTATTTTTGCGCTTATTGATTCTCTAAATTAAAAGTAGCCTCCTTATCTTTATAACATCAGCTACCTGCCAACTCAGTCTGCCAATGCCCTGCCAATGTCAAAATCACGAACATACAGTACTATGATACTAAGATTAATTAATGTAGTACAATCCTATGAATATAATTTAATCGAATATCCTGTGGTGCCATCTATTAATCACCGGTAGAAAAATACAAATTAAACATGTACCTACATTGTTGTTAAAACAACAAAGCACTCCTAACAGACCTCCTTTATTTTTTATTACTTAAAAAATATCTCGATTAAATAATTCTTTATACCAAAATTTATTGCTAAAAATCCTGAGAAGGAACATTCCAGAGAAGAGTTCGTTGCTAGCGCTATCTATCGTCGAGTAGTAAAAAAACAGGGCTTACAAACATTTTATAGAAACTTATTATAAAATTTATCTGATTTAATCAAAGTATTTGATCTAAAGCGGATGTCATATTACTGATATATCTCTGAAAGTAAATACATTTCAAACTAAAATGAAATATTATTTACCTGTCACCAACAGAGCGGTAGAAAATAAAAAAAGATTGTATATTAAAATTGTAACACCAGCCTGTTCTAAATATTTTAAGCCTAACATACTAATAAGAGTGTTTGAGTCTTGTTATGAGATTTAGTAATAATTTAATATGTCGTAACTGCTTTTTCATTGTACAGAATATTTGCTAGCATTAAACAATAAAAAAAAAATGGGTCGGCAACGCGCGAGCGATACCCCTGGTGTTGCAAGCCTCCAAAGGCTACGGTGACCGCTCACCATACGCAGGTGGGCTGTAAGCTTGTTTGCCTCCTAAGTGGTATAAAAAAAAAACAACATAGTAGGTCATAAATAAACCAAAATGTTTACGACCCCTGCTCACCAGAGCATGCGCGGATAGCTTGGCACATTCTAGAATAGAATCTAAAGCCAGGCATTCTAGATGTTTCCCGCTGCTACTAGATGGCGCGTGGACGGATAAATAGCCGGCGGATGTAGCATGTAACATCATTCCATTTGTTGAACTGCAAAGTGCTAACAAAACAATCTGCTGTCATTGAATTGTATTGAACTTGTTTGTTTGTTTGTAAAGTAGCCCATTTCTTGATTTGTATAAACACTTGAGTGAGATTAAATACCTACGTGGCGTTCTATACATTTTAAGTGCATTTAATAAATCCTTCGAGAAATGTCACTGCATCCATTCTACATACTGAACGAGCAACCGAGGCGGCGCCCATGTCGGCTTTTAGACCAGCATTTCGGCTTGGGTCTAACACCTCAAGACTACCTGACCATCGTGGCAGTGCCTCAATCTAATGGAGACTACTACAGGCCGTGGAGGAACCTCCAGGCCACGGGGCAGGACGTCGGCTCGACTATTAAAGAAGATAAAAATACATTCCAGGTGAACCTCGACGTTCAACACTTTAATCCAGAAGAAATATCAGTGAAGACCGTCGATGGTTACTTAGTAGTTGAAGCTAAGCACGAGGAAAAGCAGGACGAGCATGGTTTTATTTCCAGAAACTTCGTAAGACGCTATCGCCTACCAGATAATATTGAACCTGACAACGTTACTTCAAGACTGAGCACCGATGGAGTTCTTTCGATCTTGGCGCCTCTGAAATCACAACAGAAGACTTCTAACGAAAGGATGGTTCCCATCATCCAGACAGGACCTGTGAAGAAACAAGATGGGGAAACAAAGTTGCAAAATTAAGACTACAATAACTTGACTGACTTTAACCAAGTTGCTGTGCTGTGTGGTATTGTGAAGGGGATTGTGGTTGTGTGATTAATTTTAACACAGGACAGGTGATACCTAATATTGTGTCTTGTGACTGTGAGTTGATTATTATAGGTATCTTATGTTTGATTGTGGTTAGTTGTCTGAATGAATATACGTTAAAGTGATAAGTTTAAGATGTTTTTAAGTTTTATTACCTATGTAAGTCAATCAGCAAAATTTTACTCATCTTGCTTAAGGGCCAAAAAGGGATCGGGTTTGAATAAAATTGACATCGCCACCCAAATTACTCATAAATCCCGTTACTACATGACATAAACAAAAAACATTCACTAGTCATAAGCCAAAGGCCGGACTTAAAAGCTGTGATAAAAAAAACACAGTTGACTTGAGAACCTCCATCTTTTTTGAAGTCGGTAAAAAACATTCAAATAAGACAAAACAAACAAATAGAAACCATGTTCCACCATCTGTTGTGGAGTATACATACTACAAAGATGAAGTAAGCATGCATTGCAAGCATTAAACCTCAGAAATAGTTTTACTTAGAATAGATTAATTTTTGTGTGTAATTAATAAACTCACTGAGTACCTAATATAGATTGTATATTCTATTATATGTAATAATTTTCACGCTCAATTTGCTGAACGCCCTACTTGTAGACAATCCTAAAAGAAATCTGTTTGCTGATGGATGGAATACAAATATATCTGAATGTCTGAAGTTATGTGAGAATAAGCGTGTAAATATGCAAGAGTGTCTACTGTACCATAAATTCGTTTGTAAGTTTAATTTTAGCATTTCTTTGTTAATGATTGTAATTGGTTTAACCGTTATAATCCTACTAATATTATAAATGCCAAAGTTTGTGAGTATGGATGGATGACTCTTAAACGAAACAACTACTCGATAGATTTGGATGAAATTTGGAACACAGATAATTGATAACCTGGATTAACACAGCATACTTTTAATCCCGGGAAATTTTTTCCTACAAACCAAACACTTAAATGCCCAAATGTACTAATAAAATTGTATTCTTAGTTTACTAAGCTTTTAAATTTGTTTACTTCATATAAATTCAGAACTGTATGTCACAAAACAACATTGTTAGCGTATTTATTAATCGTTGACTGTGCCGGTAGCAGGAACATTGTCGTTTTTTTTTCTTTTTTTTTTAATAATGGCATTCACATCTCTAGTGTGTGAGACGAGACGTATTTGGCCAACAACGACGTTATGTGAAAGTAGCACGCGGGGAAAATGTTCGGTGTTTAATTTTGAGAAATGTCAGGGATTTGGTCCAGGGCACCTAAAACAAATAACATTAAATGACGACACAAACATCACAAGACAACAACGGTATCATACAAAAATGACATAAGTAGGGAATGGAGAATATTAGTAGGGAGAGAGAATATAATCTGGCTACATGCCTAAATAAAAAAAAAGAGAATAAAAGAAACACTAGAATTTTAAATCATGGATAGAAATATATTTCATTAAATATGTTATAAAAGAAGAATGCGAATAAGTGAGAAGAGACTGAAAGTTGATAGGTCAGGGTATGTCTGGAGGGAGAGCGTCGTATAAAGAAAATTACAATTTAGGACAATTGAAAAAAATATGATCTACCGTCCCATCGTCCAAACCACATTCACAAAGAGAGCTATCCCGTACTCTGATTTTGGCAAGGAAGACCGGTGTGCATGCATGTCCTAAACGAAGGCGACATATGGTGGATGTGGCTTGTTTGCCACCTTTTCGACATCGAAAGAACCAGGGTTTCCGTGGTATCAGAAGTTGAATGTCCCCATAGTAACGCCCTTTGGTAAGTCTAGAGGAGTCCCATAAATTTTGCCAATTATTCCTTACATGTGAGTTCGCTAGAGGAAACAAATCGGTATGGTATATTTTTGTGTGGTTTTCAGATCCACTTACTGTAGCATGTTTAGCTCAAGAATCCACCATCTCATTACCTGCAATACCAGAGTGCCCAGGAATCCAAGCAAGGACAATATCTAGACCTTTTTGTCTACAATTAAACAGTAACTCTTTAATCTTAAAAATAAGAGGGAGCTTAATTTTCATTTTGAATTGATTACAACAAATTTTTTGTAAATTACTTCTACAGTCTGTAAAAATAATTGTTTTAGAGAAATTATGAGTATCAGCAAAAAGAAGCACTTCATATAAGGCAATAGCTTCACCTGCGAACACAGATGTCTGAGAAGGGCATTTAAAGGATAGTGTCACATTGAATTTTGGAATCCAAACCGCAGCAACAACATTACCGTTAGGGGATAATTTGGAGGCATCAGTGAACATCGATATCCAATCTTGCCATTCAGACAGAAGTCTGATAAAATTTTGATTGGCTGTCGGATCATCTTTTTCAATTCCAAAATTCAAAATGACTTTGAGTAAACACTAGTGAGTTAGAATAATAAGTTTGGAATAAAGGGTCGATATTACAACTATAAACAGGCGCAGGAAGATTTTTAATCTTTAAAAAACTCTTGATGATTTTGAAGGTTTCCTTATTAAGCCAATATAGATTTTTGGATACCTCTTCAGAAAGACTCTCTAGACGAGGAGTAAGTGGATGAGATGAAGATGACATAACCCTAAAGATGTATCTATCAGACAGATATTGTCTGCGATGGAAGAGTGGAGGGTCTAAGCATTCCACTTGTAGAGCATTTTTTTGTGACGATTTCATTGCACCAAGCATAATACGTAAGCATTTAGCCTGTATGATATCGAATTTCTTTAGAGCTGTTTTATTACAGGGTTCCAAAATGAACGATCCATAATCAATACGTCTGCGAATAAAGGCATTATACATAAGTTTTTGATTATATGGATGATCACCAAACACCTGAAAGAGCACGAATAACGTTAATACCTTTTTCACATTTATTAACCACATAATTTAGATGAGGGATACCAGTCATTTCGGAGTCCAGAAAAACTCCAAGAAATTTTGTAGAGGGTTCGTTAGAGATGGCATGTCCTTCATATGTGACGTTTGCAAATGGAGTGTCTTGAACGGGAAAAAACCACTACTGTACTTTTAGATGGAGATAATGAAAGGCCATGTTCATCTAACCAGACGCTTAGGTAACTTAAAGCTTCATTTATACGAGATGTTGCTGTATTGATACAATCAGAAGATGTATATAAGGCGATATCATCTGCATATTGGAGAATATTACAAAAAGGGACGACCGATTACTCAAGATCATAAGTATAAATGCTGTAAAATAAGGGGCTCAGTACTGAACCTTGCGGGATGCCTTGCCATAGAGTTCTAGGCGGAAGGAGAAAGCCACCGTTTCGTATTTTAATAGTTCTGCCCATAAAAAGTTTACAAATATAGTGTACGATTCTCACTGGAACACTCAGCTCTAGCATTATTGCTCTGAGCACCGGAATATTGACACTGTCATAGGCAGCCGAAACATCTAAAAAGCATCCCATAAGGTGTTCTTTTTTAGAAAAAGAAAGACGGATATCAGTAGTAAGTATGTTCAAACTATCCATAGTATTTTTGCCTTTTCGAAAACCAAATTGGCTTTTCGCTAGATACTCATTATTTTCCAAATACCATTCTAGGCGATTTTTTATTAGATGCTCAAGAATTTTACCTAAGGTTGCTGAAAGAGCAATTGGTCTGTATGAGCTGGCCTTATCTGTATCTTTATTTGGCTTCAGAATAGGGATAATGATTTGGCATTTCCAGTCATCCGGTATTTCTCCCGTTATAAAAAAGTCGTTCAGGATGTCAAAAAGGTACTGAAGGCTAGGAGTGCTTAATTTGGTAATAAAACTGGGATATGGGATACCATCTTCACCTGGAGAGGTATCTCTCAGCCCTGCAAGTGTCGTATTTAATTCGTCAAGAGTAACGCTTTCATCAAAGGGGGTAAAATTAGAAGAGGATACAGGAAAAGGGAGATCACAAGGAACAAAAGGAGGGGCTAGGTTATCCGCGAAGTCCTCCAGCCAAACCGAAGAATCATAAGAGTGAAGAGAGTCGGGCTTCAATGAACCTCTAAACCGTTTTACATTTCTCCATACAAGTGATGGGGGAGTTCTGGGGGATAAGCTCTCGCAAAACCCCCTCCATCCTCTTTTATTTTTTTTGGAAAGTAGTCTTTTGGTACGAGCAGTAACTCTTTGCAAAATTTGGAAATCATCAAGGTTTAATGATTCATCAAAGATCTTCTCAGCACAATCTCTTTCTTTTACTGAAGAAGTGCATTCAGCATCCCACCAAGGAGGTGAGGAAAGCTTAGAACAATAAGGTTTTTTCCTGGGAATGAATAAGTTGGCAGCTTCAATCAATGTATTACGAAAATGTGAGTAGTTTTGAGAAGAAGGATTATGGTTCAAAGCGTTTAAATTACATTCAACATATGAAGCAATTTTTTTCCAATCAGCCTCTTGTATTTTATGTTTCAGAAGAGGTTCAGGAGCAGGGATTGGGATTACCGAAGAAGGTTTTGATATAATTATAGGGAAATTATCGCTGCCAAGAGAATGGGGTAACGTGTTCCAATTTAGTAGACATGAAAGTTTTGGAGAGCAAGCAGAAATATCAACTGCAGATTTAGGATTTGACCAGGATATACACGACGAGTAGGAGAGCTATCATTTATGACACAAACATTAATATCGTCAAAGAGGTCCAACAACCAGGGGGAAAAAGAATCTGTATAATAAGATCCCCAGGAACTGTGGTGCGAGTTGAAGTCTCCCAAAATAATAAGTGGAGGAGGGACTGAAAACAAAATTGTAGAAAGGTAGGGGATCAGAGAGAATTTAGGGTCAGGGATATATATTGAGATGAAATTAATATTGGCTATGCAGGCTGCAACAGCGTTGATTTCTTGGGAATGAGGCGGGAGATGGATAACGGAAAACGGAAAAGATCTTTTAATTAACAATGCACACCCTGCCCTGCCATCCTCACGATCATCCCGCAGACAGGCAAACCTCGGGACTCTAAAGTGAGACCCAGGCCTCAACCATGTCTCCGAGATGGCCGCAACAGATACAAAATGAGCAATAATTAAATTAAATAAATCGGGTTTTTTAGGGACAATACTTCTACTGATCCACTGAAGAATTCGGGTTAAACCTGAGGGAGCCATTGGCTACAATTTCAGTAAGTCTGACAAGTAATGGGGCAGCGTCGTACGGTAACACATCGCTAAATTTAGCGAAGATATTTGTGATCAGCATAATCAGCAGTTCTGGCAAATTTTCGTTGGGCAATGTATGGGATATATTCAATCCACAACCATTGGGGAGGGATGATGAGGGTTCTCTAATTTTTTCTTCGTGAGCATAACGATCATAAACGTCGGGAAGGGGAGTCCTCGCACGGGAAGGAGTTTGCACTGTTTTGCGATAAGATGTCTTTTGAGGAGTGGATTCAGAAATTGAATAAGCTGATGATGGCGATTTCTGTATTGGCTGAGGCGGAGTTTGCGCAAACATGGGTTTTGCAACGTCAGAGTAGGTCCGTCTTATTGAAGGTTCCTGCGCAGAAGCCTCCATGTATGAAATACTGTGCTCGGACATGATTTTTTTAATTCGCTTTTGACTGTCAAATTCGGGGCATGTCGGGTCAGTGGCAAAATGTCTCCCTGTACATAAAATACACCTGACACGGTCAGAGGGTATGTTACAGCCATCTCCAGAGTGTGCCTGTCCACATCTGTAACAGCGAGCGTTTGACCGGCAAGCATTCTGCACATGGCCAAACCTAAGGCATTTCCTACACTGAATGGCCCTACCATACAGCTGGTAAACCTCAACTATCAAAGAAGTATAATATGCGAAAATCTTCTTTGGGAGAGATTGGCCCTCAAATGTCAGCACGACCGACTGTGTAGGTAACCAAGCAGGGGAACCATCATCTTTTTTGATCTTGCGATTCAGTCTGCGAGCTTTAACAATCTTCCCATACCCTACCTTGTATTCAGTGGCATTTACAAATTCCTCCATCGTCCACTCTGTTGGAACACCACGAACTAAACCCAATCGGGAAATATTGTAGGATGGAATTTCAGCTCGTAGTTTGTGTTTGTTCAGAAGTCCGTGGTCCAGAAACTCGTTAGCTGCCTTAGCAGAGCCAAATTCAACCGATAACCTATTTCGACCAGTTTGTTTGATGCCATCTTTTTTAACATGTTGGACACCACCTTCAAACAGGAGTAACCCCAATCTAATAGGTTTTAAGCTCACACCAGAATTCGGGGAGTCAGTAATGCGGGACACATGCACAATAAATGGACCAGAGTCTTCGACGCCGTATTTACGACAGTTGATCTCGAGAGAAGGGTGCTTGTAAATATGCGATTCTGATCCAAGACCACTCTCTGGATCAATAATGGTACGTTTGGACCATGGCTCAATGTTCAAATTTTCGGCCGTCCTTTTCCGGGAAGATGTTTGTGCAGCTGCCGAAGCCTGAGAACCTTCAGTCTCCATCACACATTCGTACTCACCACCCCCCTTATCAGGGGGCTTTAAGAGCTCATCTCCATCAATGGCCGCACTGGCCAACAATAAACTAAGGTTCACTTACCTACTCGAGTTTTCACCGCCGCAGCGCTGTTCATTTTTCAATACAAAAATAGTCGATGGCGATACGAAAACATTGTCGCAAATTATTCATGCTAGCCCTACAGGAACATTGTCGACAACGTATTCGAAAACGTAACTCGCGAAATGTCAAAATTGTCTTACTAATTTTTAGTTCCACTTTTCACCGCCGCAGCGCTGTTCATTTTCCAATACAAAAATAGTCGAAGGCGATACGAAAACGTTGTAGACAATGTTCCTGCTACCGGCACTGGACCCCTGCGATACGAGCTGCGCTTAGTGTAGGGACCATTGGCACCTGTATGTGTACACGGAATCTTTATCGCTAAATAAACTATTATTATTAAATTATCGGGTGAAAAAAAAAGTTACTATCGACATTTTTTATATATATTCTAGCCATCTCGTTTAGTACCCAGAATATTCTTTTATTAAATAAATACATTATATTTTATATTCTATTGTTTTTTTTTAATTTGGCACTCGTAGTGAAAAACAGAGTGTTACACACGGTGCTAAAACCCATTGTAACTCGGTTTTAATTTACTCCTTGCTCATTGTATACGAGGTAAAACTATCTCAATTACAATGGGTAATTTTAGACCTTTGCATAACACTATTGTGTGCAATTATTTCGATTACTGCTGAAAACAGGAAAATTTGATGCGCAATTTATGAATCGCCATCACGCAATTAGTTTTTATTTAGATTTCTACGAATCTTATTGGTCATTGTTTAAATGACCAATAAGATTCGTAGGAATCAGACATAAATAAGGAATTATTCATTTCTCAGATATACATATTTGCAATTTTTGAGTTGTTTGTTCATTATTAACCCGGATTCTTTTATACGTCTTAAAACTAAGGAGATAGCGTTGTATCGCATACCTACCGAATATAACCCAGAACACAGCATAATTTTATTGGTCTTTATATTATAAGATTTTATGTATAATCATTAGAGTGAAGGGGTCTGTCTTTCGATGTGTTTGTCGCAGGCTTGTCAATGCGCATATCGATTAGTCTGCAAAGTAAAACGACTTTAGTTATGGCCCGTAGTTTGATTGGTGACCGGCCATATCATACTGCGTTACTTCCGTACCTTAATAAAATTGTCACGCACGTTAAGCAGTCCTTCCCAGTTGTTAGAACTTTGAATCTCTGATTATATAAAGCTTTGTTTCTTTTAGGCTTAACCCAAGTAGCAACTAACTTCTTCTGCTAATATACGCCACATTTTGACGAAAGCAATACCTGAAATCACATTGGGTATAAGTATATAATCAAAGATTGGGTATAATTTCTTTGCCTGTCATAAAATTCGTGCGGAAATAAAAGATTTGTTTTTGCCGTTAATTATTCACTGACATTCGTTACTAGAATTTGTTAATTAAGATAGCATTACACACACTTTCTATATAAAAAGTTTATTCATAATAAAGTAAATTAATTTTAATTCGTTTAAAACATGGGTCGATATAGTGAAAAAAAAAATCAAAGCAATCAAAATAGTTTACATCTTAAGTATATAAAAAAGCATCCTATTAGAACCATTTTCGAATTCTACGCGGACGAAGTCGCGGGCAAAAACTAGTTATGTAATAATGTTTATTAACAAAATGCTTGTAGATAAGTACATCTTGTGCTGTTTAACATTTATCTACGTATCTAAAGTTAGTTAGCTTAGTTAAATCGTGTCTAGCTATGTTTGTCGTTGTCGTTGTCGTTGAGTCGGAGTCAGACTACTCAGTCCAGAATGTACCAATAACACCCGATAACCTATGAACTGGTGACGCCCTATAATATAAAGCCCGACAACGAGCACGCACCAAACAGTCGGACTGTAACGGTGAATCAAAATGTTCGTGATCCTACTGGGTTTAGTGGCGTTAGTAAATGCGGCCCCTCATTTTCCCTTCCACCACCGTCATCCGCCGCATTTCCACCATAGCTTCAGGGGTCCGCATTTCGAAAACGAATTGTTCGACACTGGTCGATTTTGGGCGGACCTTTCTACGGAACTGAGGGAACTGGACGACATGCTGACAGACTTCCGCAGACACTTCCCTAGTACAGAAAGCCAAGCGCACATCGAGAGCAATGAGTACAAGATTGCGATCCCCCTGACTGGGTTCGAGGAGAAGGATATCGTAGTGAAGGCCAGGGAGGGCCTGCTTATGGTGCAAGCCGTCCACGTATACGGCGAAGGAAATCAGAAGAACTACCTAGACATCAGAGTGTTGCCGTCATATTTGAACGTCACAGGGAACTGGATATATGTGGACAATACGTTGAGGATCATGTTTCCGTTGAAGGAAGGCGCCGTGACCGTGGAACCGGTCCAGACAGAAGAGCCATCGTTCACCAAAGCTCACAGTCGCGAAGAAGTGGAACCTGCAGGTGATAATGACAATGCTGATGCTGATGTTGAACCCGCTAGTGGTGACACGAATTTCCGTGGCAATGAGTTGGAAACCAACGTGATACCCGAGTCAGGTGTAGAAGCGACTACATACGCGGTAGATTTGAAAGACGAGGTCGAATTCGTTCCCGTGCGCCATCGTTAGGTCAATGTAATTTTAATTCTTAAATAAGGTTAATATTAAAGTTACTTAACCAATAATCTGTGGTTTTCATTTCTGCACTTGTATCTAAGTTGCAGATATCGGAGCCAATTCTGTAGTTGTTCACATGTTTAAACTAATGATATAACAAACGTAACAAACCTATTCTGTTGTTCATTTAGTTATACTAAAATATTCATTTACTTAATTAGATTTGACAGCACTAGAACTTAATTTGACAGATCTAAAGTTAGCGTAATTTAGACTGGAGTGTGACAAGAGAATTGGAACTATTGTCAAGCGATAATTAAATATCTATGAGGTCAAAGATGTAGCACTGGACAGGCAGAAGTGGAGGGAAATTCATCGGCTGCACCGACAAACTGTAACAGGTCCAATTCTGTACATTTCAGATATTTAGAATTTTTTTTGGAGGGCACTTGATATGCGCTACTGGGCCCAAAAAAGTTTTTTTTTTCATTTTTGTCTGATGTCTGCCTGTTTCACAGCCACGCATCACGCCGAACCTGAATGGATTCAAATGAAATCTGGCACTGTTTTATCCCGTAATTCAGCACGGTTACCTTGGGTGCATTCCACTGGAGATCCCCGAGGCCCTCCTAGATGTACGAAGGAAGGGGGGTTTTAGTGAGTCAAAATCTCACATACCCCGTCTGTTCCCCTTCAGCGGGTACCTTTTGAGGTTATGATGGTATAAGGCATATATGGTAATATATGGTATGACACTTGGTTACTTTTGGTCAAGTAGAAAAATAATTAAGGTTCTACGCAAAAGAAAAGGTTATGAAAACAAAAACATTCCACGCGTACGATGTCGCGAGCACAGTTAGTAAGTAATATGTATTAGCTTATTCATTCTTTGTCATAAGGCCTCCATTTTCTGTGCCCAATATGTTAAAGATGGCTCTGTCCGTCGGTTTGAATGATGAAGAAGGTAAAAACTCTTGAGTAATAAAGTATGGAATCATTTCAAGGGAACTGGATTCTTAACTTGGCCGTCTGAAGTAATTATCACAGGTTTATCGGCCACAAACAGTAGAATTGAAGTAAATACAGTCATATAATGTATTCTGTGATAACGTTTGTGTTCATTCCAGTAACTGCAGTTTATAGGTTAGCTACAAATTGACTTGCGAACGATAAGATATTAATAATTAAACAATGAAACGGTACTGTCCCTACCAATGATAATAATAGTATGGGTGCACGATGATAACTGAGGAATTGACCGGGCGTCACGGGGACCTATTGGATTTTGAAGGTTAGATAGTAAGAAGAAAATAAAATAAGGTTAATATATGATATATACCACTAAGGCGGTGGGGTGGGTAAAACCTGCAATTTAAAAAAAATGAAAATGTAACAGCCATAGACATACTCGAGCATGTCACATTTTCAGAGAGGGTGAAAGAAGGGAATCCTATTCAAAAGATTCGGATGCTGCTTACCATCAGGTAGGCCGTAAGCTTGTGTTATAACCTTAGTGATATTTAAAAAAAAAAACCGCCATCTGTTGTGGAGTAGACCAACTACGTCACAACTATTTATACGCAGGTAAAGGTTAAGTAAGCATGCGTTGCAAGCATTTGAACTCAGAATTAGTTTTAAGCTGTATCACTAGATGGCGCTAAAACAAAGGAGTAGCTTAGCCCGTCTTCGTGTCAATAAAATTCTGTAGAATTAAATTATATTGAGATTATTCTAATATATATATATATATATATATATATATATATATATATATATATATATATATATATATATATATATATATATATATATATATAATTCTATAATAAACTCACTGAGTAACATAGGTTGCATAGTCCCTACCAATGATAATAATAGTATGGGTGCACGATGATAACTGAGGAATTGACCGGGCGTCACGGGGACCTATTGGATTTTGAAGGTTAGATAGTAAGAAGAAAATAAAATAAGGTTAATATATGATATATACCACTAAGGCGGTGGGGTGGGTAAAACCTGCAATTTAAAAAAAATGAAAATGTAACAGCCATAGACATACTCGAGCATGTCACATTTTCAGAGAGGGTGAAAGAAGGGAATCCTATTCAAAAGATTCGGATGCTGCTTACCATCAGGTAGGCCGTAAGCTTGTGTTATAACCTTAGTGATATTTAAAAAAAAAAACCGCCATCTGTTGTGGAGTAGACCAACTACGTCACAACTATTTATACGCAGGTAAAGGTTAAGTAAGCATGCGTTTCAAGCATTTGAACTCAGAATTAGTTTTAAGCTGTATCGCTAGATGGCGCTAAAACAAAGGAGTAGCTTAGCCCGTCTTCGTGTCAATAAAATTCTGTAGAATTAAATTATATTGAGATTATTCTAATATATATATATATATATATATAATTCTATAATAAACTCACTGAGTAACATAGGTTGCATATTGTATTATTACGCATAAGTTTTTTTTATACCACTAAGGTGGCAAACAAGCATACCGCCCGCCTGATGGTAAGCGGTTACCGTAGCTTATGAACGCTTGCAACACCAGGGGGTGCACTGCCGAACAAAATATGCGTCCCTGATGTGTATCGATTCTAGGCTGCCAGTATCATACACATTATGGCCCGAGATTTGAATATGTTATTCGTCATTTCATCAGTCATACAAGAGTTTCTCTCTGGATATATTTAGTTTTATTTGCTGCCTTTTGATTTCCACTGTGATTTCCCTTGCATTCCACACTAATTCACGTCTATCAGGTCGTCAGCAAGCAGGAGCAAACTGGAAAGTAGTAGCTACAACGTACAATAAAGAGTTCTGAGGAATTGTATGACTTGATGTCAAGATCAGGAGTTTAGTCTATCAATTATAAAAAGTGGGAAATACTAATTTGACTATGGAAAAAATCAAAACCCGCGTTATAAAAGGAATGTAATTGTTCAAATTTTCATGATTTTGGGTAGTTCGGTGTATATCTTAGAAATGAATCATTCTTTATATATAACGGATTTTTACGAATCTTGTTGGTCATTGTTTCAATAATTGCGAGACGGCGATTCATAAATTGCGCATCTAACTATCCAGTTTTCACCAGTAATAAAATTAATTGCACACAAATGGTACCGAACCAGCTGTAGTGGCGGAGACTGGAATTGAGACAGACTGCAGTTATTAGCCCTGATTATTAGAAGTTCGTACTATATTGATTTTACACGTACAACATTTGTGTGCAATTAATTTTATTACTGGTGAAAACTGGATAATTAGATGCGCAATTTATGAATCGCCGTCTCGCAATTATTGAAACAATGACCAACAAGATTCGTAAAAATCCGTTATAAATAATGAATGATTCATTTCTAAGATATAATATATGTATAAATATATTTGTGATTACTTTTATACGTCTTAAAACTAAGGAGATAGCGTTGTATCACTGAATATACCCCATAACACAGCATAATTTTATTGGTCTAAGATTTTAATTTTTATAAAACAAACATTGTGTATTTTGTTTTTATAAAAATTTTAATCTAGCATTTTGACGTAGAACTAAAAAAGTCAAGGGGTCTTATTTCCGATGTATTTGTCGCACGATTGTCAATGCGCATATCGATTATTCTGCAACGTTAAGAGACCTTAGTTAAGGCCAGTAGTTGCATTGGTGACCGGCCATATCATACTGCGTTCCTTCCCTACCCTGAAACGCACGGTAAGGCGGCCCCGTATTATTGTACAATAAGATTGAAAGGCGCTCTGAATCCAAACGAGCAATTATATTGCACAATAATACGGACTGCACAATGTTTTATGTTTTTGTATTTAGACAACAATGTTTCGTAAGCATTGTTTTTTTTTTATCACGGTCATGATATTCTTTGCACTTGACATTTTGCACATTCCACAGAGACGGCAATTCTCTGTACAATTGGATACATTCGCAGATAAACTCTCTTTCCTTAACTTTTGGATTCTCTTTTTCCAACATTTTGCATGCGCGCGTGTACTCCTCGTGACGACGAACCACAGACTGAAAAATATTGCTCAATACTGACCCTACACGATGCAATGGAAAAACATGGTGCAATAAAAATTAAACTCGCTCAAACTTTCGGCCAATCATTGCGCAATCTTCAATATTAACCCTAAACTGTCAATTATATTGGACAATTCGCAATATTGCGCAATATAATTGACCGTTTAGAGGCCGCCTAATACTTCCCGGTTGTCAGTTAATATCTTTGAAACTTATTATTTTTAATAACTATATTATTTTTTAATAATTTTAGGTTTAACCATGTTTAACCCAAGTAGGAAACCAATTCGTTAGCTATTATATGCATTTTGATAAAAGCAACACTATAGCCGGTCTAGGCTTTGCGAGGATAGTGTGAGTGTGTGGTGGAAATCAAAGATGCACACTTTGCAGGATCAATTATAATGTGCGAATAAAATTATGCATCACAATGGTTCGGTATTACAAACGCGACGGCGTCAGCCGGAGACCGAGAGCGACTCTGCCGCAGCAAGCCTAGACGCGCGCGCACCAAACGAGTGTGGGTCGGACACTGCCTGAAAAAACATGGCGGCCACGTGCGATACCTAATCCCGATAGCGCGCTGGGGCTCGACGGGCGCGGGGGTGACGGGGACACCCGTTGGTACTTGGCCTAGAAGCCTAGAAGGTGCCCGCGCTATAGTCTCCCCCTCCAAGTCCGGAGACGGCTCCGACGAGGACTTGGTCGATGGGCGACCCCTTTTTCGTTGACGCGCAAGTTCAGCAGAACCACGATATGGCGTGAGAGCACTGACATGGTATTTCGAAACGTGCCCTGTGTCATCTCCGATTTTGTAGGAAGTAGGACTTACCACCTCTGTTATTTTAAAAGGACCTGTGCGCCTTGGGGCAAACTTCTGTGTAGAGCCCTTTTCCGCACTGCTTGTGGGATGAGAGGCTACCAGCACTAGGTCTTCAACTGCATAAGATGGCGAAGGCCGGCGACCCTTGTCAGCATAAGCTTTCCTACGCTGTTGTTGGTTCCTAATTCTATTGTGGATCCGTTGCAGATTACGTGTGAGCGCCTTTAGATAGGGCGTCACCTGCGGAAGATAGTTCTCTTGCTCTACGATCTGTCGCAAATCGTGCTGAATATCTAATGGAGAGCGTAGTTCTCAAGCAAACGTGATATAGGCCGCAGTCTGTCCGGTACCCTGGTTGTAGGCCGTATTGAGGACAAATCGAACAATAGGCAATACCTTCGGCCAATTCCGATGTTCTGGGTCTACTAACATAGCTAAGGTTTGCTTTAACTCTCTGTTTTTACGTTCGGCTGGATTAGCCTCGGGGTGGTATACTGGAAACAGACTCTGCTTAATGTCGAGGATGTACAGTACCTTCTGCATGACAGCTGAGACAAACTGCGGACCATTGTCCGAGATAATGCGACGCGGAAGTCCATATCTCATGAATATTTCCTTCACCAAGATCTTCGCGCACGCCTCAGCTGTAGTAGATACCATGTCGAAAACTTCTACCCAACGACTTGCTGTATCTTCTACCAGAAAAATAAACCTCTCCCCCTGGCTTCCAGCAGGAAGTGGGCCAAAAATGTCCATTGCCAGCACCTCGAAACGCTGTTGAGGCACTGGAGTGGCCAGTAGTCCAGCAGGTTTCTGATTGGTTGTCTTGAATCTCTTACAAAGTTCACAATCCTTGACGTAATGGACCACATACTCCCTCATCTAATTAAAGTATACCCGCCTTCTCAGCTTTTGCAGGGTTCTCTCTATGCCCAAGTGACCTGCGGTGTTAGCATCATGTACTCCGGCTAACACTTCCTTTTTTAAAGAAGCAGGTACTACCAACTGTGGATCTTCCGAAACTCCTTCAGAGTCAAAATGGTACAAAAGTACTTGGTGCAAGCAATATCCCTTTTCCATTCAGGTTACGATCTCAATATCATCCTTCTCTAAGGCCTCTATGATCGTCCTCACCGTAGGGTCGTCCATCTGAGCAGCCCGTACCTCTTCAGGCTTATAGTGAGGTAATTCGATCACAGAAGCACGTACATCCACGCTACTTTCGTTTTCCTCAACTGGTGGTCTACTTAACGTGTCCGCGATCACGTTGATCTTCCCCGGAGCGTATTCGATATTAAAATTAAACGCCTGAATCTTCATAGCCCATCTGGCTAGACGTCCGCTCGGTGTCTTAAGGGTTAACAACCATTTCAAAGGTTGGTGATCGGTAGCCACCCTGATTTCTGCACCTCTAAATCTCTCCAACGCCCAAACTACCGCAAGTGCCTCGCGCTCGGTGGTAGAGTATTTCCACTCAGCCGACGTTAACAAGCGGCTGGCATACTCAATAGGAAGTTAGTCTTTAGGAGAAGATCCCTGGAGCAAAACAGCCCCCAAACCACAATTGCTAGCGTCAGTACGAAGTACGAAAGGCTCTTCGAAATCAGCCTGACGCAAAACTGGGGCAGAGCTTAACTTATCCTTAAGTTCTTCAAAAGCTCTGATTTGCTCATTCTCCCATTTCCAGGATCGATTTTGCTTCGTAAGATCCGTCAATGGACGAGCGGTGTCGGAAAAATGCGGAATGAACTTTCGGAACCACGAACAAGTTTGTAGGAACGTTCGGAGTTCTTTCAAGTTAGTAGGAGGCTTTCTTTCCTGTAAAGCAGAGATCTTATTGGGGTCCGGCTAAATTCCTTTAGCCGAAATAACATGATCCAGGTACGAAACTTGATCTCTGGTAAAAACACACTTATTTCGATTTGCTCTTAAGTTGAAAAGCCTCAGCCTTTCGAAAACGCGTTTTAAGTCCTCCAAGTGGGTAGCAAAATTGTCCGATACTACTAAAATATCATCCAAATAGGCCGCGGTGCTGATATCCTTTAGTCCAGCTCTGAACCGATCCATCAACCTCTGAAATTCTTCTGAATTCTTCAGGCCAAACGGCATACGTCGGAACCTGAATGTGCCGAACGGTGTAACAAAAGCCGTCTTTGTGATGCTGTTAATTTTCCGATAGTCGACGCAAAATCTGATCTACCCATTTTTCTTTGGAACCATCACTACTGGTGATGTCCATTCGGATTCCGCTTCTTCAATTATGCCTTCCGCTAACATCTTATCTATTTCCTTTCTCATCATTTCCTTTTTCTGAGGTGAAACACGGTATGGAGGTACCGAAATCGGATGGTGGGTACCCGTATCGATTCTATGAATTGCAAAAGTAGTAGGCGCTCCCCCTGGTTCGAAAATATCCTTATTATCGTCAAGTAAATTAGACAGCTGATCACGTTGCTCCAGAGACCTTCATCCGCACGAAGCTGAATAGCAGAGCAGGTAAGTCGTCCTCCATTTGTTTCATAGTTAAGCGTAAACCGTTCACGCAAACAAGCAAAAGTATATGAATTAGTATTAAAATCTAATACCTAATCTAATGCCAGCGTCCCTAATGAAATTAATACCTAAGAGGGATTCCGTGGCACCGGGCAATACTACGATTACGGTTCGAACCACTAGACCATGTACCATTTACTTCGGCTACATCTACTCTTTAGGCCTTATTCGTACCATCCGCAAGTTTCACATTCGTGTCAATTTTATTAAACCTATGACCATTTTCCACTAAAACTTTATGCAAGCTTTCACTAGCTATCGACTGCTTAGCACCGGTATCTAACAACACATTACTGGTTGCACTGTAAATCTTAATCGCTAAAACTGGCCGTTGTCGCGCATCTATGAAATCATTACTAACGGCAGCTATTAAAAGACGATGAGGAAGCCTTCACGGAGTTCTTCTCTCCTTGCAAGTGCGACAGTTGGCACGTACTACACCTGGCGCGCCACATCCAAAACAGGTGATTGACGTTGGATGACTCTCTGTCTCTTTCTCACTCTTAACCTTTTTCGTCAGTTTCCAGCATTCTTCCTTCACATGTCCAAATTGCTTACAATAATAGCAACGGGGCTTACTAGTACTCGGTCTACTCGTTGATGGTTCTAATGAAGGGCTAGGTACTGCTACTGGCGGTCTGGTTACCGTAACCGGGCGCGCAGGGTCATTTTTGGGATTCTTCTGAGGACCGCGTCCCTCCTCCAAAATATCTTCAATGCGACGCGCTTCGGTGAGTAGCTCTGAGAAAGTTCTAATAGAGCTTCTACATACCTTTTCTCGAATCCGTTTGTGCAACAGCCCATATACCATATCGAGTGCACCTCTAGGGACAGAGCGGTTGGTGGCAGCTGTGCTATCAAAGCCCTAATTCTACATACAAATATGTCAGTGGGCTCCTCGCTTTGTTCCTGTCGAAATATTTACCTATATATCCTATGGCGTGGCAGACGAGGACCATACGTTTGTCTCAATAATTCCACAGCTTCGGACCAACTGGTGACAGATGCCTTGATTCCATACCACCAAGTTCCTGCAAGTCCTGTCAAAAGCATAGGAAGTCCACGCAACGCTATGTGATCTTCCATGCAAACGCATTCCTTATATATTTCAATAGCGTCGATAAAGGCATAGACGTCGGCATCCTTCGCACCATCAAAGCGCGATGAACACGCTGCGAAGTTCGCCGGCGTGGCGCCACCATGTGGCGCAGATGCAGACGCAGGAACACGCACAAGCTGCAGAATGTGCGCAAGCTGTTGGTCAGTCATGACAAATGGTGTCACCGGTGAATGCGCAGGTAGCGCAGTAGGGGTGGGTTACCCGCTCGGGCCCGCAGAAGACGGCGACGGCGCGTCCGGCGGCATGTGAGCCAAGCCAGATGCCGATGACGCGTCCGGTGGCATTTGAGCCAAGCCAGACGCCGACGAGAGAGCCTCATGCCCTCCAGCAACATTAACATGCGCTGAAGACGGTGGCGCTTCCATGTCATCACTAGTGCCACTGGCATTAGTAACACCCGACCGTGTTATCACCATTGTAGAACAGTGCTAGACTAGCCCTAACTCATACACTATAGGTATCTACTACCCCGTACAAATAGTGCAATGTCCAAAGAATAGGTACTAAAAGTCCACACGTGAACACTAACGTTAAAAATGTCTATAAAAAAAAAACCAACAGTAAGAAGTCTAATATCTACGCACACAATACACAAAATGTTCAACATATAAAACTGTTTTGCACCATAATAAACATAAAGTCCACAAGGTAGGTACAAAAATAAATAATAAAAAGTCTTTAGGTAGGTCACATTAATAATTACACCAAAGGTCCAAAATGAAAAAAAAACTTATCTTTGCACCAAATGTACCTCACAAACGTAATAGTCCAACAGATAGGTACAAATCTGAATAATAAAAAGTCCAAGAGTACTTACAGATAACTGGTGCCAAGACATGCGTAGAGTCCGAACTTACCAATACTCTTTAAACAAACGCACATAATCAAAACAAAGTCCGTGACTCTACCTAAACCCAATATAAAATTGATTACACTAAAATCCAAATTTAGGAAATTATAAGTCTTTGAAAATAGGCACAGAACCACGGTAATATTATCATACAGTAGTTTGACTTCATACAAACGGACGAAGCGCGAGCTATGCCTACGCGCCTCGATTAAGGGATGCGCCTGGGATGCGGACAGTCGCGACTGTGCCGCAGTGACGAACGGACGGTGTGTTGTTTTTTAACAATAACCGCGCAGTCTTTACACTAAAAATAAGTTAAGTACATATTGAATATGACGAGTAGGAAATATTGTGCTGTTTTTGGTTGCATGAATTCGTCATTATCGCATCCAGGGATATTTTTTTTTAAATTAACTGGAAACATTGAAAGGTAAGACTATAAAATAATTTTACTTACTAAGTAGTAGGTAGGTACGTAATGTGTGTCTTTTTAATGGATACATAAGTAATTTCCTTTTATGACCCGAAAAAAAAAGACGTCTGGATTAATGAGTAAAGGAAAGTGATTGACACGAGTGAAATAGGCAGTTATAGGCGGTTCATGAATATAATGATACGGTAGGTACCTACGCTTGTGTTAAAACCTCGGGACATGTGTGTTTTGTTAGTTTGTATAATTCAAAGTAAAGACGTGGTATTTTATTACTAATCATAGTTGTTTATGGTACCTACTGTGTGTAGGTATGAATAATACCTACTCGTAAAATACATTTGACCGTCTGTGTACCTATTTCTGCTGCTGCAATAATATTACGAGTATACCTACCACTAAAACCCATTTGTTTTTCTCGGTATTAATAACAATAGAGAGATGTTTGAGAGGGTTGTGAATTTATGATTTTAAAACATTCGTAGCCAGCTGTTCAGCTTGGCATTGGTGACCAAAGAATTTTAAGTTGTTGCGAGTTGCAGCCCTATCGCATGCTTACGTACCGCGCGGCTGTAGGCATTTATTTCAAGGACACGGCCGAGTCACACTACTGTATATGATAATATTACCGTGACAGAAAGATTGAGTCGAGCACCGCACACTCGCATGAAAGCGGCGAACGTTCCAGATAATACCTACGTCTTGCTTTTTACACAGCCACTAAGTTCACTAAGTTCGTAAGCACTCAAAACTGTCCGCAACGCAACTGAGAAATGGCACCTAGTCAACAGGTACTAAACGCTCGCGTCGTGTACCGCACACACGTATAAACGCTCAGCAACGTTCTAGTACATCTAGTATCCACTTATAATCACTAGTTATTAATGTTCCAATACCTAAATCTAACTGAACTAAACTGCACGCGTCGAGCACACGAAACACGCTCGCAACAAGGCGTAACCAAGTTCCAAACACGCACTCTTTATAAAGTCGTTAGGTACGAAACGTAAGTACCTACAGTTCCAAGACCTAGAAAACCTACGATACCCGAACGTGGCGTAGAGCACAAGCACTCAGAAAAAACGCGGAACAAACGATCGTACACAAGAATCGTGGTTTCTAAACTAAAAGTATGTACACAGTTTTCGCGAGTTCTCCATGACACGTGCGAACACGTTCACGAACATTCCAGTATGGAAAACACAGTTTATACAAGTCCACCGTACCACAAAATAGTTGGCTTATATTAAGTCCTAACTATTAAACACTATTTACAAAATTATACACTAGTTTTAGTTCTCGCCACACAGTTGGGACGCCAGATTATAGCCGGTCTAGGCTTTGCGAGGATAATGTGAGTGTGTGGTGGAAATCAAAGATGGACACTTTGCAGGATCAATTATAATGTGCGAATAAAATTATGCATCACAATGGTTCGGTATTACAAACGCGACGGCGTCAGCCGGAGCCCGAGAGCGACTCTGCCGCAGCAAGCCTAGACGCGCGCGCACCAAACGAGTGCGGGTCGGACACTGCCTGAAAAAACATGGCGGCCACGTGCGATACCTAATCCCGATAGCGCGCTGGGGCTCGACGGGGGTGACGGGGACACCCGTTGGTACTTGGCCTAGAAGGTGCCCGCGCTATAATACCTGAAATAACATCATTATTTCCATGGACGTAAAAAAAAAGGCGGACAGAACTTCGCTAAACAACAATTGAAGCACCCATAGTGTGTAAGGTAACCCAACCCAAAGGTTGAAGCATGGCTATGGCGGCGGCGTAAGTATGTGTGCGTGAATAAAAGGATACCATGTGAAACAAAATTTCACCATTTATAAAAAAAAGGTCTAAGTCTACACCGTGTGGCGGGAAATGTGATTTATGTATTTTCATTTTGATTTTTTTGCGGTTGTAATAACTATATTAATAACTACATAACTATAATTATAGTTTAAGGTGTGTGTTAAGTTACCAACATGTTATTTGCGACAAGAATGGTAGTATATTTACTGATTAATAACAAAATAAATCATGAATATATTCCTCCAAGGTATATTACTGACATAAACGACTATTTCATAAAAATGTCACTAATATACCTTGGAGGAATATGTTAATGATTTCTTTTGTTATTAATCAGTAAATATACTACCATTCTTGTCGCAAATAACATTTTGATAACTTACGACCTATAACTGAGCTGCAATTTGCAAAAAACGTGATAAAATTTGAATTTCGCGCTCCAACCTAAGCCTCCACCTTAATGATTTTGCATGGACTTCTTTTGATTTAACTGAAATTCAAACATTGATTTCGAATACAAATAGTAACGACTTTTAGAAACTAATATTGAATATTATTAAACATTATTATACATATTATTATAATTAACAACACGCAGTAGTCCTCCTTTAGTTTTGTATAAATCCGCAGTATCAAAATGATCACTGCAAATTACACTTGAACTAGAAGGTACCCAATTAATTTCGCTTCTACATTCTCTTATTATTTTGATCCAATCTTTCCTCCATACTTCATTTCCTGGAAACCTAAAAAAAATATAGTTAGGATAAAGTGGTAGGTTAGGTATGCAATTTAATTAGTAAAAAGTAATAATAATACGTATTAGTATTTGATACCAAAAGTATCAATCTCCCATAATTTAGGGTAATTAACTCTTTAAATAATTGACAACACTGGTCTTGTGGTTGAGGTTTTGTGTTCCAAAAAGTACATATTTTTGTCATGTTAAAAATAAAGATATTAAGTGATAAATTACGGACTTACCTATGATAGGTGATTCCCTGACATTTTTTCTTAAAACCACTATGATTCCGACAGCATTTTACCACACAAGATGGCATATTATATTTTTTTCTGAACACTAGAGTAACGACGTCTGTCAAACGAGGTCTGTCGCCTAATGGCGGCCGATCGACACACTATGGTGTGAATGTGTGCGTGAAAACTCGTGCGTACAAGCAAACTGACACACTATGGGTGCTTCAATTGTTGTTTAGCGAAGTTCTGTCCGCCTTTTTTTTACGTCCATGATTATTTCTTTGTCTGTCATAAAATTCATGCAGAAATAGAATCTCCGTTGGTGTCATTTATTGGTGGAAACAAGTCATCTTATGCTGTTTAACATTTATCTAAGTATCTAAAGTAAGTTAGCTTAGTGAAATCGTATATTAGCTCTAGCACCTGATAACCCATGAACTGGTGACGCCTGGACCTTTAAATAAAGGCCAATAACGACCACGCACCAAATAGTCGGACGATAACAATTAATCAAGATGATCGTGGTCCTACTCGGTTTGACGGTAGTCAATGCCGCAACTCCCATTACTTTCCAAACTCTCCACTGGGATTCCACCATGAGTTGAAGACGCCGCATTACCCAAAGGAACGGTTCCACAATAGTCGATTGCCGATGTTCGAGCCAGAGGTGACCAGAATGACCGTGACAAAGAGTTGGAAACCACCGTAATACCCGACTCAGGTGTAGAAGCGACTACATACGCGGTAGATATGAAAGACGAGATAGAATTCGTTCCCGTGCGCTATCGGTAGTTCAATGTAATTTTATTTAAATAAGACTTAATCTACGTATCTAATAATCTGTGGTTTTTATTTGCGTTTGTTTCTAAGTTGCAGAAATAGGTGCCAGTTCTGTTGTTCATCTGTTTTAACTAAAAATTAACTCAAATAATATGCTATTGTTCATTTAGACTAAAATATTAATTTACCTCGAGAAGATCAGCACTGGTTGTCCGTCACAAGACTACCAGCACATGCTGGGTTGGGACCGTTTCATAACGACACTAAACTTCTTCTACACTTATATATGTTTTCTTTATTTCTATCTAATGATTTCCTTAAGTGGGCTCCACAATATTCTTGCCCGGGGCGTCAGTTGACCTAATGCCAGAACTGACTGTATTTAAATGTACATCCAAGCGGTCTTCTTGAATCACCTCGCCCGATGGTGAAAACTGTGTGAAGATCAGTGCCGGTAGCAGGAACATTGTCGACTACGTAAACAAAACCGTAACTCGCGAAATGTCAAAATTGCCATACTAATTTTTAGTTCCACTTTTCACCGCCGCAGCGCTGTTTTTTTTTAATACAAAAATAGTCGAAGGCGATACGGAAACGTTGTCGCAATTGTTCATGCTAGCCCTACTGATGTGTAGGTAGTTTATCGTGTTCAAACGAACACACGCGGGGCTTTGTCCTATAATATGTAGTGATTACTATCCATGTCCACTCCATATCAAAAACCAATTGTCATATTATTTACCCAGAACGCTCCCGGAGGAAAATATTATATGTTTCCCACAAACATCCTGAAGCCATTGACTGTAATTGACAATAAACTGACTTTTATAAGATGTTTTCGTTCGGAGCTCGAGTGTTTTATTGTTTTGTGAGAAATAGAAATGGAATGGAAGGAATACTTCAGGCTGGTACGGGTATAGTTTATTTAATAGCATATTTAAATAAATAGCCAGGGGCGTGTCGGCGCGCTTATTGTGGGGTTCCGAAGTAAGTAATTCTGATTAGAAGATTTATGGGAGAAACTTATGCATTGATATATAGAAATGTACTAGCTCTTACCCCGCGTCTTTGCCGTCACAAAATAATATATAGCCTATGCTACTCAGTGGTATTATACCATTATGTACGAGAAAAACGTTTAAAATTAGTTTTCTAAATTCAAAAAATCGTTTTAAAAATTCTTTTATTAAATAAAAAAAATTAAAAAGATAAGATGTCTATACTCACGCTTATATTTTTAAACCACCAGCGATTTTAAATCAACTTTATTTGCGGACCAAAAACATGCCACCCACATGATACTGAAGCAATGCGACAACAAACATTAAATATGGAATACAAAGTTGTTTTTGCTGCTGTGCCACGCTCACAGTTAAAGCACGATGTGTTATTTAAACGCAAATAGATTTGTCCTTTCAACAGCGGTAAGGTTAGTAACGTCGATAAAATCTCTTAGCGTCATTCCCAAAGAACCTCATAGTAATTATATTCTTTTGTTTGATATTAACATAACTAACTAACCATTTCATAATACTGACAGTAGACCTCCAACATTTTATTATGAGGAACAAAATATGCCTTAATATCCACAGACATTGACAAATGAACCGTCATCTCGGTACATCTCGGAAATCCTAAGAAACCGAGTGAAGGATGGATGCGGACCTTATTATTATAACGGTCGTTCTATTTGGTATTTATAAAGTATCTTATATTATGGGACAACCCAAGGAATTCGCATTTCGTCCCACTTTAAAAAAAAAAGTTATTTTGGAGCTATTTTCTGTAAAACTGAACGAAAAAATATGCAGCACTTTCTATACTATCTATATCTATACTAATATTATGCTAGCGACCCGCCCCGGCTTCGCGCGGGTAGACATTCATCAAATATTTTGTCTACCCGAGCGAAGCCGGGTCGGACAGCTAGCATAATAAATAGTCTATGTTACTCAGTGATAATGTAGCTTTCTAATGGTGAAAGAATTTTTGAAATCGGTCCAGTAGTTTCGGAGCCTATTCAATACAAACCCACAAAAATTCAAAAATACAAATCTTTCCTCTTTATAATATTAGTATAGATATAGATAGTATAGGAAGCGTTATATATTTTTTTGTTCAGTTTTACAGAAAATAGCTTCAAAGTATTTTTTTTTTTTAAGTGGGACGAAATGGGATCTCCTTTGGGTTGTCCCATTAAAATTGGCGCTGCCCGACTGGGTATTTTATCTCCACCTTACAGAAGACCGCACTCAAATAACACTACTTGATGTAGTGTTGTGTTTCTGGGGTAACTCGGTAAGTAAAATTGCCAGTGCTCAACGAAGATACGCTACGCAAGTAGAAATGCTGCTAACACAGTGAGTCCTCACAACATGGTGTGCAACGCGTTAGTCATACCCCTGGTATTGCTAGCGGCTACTGGCTACGGTAACTGCTTACCACCAGATGAGCCGTATGCTTGTGTGCCACCTTAGTGGTATAATTTTTTTTATAGTTGTGTCCTTGTCTTGTACATTAATACGGTATAGCCTTCTCTTTCTGTGTGTGGAGAGCAGAACAACTTCTTGCCTCTATTAGTGGCTCTCTATACGTAACTTTAGTTGTTTGTTACGTTCCAGAGTTATTTTGTAACTTATCGATATCGATATCGGTCAGTATCGATAGTTCGTTATCACTACTATCGAAAGCATTTGGCTTAACACGTTCATTAGATTGGTCGACAAGGTTTTTCGCTTCAATAGTAATCCACAATTGGTATATTACTCGTTTAGCTAGCCTACTCAAGTGACATTACAGGCAAATAGAAATTGAGGTGGCTATTATTCCATTTCATCGTTTAGTACTGGCTCGGTGAACAAGGCGATTTTGTGAATTAGTAGGGCTGCTAAGTTTGTTACCCTGGTTTTTTTTTTCGCGAGGTGCTTTTTTTATACCACTAAGGTGGCAAACAAGCATACAGCCTGCCTGATACTAAGCGGTAACCGTAGCCTATGGACGCTTGCAACACCAGGGGTATCACTCGAGCTTTGCCGACCCTGCAGATATCTTATTATTTTTCTTACTTACTAAAGTATTATTATAAAGAGAAAAGATTTGTATTTATGTTTGTAATTAATAAACTCAAAAACTATGAAACCTTCATGTTTTTTTATACAATGTGTGGCAAACAAGAATACGGCCCGCCTGATGGTAAACCGTTAAAGTAGCCTATGAACGCTTGCAACACCAAGGGTATCACTCGAGCTTTGCCGACCCTATTAATCTTTCACCAGTAGAATCCTTTATGTATGCTAGTAACTTAGGTCTAATGTGGGCGTAGTCGCGGGAAAAAACTGGTATTTCATAAATTCTTATTTTTTAAATTATTTTTATACCACTAAGGTGGCAAACAATCATACGGCCCGCCAGATGGTAACCGGTTACCGCAGCCTATGGACGCTTGCAGCACCAGGGGTGTCACTCGCGCGTTGCCGACCCTAATTTACTTTTTTATATATTAATTTTAATTTACTTACGAGGTACATACACTTCATGTCCTACTAATATTATAAATGAGAAACTTTGTAAGAATGTATGTATTATTATTATTATTATTATTTGACGAGACCGCTGGTCTAGTGGTTAGTATACCTGACTGTTGCGCTAGAGGTCGCGGGTTCGATTCCCGCCGGGGCTAACATTTCATCATTCTCCTGCCCTTATCCCATATTATTTGGGGTCGGCGCAATATGTATTTCTCTTCCATCCTTCTCTATCAGCCGTCATCTCTGTATTCACTTCCTTTCTGGCCATGTCATCTTTTACACAATCCATCCATCTTTTCTTAGGTCTACCTCGACCCCTGTACCCATCTACGTTCATACATAAAACCTTTCTTACCACGTTATCTTACCCGCCCGCCGGGGCTAACATTTATGTGACAAATATGTTTGCCTTGCGTCTGGGTGTTTGGTATGTATTATAAGTATGTATTTACAAACAAAAAGTATATAAGTATTGTATCAGCTGCTGGTTCCCATAGTACAAGCTTTGCTTAGTTTGGGGCCAGATGGCGCTGTGTGATAATGTCCAAGCATTATTATTATTATTATGCTTAATGTTAGTTGCTCAATCACGTAAAACAGGCTCAGCGGATTTGTATAAAATTTGGGCCCGTATTGTTTATAACCTGTATTAATACGAAGGAAACTTTTATTCCGGTAAAATATGAGATTCTTCTGGGATTGTAAACTCAACGCGCACGAAGTCGCAGACAGATGCCAGTATATACAAAATATAATTAAGCAAAGACAAACTGGTTACTTATCATTTACTTTTGTTAGTAAATTGTTTTTTAGTGTTTAGTAATCATGAAAACAACACGTTTTTCATTATCCGTACTATGGTATGGTTTCTTTACGACTAAACGGATCGTGATGAAATTTGGCAACGAGATAGGTTATAATCTGGGGAAGGCTATCTTTATCTAGAACCACGCGAAGACGCGGGTAAAACCTACTATCTTATAATATGATCCTAAGCCCCAAGCCACAGGATGGATAACCTATTTACTCGGTGCCCAAACCACCCCAAACCAGCATTTGCATGGAGCTATACGATTGATGTGCAACCGTGCGCGCTACCCCGAGATAAGCCGAATTAATTACAATAAATTACCGGGGAATGAATTCCTCTAATTTATTTATCTGTATTATAAGATTTCTCTAAAATTATTAAAGAAGGCATACGCATTTATGAGAATTTGAATCATCGTGTATATTCAGAATCTATATATATAAAAATCAAATGCTGTTCGTTAGTCTCGCTAAAACTCGAGAACGGCTGAACCGATTTGGCTAATTTTAGTCTTGAAATATTCGTGGAATTCCAGGGAAGGTTGAAACGGTGAGAAAATATGGAAAAATTGCGAGTAAAACACTAAAAACGACAAATTAATTTTCCCATACAAACTGTTCTTACCTGTCAAACATTTGATGAATGGTGATAAGAAGTTCACCGGGTCATCTATATTTGATAAATGTCTACCTGTGCGAAGCCGGGCGGGGCCACTAGTAACATTTAGATTTGTAAGTACGTTAATACGTACTTATTATTACTAAGGCGATTACGCCTTGCCGAGGAGTAATGGTTTATTTTGACTTTTTATACTGTGGAAACAAACGGTACAATATTGCTTCCTGGTCTCTTTTCGTGTCTTTCTATCTATCTGTTGCACCTGCTTATATTAGGAACTACTCAAGATATCGCCTAGTTTACTTACAACAGTTATACAATTTAAGAAATATCTTCTTATATCTTCACGCTTTCCCACAAAGGCGTAGGCAGAGGCGTTACAAACTTTTTTTACCACTTTTCATCGAAGATAATTTGTTCCCAACGTGCCAGATGTTGAGTCCATCGCCGTTTCTTAGGCACTTCATACGTCCTTGAATTTCTTCTCAGACATATGCAGGTTTCCTCACGATATTTTCCTTCACCGTAAAGCTCGTGTTGCAGGCCGGTGGGATTCGAACTTGCGTCGCTAGAATAGCAGGCAACGCTTCATACCACAAGGCCACCACGGCTCCAATACAAGAAATATTTTTCATTTGTGATGTTTCTCAACAGCTGGTGCATTTTTTTCAATAAATTCACATTAAATTATAATTTTATTTCGCGCTGACCTTTGCAGAAAAGCGGTGGCAATATCTGAGGGCGCTTTTTCTGAGAATAATATAGCTGCGTCTGTAAAAGGTTCCGTTGAGAAATTATGAGAATATATTTCATGTAACGATTTTTCTAAGAAATAGTTATGAATTATCATATTTCTTTTTATGTTTGTGTTCAAAGTAAGTAATTTGAGATCGATAACATTGAAAGTAGAAATTAATACTTGCGAGTTTATTATTGTATCGGGATACTACGGAGGTTTTCTCGGCGTTTAATTAGCATAATTGGCTTAAAGCTGTTCATTTATTAACACACAGATTAAACTATTTACATAAACAGACCATATTTAAGTCGTTCCGAGCGACCGTACCGTACCGACCGACAGTAGTCTCATATGATTGATATGATATATGATTTTAGGGTTGGCAACGCGCGAGTGATACCCCTGGTGTTGCAAGCGTCCATAGGCTGCGGTAACCGCTTACCATCAGGCGGGCCGTATGCTTGTTTGCCACCTTTAAAATAATAAATATGTTGATATGATGTGACTAAACCAATTTGGTAGCTTTCATTTTGATATTTGTAAATACCTACTTATGTCTAGAAGAATATCATGATTGCTATAATTATGAAAAAAAGTCAAAAAGAAAAACTGTCAAGTGCGAGTTGTACACGCACACCAAGACGTCTGTACTAAAAACAGTAGCAGTAGGTTTAGTGACAAACTTCACTTTGCGGTTCGATCCCTAGACACGGCTACTACACCAACCGCAAGTAATAAGTTTGTAATAGTAAATTCGCTCTGTTATTAGATAATACAGAAAGACACTGAGAATTCCAAGCATCTACTCGTTGCCATTATTAAGTTAAAGCAAAAAAACGAAACGTTTCTCAAAACTAAAACGTTTCTAAGGCAGACCCTATAATTTTATTTTTTGTTGTTAGCGGCAAAAGAAATACACATTTTGTGAAAATTTCAACTGTATACCTATTACCGATCATGATACCTAAAGCCCGCTGACAGACAAACGGACAGCGAAGTCTTTGTAATAGGGTCCCGTTGGTTACCCTTTGGGTACGGAACGAGGAGAGACATAAAAAATAACAATTTTAACACAGTTGTTTAGAGTTGATGAACAACGGTCATGTTAAGGTCTTGCCTGCTATTATGGTTCAATTCTATCGGTTTTGTTTTTGTTATCTGCTAATCCGATTCGGTATAACATATCGTAAAAGCTAGACGTATTGTATCGGAACGGTTTTTCAATTAAATAGTTCGAAAGAGTTTCTTCTGTCAGAATCCCGACGTGGTTTTCCCTTAGGAGTACAGAATGGGGTTCTTCAAGCGGGGTGTGAAGAGATTTCTGAAGGGTCGGCAACGCGTGAGTGCGGCCCCTGGTGTTGCAAGCGTCCATAGACTTACCATCAGGCGGGCCGTATGCTTGTTTGCCACCTTAGTGGTATAAAAAAATGATTCGTCTCATTTATATCTATAGTCGAAAGCCCTTTAGAAACAATCTATCGGTTTCAATACTGTATGTAGCATCTCACACGGTATAGACGTCGTTTTATTGTAGCGTACTTGCAGCCATAGAGGAGTATAGCGGCCCTTTTCAGAGGTATGTCTGGTTAGTCGTTGTCACGTAACAATTGCTTTCACGTGACTCAAGCCCAACCACATGACTGCAGCTTGCATAGATGTATTCGACGCTTTGCACGCTCCAGGCAAACGTGTCCCCTTGTCTCCGCTGAAAAGAGAGCGCATTTACACCGTGACCAAAGTTTAAGAAGCGTTTTTTTATCTGCATGTTTATATTACTGGTGAAGTAAATTTAAAATTATTTTTATATGACTAGGCTTTAGAAACAAGTACTTTCAAATCGACAGAATCTACCACCGGCTTCGAAAGAGGACACTTTTTGTCCAAAGAAAAAATATGTTTAGACAATAGGTACTGTTGGTAGAGTGGTTGGTAAACCGGATTGCTACGCTAGGTCTCCGGGCTCGATTCCCATCAGGACAAAGAAAATATGTGATAAACCATTTATGTAGCTTGTGTTTGGGTGCTTTTTATGTATTAAAAGTACATACGTACTTACAAATAAGGATTATGTCAGTTGTTTTGGAACCAGATGGCTCTGATAATGTGTAAATAATCTGTAGATTTAACATATATTATATCTGCTTAATATTTCGATTCAATTGTATTTCGAGGACTTCAGAACTGGTTCTAGTTTAAATTAAACACGAATGAAAGGGGACAATGTGCGTCCACTTCTATTATCTAATAGACTATTAAAAAAAAAGATATATCCATATCTGTTCCACGAGAATGAAGTCTAGGTAATAAGCAATTCTTTGATAAAGCTAAATAATATTAATGTGGAGTTGTTTATCACAACTTCGTGCCATTATGACGTCATTATTATTAATAATAATAATAATAATGCTTGGACATTATCACACAGCGCCATCTGGCCCCAAACTAAGCAAAGCTTGTACTATGGGAACCAGTAGCTGATATAATACTTATATACATTTTTTTTTGTAAATACATACTTATAATACATACCAAACACCCAGACGCAAGGCAAACAGATTTGTCAGATAAATGTTTGCCCCGGCGGGAATCGAACCCGCGACCTCTAGCCTAGCCGTCAGGTGTACTAACCACTAGACCAGCGGTCTCGTCTTTGTAAGTAAAGGTAGGTAAGTTGTAAGTAAAGTGTAGGAATTGCCGCAATAATAGCATCATAATGGCATGAAATAGTGCTAAATTAAAATAATAGCAGTCTCGAGGCCCAGATCATCAGTACTTGAAACAGAATTAAGGCTATAATGCTGCGTACAGGAGAACTTTTAAACAATTCCTACTATTTGGGTCACCGGGCTATCGGAAATTTGATTACATTTTAGGACTCCATCAAAGGACCGATGAACTGATAATTCAAAATTGAATTTGCAAAAAGGGAACTTCATTTACTGATCGCCTGTTGGTTGAAGAACTCCGGACGGAATACATAAATAATGACTTCGTATTAAATGTAAGAAAAATAATAATTATTACAATTTCAATTTAAGTTCCTTGACAATTCTAGGTTAATGCATAATGTTTAGTTTATAACAATTTTTATATCACATCTAGTGATAAGGCCGCCATTTGAACAGATAAGTATAATTAATTATGTTTCTTTTTTTAATTTTTATTTGGTGTACAATAAGAGTTATCTCTATATAAATTAAATCATTGATCGAACTGGTAGTAAAAGCTGTTTACTGAAAAGTAAGTTACAGGAATTATTATTTATTTTTTATACCACTTAGGAGGCACACAAGCATACGGTCCACCTGATGGTAAGCAGTCACCGTAGCCTATAGCCGCTAGCAATACCAGGGATATATGTATCGAGTACCCAACCCTGTGGTTGATGAGTAGTCATTGTACTAGCAGCATTAGGTACCCCGTGGAGCACTGGCAACCGTACCGCAGAAACACAACACTAAATCAAAGTAGTATAGAAAGAAATGGCAATTAGACACATAACATTTTAAATATTGGTATATTTAATTATGGTAATTTATTGACACAAAACAGATTAAACTATTTACAAAAACATATCTTAACCTACCTACTTATAGATAAAAATCTGACCCAAACCGGAATCATGCGGGAGCGTGCCAAGAAATAAATATTAAAATAACTTTGGAATTCTAGCAAATTAATTTAGGCTATCAGCATTGCCATACAGCGGGGCAATGCTGCCAGCCTTCTTGGCACCCTCCCGCGTGACAGCGATTTGGGACAAGTGTTTTATTTGTTTTAATTGTTTATATTAGGTTAGTTTTTTTTTCTTTTTAAGTAGTTAATGCACAATTTAATTGTATCTTATCCATTAGAATTTGATTTTGTTAATAAAAATAAATATTTAGGCAAACATAAAGCTTCTAATATACTGGTTCTAAATCTTTTAATGACGACGAACCATTTGACAATATTTCAGTTTTACCCTGGACCAACAACTGTGTGGTTGTAATTATATTTATATTAAAGGGTTGCTCTATCATATAAGTGACAAAATCTAAAAAAGGCCTAGACTTATAAAGTAATTTTCGTATCTCATTTCAAATGAATAGACAAGTTTAATTACAACTTTTCAAATAAACGGTGTAAGTAGAGGCCACTTCAAAGAGGTCGCGTTCACTTACACCCTCAACGGCTCTTAGGTTGAAAACGAGATTTTTCACTCGAGAAAAATGCGAAGCCTTTAAAACATTATCTAGGAACGTTTTCGCTATCATCGCGTCATAATATATTTCGGTATTGCGATGCTCTTCGCTCGCGTATTCCTTTCATCTTTATTGTGAAAATAAATTTCTCAGAAAAGGTTTCCTTTTATTTAAGCGTAGGTTCTAGAAGCCGCGAGTTTTATTCTCGCCTGGGCAAACATTGTCTGGCATTAAGTTACATAAAAAAAAGTAAAAAACGTTTTTATCGTAAATGATAAAAATAGCAGTGTTGGATATCTATTCCCCGCAAGCCTAGAGAAAATAAAGACTCCGTGAATTTTAAAGGGACGTAATAATAATTTATTACCATTTAAGAGAAGACTTTACAAGGTTGTAATTAATAGGTACAGAGTGAAGAAGCTTAGTCTAAAAACATAATTAACTGCAACTAGCATCTTAGCTAGGCTAATAAAAACAGTCTCTCAGCCCAAGAAGAGTACAGTTACGTCCTTAAAGTTATATAAATTACTAGCTGTACCCGCGACTTTGTACGCGTGAAATTATTTTTTATTCCAATTTCAAGGCTTTTTGTTGCGCCGTACCCAATTGTTTCTCAAATAAAAAGTAGCTAAAAATATGTTAATGCAGCTTATATCTGTATGAAATTTGCAATGGAGGTACCATTGCAAATTTCATACAGATCCATTCGGCTGTTGAGGCGTGAAGAGAGAATATTATATGTTGTGTATGCATGTGTGTGTCCGTGTGTGTATGTGTGTACACATAGTTCTTTCATTTAACAAATAAGTTATTAATTATATAATGTAGGTAGATATACATCACATTCGTGTCGAGAAACTCAGAGTACTTAGGTGTCTATCTGAAATCCCTTAGTCACGTAACAATGAGCGTGCGACAGAATTTAATCTCGAACATTGATTGCTCGTAAATTGTCAGAGTAGTTTAGGAGTTGGTGGTCGTAAACTGTATGCGTTGTTATGATAATATTAATTACTAGCTGTTTCCCCGCGACTTCGCTCGCGTATCAGTATAATATAGCCTATGTTACTCAGTGATAGTGTAGCTTTCCGACGGTGAAATATTTTTTGAAATCGGTCCAGTAGTTTCGGAGCCTATTCAATACAAACATACACACACACACAACAAAACAAATCTTTCTTCTTTATAATATTATTATTCCCATTATTTATTTCAAATCTTAGTCAAGGTGTTTTTTTACAATATTCTTAAAAAAAAAACGTATAGATAATGTTTAGCCATTATTACAAGTTTCCATCTAATCCCAACAAAGCAAAGCTTGTAGCATGGGTACCAGATAACGATTAGAATTATTAAATACTCTTTTATCACGTCAAATGTTACCTTGGCTTAAATTGAACCCGCAGTACCTAGCAGTCAGTGGTCCGCTCTGCTATATGGTAGCGTCGGGCTAGTGACTGTGCAACCTGCACTAACACAGGCAGGCTGCACAGTCAGAGTGCATCACCTATAATGCAGTCCTATTCGGGCTCTGTCTGAGAAGCGTAACCGAACAATGGAGGCTAAGACCAAAAAAATGCTTTGTACATAACGTAAAAATATGCGACAGTAGCTCCTCGCCTAGGATTTCACTCATTTGCCAACTGTGTTTGTACGAGGTAGGAATATTTGAATTTGATTTAACATCTTTAGTCGCTGATTTTATCACATGCTAGAGACACCTCGTGACTTCATCTGCACGGAGTGGCGATATAATCCAATTGAATTACCGTTTTATCAAAGCTCCTATCGCTTAATTTTACCCTAACTTTGTAGTTTTACGGGTAAATTTTAGATTTACGAGATTTAAGATGTTTTTTTTTAAATTTATTTCGTCCTCACTATTGGGGTCGGCATAATGTCACTAAACAGGGAACAAAGTTTATCGTTAATTTTATAAGCTTTTATTAAGTTTCATCTGTGCGGTGTGTACAACTTGCAAGTTACATTTGATCCACTTCCCATTGGCATACACGTTTTGGTTCCCGTGACAAATGCACGATTACCTAATGACCACCGTTTTTAATCCAATATGGCGGACGTCACAAAATAAATATTGATCATCCCCACAGTTACCGCTTTAAAATTAAAGGGGACCTACAAATGCGTTTGTTTTCTTTGGATTTTTTTGCGAGAACGGAAATACCTTTATTTCGAACTCGACTCCTCCGAGATATTCATTTGTGTAGATGTATATTCTTGTTTTATTATTTAAAAAATGGTAATAAAAACTCCATAAAATTATCAGATTTATAGTTATGCAGGCAACTAAAATGGGTTCTCTGAATTATGACCTCCATGAATTGTTTTATGGGCCGGCTCTGAATCTCGGTGTACTATCATGTTTTTTGTTTCAGATAACATTTTTAATGGAGTTGTGAACCGTCGTGTTCTTTTTTTATACGACAAAGGTGGCAAACAATACGGCTCTCCTGATGGTTGGCGGTTAAGAGAATTACCTTAGTGCCTGAAAATACACAACGAAGTCATATGACTTTCATATTTAATCTGGATCTCATATTTTAGTAGCCTGTTCTACATACATACATACATATCATGACATCACGTCTCTCGAAGTGTAGGCAGAGAGTATAGAGCGACTTAAGCGAGATAAATACTTAATAGCCGTGAACAACCATGGCAGTTTGGAGCAAAGGTCATATATCCCACATGATATTTGTACCCGTGGTGTGGCATCGGGTAAATTTCAAACAATTAAAATCAATAATTATTTCGGGGGTAGAACATTAAAGAGAAAACTGCCAATACTGTTTAATGAAATGCCCCGCGACTTAAGAGCGGAAACTAACAAAAAGAAATTTGCCAGGGTATATAAGCAGTACCTGTTAGAGCTATGTGATGTCAATAACTGAACTTGTTAGTACATTCACTGGCTGCGTGCCTGCTCAGTGGCTGCGTTGATGAACTCAGCGCAGACCGAACCTAAGCCTCACCGCGTAAGGCTGAGTAGGCACGCAAAACACGAGCTCAATTTAACTATCAATGTTACTGTGAGCCTAATTTTATAATTTTTAAATATGTATTTTCGATTCTTGTTATTTTATTTTTTATTGTCATACCTATTATTATTATTGTAAGTCCGAGTGCGACAAATTTCCACAGTCAAACCGAGTAATCGGTTTTGTGGTAACCAAAAAAATTGTAAGTGTTATTTTCATAAAATAAAGAAACTTAAAAAAAAAAAAAAAAACTTATAAAAAAAATACTTGAGTTACACATCTCTTCTGCCTGTTGCAGTAAAGTTCATAATGCAGTAATGTTCTGCAATTAAATATTATATTCAAGAACAATCGCAGTTTAGGGACGCTGAACTAAATTTGACTTGTCGAAGAAAATTATAAAAATTGCAGGAAATGTTACTAAAACTTTTTGAAGGGAGAAAATGGTCACACATGTATTCAATGAATTGTTTCTAGGGAGTTGACAAAGAAATTAACAGATGGGTATACAAATTAATAAGCTATTTACTAAGCTTTACAGTTACATTTCCCGTGGCAAAATTGGACGAAGAACTTAAAGTTCGCAACTTAACGGCGTTGTCTGCTTGGTAATAACATAAGGGCTTTTAGAGAAAATATAATTGGATTTTAACTAACACCTCCGAGAGACGTCGTGTGATTGCGCGTTTCCAATGTTCCAGAGTGGCCTTGTGACGATTCTGAATTTTATTTTAAAATCATTTAATCAATATAGGGTCTTATAAAGCACTTATGAAGGCCTACTTTACCAAAAAAGCCACCTGTAAAGAACCATAATGTAACAATATAAAATGTTCAACAAAATTCTTCTAGACATAAATATTTACTAAGATCAAAATGAAAGCTACAGAAAAGCCATGTAGGTTGTATCACTGCATTCATATTATAATTAATTTGAAGATACTTACTTCTTCAACTCTTAACAATGTATTAGCTTCTCAAAATCAAAATCAAAAATCATTTATTCAGTTTAGGCTCTAATAAGGCACTTATGAAGGTCTAAATTACCACCGGTTCGGAAAAAAAGCGACGTGAGAAGAACCGGCAAGAAACTCAGTGCTCTGTCTTTATTTTCATGTAACAATCATGATATAACAATTTGTAACAAAATTCTTCTAGACATTAGTACAAAATTACAGATCTCAAAATGAAAGCTACCAAGTTGGTTTTGTCACTGCTTTCATGAAATACATATTTTAAACTATTACAATTACCAGGAGCGGGGAGCCACTTGTTCTTTTAGTTTAGTTTATATTACAGTTGGTACGCCTGACTGATAAGGTATGTTTAGGTTGGCAAGGTTAGGCAAGGTTGGTTTGTATGAAACATCCACCGAAATCGTCGTAAAATTGGAATAAATTGCATCCGTGTGAAGCCGGGCGTGTCGCTAGTCTATACTAATATTATAAAGAGGAAAGATTTGTATTTTTGTGTGTGTGTAAGTTTGTATTGATTAGGCTCTGAAACTACTGGACCGATTTCAAAAGTTCTTTCACTGTTTGAAAGCTACATTATCACTGAGGAACATAAGCTATATTTTATATTGATAAGCGGGTGAAGTCGCGGGGAAACAGCTAGTCTATAATAAAATGTGCTTTGCTTTGTACGATGCTAATTTGTAAGTTACAGTAAAATTTATATAGATATTTCTTTCAGCAGAGCAGACTGTGTTTTTTATTTTCACTCTAATCGCTTTTTACTGTGACAGTATTGTTTTTCTTTTCCAGCGCCGTAATTCTGCCAGTCCCACGCGCCGCATCCAGCCTCGTCTTGTACAATGGAGACTAGCCCGAGCTCGCTTCCAACGAGATAGCTTTAATTACTCGACACATGCGGCAGGACGCATTTACTATTGCTTTATTTACTCTATTCTATATTCTTATATGTTTGTTATATTAAGGTCTATTCGTGGAACAGACTTTAATTAAAATATCTGGTGTTTAATACTGTGACATCTTTCGTTCAAATTAGGAGCCGCTGACTGGGATAGTACTTTCACCTTGCATGAAATGACAGACCTAAAATGCTATTCTACGACGTCATAACTCGATTGTCAAAATTGTTAATTATCCTATTAAGAATATATAAATGATTCAGGGCTAAGCGGAATTATGTTATAGCTATATGTGCTTACTCTATTTCCACGTTGCGACGTTGCTGAAGTATTTAGTTGTGTAAGAGGACTCTCTAAATAACAGTGCCGGTAGCAGGAACATTGTCGACAACGTATTCGAAAACGTAACTCGCGAAATGTCGAAATTGTCATACTATTTTTTAGTTCAACTTTTCACCGCCGCAGCGCTGTTCATTGTCCAATACAAAAATAGTCGAAGGCGATACGAAAACGTTGTCGACAATGTTCCTGCTACCAGCACTGATTATCAATATGACAACTGTGTTACAACATCTTGGTCTCGTTCATACACGTATCACATTATCTTTATATTTATAACTAGCTTCTCTTCGTCCGCGTTGAGCTTAGAATCCCAGAGGAACCTAGCATTTTCCCGGGATAAAAAGTACCCAATGTGTTAATCCAGGCTATAAACTATCTTTGTTACAAATATCATCCAAATCCGTGTTGTAGTTTTTGTGCGAAAGAGTAACAAACATCCATACTTACAAACTTTCACATTTTTAATAATTTTATTAGTAGGATACAAATTCTGTCTCTCTGTTTGTTTCACCCAAAACGTCCCAGTTTCCGCCTCCGGGGACGTACTCAGCTTATCTGTCAAAACCGTTTGACGTTACACGTTTCGTTCCACAAACAACCAAGATAGTTTGAAAAAACTAACAGTTGAAAATAATTACTAGCAAATGATGTACGTACAACCCTAAAAATAACCTGTATCCCTGACCTTACACTGAAGACGGGCTCGCGTGTTCACTCACTATGCCTCAAAAACCCATTACCGGCTAGACCGCACGCTCCACGCAACCATAATTGCACCCATACCATCCTCGTTAGCACTTAATATACGTACCTAAAATACACATGTATTCTGTTTTATCCAAATAATAGCGGCCCGCCCTAGCTTCGCACGGGTAGACAGTTATAAATTTTTTTGTCTACCCGTATTTTAAAGCCGTGGTGGCCTTGTGGTTGAAGCAACGGGCCTGTCACCTGATGGGCCCAGGTTCGAGTCCCGGCCTGTACCAATGAGTTTTTCTAAGCTTAAGTACAGTGATTAATCACACCATGAGCTTTTAAAAAGAGAGGTAGGACGATTTGGGATTTCCCGTGGGTTATCCCATTTAAATTGGAGCCGCCCGACTGGGGACTGTACCTCCGCCTTACAGAAGACCGCAGTGAAATAACACTACTTGATGTAGTGTTGTGTTTCTGCGGTAAGTAAGGTTGCCAGTGCTCCACGAGGATACGCTGGGCTAGTAGTATTGCTGCTAGCACAGTGAGTCCTCATCAGCAACATGGTTGGCACCCCGTAGTGATACCCCTGGTATTGCTAGCGGCTATAGGCTACGGTGACTGCTTACCATCAGGTGGGCCGTATGCTTGTGTGCCACCTTAGTCGTATAAAAAAAAAAAAAATTGACCTTTTCAGGCAATGTTTTTTTTTTTCTCTCCGTAAGAACCATCCTCGTACTTCAAGGAATATTCTAAGAAGAGAATTAGCGAAATCGGTTCAGCTGCTCTCGAGATTTGCGCTTAGCAACACATTCAGCGATTCATTTTTATATTATAGATATAGACAATATATAGAAGTATTACTGATACAATGTAACATATTTCTGGGAACATATTTAGACTCGGTTTTCGAAAACGTATCTCTCAAAATGTTCATACCAATTTGTAGTTCCACTATTCGCCGACGCAGCGCTGTTCATTTGCCCATGAAAAAATTGTCAAAAGCGAAACGAATTCGCAGAACGTATATGCAAACAAAATAATTGCGTATACAGCCACTGCCCAGTACTTAGTTGGATGGTTGACTTCACAAAGAACATTGAGCTCTGTCCTAACCTACACATTACACAAGTACACATGTTTATTGTGTCGATTCTGTTGTACAAAATTACTTAACCTAACTAATTTGACTAAAAGTTTTACTATCCCTTTCTCATGTGGGGGGTTAAACAAGGATAGCAATATTTTGAAACCTGTCAAATAAGTTTAGTTTAATGATTTCTTACAACAGGATTGGCACTATCTAATATCACCTTAACCTTACCCTCATAAATGTTCGTATCATAAGAGACAATATTATCAATCAGCTCCTTTGTAGATGACTTGACCTTGGAATGATGCACCATAAAATATCGGTTGAACATTCAGCTGGAACGGTTCATTAAACTCTTACTTGACGGGGACGATAGAGCTGACGTATAGGTACTAAGTGTGGAATAAGTACGTGATAATATAATACAGCGCTCACAATGCTGCCAGCATTCTTGGCAGTCTCCCGCTTGATTCTGGTTTGGGTCAGATCTTTTATCTATAAATAGGTAGGTTAAGTTTCTGTTTTTTGTAAATAGTTTAATCTATGCTGTTCTTTTATACCACTAAGGTGCCACACAAGCATACGGCCCACATGATGGTAAGCAGTCACCGTAGACTATAGCCGCTAGCAATACCAGGGATATCACTAACGGGTTGTTAACCATGTTGTTGATGAGGACTCACTGCTAGCAGCATTACTACTAGCCCAGCGTATCCTCGTGGAGCACTGGCAACCTTACTTACCGAAGAAACACAACACTACATCAAGTAGTGTTATTTCGCTGCGGTCTTCTGAAAGGTGGAGGTACAGTCCCCAGTCGGGCGGCTCCAATTTGAAATGGGAAAACCCACGGGAAATTTAACACGCGTTATTAATTAGGATTTAGTCCTGTGATTTTCTTAGAAAGAGTTTTTTAGCACAAAACATACATTAGTTCTTGAAGAGTAAAAAGATAGCTAAAAAACTCACGTGATTAACGGAAGATCTCAAAATTAAGTCACCTTTGTAACAAAAAAACTAAATCAAAATCGGTTCATCCGTTTAGGAGCTATTATGATGCCACAGACTGACAAACACACAGGTTAATGTTATAATACCCCTATTTTTACGTCGGGGGCTAAAAATGAATAAGCTATATTAGGCCTTTGTTGATGATGATGCTGAAACGAGAGCGTATGAACGTATAAAGGTGGGAAAATTGTATGCAAATCACATTTACCAATGAGAAACTTCAATTGGCTACACTCCGACTGGCTAACCAAAAGATAGCTAACATCTAAATCTAAATGATTTATCTACTTTCCACGTATTCCACACAGTGGAAACTCTTTCAATGGAAATCTCGCGATAACTTAAGCCATTTTCTTGCACTATTTCATTCCGTTCTCGCTTCATAAAGTATGGTAGGTACGGTCTTTCTTGCATGAATATGAAATCGGGTTCTATGAATACATTGAACATCCTAACAGATATTATAAATGCGAATTTATAATATTACTTGGTTATTTTGTTATATTTATTTATTTATTTATTAAGGTCCTTCAATACTGAATACATTAATCAATACATATAGCAAGTATAAGCTAAATCCTAATGATCCAGTAATTACAGAAGAACACAGCATGCACTAAATATTAACATAATGTTTTTTTTTTATACCACTAAGGTGGCACACAAGCATACGGCCCACCTGATGGTAAGCAGTCACCGTAGCCTATAGCCGCTAGCAATACCAGGGGTATCACTACGGGGTGCCAACCATGTTGCTGATGAGGACTCACTGTGCTAGCAGCAATACTACTAGCCCATCGTATCCTCGTGGAGCACTGGCAACCTTACTTACCGCAGAAACACAACACTACATCAAGTAGTGTTATTTCACCGCGGTCTTCTGTAAGGCGGAGGTACAGTCCCCAGTCGGGCGGCTCCAATTTAAATGGGATAACCCACGGGAAAACCCAAATCGCCCTACCTCTCTAAAATGATTCTATCTCTCTAATGTATTTGAGTTACAAGTTATATCATGAACTTGTGCACACACTGTCAGGGGTACCTACGGACGGACTATACATCCTTCTTTGTAACTACAATCTGTAGTGCGAGCATGAATAATTTGCGACGTTTTGGTATCGCCTTCGACCATTTTTCTATTGAAAATGAACAGCGCTGCGGCGGTGAAAAGAGGAACTAAAAATTATTATGACAATTTTTACATTTCGCGATTTACGTTTTTGAATACGTAGGCGAAAAATGTTCTTACGGCACTGAAAGGTTTTTCTCTGGAACCAAGCAGGCGAAGCCGCTTCCCGCCGTTTATACGCTTCGATTTTTAAAATTCGCAATGGATTTTAATGCGATTTTCACTAATCGACGATGATTTTCATGTAATTAATTTAGGTTTGTTTCAAACCCGTACCAAGCTGGGGCGGGTCGCTGCTAGGTGCTTGAAATTTGTATATTTTACATAATAACATAAAACTTTCAAGCTTCTAGTAAGGATTGAGAGCCTCTGCATTGTTAAATTTTATTTTATTTTTATTTTAAAAGTTATCCAATTTCAGTTAGTTTATATTTCAAGCAACATAAAGGTTGATTAAGCGAGAAAACATTGCTAATAGCGCTTCTTTGTATAGGAAGAACTATTTTTGTTATTCGTAATGTTGTAGTGCGTAGCATCAGCATATAGGTACCTATTACGCACGTAGGTACTTCCCTATTAATATTCCTTGTACTAACACGGGTTTCCGAACATGTGCCCTGACGCATCAAAGCATACATAGGTAAAGTCGATCAGAATTAAACTCGGTACATATTTATCATTCAAACTATGTGGCTTTTTCCCCCGATTTCTGTACTCATATCCGTATATCATCTAGCATTTATCAGTTATATTTAAGGTTACATGCTTTCCTATTTCAACGGGCCAAGTCACGCGCGAGAGCTAGTAAGGAATATCGAAATCTTTACGGTTCTGTTCCAAATCAATCCCAGTACAAATATTTGATAACAGGCCGCCTATAATAACAGCTTCAGTAGTCCATAGGAAAAATCTCATTTGAAGGCGTATTTGGCTTACCTGAGGCAAAGAGGAATCAAAGGAACTTAATAGGGATACGGCAAACATTTACATAGTCCGTACTGCTGTGCATGGTAGGCGAAAAAGGAGATTTTGTATCTGAAAATATTATGGAGCGGTTAGTAAAGTTGCCAGTGCTCCACGAGGATACACTGGACTAGTAGTAATGCTGCTAGCACAGTGACTCCTCATCAACGACAGGGTTGGCAACTCGTTAGTGATATCTCTGGTACTGCTAGCGGCTATAGGCTGCACTTAAGTTAGACAATCTCATTGATCCACACCAGTGGGATTCGAACATGCTTCGCTAGAATTGTAGGTAGCGCTTTACTTTATACCACAAAGCCACCGCGGTTGATCCTAATAACTTTCTTGTATCAATATTACGTCATAACTATCATCGAGTTATGCAAATATTTTGACGTAATAAAGAATTGCGTTGAACATAAATTTAATCTCGGCACCGTCGGATATAATAATCTCCCTAACGCAGTGCGGTGGCGTTTACCAAATTAATTATACGTGACGCGACGACAGGGATATTAACGAGGTCATTGTTTCCCCACAACCAGGGTTTTCGGTTATAGTCGGTTACAGCCATGACCGGTTGTGGCACAATACAGATACATCATTGTAAATACATCATCATTTGGTCGGCAACGCAAAGGCTACGGTAACCGCTTATCATCAGGCGGGCCGTATGCTTGTTTGCCACCATAGTGGTTTAAAAATCAAAAACAAGTAGGCGTTAATTATTCCGCTTGGGCACGTGTAGTGACGGGCGTTGCCATTTGCCATGTAAAGAATACAACCAATTTATGGGATGCGGAGGTGGTCCCAGCCCGAGCAAGAGTAACTTGCGACTATTTTATTATGGAAAAGTTAACAGCGCTGCGGCAGTGAAAAGTGGAACTTAAAAGTCGTATGAAAATTTTGTCAATTTGAGAGTAACGTTTTCTAATACGTAATCGATAATGCTCTTGCTACCGGCACTAAATTGTGTTTTTAAAGTGCTGGGCAAGGCTCGGAGACTCGGTATTCCAAGTTGTATCCAAATACCGATGCGATCCAGGTTGCTTACCTTCACAGACTGATCGGTATGAGCATTAGCGGTTATTGAGCACCATGTTGGATGATATACGTAGCCGTTTATGTTACCTTGTAATATTATCTTATTTATTTCCAGACTTCAAAGCCTTAATCTTAAAGGTACTACATAAATAGCCAGTTTTATGCCTACGCCTGCCCAATGAGTTGAAGTGAAGGTAAATCGGTTATTAAGCGATTTCCCTTTGATGTGTACACACCCTTATGGTTTTCATGAAACTATATTATGAGGGCTAAAAATATGGTAGCCTTGTACCTAATATTTTAGTTAGGCTGAATTTTGACGTAAAATCGTTCCTGACGCACGCAATCCAGCGGGAGTGATTTCGTGAGAATTTGTGCAAAAACCACCCAACCAATAAAATCATAAAAACGCAGCCTATATTGATTTTCAAATATTGTTACCCCATTTCACGCCTTTAAGGGTTGAATTTTGGCCTGATACACTTATTCAATTATTAATGTACAGAAGTACTTCTGCGAATTTCCAATAAAAAGTGTATCTAATCTTACTTCTCCATACAAACTTTGGCCCCTTATTTCATCCCTGTAGGGGGTGAATTTTGTAATTCCCTTCATAGCGGATACCGAAGTCATAATAACTATCTGAGTGCCAAAAGCGCAATACGTTCAGTGGTTTGTGCTGTGTTGATAGATCCATTTAAGACCCGTATAAAAAAAGTAAGCAGAAAGTGGTGGATAGTATACGTCATGTATAGGTGTATAAATGTTGAACATACATCCACAAATATCAGAGATCAACGAACTACCTATACCAAGTTATGACCAGTTGAAGTTCTATAGGGAAATCCTATATTTGCAACACTAGGTCCTTGTAAATAACATCAGTGATCCACTATACCATGTATACCATCATACCTAAGTAGGGATAACTGTAGAACCACACATCCGTATTACGTTACCAATAAAAAAAATTTGGTGTGGCACTCGGAGACTGCCGCGGTAAAGCTATTGCATAGCATTTTTTATCAACTTATGCAATTATAATTATTTATTTATTTTATTAATGCAGTATTTTTTTATATACCTATATACTTTCTCACAAACAGCTGATTACGGTAGTTTTCCAATACAACCAATGCCACCTAAAGGCGGGTTGCTGAACTAAAGAGACAAGCGTGATATTTCAAAAAGTCATTAAAAGTTCTGGTATTTATCGATAGATGGAGTTGTCGGTCGGAGTGGAGGGTGTTAGGTTTTTTTCGTTACGGAATTTCTGGATTCGGTCCCCACGCTCAAGGCCCGCGATAAATGCAAGTTATATATGTTTTTATTTTAAAGTACACAGACTCGGGCCTAGATTGACGAACAACGCAACGAATTATATTTTCCACAAATTATGTTATTGTTTCGTAATACGTTGTTCACGAAATGGAATCACGACTGCCAGATAATCTATATCAAAATGGGTACCTACTTCGCTTGGGGCGCTATTCTTAAGATAGGTCGCAATTACATTTTACCACGGCTTTGTGAGATCGTGATTCCATTCGTAATTTTCTGCAGGTGACAGAGGATTAACCATATTTTTGTTATCGTTTATATTTTAGATTTAATCTACACTAATATTATAAAGAGGAAAGATTTGTATTTTTGTATGTAACGAATAAACTGAAAAAGTACTGGACCGATTTTAATAATTCTTTTTTCATTACAAAGCTAAATTATCACTGAGTAACATAGGCTATATATTATACTAGCTGCCCGCCCCGGCTTCGCTCGGGTAGACAAAATATTTGGTAAATGTCTATAGACTCCGAAACTACTGGAACGATTTCAAAAATTCTTTCACCGTTAGAAAGCTACATTATCACTGAGTAACATAGGCTATATATTATACTAGCTGCCCAACCCGGCTCCGCACGGGTGGACAAAATATTTGATAAATGTCTATGCTCCGAAACTAATGTCTACCCGCGCGAAGCCGGGGCGGGCCGCTAGTATAATAATAAAAACGGCAAATGTTTAAGAAAATTAGGCTTAGCATTTAAGCTACCTATTATTATTCTTATTGCAAGCGTTTCAAGAAAGCAAACGCCATATAATACATTATGTAATGAAACCTTTTTTAATGAAATATATAGTTCCAAAAAACATAGAATAAACAACACGAAATTGAAATTGAAGTCTCTAGCATAAATGAAATCCTAATATAATTCTATGCATATGATGATTGAAAAAATCTCTTTTTTTAAGAACACCACCGGTCTACTTAATACTTATATAATACTAGCGCCCCACCCCGGTTTGATGGGTAGACATTTATCAAATATTTTGTTTACCCGTGCGGACCCGGGGCGGGCAGCTAGTATATTATATAGCCTATGTCACTCAGTGATAATGTAGCTTTCTAACGGTGTAAGAGTTTTTGTAATCGGTCCAGTAGTTTCGGAGCCTATTCAATACATACATACTCACAGAAATAAACATTTTTCCTCTTTATAATATTAGTATAGATTTCTTCATTTCGTCTCCAATGGTCGACCGTGTTCGACCACGCAATAAACTTTTAATCTCAACTTTCATTCGGAGCGAGCTTGCGGCTGACAGTGTACTGTCCAGTTTTGTTGACCCAGCATCAACTTTAGCGATGGAAATGATACTTTTCATTGAATTTTATCTGTTAGCCTGGTTTTGTTTCGAAGTATCGTGAGTTTTCAACTTTTGCTGACGGTACATTCTTTGCCTCTGTTTTAGCCCATAAATACATAGTTGCGATTCCAGCTTATATAACAGCTAGTAATGGAAAAGAACAATATGTAATGTATAAGGCCAGATGAAATGTAAAATATGTGATGTCCGTTTCGAGTAGTAGTAACAGTGCCTGTAGCAGGAACATTGTCGACAACGTTTTCGTATCGCCTTCGACTATGTTTGTATTGGAAAATGAACAGCGCTGCGGCGGTGAAAAGTGGAACTAAAAATTAGTATGTCAATTTTGACATTTCGCGAGTTACGTTTTCGAATACGTTCTCGACAATGTTCCTGCTACCGGTACAGAAATCGAATACTTAACAGTCTTTTTAGTACAGAATCGTAGTTAAATATTTAGCAAACATTATTGATTACATGCGAATAATTCTCGATATATACATTTTGGGAATTATGTGGCAATATGTGGTCATTCCCACCTTGAATATTTAAAACAGTCTACATTAAGAACCTCCCCATTTATGAAGTCGGTTTTCTCACAAATAATTTTCCAACTAAATATATCACTAGTTTTTCTAAATATTACACTAAGAGCTTTCACTCAATCGCAGCTTAGCTCCTCAGCAGCTATCTTATGCAGGTAATACCAAACAAGATTTCATTCGTACCAAACCTCTCATGGTTTGTTAAAAAGGCTTTACTCTGGCATTGTTGAATTACATAAAGCCTTGAACATTCAGTTTTGGAGAAGGGGCGGCTTTGAATCCTTGTCTCGTGTGTCGAATAAAGAGATTCGTGCTCGGTGTTCTGGAGCTTATCTTTTTAACGTTGTAATAATTCTAAGTATTGACAATGGCGTAATTGGTATAGGTAGTGAATTTGTCAAAAAATTGATAGATGTAGAATAACAGAGTCGTACATGTTCGCCTAAGAGACGGCGACGTACTCACTACTGTCACGTTGGCACCAAATTATTCGTGAAAAGTGGCACCTCTGTTTACCACATCGGTGATGCTTGTGGGTGGGCGTGAAAACCCTAAATGCAACACGAAAGCCTCCCCTATGCGTAGTAGGGTAGGCAAAGTTGTCACATTAGTCAACATGTAATTCTTATCGAAGGTATCTCAGCTCTCAACGGAACAGGTAATGAGGTGAATTCATTATTCGTATGAGTTCCATAAGTATAGTCCAATTTCAAATGTAAAGGATATATTGCTTCTTTTACATTCTTGAATAAAACTTCCTAATATGTTTATCTGTATTTCGTTGGTTCGAACAAAACAAATATAAGTAATATTATAATAGCCATCCAGCAAGAGCATTTCTTAGTCACGTCAAGGAACTTTCTCCAGTAACGTCACTCATAGTAGTAAGTACTTTTGTTGTTCGCAGGTAGTAAGGTAAGACAAAGCGGTGTGTAAACGATGTCACAACGTGCATGCTTCACAACGCTCCACTGAGCAAAATGTCTACAAAATTTTACATACGTACTCTCTTGATATAAATACGGTGCTTACTTTTCCTGGTAGATTTATAATCAGATATATTCCTAGAGTTGCAAAAGAAAATAAAAAGATGAATTTTAGAACATAATAGATTTTGTCCGCGGCTTTGCACGTGTGATTAAGTAAATAAGACAAAATGTACCTATATATAAATAATAGCTTTTGCCCACGGCTTATAATATAAGTACATATTATAAGGGTAGTCTCAGAAGTATATAATTAAAACGGTTGAGCTCCAATAATTGTTTTATTCGTCACAATTTTTACACAACGCGACTTGTCCGCGATATACCACTCGACACACGTGTACATAATCCCACGTTTCACTCGACGCACCGCGCCCAAGTATATAGTTGCTCTTTTTAAACAGCAAAAAGAGCAACCACTGTTCGAAGTCAATCCCAGTACTCTTTTTTAACAAGATGGCCGCTTCTATAGCAACGGATATCAATACATTGTTTACTTAATATTTATACCATCAATTAAACGAAACATAATAAGTTACTGGCTTGAATATAAATAATTAGGTAATCAAATGGTTATAGGCTTACAGCTCGGCCTTCCTGTTTAAAGCGGGCCCTCTCGCGTTAGCATGTAAGCACTTTGATAAATAGATAGTTACATTATTAATAATTTTGAATAAATAATGCTGCATTTTAAAATCATGCACAAATGTTGTAGACAGAGGTACTTATTAAATGTAATCATTACTATGATTTACTATTAGAGAAATAGGTATTGCAAAAGTTGCTTATTTCTGTATTCTTAATATTAAACTTATAATTGATCTAATTGTAATCATTTGCATGAAACATTCTTTTTTCTTCAAATTTAACCTGACAACAATTACAAATGTAAAATTTAAAAAATATATATTTAGTATATTCTGACTATTGTAAGTAACAAATATGATTCCAGACGCAATATCAGATTATTAATAACACGTAACTATTTTTTTTTACACCATTACTATTCGAATGATCTCAGTACAATTTATTAATATTTTATAAATATAATACAACAATTTTTAAATCAATCTTCTTTGTCATTATCAGAACTATCACCTTCCCCACTACTTTCAAGATCTCTAGTGAAATTTAACCACGGCTGTATCTTGTCCACTGCGACTACAGCTTCGTATCGGCGATTATTTTTGCGCGTTAGTGGCGTGTCTTCAATGATGTACCTGTCGTTTGGCAGTGCTTTCACGATACGGTACGGGCCCTGATACTTGACTACCAGTTTTTGCGACTGTCCATCGTGTGGCATCTGTCTCTCTACGCGCACTAAATCTCCTTCTGAATAACATTTGGCTGTTTTCCTGTGGCTATTGAATCGGTCTCTGTCCTTGGTTTGTTGTTCCTTAATTCTTTCACCAGCTTCATCCCTGATGTCTACCAGTTCGTCTGTAGCTATTATATTAGCGGTATCATCCAAGACATCACTAAGGATGCCTTCACTTTTGCTTCTTATATTGAACCCGAAAAGAAGTTCAGATGGTGACTTTTTGGTTATCTTGTGAGTTGTAGTGTTAAGGCCTAACTGGATATCAGGAACTTGCTCGTCCCAACACTTCTCGTCTTTACCGTGCGTAGAAGTGGAAAGTGCATCGAGAATGGTTCTATTAAACCTCTCTACTTGACCGTTTGCTCGAGGGGTAGCTACGGCGTTGATTATGTGCTTGATGCCATAAGTCGTCGTGAACTCCTTAAAGGCTCCGCTAGTGAAGGTCGTACCTTTATCCGTTATGAGGCGCGTGGGAACACCGAAACAGCTGATGAGATCCTTAAGAACCTTAATTGTAGTCGCTGATTTGGTGTCCCTCACGGGTCTCACATTTACAAACTTTGTAAAGCCGTCTACGAGGACCAGTACATAGCAGTTGCCCTTTTTGCTCTTTATAAATGGGCCCAGGTGATCTGCGTGGAGTGTGTGGAATGGCACACTTGGTTTGTCAATGGGGTGCAATCCACCCTCACGCTTCCCACCGGGTGCTTTGTGATGTGCACACTCTAAGCACGACGTAACGTATTTTTTTACGAATTTCCGCATCTTGGGGAACCAGTAATTTTTGCGAATTCGTTGTAAGGTTTTATCGTAACCACAATGACCGACATCGTCATGATTCATCTTCAAAACCTGCCAACGTACACCCTTTGGCACAAGCCACTTTATTTCGTCGCCTTCGATTCTGTAAACTCGATTGTTTTTGAGTTTATAGTTTTTATGAACATCTATAACGTGTACCGATGCAGGATCAGCTAAAATGTCCTTAATCCTTTTAACCTCTTCGTCAGCTGACTGAACAGTAGCAATCCAGTCTTGGTCACAACTTTCAGCAGCAAAGACATCGAAACACTTCTCGGCTTCCACCGCACATGCATCAACTGGGTTACGACTTAGCGCGTCCACATGAGCCATACGCGATCCCGGTCTGTACTCGATCGAACAGTTGAATTCTTGCAACTGTACCCACCACCGTGCGACTCGAGGGATCAGATCGCGCTTGATCAGCGTTGACCGCAACGCGTTGCAGTCCGTAAATATTTTGAATTCGATGCCCATAAGGTAAACTCTGAATCGGTTAAGTGATGCCACTACTGCCAACGTCTCGAGGTCGTACGAATGTAGTTTTTGCTCATCTGCGTTCGTTTTGCGACTAAAGTATGACACGGGTTGAAACACACCATTAGAATTGGCTTGTAGTAAGATGCCTGCTAGGCCATCTTTGCTAGCGTCCGTGTGAACCTGAGTCTCAGCGTTGTGATCGTATAGTGCTATAACCGGCCTGTTAATCAACATTTCTTTAATTTTATTGAAAGCCTGGTCCTGAGCTTCACCCCAACACCACTTTGCGTCTTTTCTCAGCAAGTCTGTCATTGGCGCAGCTATCAAGGCATAGCCTTTGATAAACCGTCTGAAGTACCCTGAAAGACCAAGAAACTGTCTCAAGTCGTGCTGGTTAGAAGGTGTACGAAATTTTGCGACAGCTTCAGTTTTCCTTTGCCCCGGCCGAATCCCTTCGGAGTTTACTTCATAACCAAGGAAGTCGATCGTGTCAAGGAAAAAGTGGCACTTATTTAATTTGAGTGTCAGACCGCCCTTCTCTAGTAGCTGTAAGACTTCCTGCAGGCGCTGCATCCCTTCAGCAACGTCCCGAGCAGGGATTAAGATATCATCCATGTAAACTGTCGCGTATTTAACCTTTGCTTCATGAAGTATCTTATTAATGGTGCGTTGGAAAACTGATGGTGCATTCACTAAACCGAAAGGCATTCGGTTGTACTCATATTGGCCGTCTGGAGTCACGAAGGCAGTTTTGTGTCGTGACTCTTCGGCTATGGGTATCTGATAGTAGCCAGATGCCAAATCAAGCGAGGTAAATACCTTATTTCCGGCTAGTTGATCCAATTGATCTTCGATTCTAGGTAGGGGATAATGTTCCTTCTTGGTTTTGCGATTTAAAGCTCTGTAGTCGACGCATAGACGTTTTTCCCCGGTTTTCTTATGCACCAAGACAATAGGACTCGCATACGGAGACGTCGACTCTCTAACTATACCATGATCAGCCATTTCCTGTACCATATTCCTTACTAAAGCACGATCTGCGTACGACATGCGGTAAGGACGATAGACCACCGGCTCATTATCTTCAAGCTCAATTACCATCTCTGTTAAGTCCGTGAAACCCAAATTATTTAGCCCACTCGAAAAGCAATTACCGTATTTTTCAATCAGCTGTCGCAATTTTAGTTGTTCTTCATCGCTTAATTTGTCACTACAGTTAAGACCGTCGTTGCTTTGTGTTTCGCAAAATGTATAATTACACGAGTTCACTTCATATTCGGCCCTCTCTGTATCATTGTGGTGAACTCTTGTCAATAACGTTCCCTTTTCAAACGTGATTGAAGTGGGTGTCGCATTATAAACCAATAACGCACTGGTGCCGGCCTTCATTTCATATTCCCCTGGAAGTAGAAAATGCTCTTTCCCATCACTTCCCCGTAATGAACCATTAACGTAAACTCGCGTGTTTGTAATAGAGCTGGAACCTACTGGTATGGCACGTAGTGAGTTCGAAGGTATCTCTACCCTTTTATCAGTCACAAGGTGTAATTTGTCGCCGCAAATTCTCTGAAATATCACAGCGGTCGGAGTCTTTGTAATGATGATATCGGGTCGCTCCGTAAATGAATGACCTAGTAAAACTGACTGATTAATAACGTAGTCGTCTACTACGTATAGGTTTATGACCTCTTTAATTCCTTGGACTTCCACAGATGCCGTTGTCATACCTACCGGAGAAACAATATTTGCGCCTATACCTTTGAGAACTGGCAAATCGTCTGGCGTCTCGATATCTAAACTGAGTTCCCTGGCTTTCGCGAGTTTTATAAGTGAGCATTGGCTACCTAAATCTAAGTGGCAGTCAGTGGTATGTCCGTTAACTTTGATATTGATTATATATTTAGCCGTTAAGTCTTTAGTCGTACATAATTGAGCAACCTGTTTCTCATTTTTATTTTTGTCCTTACTTGTGGTTGAATCGCGGTCTTTAATAGCAACTTTGTTCCTAAAGCAATGACTTGACAAATGACCCGACTTATTACACGTAGTGCAATTTGCTGGAGGCTTCTCGCATTTGAACCTCGGATGTCCGGTTTGGTCGCAGTTGTAACACGTCAAGTTACTGAATTTTGCGGTGGTATTAACACTCTTGCGATCGTTTCGAGATTTCAAATTGTCATTGTTTTCGCGACTTTGCCCGACTTTCACAGTCCTAAAATATTTCAACACCTGTTCGGGTTCGGAAAACTGTGCCGCCTGTGCACCAACTTTAATAGCCCTGTCTTCGACACCGTATAGTAGACAGTCTACAGCCTGTCGTCCATATATTCTACAACGATTCAACATATTGATTTTAGCATAATAATAGTGCTCTAATGATTCCCCATACTTGACTCTTTTGGCTAGCATTTCAGTCAAGAGCTCAGCATAGTCTTCTCGAACCGGAAATGACTCTATCAGTTTCTTCTTCCACTCTGCCCAAGTGTACATCATCGACGGTAAACCCTGATACCAGGATCTGGCTAAGCCGGTCAACTTGGGCAGAGCGTAGTGAATAATCTCTCTATCTTCCCATTGGTAAATTTCAGCACACTCTTCCACTTTTGTCAACCACGTCAAAACAGACTGTTCTTTCGACATGGGATCAAATTCAGGTACGATATTAGTGTTAAAAGTTAGCTTGGGTCTATCTGAACTCTTGACCGATTGCAAAATAGACAAAACCTTATCCAATATGTTGTCATTACAATCATTAGGCTTATACCGCTTAGGACTAGGTGGATGTACATTACCGCAATATCTTGACTGGCTGCGGCTTCGCCCCCTTTCATCCCGTCTGGATCTTGGTCCGGTCCTGTGCCGACTCGAAGCCCTCTCGGATTCGTAGTGCGAGCGCGAACGTGAGCGGCTGCGCATCTCTCTCGCCGGCGTCCGGAGTGACCTCTCTCTACTAGCACGTGATCTAAGTGCTCTTCGACCTTGATGCTCTCCATCAGGCCTGCCATATAAATCAACCTCAGCATCGCGCACCCGCGATGCCCCTGGTTGCTCCGAGTAATGTACACGCGTTCTTGCCTGACCGTCAGACCTGGGTCGCCCTGGCCACGTCCCATTACTCGCTTCGCGTTGCCGAAAGTCTCGACCCTGAACCTCAAACCTGGTTCCTCCTGGGTCAGGATTAACCATCGCATCATTTGATTCTCCACTTTTCGACCAGTTCATATTGAAACCTGAAACTGACAAGCGACCGCTTAGTAAGCTGTCTATTTTCGACCAGTGAACGGTTTTTATTATTATTATTATAAATAGCGATAATGCACCACAAAATAATATTCCTTTTTTTTTTTTTTTTTTTTTAAGTTAATGTTGTTTCTGTTACGCAAAAATTTTTCGACTTTAATATTGAGTTCGTTTCTGCACTTGTATTGGTCTGCCAGGATACTAACTACTTTGCACAACAGTTTCGTCTCGTATTCAAAACATTTATACTAGCAGTAAGTGAATAGCAGTGCGCAACTTACGGCGGTAGTTTATTTTCTAATCACTCATATAATAAATAAATAAAATGAGCAATAATTGTCACCTATTATTATTTTAAATAATTGATCTTACTATTTTCGAGAAACAACGAGAGAACGACAGAGAGGGAAAAAAACGAATGCAAGAGAAACTCTTCACTCATCTCTGGTTTCTCCAATTACCTATTTGTGATAGGTAACACTAAAATTAGTATGATTCGTGAGATTGGTTATTTTAAGCAATGCATTATGCTGACGATCATACGGAAATACGAAAGAAAAATTCACATCAAAAGGTAAACAACAATATATAAACTGGTATTTTTCCGCTCCTTACCGCTCACAGATGGCGAAACGTTACGTGCTATTTTTTTTTTTTTTTAATATTTTATAACATGATAAACTTTCAAATAATTTTACTAAGTTTGATGTGAAACAGAGGAAAAAGATACGAAGTCGGAAGAAACTTCAGTTTTTCCATGCAATTACAACAAAATAAATATTTCGCCATTTGTAAAAACCATTTGATGATATGATGCAACAATTTTACTTACGTTTTTTTTTGTTCTCTTTTTGTAGGCGCAGATCGAAAGGAATGTTCCTTTTCGCCGATCCCACTTCTGAGACTATAAGGGTAGTCTCAGAAGTATATAATTAAAACGGTTGAGCTCCAATAATTGTTTTATTCGTCACAATTTTTACACAACGCGACTTGTCCGCGATATACCACTCGACACACGTGTACATAATCCCACGTTTCACTCGACGCACCGCGCCCAAGTATATAGTTGCTCTTTTTAAACAGCAAAAAGAGCAACCACTGTTCGAAGTCAATCCCAGTACTCTTTTTTAACAAGATGGCCGCTTCTATAGCAACGGATATCAATACATTGTTTACTTAATATTTATACCATCAATTAAACGAAACATAATAAGTTACTGGCTTGAATATAAATAATTAGGTAATCAAATGGTTATAGGCTTACAATATTTTAATGCGTTTACTTTTCTTTGAACTTTTGAAATTACGGATTTTCCCCTATTTTACCCCCTTAGGGGTGGAATTGCCAAAAATCCTGAAATAAGTATTTATTTATTTTTAACTGAAAGGCCAAATAACAATTATCATGCGCTTAGCAACAAAAATTACGGATTTTTATACAAACTTTCAACCCCCCTTGGGGTAGAATTATTAAAAATACTACTTTTAAAGATGCTTGACACTTGATACTCGACTCTTGACATTCAACACTCGACACTTGACACTTGATATTCCACACTCGACACCTGACTTTCCATACACGACACTTGACATTTGACACTCGACACTTGACAGTTGACATTCGACACTTGCTATTCCACACTCGACCTTTGATAATCGACTCTTGATATTCGACACTCGACCTTTTATACTCGACACTTGACAATCGACACTTGACATTCGACACTAGGCACTTGACATTCGACACTTAACATTTGATACGCGACACTCGACACTCGACATTCCACACTCGACACTTGACACTCGACACTTGATATTCCACACTCGAGGATTGATATTCGACACTCGACACTTGACATTTGATACTCGACACTTTGACACTTGACAGTTGACATTTGATACTCGAGACTTGACACTCGACACTTGACACGCGACATTCGACACTCGACATACTGCACATGACACACTGCCGCATAAAGCGCCATTTCACTCTTGACTCACACACCTCTTTTGCTTTTTTACATTTATCAAGTACATGCCCGGTGTTGCAAGCGTCCAAAGGATACCGCTTACCATCAGGCGGGCCATCTACTTGTTCGCTACTAGTGGAAAAGAAACTGCTTTTCCTGTTGCAACATGCAGTCATTATTTAATCGTCTGTGGTACCAATTCACAGTAGGTATACAATAACTACCTAACTACTTACTTACTTACGTCTTGCAATTATCATGATTTATTACTACCTGCAAATACGCAGGGAAACCATACTCCCCGTATCACTCCTCGTATCAGGTGGGCGCACGCGAGCCATTTGTTAGCCACAAAGTGCTGTGAAACTCCGGAAAAGTCCCGTGATCTCGGGAAACTGTGACGGATCCCCGGAAACTTTCCAAGCTTGCTGCAACGCGTTTTAACACTGACACTTTACACTCTCTTTTAAAAAACCGCTTTCAAAGAGTCTCAAGCTGATGTAGGTTACGTATGGGTTCGAAATTTTGTGGAATTTCTTTTTTATATAATTTTATACTTGCGCTTTTGTGCGTGACATTGCATGTAGCCGTAACGTAGTTTAAAATTACATTCAACGTAGAAATGATTTTTTTTACAGTATATTAATATATTTAGAAAATAATATTTTTTGTGCGATGTTGTTGTATTAAAAAAAACTCAGAAATAACACTGCTGTTTTCTATGCAAATATGCTATGATGACGGTATTTTTATTGGAGCTGGAAGAAGCGCAGCTCTCATGGGGTCCAGGTGCGAAGCCCCGGTGGGGGTTGGGGGGCAAAGTCGGGGGTTTTGTGAGAGTGGGGAATCTCAAACACAATTATGATGTCGTGTTATTTATTGTGTGGTGTAGTTGTTCTGTGTGTTTGGACAATTGCTGAGTAAGATTGGGCACCATTCAATGGCAGTGATTATAAACAGTCATGAAACCGATACCGCCGATTTTGTGCAATAATGTTTACCTTTACGTCATTCAACTGAGTAGGCAATGGTTAATTGATAAATAGGTCTTACACATTCAAATATTTTTGATGGATATTTTAATAACTTGATATGTAAAGCCAATTTAAATAAATGACCGGATTATTTTTTTCTGAATATTGTAACTTGCTGAGATTACCATGCTTACACTACATAATTCCATGCGGACCAAGTCGGGGGCAAAAGCTAGTTTCAAATAAAATACAAATATTTCCTTCTTCAAATATAAAAATAATGCTAAGCAAAAGTAGGCAAATAATAACGTTATACCACAAAGTATAAGGATTTCGCTATGAAATGTTTTAATTTAATTCAGCCTCTAAAATTAGGTTAGAAGTATAGCTTTGATTTTTTAAGGACACTCAGCAACCGTACATTTTTTAGACTATTTTTCTGCTTTACTTTTACTAGACATGAGAAAAAAATGCTTTTTTTCCTACAAAAATAACTGTCTATGAATTCTCCCACATTTGATCACCCTACAGGCAGCATTACGGACCTTCTTCAATTTACTCCACCGACCACACACTGCGCTATTTATTTCCACAACACCACAAAGTGCAGTGATTTCTTTCAACCATTTCCGTTGTCTACTAACTCTCTATTATCTTTAATTGGACGTACGTGGAGTATTTTATATACTCCACGTACTGTACTGTAATATGTTGTGAAAACTATTTCTCTTATTATTTATAATTGCTATTAAAAATCTAAAGTGGAACTAAAAATTCGTATGGATTTTTTTCCATTCGAGAGTTACGCTGTTAATACATGTTCATGCTACTAGAGCTGTTTTTAAAACAAATCTTCTAAGCTTAGCGCCGTATTATACTTGCGATGCTAAATATATTAATTTTGTCAGAGTAACGAATGCCCGATGTATTATCGGAGCTAAGTTCAATCAGTGTTCAAGAGAGCGTGGCAAAGTAAAATTGCTTTTGTGTAGGCTCCACGCCTTTGGAGAAAGAAAAAGGCTTAGAAGTGGAACTTTGTAGGTTTTAACTTTATCAAAGAAGTCTAGAAATGTGTGGGAGGAAAGTATATTCACTTGCCGTTGAAATAATGAACCGAAACGTTATAAGGTAGAGGATAAATAAAAACATTTGTGACATTTAAATTTAATTTAAATCTTAAGAATTGTGTCTGTATATTGCGTCTTTACGCACGCGATGTAAAGATCACCCACATACATAAGTCAATAGTAGTAATAGTATTATAATATATATATATACTATATAATAGTACATAAGTCAATATGTACCATAAATGATAGCATTTTCCATGACGGATTTTCATACTCACTTTCGTCATATTTTACCCCCTTACGGCTGGAATTTCCAAAAACCTTTCCTTAGTGAATGCCTACGTCATAAAGGGTACCTACTGCCAAAATTTCAAGTCTCTAACCCTAGCTGTTTAGGCTGTGCGTTGATATGTCAGACAGTCAGTCAGTTTCTTCTTTTATATACAAGGTGTATCCACAATGGTGTTTGTATCTGAAACTATACTAAAGTACCCATGATTACGAACAACTTTTCTATATACGACTTTCCCCAAAAGTCAATAGTTTTTGAGTTATAAGTGTCTAAAGATTTCATGACAAATAAGCTAACGCAACCCTATCATCAGCTGTGTTTCATATTTGGGGTAATGACCGCAACTGCAAAATGGCCGACGGACGCTACCTATCCGCATGCCCTATCCACAATACCGACAAAGGAGTCAAAGGCACCGCCGCACGCGCCAACTAGCCTACGCGGCTCTATCGGCGCATGTCCTTTGACTAATTCGTTTTCCCGCCATTGCATAAAAGCCTAAAAAATTTTTTGTAGGCAAAATTCAGTTCAGTCGCTCTAAGCAGCTAAAGGCATTCGGGTGTTTATTTCGCTAATTTGCTAACGTGAGTCGTGTGTTTTTGTTCGGATTATTGTAGTTATTGTTAGTAATAATTTTGTTATTGTTATTGCTTATTAGTATTGTTTTGTGTCAAAAATGTCGACGGAGACCTACACCAATCAGGAGGACTATTATGTTGTGCATTGGTAGATTTGCGATGGATGTAGGTACGTTTGAGAGCATCGGGGGCTCTCCGCAAGTGTTTCGATACGTGATATTCTTAAAGTGAACAAATACGTGACGTGTCCGATCAAATAAAGCAACATAATCATTAGAACAGGTAAGTTTTAGATAATTTGAAATCAAACAAACAGGTAGATGTAAATGGATGCACAATCCACTGTTACTGAGTAGGTTAATTTCAGCCGGTGCGGCACGTGTAAGGCGCTATGTAGTTTACCGCCTGCCGCCGCGCGCCTCATTCATCGAATAATGCATAGTTATAGCTCAAGAGGGTTGCTACTATTTTGAAATAAATTGCATAACTTAATTTTAGTATGAAATTAAAAACATACGATCTCCGAGTCGGGACGTCGGCTGTGTAACAATCACAGGTGATACTTTGTATTGCCTAAATATCAGGACTCCCTTTCCGATAAACCTTGTATACAGATAGATCACTGCAGTTAAAAAAGAAACAATTTATCCTCAAAATGCTTTGGTTTGAACGAGGATGTAATTGGCAATTTTTTTAAGGACTTGGGTAATTGATTCCACTAAGTATAAATAAATATTTTACGGTGACCGTACGGCGGTACTATTTTAGCGACGCAAGTTAGAATCCCACCGGTCTGTACAAATGAGTTCTTCGATGTGTTCCCTTAATTAGTTTTCACAACACGAGCTTTACAGTAAAGGAAAACATCGTGAGGAAACCTGCATACGTATGAAAAGAAATTCCAGGACATATGTAGTGCCTAAGAGATGGCGACGGACTCACCATCTATCAGTCACGTTGGCACCAAAAATCATCGGTGGAAAGTGTGTGTTGTAACACATTATTTAAAAGCTCATGGTGTGATAGGGTCCTCTTCTGGTAGGACATGAAGATATTTCTTTAATTAGACGACTATTTCAATATTTGTGTAATTAAAATCCTGCACAAAATAAATTTCTTAAGTAACAGTATTAAAAGTAACGATTAAAAGTTTAACAAGTCGCCATCACGCGGGAGCATGCCTAAAATGTTAAAATTACCAAGCTGAATCATAGACGAAAAATTACTTTTCACTTTATCAAAGTTTCATATACGTACTTAATTCTCAGAGGCCCCTTACATCGCAATACGGCGTTAAATTTAACCCGTGAATATTCGCGAAAATTGCCACAAAACTGACAATTTACTTGAGTTTCTAGAAACATCGGGCGTTATCAACGCTCCGTGGGGCACATAAGACCCGGAGTTTGCAAACACAGGTCATTATGTTAACTAACTGCGTCGAGGGGTTTACTGAGAGATTATGATCCTGTTAGAGCTGAGAGTGTGAACAACCATGTTGTTGATGAGGACCCAGCCCAGACCCAAGAGCCCAGCGTATCCTCGTGGAGCACTGGCAACCTTACTTACCGCAGAAACACAACACTACATCAAGTAGTGTTATTTACAGTTACAGTTAGGTACAGGCCCCAGTCGGGCCGCTCCAATTTAAATTGGAAATCCCAAATCGCCCTACCTCTCTTTTTGAGCTCGTGGTGTGATTATTCACTGTAATTAAGCTTAGAAAAACTCATTGGTACTAGCCGGGGTTTGAACCTGGGCTCTATTAAGTACAATAACATAAATAAAAAAAAATCCCCTGAAACACAACGCTGAAGGACTTGCTTGTAATCTACAATCAAATCTGTCTCGTGTTTTCCATAAGGATCAATAATGCGACATATTAAAACATATAGGGTCGGCAACGCGCGAGTGATACCCCTGGTGTTGCAAGCGTCCATAGGCTGCGGTAACCGCTTACCATCAGGCGGGCCGTATGCTTGTTTGCCACCTTAGTGGTATAAAAAAAAAATTAAGGCCCAGGTAGGCACTTATAATGCAGATATTTTCAATTGATTACCGGTTCGGCAAAAACATTATGAGAAGTACCGGCAAGGTACTCAGCAAAGTAACGTGATTTAATTTAAATAAATAATATTATTATTATGCGTTCCTTTCTATTCATTCGAATCCTGTCGCCTTCTCCCTCCCACGCCTCGGAATCTGATATTGGTTTTCGTATATACATACATATATCTATCTATTTATTTTCTGAAGGCTTTCTTTCTTTCCTATCCAGCGCGTCATCGTCACGTGACGCTGCCCGCCACTCAATTTGCAAACAAGCTCACTGGTGATAAGTATTAAATTTGGATGAGCAGTGAATATTTATATTAATATAGTTGAACATTCAACCATCAACGTAGGTTGCGCTCAGTGGTGGAATAGAACGATACGGCAGGAAGAAACGAAGAATGTAACTCAAGTGAATTAATAATTATAATAATGCTTGGATATTCACATTGTCACACAGCGCCGTCTGGCCCCAAACTGAGCAAAGCTTGTACTATCGGAACCAGCAGCTGATAGAATACTTTTTCTTTTTTTGAAAAACATTATTATAATACATACCAAACACGCAGACGCAAGGCAAACATAAATGTTTGTCTCGGCGGGAATCGAACCTGCAACTCCAGCGTAGCAGTCAGGTATTCTAACCACTAGACTGGCGGTCTCGTCCTTTGGCGCTATATGCTTCTCTGTCTAAAACAAACTCGAATTGAAGGATTTTAACATAAAAACATACATTTAAAACTATAATGCTACTATAGGCCAAAACTGTAATGCAATTAAATATACTAGTATTTAGCCCGCGACTTCCTCGCGTACAAATATAATAGTAAAGCAGGTATAACATAAAATATGACATCACTAAGGGATATTATGTTACTTAAAGCTTATATAATAGTGTAGCTTTCTGATTGGCGAAGGAATTTCAAATCAGATTTTCTCCTCATCATCATCAGCCTATAGAAGTGTACTGCTGAATAAAGGCCTCCCACGGTACATAGATTTCCTCAATGACCGATTTAATGCGGCCGCATCCAACGCTTGTCAGCGACCATTATCAGGTCATCGATCCATCTAATGCGGGGCTGTCCGACGCTGCGTTTTCCAGTTCGTGGTCTCCAGTCTAGAACATTTAGGCCCTATTTTTTTTTGTTTAGTAGATTTACTCGCTCTTAATCAGTTTTTCAGGATACCACATCCAAACTCTTCGTACCTCTTAGTAACTTGTCTGTATGCAATGGGCGCGTGCTAGATGATACGGAAGATTGGACTTGTACATTCGCGCGAATCGACAGATAAGCCAACGGGCCCGGAGGCAGATCTCGTCCAAATTGTGTATTCGTTGAAATGATACGCCTAAACGTGACACTTTCCGGTCCCAATGAAGGCGAGCAATCGATTACGCGTTATCGGATAGGGCCCGATGATTCGAATAATGTTGGAAGCGTAGATAAAGATTTTTTAAATTTAAATATTATATAATTATATTATAGGAGGTTAAATGTTTGCGTTTCAATGGCGGTTGACTTCGATACATAAAACATTTTTATTGAAATATTAGTCATCGCTTTTCGTTCAAATGCCTCATTCATCAGAACCTCATTCATCACACACATATAAAAGGTATTTTTGTGGGTTCAGAACGCCCCAAAAATATCAGGTTTTCACTACAGGCTCAACTATAGTGCAAGCGAAAGATAAAGAGTGCTCAAAACACGCACAAGGTATTGATGAATGTAAAAGAAGCGAAAACGGTGCGCAAGTAAAAAGTTGAGCGCCATGTCATGGCGCTCTATACTATCTGCCTAAAACGTACATAATTTCGGCTAATAAATCAGTAAACAACACGAACGAGCTTCTAAAAAGGCTTACAGCTCAAAGTATCTAATCCCGCGGGATTTGCGGCTTACTAGACGTATGTGCCAAGCCAGCTTGATCCGGATTAATCCGGTTACAGCCGGCTCGTTCCGCGCGATACGGGAAAAGTTGGGTTGACTCTATCAATGATCGCTGCCAATAAATTAGCTAAGATTTGTCACTCGTTACAATCTCAGATGAAATAAAAAAGGCAGATGGAACTTTGCGAACAGTGAAGTAACGCTGGCTAAAACTACGCGTTGCAGTGTACACATACGCATTTACACGCACTCACCTACAACGAATACAAAGAAACTACGCATTGCACGCTCAAACCATCTTTAAAAACTCAAACCAGCCTCATTTCGTTGTTTAACTAAGGTCTCAGAGTAGATAATATACTCAAAGTTTTTGTTTCTAGTATGAATCTTGTGATGATATTGTTGTTATTGCTTCGATGTTAACTCTGGAGGCTTTGCCCAGCTGTGGGATAGTATAGTGTACATAATATATACGAGGCTATCCAAGTAGGAATTTTGTGATTATTGTATGAACAGGTTTCATGGCTTGTGATCGATGCGTAGCTACCAAATATTCCATTACGTACCTATAAATATATATTTTTTACCACTAAAGTGGCACACAAGCATACGGCCCACCTGATGATAAGCAATCACCGTAGCATATAGCCGCTAGCAATACCAAATAAATCCTAAGTCGCCCTACCGCTCTTAAAATAATGTATTAATAAATATGGCAGAAAATTTACATTGAATAATGAAATTGGTAGAATTTTTTGCACTGGTTCTTATGACGTCTTATGACTAATGAAAAACAAGCATTTTTTACTTTCATAAGAAGCGAACTGCGTGAGCTCCTTTGAAGAACTGTAATTGCTTGCTCTACGCATACATAAAACCAACATTATCATAATAACTTTCTCCCTTTTGATGTAGCCTTAATTCCAGTACGTGTACGCTGAATAAATATATGTTTGGGAGCATTCTTCGGTACCATAATTTTTTTTTTAAGTGTTGCCATGTTATAGAGAGTAAGGATAAGGGGGTATTGATTACAAAAAATCTTTTGGAGTGTGTTCAAACATTTTAAGTATAACCTAAAAACATATAAAAATTTGCGCTGTAGGAAATCGTGAGAGAACCTGGAGATTAAATACAAGGACGTATGTAGGGCCTAAGAGACGGCGACTCATCTGACACGTTGGTACCAAATTATCTTTGGTGAAAAGTGGGTGTTGTAACACTTCTTTCCCTGTGAGAAGGCGTAAAGATGATGATAGTATATACTGTTTTTTAAACTTTCGCGATTTAAACACATAGTAATGACATGAAAACGGGTCTTATACGCGATATTCAATTGTTTATTTACCTCCCGACGTTTTTCATATGCAAAGATTTATAAATTCCAAATTTAAACCGATCAGAAACAAAATTGCATCGCCTTTTCTTTTCTTTTTACTCTATCCATTTATCTTGTTATTTTACCCATTAGAAGTACCCACCTATGTTCAACTACGTTCGGCTATACGAAGCCACTTAGTAAGTTCTCGTTACAAATCAAGCTGTATTACAATTAGAACCTAGAAGATCTCGGATAAACTTAAGCAATTTACAAACTCTAGACTTTAAGTCCTTTGTATTCGAAGTTCCGGAAACTTGGAAACTACTTAATATTTTGAAACTTTCCGACTGCATATATGTCAAAGGATAAATCTTTTGTAAATTTTGTAAAACACTTCTCCAGCTTCCGTAATATTTGAGTACAGTGCAAATCTATTTATTTAACTTGTAATTTAGTTTGTACATTTATAGTTAATAGTTTTATGTATTAATTTTAGTTTTTATTCAGTTCGTTTTATGTACCTAAATTGTAAATTTGTAAATAAACCACTCCCGGTTTCTGTATAAATCTATTGCATTTCCGTCAATTCTGGTTGCCGTATTTTAACACCAAAACATCGATCATCGAACATCGATTACATGGGATAACGATGACCAATAATATTAATAAATTTATTAATTGGCAACTGGGACAGCTTAACTTTAAGTATGGGTGGTCACTCATCCACCAACTGGCATTAGTAAAGATTGCAACTTTCGTAAAAATATTAACAAACTCATCGCGGAGAAAAGTGCAACGCTGCACACGAGACGCGACCTACATTGAGACATGGCAACATTTATTCGAGTGAAGCCGAATTGTTCCATTGTTGGCAACACAATGTTACATGCGGAGTGTTGTGCCGAGATAATTGCATGCATTACACAATACACAGGCCCACGCTTGCTAAGGCCGCCACAATTAAGGGACTATTAAAAGTGTACTTTAACACAAAGGGCATCCTTTCGAGGCAGGATGAATGAGTGATGAAAGAAAGAAAGAAAGAAAGAAAGAAAACATTTATTCATAACAACACAAACATATACGAAATAAATACAAGTGTAGAAGAACATCGTGTCATTATGAAACGGTCCCAACTCAGCATGTGCTGGATATCTTGTGAAGGACAACCAGCGCTGATCTTCCGTTCCGAAAGATTGGGAGGTTTTGGCAGGAATCGGGTGGAGCGGTAACGATTTTTCCCAGTCTTGTAAAATGTGTTATAGTGATCTCTAGTGTTTTATTTAGTGACTTATTTATTGATTGAGACAATGGAAATGATGCTGTATAATGGCTTATGGGTGATGTGATTTACATACAATATATCGTACTAAAATAGTCAATAAGTAATTTAAGTATACTAACAAAATTGATCTTTGTCATCTGAATAAATAAATGAATTATTATTATTATCACTTTGGTCCATAGGTCACATCTGTTCAAAAATGCCTTGATGATTGATTGCCATAGTTAGGAAGAAGTTAAATAAAAAAACACCCTTTCAATGTATTTGTTCTGAGGACCCTAGGCAGAACACTAGGACAGAGTTATGAAATTATTGTATTGTCATATTTTCAATGATACAAACATATTTACAAATGAAGCTAAAAAATGCAAACGTGAGTGGAAGGAGTCAACGTATGTTATTCTATTCAAGTCTTCAGACATCCAGCAAATAAAATTGATTGATTGGTTCTGTTCAAGTTGCGGGAAGAAGCTAGGGCTAATAAATAGCGACTCAGTCTGGAGGCATTCCACCCAGGTATCAAATTGAGGACTTCTTGCGACTTCGTAACGAAATTACAAATAAGTTGGGGAAAATATTATTCATACTTTCAGAATTGAAATTGTTTGAAGAGTCCTCCTTTGTACCAAGTTAGTTTGGGCTAGCCACAGTTCACAAACTTAACCTTTTGTCAGAGCTAAGCTACGGTAAAGTATACTTTGTGGAGGCTTATACTCTTGATTTAAGTAACCTCGCTAAAATTTCTATAAAAGTTTCTGTGGCTTTAAATTACTTAAAATTAACTATATATTATAGATACTAATATGTATTTAGTTAAGAATATCAACAACATGGTTGGCACCCCGTTAGTGATACCCCTGGTATTGGTAGCGGCTATAGGCTACGGTGACTGCTTACCATCAGGTGGGCCGTTGTGTACCACCTTAGTGGAATAAAAAAAAAATCAGCGTTTAAGGATATAGGCTAACCTACAGGGAGTTCAAAGAGATGGCGAACGATAGAATGACTTGACGATTGCTCCACTGATATGCATTATTATATAGGGTGTGGTTTTATTATATAGGGTGTAGTTTTATTATATAGGTTGTGGTTCTGCATTCGTGCCATATTTACAGACGTTGATATATACCTTCAATAGAACATAAATCAATCATTAAATGATAGACGTAAAATTTATATTTTGTTTGGTACGAAAAAAATCCCCCCTTGCTCAAGCGTTTCTTTTTATTTATTTATTAGGATCGCCAACAAGTGACACACCAAAAATTTAAGATCAATAACAATAAAGTAAAAACATGCTTAGCGCTCACTTAATTAAAGGTAATCACAGCTAACTTAAGTATTGCACCGGAAATAATATAAAAATTACAAAATTAAAAAACAAAAAATAGAAAGACAATTTTTTTATTTTTTGTAAGAAATTACTAGGTAATAATTAACATAAAAACAATTCTTCTTTATCAATATAACAAAATATTAAATATGAGATAAACTTTCTTTAAAATAACCCCGTGTGTACAGGTCGCGGCACGAAACTCTAGCGCTGAGCGAAACGTGGAGGGGATAGCTGCGCATGGGTACCATCGCGCACGCAATACAAATTAGTAATTTAATTGCTTAGTTAAAAACAGCAAAATAATGTTTTAATGTAAAGTCAAATAGTAAGTCTAGCGGTGAACAAAATGTGGAACTTAACTGCGTATGGGTACTGTCACGCACGCAAATATTACTTCATGTTACCTACAATATAATTTTTAACAAGTTTATGGGGAGTAGAAAAATAAATACACTATCGGATTTGTAAATTTTTATATTAAATACCAAATAATAAAAAAAATTATATTAAGTCCGAATTACATAAGAACCTACTGAAGTTTCTTCTCAGGATAGAAGAAACCTGCGAGTTCGGCAGGGTGTGGACATCAGACACCGCATTCTCCTTTCCGATATCTAGTCCGAATCAGACAATGGTCTTACACCTTCAATAGTATCCCAACAGGGCCTTTTGCTTACTGAGGGCCCCGGCTCAGGGCTGCTTCGGTCGTCGGCACTAACAGCGTCATCGTCATCAGACTCACCAAGGCTATCCTCTGAACTGTCACCATCAACGCGAATGATGAATTCTTCTGTAACCAAATCCACGACATGGTCACTCTTGACATATTGCTCTTCTATGTCCTTTACCTTTTGGCATAACTTTCCCCAATCCCAAGCACCCATCAGCAAAACTTTTTCTTGAATTAGTTCTATACATTTAGCAACACTCCACTTCACATTTTTACTGCCTACATATTGCTTTATGTCAGACCATGCCATTTCGATTGGATTTAGATCTGGGTGGTATGGTGGCAGTCTTAGCACTTGATGTCCTTGCTCTGCTAGTATCCTGTCAATTGAAAATGTTTTAAATCTATCTTTGTTAGCCCGTATTAAATTGTATAGTTGAGGTTTTAGTAGAGTTTCCTCATATTGTATGCCCTTTTCAGTAAGCCAACCCTGCATGTCAGCTTTTTTGGAATTAGAAGTGGGTGCAAGGTCCCATTGTTTATTATGGTATGATGCGTTGTCGACTACCACGACAGAATTAGGCGGTAAGTTCGGCAATAACTGTGTCCTCAGCCATTTTTCGTAGTTGTCGTAGTTCATATTGTCGTGGTAGTCGCCTGATTTCGCACCAGCTTTAAAAGTTAACAGTGCGTTCGGTATGAACCCAGCCTCTGATCCTGCGTGGACAATGACCACCCGCTGTCCTTTGGAGATAGGTTTTTTGAGACCTTTTGTAGTACCATCGGTCCAGGCTTTTGGAGCAGAGTGCGATGAATCTACGTAAGATTCATCTGTATATACGATGGGCCTTCCCTCTTGGCGATATTGTTTTATTTTGCGTAAGTATTCGATACGTAGTAAACGTATATTTGAACTTTCAATCAGTACTTTTCGATTGTTTTCAGTATTTTTCCACCGAAACCCTAAACTCTTAATTATTCGTCGAAGACTTCGTTCTGAGCCTTTGAAATTTATATCTTCCTCTAGCTTCTTTCTCAACTTTCCGACGGTGGGAAGTTCATTATTTGTCCTATGAAAGTTATGTATGCACCTCTTTATTAATCCTTGATCAAAGTTATCAATATCTGTGACCGGTTTTGATCTGGAGCGTTTTTTGCCTGGTGTTCTAAATACTGATAATAAGTCGGAATTATTGGCTTCAGTGGAGATTTTCCTTACCGTTGCTATGGACGTCTTTGTAGATTCAGCTGTCCTTTTCTGAATTTTCTGTAAGTCACTAATTATACTATTTAATTTTATATTTCCCGCCTGAATAACTTCTGCAGTTTGTTTTATTTCACTTATATCTACAGTGCTGCGGTCAGAATCGAGTAAAATACTCGCAGCTTCGCCAATTTCACTTTGAATTTGTTTCAGGGAATTAATGAAATCATTCGATTCCCTTTTCAGAAAACAATGCACGTCAAACACCATTTTCCGTGCCTGTCTTTTCAAAACAGTATTCCTTCTCGGCCTCGGCATTTTCACTGTTTAAAAACTGTTCAAACTTAATCAAACAGTGAATAAACTAACAAACACAACAAACAAATCAACAAAACAAACTTAACAAAAAACAACAACAAAAATTAACGATGACAACAAAACAATTCAGAACGCGACTGTACACTGGAAGTGCGCGGAGCGTCGTATCGGCACGGGGGACGGAGTACGACTGGAGAGCCAATCGGCGCAACGCACGCTCGCCCTTCACCCCTGTACCCCGCCAAGACACCTTATTTTTTACTTCTGCGCAATAACGGTCAGCGCTAGAGTTTCGTGCCGCGACCTATATGCGAAGATCTTCACACAAAATATGTAAAACAGGCTTAGGTTTACTATACTATTATACCTAAGGCGTGGTTAACGGCCTATTCTGAGCGCTCGAGAATACTTATTCTGGTTGAACGTTAATCATGAATCATCAATTATCTTTTAGTTATTAACCACAGAATTATTAATCTATTTTTAAACAAATACTTAAAATAACCTTTTACTGTTAGGTTTTCAAATATGGCAAGAATGCAAAACAACACCCCGTATGCAGAGGCTCTCTCCCTTGCATATATGAATAACAATGAACATAATTACAATATTTTATATGTTGCTGTTGCTATGTTTTTATATGTTGTTGTGTCAATAAACATTTTTTCTTTCTTTCTTTCTTTCTTTCTTTCATTTTATTTCGAGCGCCAGTAATGTGTTCACAAGTGTCACCAGTCTGGGACCTGACAGCGCTATTATTTTAATAAACTATTAACAAAATAAATTATAACCGGTATAAAATCAGTGCTGTCTTTTTTGGTTTGGTATAAAAAAGATCTGTGCATTTAGCATAGGGTTGTAACATGAAATACAGATTGCCGAAAGGGTCAGTCCCCGGAGTAGGTTATTGCCGCTTCCCTACACGCGGGTCCTAACTGCGTGTCCACAAATTCAGCGGGTGAATAAACGTGACAGATAAATACGGCGCGCTTGATGGTAACCGGTTTGTTCGAGGTCCGAGCCTCACAATGGGGCGCCCTTAGCTGTATTGCTTACCATATAATAATTTAAAAAAAATATGCCTGGCTGGAGGCCATCTTGGTCTCACCTTTGTTCGGTTAAGTAGCTAAAGTTCTCGGAAAAGACGCTACGGGAGACAACTCAAAAAAAAGTAACCGGTTTATCTAGCGTAACTCTCGTATGTTGCTAACCCTACACAAAGGTCTACGAACTTCATACTACCACATCCCTCACCATCGGCGGGGAAATTATCCTCACACATAGAAATGAACTGGTCTCGCACTGCGCGATTCCAAAGTAGCGTCCTCCTACAAACGATCAAATCGTGAATTAGCTCCCCATCGTGCTTTTCCTAATGGAGTACAGCATTGGTGCACTTCAAGAAGGAAGTGGAGAGATTTTTGCAGGGTTGGTAACGCTCGATCGATGTCCCTGGTATTGCAAGCGTCCATAGGCTACGGTAACCGCTTACCATCACATCAGGCGAGTCGTATGCTTGTTTGTCACCTTAGTGGTATGAAGAAATACTTTATTAACTCGCGAAAGCTTCTATGCTAAGTAACTCCAAAATAATTGTCTACTTACTGAGGTATCCATTTTTCGGCGATCCATTGGGCGAATAGGGATCTCCCGTGGGTTTTACCATTACTGTTGGAGCCACCCGACTGGGGACTGTACTTCCACCTTACAGAAGACCGCAGTAAAAATAACACTACTTGATGGAGTGTTGTGTTTCTACGGTAAGTAAGGTTGCCAGTGCTCTACAAGGATACACTGGGCTAATAGTAATGCTGCTAGCACAGTGACTCATCATCAACAACAGGGTTGACAACTCGTTAGATTAGGCTACGGTGACTGCTTACCAACAGGTGGGTCGTATAATTGTGTACGTGGTAAAATTAAATAATAAATGTAAAATATTTATATATATTTATATTCAAGCTCTATACAAGCCCGCTTATTTCCTAGCCCCACGACTAATGTCTGAATGTACCGAGAAAGACGGTTGGGCTTTATTTACTGAGAAAAATATATGGATCTCGATCCCAGCGGTGCCCTACGTCGTATCGCAGTACACCCAAAGGACACGGCTTTTACGATTAATTGCACATCTCTTATTTTAAACCAAACAGACATACGAATTGCTCCGGAACTCTTCAGATTTTCCCATTAAAATTGGAGTCGCCCGGCTGGGGACTGTACCTCCACCTTACAGGAGACCGCAGTCAAATAATAAAACTTTGATTTGTTTCTGCGGTGATTAAGGTTGCCAGTTGTTCTACGAAGATACGCTGCGCTAGTTTTAGGGTTGGCATCGTGCGAGTGATACCCCTGTTGTTGCATGCGACCATAAGCTACGGTAACCATTACATTAGTACGGTTTACCATCAAGCGGGCCGTATGCTCGTTTGCCACCTTAGTGGTATAAAAAAATGTCCCTGACGTAGTGCGTAGAAGAAGGAACAAGAAATAAAATTTTAACTTTTTTTATTATATGTAAGTAAGTAGGTATGTAATTATCAAATTAACGGAATATTTCAATGTAATTCTTAGCAACTTTAAGACGTCTGATTGTATTTAGAAAGTTTGCTCACATATTAGGGATCGATTACGAAGGAATAATTTCATAATTTTGTACTAATATTCAGGATAAATACATTTTAAAGCGTGTTTTCTTTTTGTATTTTATTTGAGTTTATTTATGCTATCTCATAAAATTTGATGACAGAGCAATAGTGAGGCTTTTAATGGCTAGTTTTTTTCTACCCGGAACGCTTTCTCGGACTCGAGCTCAACAACTCACACAAGTTTCATCGTAATTGGACGAGCGCGTAGAACACAGACAAACATAAAAAAAAACATCTTTCATCATCATCAAATCAATATTTTGAACAATATATAATACTAGCTGTTTCCCGCGAATTCGTCTGCATTTGTTTAAAGACAAAAGTAGCCTATGTCCGCCTCTAGGATATAATCTATCTCCTTGTCAAATTTAATTACGATCCGTTCAGCTGTTTAGTCCTGAAAAAGTAACAAACAATCAGAGTTACTTTCGCATTTATGATATTAGTATGAAATGATGGTTTTCAGGACTTCTCAGGTGGCTTTTTTCCAAACCGGTGGTAATTAAGACCTTCATAAGCCTTATTAGGGCCTAAACTGAATAAATGATTTTCATTTTCATTTTTGATTTTATGAAATAAACACATTTTCATTGTACTGACTGTATTAAGCAAAATATGAGTCCGGCAATATACTCGTATATGGAGACACGTACAGTTGCTGACACAATATCAACACACGAGAAGGGACAATAACAAATCTGATGTTATCGTATAGAGAATTTGTCCGCAAAACATCATTGTAACGAGAGTGGACATTACACCGAATATTCATCAAAAAGATGGCTAGAGGTCAGCTTTTACCCGCAAATTATATCGCCAACAAAAAGGGGACAAAGTTCTGGGATAAAAGATGTGCTATTAACCGAATGGGGCCGTTATAGCCCCACTATGGGGATACTTTATGCGACGGGGATGTGTACGTTTTTACCCTATACCTGTAAGGAGATGTTACACTGTTACAATATATAAGTTATGTAGTTTCATCATTGTTGGCGACAGCAAATACTTTTTGATATTCTTTAGTTTATATTCAAATTCAAAATTATTCGTGATAATTTCTTTACAATATATGCAATTAGTCATTGTGTGTCGGGCTTGGCACCGACTTCAAATAGATCAGTGAGGTAGCGCTTTCAATAATATTAATTAAAATCATAGGTAACAGGTGTTGACAGCAATTGTCACATTGGAATTTATAATTAATTATTTTGCGCTTTTTAGTAGGTATCTTTTTGTTGTTGTTGAAGTCGGTTTTTATTAAAAAGTTTTTATTTACTTACTATTTTTTTTGACATTATTATTTTGCTGTCGTCGAAAACTAAATATCTAAGTGAGAGGATCAAATTGTGCGCAGTAAAATATCCGCTTTCCTTCACTCAACATCACACCCCGTAGTCCTCGTTACTCATTACCATTTTCCTTTTCAATCATGATAGATGATCATGTCTTTATGATAGGAGGACAATAACAAAAACAGAGGCAAGCAGAGAAATACTTTACTGAGAAAAATGTACGCTTACGACTATGACTATAGGGTATAAATGAATACAATAAAAATAGTTTACTAAAATGTATAGCAATAATGTTTAAACAGTTTCAAGTAAATATAAAAAAGAAAAATATAGGACTAGTATCTACCTATCCCAAGATATGATTAGCCTTTTATTGTATAAGAATAAAAAATATATCAAAAAAGCTAAAAAAAAATTTTTTTTACATTCTTCAATTTTTGGTTTATATTTTTTTGTCTAGTCAAAAAACTTTTCCGCAGTTCATTACAAGTAACACACACATCTAACGTGTCAGATAGTGTGTAGTATCCTTTAGCTTGCGTGTCGACTTGACCCGAATGCGTTAGTGTTGATAACTTATGTCATGCTTGATAGGGGTGTATCAGTGCCGGTAGCAGGAACATTGTCGACAACGTTTTCGTATCGCCTTCGACTATTTTTGTATTGGAAAATGAACAGCGCTGCGGCGGTGAAAAGTGGAACTAAAAATTTGTATGACAATTTTGACATTTCGCGAGTTACGTTTTCGAATATGTTGTCGACATTGTTCCTGCTACCGACACTGGGCCTCTTATGGCACACATTATAATAAATATAATATACTATAGAGCGGTGTTTTTCATGACACGGCCCCTTTTATATGAAGAAATATTCGCGACTTCCTTAACTGTTGCTTTTAACAAAATAACCCCCTACCTGTTGTTTTCATTCATGTATTTTATTATGTGGTAAAAAATCATTCCACAATATTTTTCATATTCATAATTCGGGTTCGGATAAATACAGGACTTTATTCAAAACAGATTAAACTATTTAAAAAAGACAGAACTTAACGTACCTTCTTATCATTTATCAAATATTTTATCTACCCGTGCAAAACTGGGACGGGCAGCTAGTATAATATATAGCTTATGTTACTCGGTGATTATGTAACTTTCTAACGGTGAAAGAATTTTTGAAATCGGTCCAGTAGTTTCTGAGCCTATTATATACAAACATACACATAAAAATACAAATCTTTCCCCTTTATAATATTAGTATAGAAAGATAAATATTATTACTGAGTCTCAACCTCATCGCATGCATTTATTCAAAAACCTGACAAACAAGCATACGGCCCGTAGCGACATAACGACTGAACGGATCGTAATTAAATTTGGCAATGAGATAGATTATAACCTGGGAAAGGAAAGGCTATCTTATCTAGAACCATGCGTGTGAAGCCGCGGACACAAGCTGGTATTAATATAGATAAGCTGAAATGCAAGCTAGCAGTATAAAGTGAGCGCGTAAGCAGTTTTCGTGCAGCGCTCCAGTGGTTTGCACGTCTTCGTAACAAGTTAAACATCATTTAACGATCGCCACGGGACTTGGCGGACATACGGGCTACTGAGTTCTGCGAACATGAACCTCCTGTCTTTATTCCATACTAGCGGCCTGCCCCGGCTTCGCACGGGTAGACATTGATATCAAATATTTGTCTACCCGTGCAAGCGGGCGGGCAGGTAGCCTATGTTACTCAGTGATAGTGTAGCTTTCTAACGGTGAAAATTTTTTGAAATCGGTTTAGTAGTTTCGGAGCCTATAGACATTTATCAAATATTTTGACTACCCGAGCGAAGCCGGGGCGGGCAGCCAGTATAATATATAGCCTATGTTACTCAGTGATGATGTAGCTTTCTAATGAAAAAAGAATGATTTAAATCGGTCCAGTACTTTTTGAGTTTATTCGTTACATACAAATCTTTCCTCTTTATAATATTAGTGTAGATTATTTGCGGTCGGCGCAATATGTATTTCTCTTCCATCCTTCTTTATTAGCCGTCATCTCTGTATTCACTTCCTTTCTGGCCATGTCATCTCTCACACAGTCCATCCATCTTCTCTTAGGTCTACCTCGACCCCTGTACCCGTCCACATTCATACATATAACCTTTTTTACCACGTTATCTTCATTCCTCCGCATAACATGCCCTTGCTCTTCAACTTTTCTGTCACAGGAGCTACTTTCAAACTTCCTCTAATAAACTAATTTCTTACATTGAGTGTTCAAACCATCACACGAATATTTGAAGTGGTAATTTAGCGAGAGGATCGTGTATTGTATGCCAACATAACATATGAGCCAAAACTGAAATTTCACTGCAAAATTTGAGTCGGATTTTACGTTGTTAATTTTCCTACCTGTGTTAAGAAATTGAAGTTGTAAGCGTCTATGGGCTAAGGTGACCGCTTACCATCGGGTGGGCCATACGCTTGCCCACCACCTCCGTATTAATGAAAAAATGTGTTCTAGATTATTTCTTTATTAGAAAAATGAATCAAACTAAGGTTGCACACAAGCATACGGCCCGCCTAATGGTAAGCAGTCACCGTAGCTTATAGCCGCTAGCAATACCAGGGATATCACTAACGGGTTGCCGACAATTTTTGTTGATGAGGTCTCACTGTGCTAGCAGCATTACTACTAGCGCAGCTTATCCTCGTGGAGCACTGGCAACCTTACTTACCGCAGAATCACAATATTACAAGTGTTATTTTACTGCGGTCTTCTGCAAGGTCGAGGCCAGTCCCCAGTCGGGCGGCTCCAATTTTAATGGGATTAAAGATCCCAATTCACCGACAAGAGAATAACTCTTAAATCATAAGAAGATAAAAATCATACAAATCTCTATGTTGTACGTTTAGATGAGCCGTGTGTCACATCAACTTAGTGCGATTACGTTATTGGCTCGACAATATTGTAGATTTTAGTTCTAGGCTTAACATTTAGACTTTTATTACAGAATCACTGGTTCTAAGTTCCAGTAACGAGGCGGACCTCGCGCAATGTTCGGTACCTTTTAGCCGCTAATACCGTATTTACGTTTATTATTAAACATTTGAGTTTATCTAATGGATTTACACTGAGTGCTTCATAAACCTAGCTTTTAGCCGTTACTACGTACATCCCTCTGATGTATAGTTACGGAGTAACTAATTGAGGGAATTGCATCTTCTGCTATACTCACTCAATGAAGAGAAGGCTATATACGGTACGAATGTACAAGACAAGGACGCAGCAACAATTTTTTGTCTCTTATAGCGTGCCGTTATTTCCAAGTAAGGCAAAGTAGTTGGCTAAACTAACATTATCATTTAGAACACTTGTGTTTTTTTATACCATTGTGCTAGCAGCATTACTACTAGCTAAGCAAATCCCCATCACATAACACATCACATGTAGGTAGTAGTTTGATTTAAGTCAATTTTTTGGTATTCTGATAATATTACCAAGTCCCGAAATAATCAAATGTTAAGTGATTACGAACCATCGGAGTTCGTCTTAGCAATAATACCAACATTTAAATATAAAACAAAAAAAACTCTTGTGTGTGACTTTAAAATGTCAACGAGCCCTTTGTCACGTTTATTGAAACATCTTAATATCATGCTACTTGAGGCTTACCATCTTAAACAACGTACGACGTACAATGCCTGTGACTTTTGTACCGTTAGCAAACAAATAGAAATATTTATGAAGAAAAAAAAAACAATAAAAAAAAAGCTCTTACATTTTACTGTATTATCCCAACTGTTTCATGATTTTTTTTTATACCACTAAAATGGCACTCAAGCGTAAAGTCCGCTTGAAGGTAAACAGTTACTGTAGCCTATAGCCGCTAGCGATACCAGGGGTATCACTAACGCGCTGCCAACCCTGTTGTTGCTGCTGACTCACTGTGCTAGCAGCATTACAACTAGCGCAGCGTCCCCTCGTGGAGCACTGGCAACCTTACTCACCGCAGCAACAGCACTACATCAAAGTAGTGTTATTTGACTGCGGTCTTCTGTAAGGTGGAGTTACAGTCCACAGCCAGCGGCTCCAATTTTAATAGGAAAACCCACGGGAGATCCCAATTTGATTTGGTCAAGACAATAATCAAATTCTATTATCTTATTCCATCTTCCCTTGGTCACGGCATCACGCGTGAACGGCTGGACCGATATCGCTAATTCTTTATATTTGTGTTTATTATTGTAAGAACCTTCTCGTTCTTATGAAAAAAAACGAAATAATACCGGAACATTTTTAATTTTGCGATAAACTAAAGGTCCTTTTTACTATGGTGTATTTGTCATATGAATTCATAGCTAAGACAGGACATCGCCTGTCGGGTCAGCTAGTTCTTTCAAAAATATAATTTGAATTATTTGGTATATAGAACTTTTCTGCTACCACTCCCCAAATATGTTTCTCAGAGTGTGAGCACGATGAGTGCTCGTATATTACTTGGTGAAGTTACTTGGTGTTAAATACCTTGGAAGGTTTTGAAGGCAAAACCTCTCGCTACGGGCGGTTGCGCGCCGAATCCAATTAGTCAGCCGTTGGAGTCGTGCTTACTTTTATAAACAATGAGAATTGACTTATTAAAAAACCTTAGTGAGCCGTGGTGGCCTTGGGGTATTTACGTTTGAATCCAACCGGTCTGTACCATCGAGATTTTCTAGGTACAAATATTTTTTTACATACAGCCCTTTATTACTCCACGCCCCTTCATTGGATACCCATAACATATTTACGGGTTTACTGTGAACATGATCAATTTAAATTTTGTGACATCCGCCATCTTCGATTCAAGATGGCGGCACTTAAGTTATCATGCATTGTCACAGAAACCAAACGGACACTGGGATGTGGGTCAAATATTACTTGCAAGATCACACACATCGGACGAGTGAAACTAAATACAACCTTGTCACAGAGACGAAAAGATTGAAGGTAGCTTAGATCACGCACTCCTAACGTATTTAAAGCTGGAGTCACCATATTTGTGTCACAATGTTAAAACAAAACGTAAAAAAATCATATAAAGTCCCTCTGAGTCACAACAAAGCCGTGACATCGAGAAAAAACGGGGCCTTTCATATTTATGAACGGGAAGATAAGTATGTCCATTTGTGTAATGCTTTGTTATATTAACTTTTAAATGGAGCCTCTTTCTTTGCAACTTTTAACGTTGGATACGCGGCCTTTTAATATTTAAACAGACATCCTTAAAGTCTGTATACTTTTTTAATCTTTTGTGTAAACTCAGTTGAAGTGAATGATGATTCGGAATTCGAGCACGGATAATGATTTCCTGACATGTTTGGAATATTGTATAGCAATAATAAAAGAGAGATAAATGTGTTATATTAAAATATAGTTTACTAGCGGCCCGCCCCGGCTCCGCACGGGTAGACATTTATTTTGTCTACCCGTGCGAAGCCGGGACAGGCAGCTAGTATAATATATAGCCAATATTACTCAGTGATAATGTAGCTTTCTCATGGTGAAAGAATTTTTGAAATCGGTCCCGTAGTTTCGGAGCCTATTCAACACAAACATACACACAAAAATACAAATCTTTTCTCTTTATAATATTATTAGTATAGATTATAATATTTGTACAGATTAAAATTGGCACACCAAAATATTACAGAAAATCTTGAAAAATACTTGTGAATTTTCCCGTTTTACATTTTACATAAATTTAGCATCGAGAATTCAGTAGCGCAATCACCAGATGATTCAAATGCTTATAGAAAAGCAATAGCGCTGCAGTAAGTTATGAACTTTTTGCATGGTTAAATTGGAGCGTATATATGTTAATTTGGTAGCCAACTTCTGGAATGAAGTATGCTCTTTATTGCTCTTATTATAAGTAGGAAAAAAAACTCTTCTCACGAAGATTCTTTCGAAAAAAGCTTTGACATAATGTCACTTGGCGGTGCATTGTAGTCTGGACTAGAACATCGTATCAAACCGAGTGTTTTTTATACCACTAAGGTGACAAACAAGCATACGGCCAACCTGATGGACGCTTGCAACAACAGTGGCATCACTCGCACGTTGCCAAAATGTCTACTAGCATACATACATACAAATTAAACTAAAACTAAAATGATCTTTATTTGCCTAGCTTTTCGAATAAGTATTTTCAAATCGTCAGATCTACCACCGTATTCGGAAGGTCATTTTATCACGTCTCTAACGGGGCAGCCAGAAAGAAAATAGTATCCATTTTACTCTTGTCTAGCTCACCTGTTTTGCTTCTCTTAAAAAAAATGATCTTTATTATCCTACTAATATTATAAATGCGAAAGTTTGTGAGTATGGATGGATGGATGTTTATTAACTCTTTCACGCAAAAACTACTCAACGGATTTGGATAAAATTTGGAACACAGATAGTTTATAACCTGTATTAACACATAGGATACTTTTTATCCAGGGAAAATGTTATTATCCCGGGAAAAGTGTAGGTTCCTCTGAGATTCTAGGCTCAACGCGGACGTAGTCGCGGGCATAAGCGAGTTAAATTTCTAGTTGGAAATCGTATTTGGATGTTAAAAAAGATAATATTTTTGTAGGGGTGGACAGAACTGAGGATTACTGCGCGTAGACGCCCAAGAACAAGTTTAAATAAAAATATGCTTCAGATGTCACTGCCATGGTAAGCTTTAATTTATCACATCGTTTAGTAGGGTGGCCTCTGGTTGAGTCGGATTTTTGCTTGCATTCATCATACATGCTCTTCCTTTTATTCCTGACTCTATGTTATTTAGCAAAAATATTCCTTGTGATGAAGCCTTTCGATTGGTATGACAAAGCTACAGGGTGATTATTTTTCTTGTGTAACGGGTTCGATTTCTGGTCAACCATGTAATTATTTAAATATCTATTAATGCAGTTTAGTTGTTTATTAAAATCAATAAAGGTACTACACAAATAACTAATTTAAAATCTTCAGAATTTACCACCGGATTCAGAAGGTTCGTAATCGTTTCGAAATGGATTTGGAACGTAAAGGGAGTAACTAATAGTGGGAATGACAGCTTCTGCTCTCCTCACACACAACGAGAAGGCTATATACGGCACTAATGGACAAGACGAGGACACAGCTGTACTACTTTTTGTCCCTTATCACGTGCAGAGTATTTTCATGTTTCGGTAAAACTTTTTGTATCTTTATTTTTATCTTTTGGTTCGGTTAAGTGGGTGTAGTCCCTTGTGTGGTAGCACTACAGACCTAGGTATTTTTTCGTTTCGTCGCACTTTACAAGACATACACACACGAACGCTGAAATTGATAACTGTCTCGATAATTTTCTAGGACACGCGGTACCCACTGACGTACCTATCTAATTAATTATAAGTCGCATTGTAATTGGAAATGGAATATAAACCATAAAAGGCTCCTGTACAGAGTCCCTACACTACTCGTACGTAGTTCTCTGGGTTGTAGTGAACCTGCAAACCATTTATTAAGACGGTTATTATATTTTTTTTTAAATAGCGGCCCGCCCTGGATTTGCATGGGTAGACATTTATCAAATATTTTGTCTACCCGTGCAAAGCCGGGACGGGCAGCTAGTATAATATATAGCCTATGTTACTCAGTGATAAAGTAGCTTTCTAACGGCGAAAGAGTTTTTGAAATTGGTCCAGTAGCTTCGGAGCCTATTCTATACAAACATACACACAAATACAAATCTTTCCTCTTTATAATATTGGTATAGATAAATATCTCCAGAAACAGCATAAAATTGAACGTTCTCATTATTTTAATTACTGGAATAGTTGATTAAAAGCAACATATTTGGTTCATGTTTTAACGACTTCTTTACATGCGAAGGTGAATTTATGGCCTTTTTGCACAGAACAGCTAATTGAGACCATATCACGTCAACGTATTTACGAAAACAAAACGTCAGTTGAACAAACGTCAAACAAGTAGAAAAGAAAATATGCCCCAAAAATACTTGCACTGATGATTTTATAAAAATAATGCTATGTACGGTTTTCCACGGAAGATGGGTGACAGCCTGCTAAAATGTCACCCAGCTTTCCGAAAACTGGTGAGTATTTTTTCATTACTGTAAAATGACATACGCACGTACATAGCCCATGAGATTTGAATTTTTCATATGTTGTTTTTTACTTTGTTTACGTCTCTTACAATTACATATTTTTTATCTAAATTTATTCGTTTAAAGTGAATTACTTACTACCAGACCTATTCTACATTTCATACTATATCATACATAAACGCATGTAAGTGAGAAGTCTTTTAGCAATGACAAATTGTATTATTACGCAAAATCAGATAAAACATGAAAGTCGTCGTAGACGATCGTAGCACGCAATTGCTACGCGGTCTACATTGCTACGAAGTTGCGTAGCTATCTTACAATATCGGAGCTTGCGTCTATATTCTTATTGCAGGCATTGGTGCTAATTCTGTTTCAATTTGATAGGACTAATAGTATTGCTATCCTTATATAATTCCGCACATTAGAAAGGTGAGACTCTTAGTCCTGTAAAATTATTGTAGTTTAGTGACCTTATACAACAGAAGCGACACCTTTGGAAGCGATATATAGTGACACTTTAGAATAGCAGTCTCCCCACTATGTTGGTAGAAATAAGAAATAATCGTGACTGAATGAGGAAATAATAAAATTAATTTTAGTAAGCGATGAGCCGCATCCGTCATGTTGGTTAAACATCTTTCTTTGGTAAAAACCTTCGCAGATTCTTATCTTCACAGTCATATAAAAATTAATCACTATATCTCTTGGTCACGGCAACAAAAAATCAACAAAAGGGTTGGCAACGCGTTCGTCATATCGCTGGTATTGCTAGCGGCTATAGGCTACGGTGACTGCTTACCATCACGTAGGCCGTATGCTTGTGTGCCACTTTAATGATATAAAAAAACAAAAATATCGCGCAGCATGCATCACCGCGCCAGCTGTTATTTTCACGGATTTAACAGTGATTTGAATCTAGTATTATTTGGCGGGTATCATTGGTTATGCAAAAACTCGTTTCACAAATAAATTGCCCAGTCTCTTTTGTTCGGCGAAATTTTATGGGCTCGGATATGGCAGGGGGTTACTTTTGTGATTTAAAGACATATTTTACGAATTTATGTAGATTAATGGAGTATTTGGGAGGCCTAACAGGTGTACCGGGGAGGTTAATGGTGGAACCTCGGATTTAAATGATTTCTTATATTTTGTTCTAGCGGCCCGCCCCGGGTTCGCACGGGTAGACATTAGTTTCGAAGCATAGACATTTATCAAATATTTGGTCCACCCGTGCGGAGCCGGGGTAGGCAGCTAGTATAATATATAGCCTATGTTACTCAGTGATAATGTAGCTTTCTAACGGTTGAATAATTTTTGAAATCGGTCCAGTAGTTTCGGAGCCTATTCTATACAAACATACACACAAAATACAAATCTTTCCTATTTATAATATTAGTATAGTTTAGTATAGATTATAATATTAGGTCCTTACATATGAAATTGGCGTTTTGTATGAGAGGAACAAAAAGTCGAATATTTTTTAATATAATATATTTAATTAATCAAAGTATGAACCATTATTTTCTATGCACTTTTGCCATCTCATAGGTAGTTCATTGATCCCTTTACTAAAAAAACCAGTCGGACGGGAATCAATAAAATCTTTGAAGGCGATTTGGACTGCCCCATCGGAGTTGAATTTTTTCCCTTGCAAGAAGTTATCCAAATTTCGAAAAAAATGGTAATCTGTTGGAGCAAGGTCCGGGGAGTACGGAGGATGTCTTAGACTTTCCAATTGAAGCTCTTCTAATTTAGTAGCCGTCTGTAGCGCAGTGTGTGGTCTAGCGTTGTCGTGAAGCAGCAGTGGCGTGGAGCGATTGACCAGCCTAGGTTGTTTAGCCGCTAGCTTTTCCATCATGGTTTGCAATTCCTGACAATAGACATCAGCCGTAATAGTCTGGCCAGATTTGAAAAAACTGTAATGAACAATACCGGCACTAGTCCACCAAACGCTTACAAGTAACTTTTTTGGGGTTAATTTTCGCTTGGGGCAGGATTTGGCTGGCTGGCCAGGATCTAACCATTGCGCTGAGCGCTTCCGATTATCGTAAAGAACCCATTTTTCATCACAGGTAATGATTCGGTTTAAAATACCTTCATTATTGTGCCGGTTTAGTAATGTAACGCAGCAGTCGACGCGCGTTTGCCGGTTTGTTTCAGTCAATTCGTGAGGTACCCACCTTTCAAGCTTTTTAATCTTCCCAATTTGCTTCAAGTGAATTAAAACAGTTTTATCACTAACATTGCAGCCTGCAGCTAACTCGGACGTGGTTTGCGATGGATCCGCTTCCACAATAGCCTTCAACTCTTCATTATCAACTTGAGTCTCAGGCCGTCTACGGGGCTTGTTCTGCAGGTCGAAATTTCCAGAACGAAAACGTTGGAACCAAAAACGAACTGTGTTTTCTTTTGCAACACGACCGCCATACACATCATTCACCCTTCGAGTTGTTTCCGCAGCACTAGTGCCACGGCGGAACTCGTACTCGTAAATAATGCGATATTTAAGGTTTTCCATTTTGTAAAATGAGTGACGCAAACAGAAAAAAACAGAAGAAAAAAAACAAATGAATGACGATCATCGAAGCACAAATACATGAGTCTATAGCTGTACAAATTTGGATTTGGAATTCCTTACCAAAGAGGAGAAATTCGTGATTAAAGTGGCCAGTACGAAAAACGCCAATTTCATATGTAAGGACCTAATATTAGTATAGATAGCAATACACAGTGCATGATCGTTATAAGCGTCAAGCAGGGGAGCCGCCTTTATTTACTACACTTTTATTATTTGTTGTTAAAGCGGCATTTTGTGGCGGCGGTTCGTGGTTATCAAAGCCGGGGCGTGCCGATAGTATTTTATAAAAAAAAGAGATAATTAACGATTACAAACACATTTATTGCGGTTGGTGCAATAGCCGTGTTGAGGGATCGCACGGTAAAGCTATGTTTGTCATTTAAACTAGTTTATTTAGTATGGAACGCACGGTGTGCGAGTTCAACTCATACTTTGCCGATTTTTATCCCTTAAGGGGTTGAATATTTGTAATCCTTTCTGGGATTTTTGCCTGAGAATAGAAAATGCTGTTAATTTAAAAAGCTTTGTGAGTGTTCGTGATTAGTCTGTGAGTCATATATTGATTGTCAAATCATGTGAACTTAATCCGGGCTAATATTTAATTAAGCCCTTGCATACTTAAGCCCTTTAAGCTATGCTAATGAGTTTGCACGACCATATTGCCAGTCGCGGAACGGACAGCGCCAGAGTGATTAAGTGTAATTAAGCTTAATTGTTTCTGTACACAAGACAGATTCAACGGACTATAAAAATGTATAATTAAGTAGATATAAACCGTTCCCTTGGAACATTACAAAGAAATATGGCGTCTTATCGCGCCCATAAAAATAACAAACTCTTTTTCGGTCTCATTTTCTGATTTATGATACATAATTTCCTGAATTAAGGTGATTGAAAATAAAATTATTGCATTTATAACTATATCAATGTAATTTGTTACATAAATCCCATATAAGTTTTTTTTAGACCTCTTGCCAAACAAGCACTCGTCCCGCCTGATGGTAACCGGTTACCGTAGCTTACGCTTGCAACACTAGGGATGACATTCGCGCAATACCAACTCTAAGAAAATAATGCTGTCTAGGTTTAAAATCGAAAGTGAAATAGCGCTATATACTCTCTGCCTTACCTAAAAGGGGCGTGATGATATGTACGTATCTATGTAAATGTATATAGCTGCCAATTCTGTTGTTCAAAATTACTAAACTTAACTAACTTGACAGGTCTAAAATATTGCCATCCTTGTTTAACCCCGCATATGAGAAAGGGATCAAGACTTTTAGACCTGTCAAATTAGTTAGGTTTAGTAATATTGAACAACAGAATCGACACCATAATATAATTTAAACGGTTGTAAAGTAAACGGTGGAAGTATCGCTAGCTTGATGTAGGCGTTCGCAAATTGGTGTATGCAGCGGAGGTTGCTACAAATATTTGAGTTTATAATTATAAACCTTTGTCCCTGATAGCGGCTAGCGTACCCTCATTAGGAGCTCGTTAACTGGCTGCCTTAGATATTGTTTGCTACCATAAATTTTATTGCGATTAACAGCCACGTGCAAGGGAATTGGTAAATGTTAATGCCAATTTTATACTAGGCTAAGGTAATCCTATATTCCTTAAGTAAGTTTTTTTTTTATTTCGCTCTTGACTTCCACATCTCTTCTGCGTCTTCCGCATTCATTAATCTCTTCAATCAAATCTAAAAAATGTTCGCTTAATATTTTTTTTAGTTTCTTATACGGCGCTTATGAAGGTATAATTTACCACCGTTGATCCCTTCAGAAAAGCTGACAATCCGGAAAAAATCTTTAAATTAAAAAATATCTTTCGACTTGCTAGCAGTTCCATGTAGACTATGACTTCTTCATTGATTATTTTGATATAAATGCGGCATTGCAGAGTTCATTGACTTTGTTCGCAGCCCGGAGGCATCTAAATAGAAACCTGCATACGTCTCTGTGCTACGCAACAGAGGCCATTAACGCGATGGCCGCAGACATGTATGCAGATCATTACGAGTGGCGGAGGAATCATTTAGGACATACTGTATGTAGAAAAAGAAAATACGATCGTTCTAATTTTAAATTTAGATTTTTTTCTTTATTTGAAATCTGTCCTTGTTGCCAGTTATAATGAATTTAATGTTATTAAATTTTTTTAAACGGTTACAAGAGAAAGTTTAATAAATTGTGTGTTATTCCATTTATAAAACCTTTTTAAAATTAAAATATGTGCTTTAGTTGCCAGTTATAATTTATGTAAAGTTATTTTTTTTAAACGGTTAGAAGAGGAAGTACTGAAAAGTGAATGGTATTCCATTTATAAAACTGCTAAAAAAAGGTCTACAACTCTGCAATTCCGCATTACGTCCGAGTTAAATTCTTGACTTATTCATTGGTCCGAATGAAAACAATTCCTTTAGGTAAGAAAGACAGTGACAGACCGAAAAGTTTTCGTAATTTCATCTGCAGAGTTGCAGATTGCTCGACCGATGGGAAAAGTTTAATTTGATTGGTTTGTTTCAGTTCACCGTGTCCCGGACTCCATACGCGGATGACGCTACCGTGATCAACGCCTGCCGCAACTGGATGTGTAACCACGAGGAAGCTCAGGTTACTTTCTGCTAATATAACATGCCACAGCCCAGATATGCAATCCATTAACGGTTAACCACAATGGCCCAAGTTTTTTTTACAGTCCCATTGAGATAGTCTCTACTCCTTGATCCCCAGGTGATGATGGCCAGCATACTGGTGGTGATCGGTCTGTGGTGGTTGGTGAGGGTGGTCCTCGCGCTACTCCTCAACTTGATATGTCCTTTACTTGTCGTCTTATTGGCTGTAGTAAGTTCTTATAACACGTTTTAATTTGCCATTACATTTGGAGCCACTCGGCTGGGGACTGTTACACAGCCGAGTGGCTCCAACAGGTACACAACTCCAGGTACAGTACCTCCACCTTACAGAAGATCGCAGTGAATTAACACTACCTTGATGAAGTGTTGTGTCTCTGCGGTAAGTAAGGTGACTGGCACTCCACTAGGATACGCTGCGCTAGTAATAACAGTGAGTCCTCATCAACAACATGGTTGGTAAAGCGTATTAGTATTACCACTAGTATTTCCAGGCGGCTGTAGGCTACGGTGTCTGCTTATCTTCAAGTGGGCCGTATGCTTGTGGGCCATCTTGGTGATGTAAAAAAACCCTATAATAATTATACTTCTTTGCAGATCTGCGTGCCACAACTAAGAGACCCGCTGTTGGGCCAAAACTACCAAGCTCTAGCCAACATTGTTAGGTGCATATTGCTCAAACTGGCGGAGAATATCAAGACGCAACCCTGCTAACAACTGAGCCCAAACAAACTACAATGTGACAGTCTCATAAATCAACAATACATATAAAAACATGGTAATATAAAATAATGTTGCGTTTTAATTTGGTTACAGCTGTTAACAAACAAAATATTACGAATGCTTTATGTATTTACAAATGCGAACTTATATTATAAATGCGAAAGTTTGTGTAAGTGTGTGTGAACACAGGATTCACCCTCTTCACGTCTCAACGACTGAATTAATTTGTATGATATTTGAAATGGATTTACATAGTTTAAAAGTTGGATTAGTATATAGAATTCTTTTTATCCAGGTTATTTTTTTAAAATCAAAATCAAAATCAAAAATAATTTATTCAGTTTAGGCCCTAATAAGGCTCTTATGAAGGTCTAAATTACCACCGGTTCGGAAAAAAAGCCACCTGAGAAGAACCGGCAAGAAACTCAGTGCTCTGTCTTTTTTTGCATTTAACAATCATTATATAACAATTTGTAACAAAATTCTTCTAGACATTGGTATGAAATTACAAATATCAAAATGAAAGCTACCAAGTTGGTTTTGTCACTGCTTTCATGAAATACATATTCCAACTATTACAATTACCAGGAGCGGGGAGCCACTTGTGCAGAGTGAGTCTATATATTCCAAGCATTTTTATCATTTACATAATCATTAATTTTATAATAGGCTTTATTTATCAAAACTCTTTTGACATGAGTCTTAAACTTATCGTAATTCAATTCGGTAATAGATTGTGGGATTTTATTGTAAAAGCGGACGCAGTTTCCCATAAATGATTTCTTTACTTTTGTAAGTCTAAACCTAGGAGCCACAATTTTGTTTCTGTTTCTTGTATAAATATTATGGTTGTCTGAATTTAACTGAAAACTTCTAATGTTCTTTTTTATAAACAACAAGTTCTCAAAGATGTAAAGAGCCGGTAACGTGAGAATATTAATTTTCTTAAACAATTCTCTTAACGACTTTTTTTACTTTACACCCTTTGGGTCGTAAGTAAAAAATATTTTAACTATAAATTGTTATTTAATGTACATGCTACACAATTTTACAATAGTATAAAATTGCTTGGTCGTTATCACACAGCGCCATCTACGCCTTAACGATGCAAAAGTTGTACTATACAGCCATAGCCGAAAGAATACTTAAATGCCTACCTTTTGATGTTAATACATACTTAATAATACTTATAAAACATATCAAGCGCTCAGAGGCAACGAATACACAATAATGTATCACATAAATGTTTTCCCCGACGGGAATCGAACTCGCGACGCCTAGCGCAGCGGTCAGATATACTAACCACTAGACGAGCGGTCTTCTCAGGTCTGGTAATAAATGGAAATTTGTCACAGTCAAAGCATAATAGAGCTAACACCAAGTAACGGCAACTATAAAGTTACGACGCACTTACCACCCACATTTACACATAAAACAAGCTGGTCTACAATTTAATTCGACAGTGAGACACCTTTACAATCGCTCGGCAGGCGGCAGTAAGTGAAGTAACTGCCAATCGTAAACTGTGACTTGTTAGGGCTGTCCCAGCTTGAACGCTCAGCTAAGCTGTGCTCACATAGTTACGACAGTCGAAATCAAATATAGTTTACTAGCTTCTGCCCGCGACTACGTCCGCGTTGTGCTTAGAATCTCAGAGAAACCTAAAATTTTGTCGGAATAAAAACATTCTCCGGGGATGAAAATATTTTTTCTGGTTAAAACATATCCTTTGTGTTAATCCAGGTTATAAATTATCTGTGGTCTAAATTTTATCCCAATCCGTTGAGTAGTTTTTGCGTGAAAGAGTAACAAACATCCATCCATCCATACTCACAAACTTTCGCATCTATAATATTAGTAGGATTTATTTAAGGCTACGTCTACTTTCTACCGGCTCAGAAAAAATGGGTTAAGGTCTGTTGGTTCCATTAGAAAGTTCCATTGATGGGTCCAACAGGATATCCGAGTCCTTATGTCTCCACAACTCAGTGTACAGAGACCAACAGGATTTTGACGGTACTCATGTCTCCATTATCCAAAATTGCCTTGAGAAGAACCGGTAAGAATCTCAGTGCTCTGTCTTTTTACATAATAACTCAGAGTAGATAGTATACTACGTACAAATAATAATCATGATTGAACAAAAATAAAAATGTAATACAAAATTTCTCTAAACAGTACCAAATAACAGAATGTAAGTCACCAACTTGGTTTTGTCAATACTGTAATTCCTGCTCATCACTTGCAGATCTAAGCTTACCTGGTCGCTTTCCAATCGTTAAAAAGAACAGCGACATTAACCCGACTGTAAACTGACCGTGCTTGTTCCGCGGACGTGAGTTGAATTTGAAGTTGTCGTGTTATTTGTAAAGAGGATGTAGTTATATGTATTCAATTGGGACGTGCATTTAATTGTCGCTGTATTGGCTTTGACATGTATTTTAAAATCCACAAACATTTGTCATATTTAGTTTATATAGATATGTTTGCAGGCTTGTCCGGTGTAGTATCAATTATCCGGCTTAAGGACCATGTTGTATTTTTGTGCGGCAGGAAGGTGGAAATTAAATAATTTCAACACTTTTCATATTTAGAATAATCAATAAATTCAAGTAATTATTTTTCTTTTACAAGTAAAGTTACGTTCGCAGGCAATTGCTCCTTCTCATACACTGTATAACAACAAAGGCCTCATAAATTCGTAAAACAATAAACTGTCGTTATTACCTGCTGAAAGAAATGAAACACTGAGATAAATTGTCCCGAGGGCACTGTTGGCCAAACAATAGCCGAAAAGAAATGCTATATATCTCAAAGTGGCAACCCTAGGGTGCAATATCAGCACGTACCATGATGTTGACAGATGGCACATATATAACGCTGCGATGGATTTTTGATGGCGAGCCGCGGTTACTGTGGCATTCTATTCTGTTTCGTCTCGTAATGATAATGTCACTTTTGAGTTATGAGGGAAATGGCATTGAGTTTTTTGTGTCTGGGACATTATGTTGTGGCCAGGCTACACGAAAGAAAATTACAAACATGTGCGTATTGTAAGAGACGGCCATGAATTATGGTTTAGGCCTTCCCATGAGGGAATATGATTCAAGTATTGTACAAGCGAGTCAAAGCGTTTTATTTGATCAAATTATTGTGAAGAGCGCGACACACTTAATTATAGCAAAAGAGAAAAGTAGCTATTTTCGTAAATAGGCGCATGGTGTAAGAAAGAAATTAGAGTAGATTAAATAAATTTAATGAATATTTATTTTATATAATACTTTCGTATCATATTATAATATTTCGAGTGTCTTATGTGTGGTTACGGTGGATATAAAACGTTTCAGCCGGAGCAAAAATATATGAATATGCATAAAATTTTTGCCGTCCAACTTTAAGAGATAATAGAAAAACTGTTAGTATATTTTAGCATACACAATTATAATCTCATAGATGTAATTCCTCCAGTCCATAATTATCACTTTTACCGGGATGGATCATCCATCAATCACTTTACCGAAACATAAATAGTGACCTCTGTGAAACAGCTACTAGCAGTGATCAGTTATTTATAGTTTATCTGCATTCTAAACTACCAGTTTCAGACGAGCTGCATCGAGAAGCAGTTGACGCGTCGAATGTTCACCTTTGGTGTGTTTCAACAAGTGTGTACGTGAGAATAGAGCTTTATTCACTATTTATCTTATTAGATTGCTAATACTAGGCTTGTGGCTCAGTTGTAACAAAGCAAATTTAATTTAGCAGTTAGATGGGAAACTGAAGTTCACGAGAGCATGCTAAGCCGTTTCCAATTCAATATCTTTCGTAATCTTTAAAGCTCTGTCAGAAGTTGGAATTCTAATAGCTAAACTAACTCAACCCAGCTAGTAAAAAACACTGTAAAATCAAATTTAAAGGTCAAAAAACGGTTATATTGTGTATGAAAATTTGTAACCACATTGAGTTAATCTTGCTAACTTCAAACAATGATTGGGTTAAGGTCGGGGAAATAAAGGCTATAAGCACTTGTTTACCACGCGACGCTAACGCTATGCGTAAATTAGTCCACTGGCACTAGGGTCCCCCTGTCACACAGCACGCAATTCTCACTCTGTGCGTACACTCATGTTTAATACTACTACGGTCTTCGAATGATTAGGTTTATTTACACACATTTATGAAGTATAAAAGTTCACTGTCAACATAATGTACACCAGTGAACTACATATTGACTGGATAGACACAGAATCTGCTTCGTAGCCATTGTTGGGTGGTGAAGAATTGCTATAAAATATAATATTTTATCAATGATATACATTTTTGACCATAGACAATAATAATAAATAAAAAAAACATTTATTTTTAGTTGAAACAAGTTTAACTCGCAGACTCATGATTTGACGATTCTTCTGTACACTCTACAAATAGAATTGCAGATGTCCAATAAATAGAATTTTGAAACAGACGCAGTAAATTCCTTAGAGATACCTATGATTTCGGCTTAAATTTGGCAAATGTTGGTGCTTCATGCAAGGAGTAAGTAGGATAATAGATTTTGTAGGAGTAAAGTACCTACTCTTTCTTACCTACAAAGTATTATCTGTTCTACCATCGTCAATTTATTTATGTCTTTTAAAATGATAGAAACATGTCTTTATTGACTGAATGGTCAATTAAATGTAATTGTCATAGTAAAGAACACAATATTCTCCTTTTAAAATAAAAATTAAATTAAATAATAACAATTAAATGTCAAATTTTCTAAATATATTCTTCTTAATATAATATGATTATGAGATAACAATGTACAAGCTTTTATTTAGTTTCACACTTGTATAAGTGTGTGTGTGTGCAACGACGTTTCATTTGACGACGCATCATTATCCAAATTCTACCATTATGTGTCCAATATGGCGGACGTCACAAAATACAAATTTATTATTTTACACTGTTTTCACAGTAACCCCTTTAATGTGGGTATCCAATTAATGGGATTGATGAGCGAACACAGTAAGTAAAGTCATTCTAAATCCAAAATGGCGGCCGCTGCAAGATGTCGATTTATAACATCCACATTATCCCATATGATATGGATATAAAATGAAAGGGCCGAGTAAAATAAAACATATTTAACCCACCTGTTTTACTCGTAAATGAAGGTACAGGTTGCATTCTAGAACAAGAAAAATAGCAGCAAGACTTTAATTTGAGCTCAATGTATTTTGCACGGTCCCAGAACGTAAATTGTGACGTCACAAGTTCATATACGCTCTATTCTACGGAACGTAACTTTTATGACCGCACATTAAAATATGTATTCTATTTACTTATATTAGCCTTTAAAGTCCGATAAAACAGCTTCGTCCATAAAATAGGGCTGTTAAAATCACGTACCTACCATTTATGTGCTCCCATCTGAGACTCGCTTAAAGTGATCGGATATTGATTCTAGTAATACTTACCTTATGTTAACATTTATCAGGCGGATATTAATATTGAATTCATCATATTGACGTTATAACTAGCTTTTTCCTGCGGCTTCCCACGCGTGGTAAAGTGAATAAGTCAACATGAATATAAATTAAAGCTTTTACCCGTGGCTATCTATTTTCATAGATTTAACTTTAAAATGACGTATTTTCTTATAAATTTCATCCCCTATTTTACCCCCTTAGGGGCGGAATTTCCAAAAATCCTGAGATATAGATATTTTATTTTTAACAGAAAGGCCAAATATATTTTGAATGCGCTTAAATAAAAAAATAATGGATTTTTTACAAATATTAATATATTTTGTATAGCAAATTATAATATATTTTGTATTCTATCAATATTATTATCCCCTACTATACCCCCTTAGGGGTGGAAATTCCAAAAACCCTTAGTGGATCCTTAGGTCATAAAAACTGGCGCCTTGAGTTTGATGACCGAATAAAAGTTTATTAAAAAAACCTAACTAGTATCAAAAACAGGTTTTTTCAAATCGGTCCATTAGTCTCCGAGCCTATTCAATACAAACAAACATTCAAACCTTTCTTCTTTATAATATTAGTGTTGATAGAAAACAAAAATATACCTACATAATAAAATATAAATAGATACATCAAGTACATTAACAGGTAATTCGGAAGATTCCACATTTATTTGCCCTTAACGTATTGCGGTTTGATGCCATCCTTTTTTTATTCATTGCTACTTTAATATGGTTTCAGCATCCATTAACCTTTCTGTATAATCTTGTATAGATGCATATGGTAGACAGTCACTAACTGCCTACCCCATTTAGTAGGGAGGCTTTGGTCTCAACTCCATCTATTGTATAAAAAAATCCGACAAACTTTTTTTTTTATACCACTAAGGTGGCACACAAGCATACGGCCTACCTGATGGTAAGCAGTCACCGTAGCCTATAGCCGCGAGCAATGCCAGGGGTATCACTAACGGGGTGCCAACCATGTTGTTGATGAGGACTCACTGTGCTAGCAGCAATACTACTAGCCCAGCGTATCCTCGTGGAGCACTGGCATCCTTACTCACCGCAGAAACACAACACTACATCAAGTAGTGTTATTTCACTGTGGTCTTCTGTAAGGCGGAGGTACAGTCCCCAGTCGGGCGGCTCCAATTTAAATGGGATAACCCACGGGAAATCCCAAATCACCCTACCTCTCTTTTTAAAAGCACATGGTGTGATTAATCACTGTACTTAAGCTTAGAAAAACTCATTGGTACAGGCCGGGATTCGAACCTGGGCCCATCAGATGACAAGCTTCTTCAACCACAAGGCCACCACGGCTACTAAACTTATTAGAAGGTGAAATTACACAGCAAAATTACCAAATAGCCAGGTCTAATTTCGCACGATTTATCATCATGACTATTCTAATCGCAGTTATATTTATGTATTGTTCCATTTCGTGATAACCAAAACCGTAGCCTAGTTGTAATATTGTTCTATTAGCCTTGAAATTAATAAATATGCCTTCATTTGGTCGAATGGTTTTATGGGTAAATCAATTTTCATACGATTTACGCTTAGGCCAGTCGATAAGTCTAAAATTATATGTAGTAAATAATCTTGTTTACCCGAACTGGTTAGTAAGGTTTATAATAAGTAAATTTATAATAGGTAAATATGGTGACCAAATCCTGCTAGCACTGAGACACGGTAATATTATACTGAGATCTCAGCAATATAGTAAGCAACGCGTGATTAGTTTCTCGCAAGCGTTTTAAAGCAGCATACGTTTTGTCGTCACCTTCGCGATACAAAACAAAATGAAAATATAAATTATTAGGTATTCATAACCAGGCATGTATAAATGTGGATGAAACTATTTGGCTACCAACACCCCGTTGAAAAATCTTCCTGTATCTATAATATAAAAATGAATCGCTGAATGTCTTGCTAAGCGCAAATCGCGAGAGCAGCTGAACCGATTTCGTCAATTCTTTAGAAAGAAGAGAAACATTTAAAAAATTACTGAAAAAGTCTAAATACGGGTAGATAAAATATTTGATAAATGTCTACCCGTGCGAAGCTGGGGCGGGTCGCTAGTAATAAATACAAAGGTTGAAAAATTGAAAACACATCTGGTTAACAATAGACCTGTCTAAAGCAAACCACACAACATATTTCGTACACCGCAATAACTATAAACCAAGTCCGCTTACTCCCTTGGCCCATTATTTGAACATACTAGGACATAAAAGCCATCAATCTAATATTCAACTGACTTGCAAAGGGTGCATAGAATATATTTTTCAAACACCTTGGATACCGTAAAAACATGTACTCCATACCACCGCTTTCTTACAGCATATAAATATTTACGGTGCCGCATGCGAGGATGTTTTTGTTTCGTCAACGGAATTTCATAAGGTAGGCGATTTGCTGCAAGAGTGAACTAGTTTGGGTTTCAATAAAATTGTTGCCAATTATCTTATCTCTTAGTCTAACTTTAAACGTAGAACTGTCAAATTAGATTTAATTGCTGTCAAATCAAATAAAGTCCTGTCAAAACGAGGAATATTTTAGCTTAAGTCACGAGCAGAATAGGGTTAATGTTTTAGTTTAGTTAGGTGAACAATAGAATCGGCACCAACTCTCAATATATTAAAAACTGGCTTTTTCGCCTCGATTTCACCCGCGTAGCAATACAGTATACTATTACCCGTGTTCCCGTAGGAACGAAGCATTTTCCCGCGGTAAAAAGTAGCCTATGTTGATCAGGGATAATGTCGGCTTCTAATAGTAAAAGCAGTCAAATCGGCCCAGTGGTTTCGGAGCCTATTCAATATAAACAAACAAACAATCAAATGTTTCCTCTTTATAATATAGACAAATATAAATGGAAATTCAGCTTGGTTGCTATGAAAGTATGTACAATTCTATCTTAATATTTAGCACATAAGGTATAATTTATATATGAATTCGGTATGCTTTGTTTAAAATCTTCATAAATTACTGACAAACTATTATTATTAATTTAGGTAATTTTGTAAAATTGTTTTTATGAAAAAGTTTACCTACAAAATACTTTTTTAATCTGTGCAGAAAGTACTTACCTTTAGTAGCATATATTTCACATGAAACGATTTAATATCAACCGTAAGTTAGACGAGTTTCAATAAGTGTTTCGAGTTCAAATCGAGTTTACATAAGTCCCGTTAGTACGAGTATGTCGTGAATATGTGTTTAAATCACGGATGTAAAATAGTTAAAAAAAAAGAAAACTTATTTACAGTACTGCTGCAGCTCGTCTGCATGCATAACACTATCCACAAACTATCTCCCAATATTATATTATTACGTACGTGCCCCCATCATACACTTCTCGCATAACTTCCCAAAGAAGAGCATTTATTAAAATCTAGCTGACACACTTCGTTGACTTACGATGCGTTTGGATTAAGCTTATAAAAACACAGGTTTTTAGAACACAAAATTGGCAATGTTATCTATAAAAGCAACGCCGCTTGTTGACTGCAAGATGTCGTCTGAAAATTTAAACACAGCTTACTCCCGGATCTACCTACTTATGTCAGTACTTGTAGGAAGAAAATATTTCGACTACTTTTTCGAAACGTTACTCTCAGAGTGTAAAAAAATCATACGATTTTTTCAAATTTTCACCGCGCCGCAACTCAGTACTATTAGTTTTCCCCTGCAAAAATAGACGAATGCGATACGAATGCGTTGCTGAAAGTTGAGTTTGCAAAGCCTACTGATTTGTCGGAACATAGGCACCTACAAAACTAAATAAAATAGGTTGACTATGCTTCTTTCTGAATGTGTGACGTTTGTAATGTTGAGGAACAAGTAACTGAACATATCACGTTTTGGTTTATTATACTCATTATAAAGTTATTTACAGCTCTTCTGATGGTAAGCGATCACCGCGGCCTATGATCACCTAGATATTTTTATAGCATTAAGGTGGCAAGCAAGCATACGGCCCGTCTGTCGGTACAGTACAATTCTAGGTATCAATGCGTTGTTGATTTAAATTCAGAACAATTTGCTGGAGCTCACGGAATGATCAGTTCTCCATAATGTCAGCTCAAAACGTCCTAATGCAACTCTGAAAACCTTAAACTTGATTTCATCTTTAAAATTGTATACTTTTTTGACCAATCTTTTCATTGCGAATTCAAGTAGGTATTTACCCATCATTATCCTCGGTTTATATCAACAGTAGTAAAGTCAAAACAAACGGAATAATGAACCCTATTCCTTCTCAGAAGAGCTTCGATATTAAGCGACTGTCTTAATTTCAGTTCGAGATATATTTGTTCCTTCTACGAGTTTCAGAAGTACGTGACTTAGAAAATTCCGTTTTCCTTATCTCTTCTCAGGAGTATGTTTGTAATCCTAAGGTATTTGAGTTTGGGGATAGACGGGCCTATTTCCCATTCTGATTACAGATACTTTTTTGTTGGTACAATAAGTGTCGGCAATTGAATGTTAGATAGGGTGTGCTCTAGATGCTACATACTATATGCTTACCTCAGATGAGATGAAAAGTGAAGTTTTTTTCTAAAATAAAAATATTTTTCATTCGTTTGACAGGACCAATATTGATTTTTCAGGACAAAAAATTAAGTTAATAGCACAGCGCTAAAAAAGTAGTGTGTGTGTTAGTGTGGGTTAGTTCGTGACAAGATAATTGGCACCACTTTCTCCTAAACTTTTAAATTTGCATTAATATTATCATTTAAAAATTATATATCTTTATTTGAATGAGTTTAAACTTCATATTATGAATGTCGTTTGTCAGACTTCAGCTATATTAATTATAATAATAAAAATATTAAGACTCATTCAAAGCAATTAATTCTGAGCAATGTGACTTTGATGTCGGGACATCTAGTATATTAGCTTTTATTTTATTTTTATAATTTCTAATTTTGTTTTATAAAATTCAGATCTGTCCGTCCCTACGTATGCTAAGATCTTTAAACTACGCAACGGATTTTGATGCGATTTTAAATAAAGATTTTAGATAGTGATTCAAGTGGAAGGTCTTTTTCCTTTTTAAAGTTCCTACTTTGACGAAACTTGAGGTGTATTCTAACCATTTATACGAAGCCTGCGCCGTGGATATATTAAAGCTTAGTTAAGTCAACTAAATTTGTAACTAAAATATACTAACTAATATGAGTGGAAGGTTTTTATGTACAATTCATTTGTGTCTTGTAGCTATTTAACTTATATGGCTAAGGTTGCGAAGTCGGGGCGGGTCACAAGTCTAAGTATAAATTATGCACTAAAGTACTTTGTATATTTCAGTCAGAGATATCTTAATCAAAGATTTCAGTTGCAAAAAAAAAAACCCGTTTCGTTGTTAATCCAGTAATAGTAACTAGTTGACCTTTTATGTTTAGGGATGATTGGTTTCTGAATGAAACGGGTATTTACTTATTTATTTACAGAAGTACTTGTGTGAAGTTTGAAAAAAAAACAACTTTGTATCCCCGTTTCATGTCTAAACAACAAATCCTTGTGATCTTAGCCTATTTAAGCGATAAGCCAGACAGTTATCCCCATAATATAGGACAAATGGTAACAATACACAACGCGGCTTTGTTCTCACATAATTTAGATGCCATCTTTGTAGTAGACAGAAATTTCGTGGGGATTTTTATTTGGATTCAAAAAAGTTCTTATACCGCGCCGAGATAAAAAGTGGATTTACACTAGCATTGCTTTCGGCTTGGTGATATTTAGAAAATATAAGCAGTTTTTTTCATTTAAACTACTGTAATTACAGTCGTAGTCACAGATCATGTACATATTGACTTCTCACAATACCTCAAACATCGAACTTGATCAAACAAATGAGAATGAAAAAATATATTAACCAGCAACATAAGTCTAAAACTACAACACTGTTTGAAATAGGCTAAGCCTATCGTAGTTATGAAATTAAATCTGTCACAATAATAGGTAAAATGAGAAGTAAGCGAAGTGTGTATAAGCCTGAGTTGGTCTATTTATATCTCTCTATCTATTTATATGAAGAAAATATAAATAAACTAATTAAATTAAATATTTACCAAACCCCCAGACACATGACAAAACAAATGTACATGACATAAATGCCCGGTACGGGGAATGCCCAGGCATTCCCCGTATCGGGCATTTAGGTGTCTCCAGAGACACCTAGTGAAGCAGTGTGGTAGCAGGTATACCAACCACTATATTAACGGCGTAGTCTTGTAATCTTAAAGATTTTGGAGGAATCCAAAATCTTTATGAATGTAAAGAGATGAAAAATGAATCCCCATTACCATCGTTGCAGTCTTTGCCCCGGTGTGAAATACTGCTTCGCCCTATTGAGTACACCGAGCTATTTGGATGTCAGCTTGGCCTTGTCTTCCAAATGACTACGGAACTGGACGTAGCTAGAAATGTCGACGCCAAGGATCCCAATACTCTTCGAGATGTTGACAGATGAGTTCGTTATTTGAAGTAATGGGGATTAGTGGACAAAAAATGCACACATCCCTTATCTATAACATATTTATATGTGAACGTAATCAGACCTTTGAGAAGACGAGACATAGAGAACTTAAATTTCCAATAACCCTCAAAGTTTTTAACAAAGCGAGGGAAATAATAAGAATTGGCGCTTGGCATGAAGTGTGATTAACTCAATTTAAACTTCACAATTTATATCCGATTTAACAAAGATCTTAAGGCTTCAGCAGAATTAAATTAGGCTTTGATCAGGAACACGTGTAAGTATTTTTTCAACGAATCCAACACGTGCCGTAATCAGCTCCCAGCAAGCACTCATTATAATTAATGCTATGTGCTGGGACATTATCACATTTCGCCATCTGGTCCAAAACAACGCAAAGATCATGGATAATTTGAATACCTCACAACTAGTATACATAAATACTTTTTTGTTATGCGTTAAGACAAACAAAAATGCAGTACTGCGAGCATAAATAGTTTGCGACAACGTTTTCGTATCGCCTTCGACTATTTTTGTATTGAAAAGTGAACATAAAACTTAAGTGAAAAATGTATGACAATTTTGACATTTCACGAGTTACGATTTTGAATACGTAGTCGACACAGAACATACCGGCACTGATCTCAAAAAATAATATTTACCTTTATGCGTAGATCAAACTCGCAACACCGCGTAGCAGGCAGGTTTATGAACCACTGGACTAACGGGTCGTCCTTTACTTTAACATTACTCTTTAGATAGTAAGGCTGGACTTATCGAAGAAAAATGTGTCTCAGTATTTCTTAATGTGATAAGTCTTGCTAAGGCTGTGCCTTAATTATTATTATGCTCGTAGAAAGTTAATTAAAAGCAAATTACATTGACTGAACCATGCGTCCTCAAGGGTACGTGAAGCCTGTATTAAACGACACAACATTAATTAGTGTAATAGAACTTTAAGCTGAAAATGAAATAAAAACGTTTTTTCTTTCATTTTCATCCTACAAAGGACTTCATCCATGTTTCGTAGAGATTTGGTCCTTATTCTGAAAGCGCCAGCCAACGCATTATTTTTTTGTATATTCTGTTAGAACTTGTCCGTCTGAGCATTTATTACTATGGCGTCAAAGTTAGACATTACAGGGCATTTCATTTGTTTTAGTTATAAAAATAGAAATTCAGAAATTTCTATTTCAACAAAATATATGAAAATTCAGATTTACGAACTCAAATAAAATCAGCTACAATGGTCCTACAGGTTTGATGCCATGATAAAAAATGTTCAGGCGGGCAAAATCTACCAGAATACATAAAAAATGTGTTGGCCGGCACTTTCAGATTTGGACCAAAATTGATGATGTCCTTTGGACATGAAGAATAGAGCCTTAAAATAAAGTTGGTGCTTTTTTGGAATCCCATGGAATCAATTTGTAATGAAGGTATTTACGATGCACACATTTTTTTATCTATAACGGGTCCGCGTTAAAAGTTTAGGAAAGACTGAACTAGAGAAGCAGAGTTTAAAAATCATAATAATTGTTACTAAAAAGCTTTGTAAGTAAACGTGAAGATTTGCCTTCGCTTTCATTCACACGTCTATAAATATAACGAAATTTCTTGGAGTGCGTAAATGGTGGAAATAATCGCCAATGTACTGAATTTTGTGCATAACATTTTTACGAGTAAAACTTATACAAAGTGCTGTAAAAAGTATATTTTATTGGCAAACTTGCTACCGCAAGCGCAAGGTAGGTTAATTTTAATCTTTGGAGTGAGTAAAAGCCATTGCAGCTAAGCTGCTATTGAAAAACTTGTCAAATTATGCCAGTTATCAAAATCTGGTATTTCCTGATACTTTTGTTTTGTACTACGAAGTAGCTTTTTAGGGTCGGCAACCCGCGAGTGATGCCCCTGGCGTTGCAAGCGTCAAAAGACTACGGTAACCACTTACCATCAGGTGGGCCTTATGCTGGTTTGCCACCTTAGTGTTTTTTATCTAGTCTTTGAACCATAACAACGATCCCACAGTGCAACCTAGAAGCACTCAGGAAGCTTAACTCACTGCAGACTTTTTCATAGATAGCATTCTTCTGATATTTATGGGAAATCTTATTGCGTCAAACCTATTTATAAAACTCCTTAGTTAACTCGGAAACTACATTTGGGACACCACACTATACGATACGATACGATACGATACGAATTGTTCCAACATTATTTTTACGGATTGTCTCCAAGTATGGCAGGTCAAGTGTCTTGTCATGAAGATGGATTGTATGGTGTCCATTTTATTATAACCTTTTTCCTCAGAGATCTGTGCGCACGATGTCGTAGGCAGAAGGGAATATATTAAGCTGAACTAAATTTATTGCAATGCTTCTTTTTCAATCTATGTAATAATTATTGGCAGATGACGTGGGCTGCAGTTTTTTTCCTACAAAACATTCGTGGACTAACACAAAAACTCACCAGCCTATCGTAATTTGAATGATAAAAAACTGATATTCATTTTATTTTTATGGACTGAATAAGCGGATATATTGTGTCATGTAGACGAATTAATGTTGAAATCAGCACACGCTGATTTGGGACGGTTTCATAACGACTCTATCCTTCTTCTACACTTGTCATCCCCTTTGTATAATGTTTGTGTGTTGTTATGAATAAATGTATTTACTCTTGTTTTTTAAATTAGAGAGGTGATTTGAGTTTTAAGGACAACATCGGGACAATACAAAGGTAAATCTGAATATTCTAATAATATGCAAAAATCACAATTTTCTAATTTCATTAGTACCACGTCTGTTGCGTCAGCTGGTTGATAAATATATATGTATGCTTATATTATAAAGATGTAAATTTTGTTTGGTTATTTGTATGTATGATGTATTTTAATGTTCTAAGAACTCTTTCATAGGCCGACTAACATCACATATACGTAATGTAATAGCTTTATTTTTATACCACTATGGTGACACGCAAGCGTATGGCCCACCCATTGACGTTGTAATATTTAGTCAATAGGCCCACCTGATGGTGAGTAGTCACCATAGCCGCTAGCAATACCAGAGGTATCTCTAACGCGTTATAAAACCTGTTGTTGATGAGGCCTCACTGTGCTAGCAGCATTACTATTAGTGCAGCGTATACTCGTTGAGCACTGGTAGCCTTACTAGAAACACAACACTACATTAAAGTAGTGTTATTTGACTGACTGCGGTCGTCTGTAAGGTAGAGCTAGAAGTCCCCAACCGGGCGGCTCGGGAGATCCCATTCCATTTCACCCAGCTATCTACACTAATATTACAAAGAGGAAAGATTTGTATTTTTGTATTTAATGTGGGTTTGTATTGAATAGGTTCCGAAACTACTGGACCGATTTCAAAAATTCTTTCACCGTTACAAAGCTATATTATCACTGAGAAACATACGCTATATAGCTAGCTGCCCGCCCCGGCTTCGCACGGGTAGACAAAATATTTGATAAATGTCTATGCTCCGAAACTAATGTCTACCCGTGCGAAGCCGGGGCGGGCCGCTAGTCTTTAAATAAAGTAGCTAGTCGTACTGAAATCCCTATTTATCAAACGTTGTATATTCACAGTTAAAGGTCACGACGATTCCATTAACCATTAGGTACCTACAACATTAGTTTCTTACTGTAAGACGAACAGTGGGACGAATTCCCGAGAGAAAATATGTACTTTTGGGGTTCAGAGGGGTAAATGAAAGAGCCATTTCTTAGTAGCTCACGTTTAACAGAATTTTAACGATATACTCTAAGGACTTGATAATTCATTAAAAAAAAGTCACTTACACAGTTACCAACTCATTAAATAAATATTACGATAACGTGTAACAGTTATTAATTTTTGACTTAAATAATGAAGAATTAAAAATAATTTATTCAGTTTAGGTCTTAATAAGGCACTTATGAAGGTCTAAATTACCAGTCATATAAAAGACTTAAGTACGTTAAAAAATACCTACATACTTGTATATTCTGTACTTGATTCAAAACCACCTATTTAACCTTATAACCAAACTCTGATACTTCTAATAATAATGATTAAAAGCACGCCCCAAAGTATGTTTGGTGGGGTCAAAATTAAACGTCAAAATTAATCCATATAGAAGCTAAGATAAAAAGGCTTGAGGTTTGTGAACCTCCTTACAGAATACTCGTACGTTGAACTATAGATAATCACCAATTTATAGACCGATCTTCGTCATAGAAATTACTAAGGTTGACATTCAATTTGAGTAATTTATTACAGGTCCTCAGTAGGCCCACGTCACGTCTATGACAATTAAGATTAGAACTTTCGTGGGAATTCTCGAATGAGCTATGAATTTGAAACGTATTTCGGATTCAATTCGAATATTCTAGCGCAACTAAAAGTTGTTACACATCAATAAACAACCATTTCTACTATTTTTATACCACTAAGATGGCAAACAAGCATCGCCCACCTTTTGGTAAGCGGTCACCTTATCCTATGGAAGCTTACAACACCAGGGGCATAACTCGCGCGTTGCCGACCCTTCAGAAATCTCTTCACTCCCTTCTTGAAGAACTCCAACCTGTACTCCTTTGGGAAAACCACGGCGGGTAGTTTACTCCACAGTTTAATTGTGCGCGGGAGGAAGCTTTTAAACTACTATTGTTATACTTGTAAAAAAATATCTTCTTCACTATTTTAACAAAATCTCTCTCTGTCTGAAACTGAGTATAAGACAGTTTTTAACACAATACCATTTGTACGGAATACAACGTAGTATATATCTGTTATGTTAAGTCGTTACATAGGTAATGAAATATGAATAAATATTTGTCGAGTGCCCGCGCCAGTTGAAGACTTGAGTGATTTGGCTTAAAGCATTAGCGTTGAACACACACGCGTATTTATTTGCCTAAATGGGTAAATACTGACATAGTTAGCCCGGATTAAGAAAGTTAGACGTGGGTTGGGGATATGAGATAACTATGTACTTCTGCGTCTAATGTCGGATGGTTTATAATATAACTAGCTGTCCCGACGGACGAAAAATTGTAAAACAAAAAATTAAACACAAAAAATAATTAATTGAGTTTAGGCCCTTATTAAGGTCTAAATTACACATTTAATAAATGTATTCGTTTTTGTGATGAGACTGCCTTTGTATAAATAAACTAAACTTATAAATATAATAATTAGTATTTAATTTACTTTGTGATAATACACTATTACTATCATTTTTTTACATACCACTAAGGTAGCAAACATGCATACGGCCCGCCTGATGGTAAGCGGTCAGCGTAGCCTATGGACGCTTGCAACACCAGGGGTATGACTCGCGAGTTGCCGACCCTTCAGAAATCTCTTGATACCCTTCTTGAAGATCCCCATGCTGTACTCATTTTACTCTCTGATAGTGAACTATGATTCCACAAGTTACATTTTATTATACTGAACATGATAACAAAAAAGTTAATAACAGCGGTTGTAAGTCGCAAGCCGTCTGGCATATATTCCCATGGGGTGCAAGGGACAGAAGCCTCACATTTTGCCGCTATTTAGCGGGAATTCATATTTTTAAAAATAAAAATCAAATCAAAGCAAAAATCATTTAATCAGTTTGACGAGACCGCTGGTCTAGTGGTTAGTATACCTGACTGCTACGCTAGAGGTCGCGGGTTCGATTCCCGCCGGGGCAAACATTTATGTGACAAATATGTTTGCCTTGCGTTTGGGTGTTTGGTATGTATTATAAGTATGTATTTACAAAAAAAAAAGTATATAAGTATTATATCAGCTACTGGTTCCCATAGTACAAGCTTTGCTTAGTTTGGGAACAGATGGCGCTGTGTGATAATGTCCAAGCGTTATTATTATTAGTTTAGGCCCTAGGCACTTATGAAGGTCTAAATTACCATGACCATACATGAAACACTTCATGCCTCCCCACAGGGTTCTTGAAGAGGTAAACAGAGGTGTATCAATACCCACTTCTAAAGGTAATTCGGTGCCAAAAACGTGACAGATGGTACGTCAGTCGCCGTCTCTTAGGCACTATATACGTCCAGCTGATACGTCTTGGAAAAGAAAAAACGTCGGAAATCGCTTCATTTTTTTGATGCGCGGTGGTTGTAAATACTTCTGCCACTAGGCAGTGAGTTACAAAATTACACTTTATTAAAATTGAATTTAATACGAACTGACCCGGCAAACGTTGCTTTAACAAATATAAAACTAACCATATATAAATAGTAAGTTAATTTAACTAACTGCGCTCCACAGTTCTACCCGTGCTAACAATGTTATCCCGCGTTATGCGTTATGTTAACGATGTTAAGAGCAGAATTCCATGAAATCCTTACTTCGATTTCTATTGTCTCAGGCTGTGTGATGGCTGCCAGTCAGTCCATAAATGTTAGCAGTGTCTACAGATAATGTTATTCCTTAAATCCACCCGTGTCATAATTGTGTTGTTCACGTTTAGAAGGTGCTATATAGATACTATAGTTTTGATGATGACCGTTCCTATCTATTTATAAATTATTTAAAAAATATGCGTTCAGTTTACGTCCTTTCCTCAGACTTACCGAATATACGCAAAAAAACACATTAAAATCGGTCAAGCCAAGAATTTTATTGCGACACAAGAATTTCATTTACTATATTGATCTTTGCCACGATTAAAAAGTGCCGATAATAATCATGATTTTACTACTGAATATTTTTTTACCAGCAGTGTTTTTTTTAATTCCGCTGTCAGTTTGTGAACTATGTCAGCTTCATATAGTTTTGCGTACATTTTATGTTATGTATGATGCATAATTTAGTCATAGGCAATGTTTACTGATAAAGAACTAGTTTATTTCTTTCTTATCAATGTGGTTACATTTATTACGTATAGCTTTATCCCCGCGACTTCGCCCGCGTAGCAATATAGTATACTATTACCCGTTTTTTTGTAGGAATGAAGTTCTCGCGTCAACGTCCGAAACGTAAAAAGTAACCTATGTTCATCAGGAATAATGGTCTATTGGTAAAAGAATTTTTCAAAGAAAATCGGTCCAGTGGTTTTGGAGCCTATTCAATACGAACATAAAATCAAATATTCCTCTTTATAATATCAGTGTAGATTTAAGTTTGTTTATTTATTTTGTTACTTATAAATGCTTAGTTAAATGTCCACATCAAATATACAATTTCAACTGAAACCGAAAATATATTAATTTAATTTGCTTTATTCCGTCTGAAATAAGAATTGCCTCAAAATAAAAAAAGTAGACCGCTTATTGTATTGCTTTTTTTTGTAATGTTTCTGGTTACCTGGGATTTCATTACGGAGTAACGGTTAGAAAAAAATAAGTTACGTTAGTAAAGCAAGCGACTAATTATTCTATTACCTGAATATTCCCCGATGCTACGTAATATAACGTAGGTATTGTAAGGCTTGAACCTCTTTCGGTACAGTAAATTTTATTTGATATATGAAAAAAATTGGTAATAGGAACGAAGTACTGTGTCAAATTTGTATTCGGCGACAGACAGTCGCATAATAAACTAGAAAATATAAAAACAGTTTTCTTTATAATTAAACCCGGCTCACGCCCTACGCCTCCTCCACAGTATTGTACTTTCTGCGACAGCTAACATACAGAGCAACTAAAAACAAGCAGACAAGCGCAAAGAGAGATTTTCATTCTATAAATAAGCATATTCTTACAACTGGCAAGGACACGTGGATATAATTAATCGCGGTCGTGTGGTTGAAGGTTGTTAAGCTTTATGGAGCGCAAGCGGCCTGTGAGCAGGCAGCCGGTCTGACTCAGCATTTGGAAAGAGGTCTTCAACTGCGCTGGTCAGAGATTGATGATGTTTAAAACAATGATTTGTTGTTCTGCATTTTAATTAACAAAATGATTCGGTTGCAGCCATATTCTTTTCCATTATACCAGTTAAACACCGCGTATTTCAAATTACAACCAATCACAGCTGAGTGAACATTCTTTGACGAGACCGCTGGCTAGTGTTCTATTCGTACACTTGTGACGTTACACTACATGCGACACTGATGTCATTTTAGAGCCCCACGTGACAAGTGGTATGCCGGTACCGCTAATAGAGAACGCGTCTTTATATACGGTCACCGTACCACGTAATAATTTAATTTAGTAAATTTAAAAATATATAATTTAATGATGTCCTAAGAATTTCTAAAATAAATAACTTGATAATTTGTAAAGCCAATTTATATAAATGACAGGACACTTCCTTGGTAGTAATATAAAAAGCTAAGCTTAGCACGCTTACGCTACCCTAGAAAATACGACGTGGACGAAGTTGCGGGTAAAAGATAGTCTAAAGTAAATATATAATTTGCGTATCCATTTATTTGCCCGCCCGACTTTGGAAACTCAACATGTCAAGTCAAGCTCAATAACAAAGGAGGCGGCTTATAATTTGGATTACTCTCTGTAGATCTAGTGATCAAGATCCAATTGGTACTATTGAGAACTTTTTTAATTAATAATTAACTTTTTAATATAGCTTTTCATGCTTGTTGAGACTAAACGTAAATAATTAATATCTTCAACTTGTGATCAACCAGACGTGTCGACTAGACCTGCAGGTCTAGTGTGAAAGGACTAAAGGAACATATTGTTTGGAATACGGTATTCTAGCTTATTACATGTAGCCCCGCTGGTAATCGAAGATTCGCACTCACATTACCTGTTCATTGTTTAGTATTTGGTATCAGTCAAGAATTCCTTTATGTTGATATGTGAAGTAATTAAAATATCGATAGCACATTGTACAAATAGGTAATCTATGTGATAATTGTCAATTTTCAATAATTTTAACAATTTTTTTGATAAAGCCCGTTATTACGTGGTGAATAAAGCGGTCCAGTGAAATAATATTATAAAATAAATTAGGTGTGGAGAGACTGAGACAGAGACTGCCGCGGTAAAGCTATTGCATAGCATTTTTTTATCAACTTATGCAATTATAATTATTTATTTATTTTATTAATGCAGTATTTTTTTATATACCTATATACTTTCTCACAAACAGCTGATTACGGTAGTTTTCCAATACAACCAATGCCACCTAAAGGCGGGTTGCTGAACTAAAGAGACAAGCGTGATATTTCAAAAAGTCATTAAAAGTTCTGGTATTTATCGATAGATGGAACTAAAAAGTATCACCGCTGTGCCGGTCGGAGTGGGTGGTGTTAGGTTTTTTTCGTTACGGAATTTCTGGATTCGGTCCCTACGCTCAAGGCCCGCGATAAAAGCTATGCAATAGCTTAATAACTATTTTAATATGAAATAAGTTTTTAAGAGCGGAAATTTACATTTATTTTGTAAATAAATAAATTCTCGTATGTTTATGTACCGCACAAATTTTCCTGTAGATAGGTACATAATATAAAGCAAAAATATACCAAAAAGGACACATGATGTTGCTAGTTCTATGAAATTAAGTTTGTTATACTCTCATCTCTCTGGCGGGAACTAAACTAATCTAACCAACTACTATTACACTTCCTCGTCGTGGTCTAAATGAAGGTTAAAAGCACGGCCCTGGCATTGCAAAACAAAACATTAGCCATATCAAACTTTACATCAAACAAAACAAAGTTCAAATTTGAGTAACCAAATTACCCTAAAAACCGTAGATTCCGACGTTGCCAGTGATGCCATAGTTTACTCAGCACACAACAATCGACCTAATGTCTTTGACGTAAGATATTATTTATCTTAATGCTGATTTATCGCGACGTCTTTATAAAATAGCCCATACTACATTTACTAAGATCCTTTTAGGCAATTTATTTCCGACCAACATGGAAACTATTTTTCGCAGTAGCAGAAAATAACTTTCGAGCTAAGCCTGCTTTCAAGACGGTTCTGCCCAACCACTTTAATTTGGCGTGTGTTTAAGGTTGATATGTGCCCCTGTTTGGTTAAAGCCTCCTATTTAGTGGATTGCTAAGGTAAATGAGGGTCTAGACCCGGTAACACGATGTACTTGTAGGTACTTTAAAAGCCGTGGTGGCCTCGACGTTGAAGCAACGGCCTGTCATCTGATGGGCCCAGGTTCAAACCCCGGCCTGAACCTGTTTTTTTAAGCTTAAGTACAGTGATTAATCACACCATGTGCTTAAAAAGAGGAGTAGGGCGAATTGGGATCTCCCGTGGGTTTTCCCATTAAAATTGGAGTCCAATAACAGGCAAATAACACTGCTTTGATGTAGTGCAGTGTTTCTGCGGTAAGTAAGGATTCCAGTGCTCCACGAGGATACGTTGCGCTGGTAGTATCGCTGCCAGCACAGAGAGTCCTCATCAGCAACAGGGCTGGCAGCTAGTTAGTGATATCCCTGGTATTGCTAGCGGCTATAGGCTACGGTGACTGCTTACCACCAGGTGGGCCGTAAGCTTGTGTGCCACCTTAGTGGTATAAAAAGATCTCGTCAGGTATGTAAAAGTTTAAATGAAACTGACCTACCGTGAGGTTTATTCTACCCTAGTATATTTCGCTTTTGTTCTAGTTGCTAATTGTTTCAAGAGCCCCTTTCATTTCAACATTTATATATTGTGTAGTTATTTGAAACGAAACTCATTACCTACGTTTTCCAACTAAGGCGTAAAATTTACGAGTTTTAGTATGTTGGTTTAAATTTCCTTCTCCTCTTGTTAATTACTATTGTTTAGGTTTTCGTTTTTGTATCCTAATAATATTATAAATGCGAAAGTTTGTGAGTATGGATGGATGGATGGATGTTTGTTACTCTTTCACGGAAACACTACTTTACTCTACTACGGATTTTGATGAAATTTGGAACAGATAATTTATAACCTGGATTAACACATAGGTTACTTTTTATCCCGGGAAAATGTTTACATGTTTACCGAATTCAACGGTCAAAATATAGTGTAGAACCCAATACAGACTTTTTGCCAAAAGGTTACGAAACGGGGACATGTACATTGTTAAAGATAAGGGCCTGCTCCGAGGCGTATTGATCGAGGCAATAAGTACTTGAGGTTACGTGGTCGAGTGATAAACGATAAACTTCAAGAAATCTATTCCACCGAACGCCACTTACAGCAGCCGCAAGTGTCAGCTGGGTGGTGCGAAAAAGGTTTATGTCTCAGATAAGTGGCTGATGCGAAGTGGATTAATGTTTGGGATTCATAAAATATTTTAAAAAGTTCTAATATTGAAATTTATTCAATTCTATTCTTTATTTAATGACAAACATTTCATATTTCGCCAATGTCATGTAGGTAATATAGAGAATCCTCTTGGAAATGTCGTATGGTAAGTAGGCAATTAGCAGCTATTAAAAAATACTGTAAATTCCAATTCACCAAGCCGTAGAAAATCATCATTCTCCTGCCCTTATCCCATATTCCCATCATTGTTGGGGCCACAGATCGAGGATTTTCTATGGTTTTGGCAGATAGTTTTACGACCGGCAGCCTTCCTGTCAAGAAAGCTCCGTGCGAAAATATTCTTCTTAAAAAAAGGAATATTAATTAGTTTAATTTTGAGCACATCGTATGATAAACACATTCAAAGTTGTAAATTAATAAAGAACTGTATCTCATAAATTTATAAATTAAAAATAATAAGATAACATTTTCCATTGATTGTCAAGGTTAATAGACAATGTATCGTGCTGCGCCGTAACCTCAGAACAATCACTAATGCTTGCTACGCGCTATTTACCGCGAGACAACCCTCCGTGCTCGCTATGCTAACGTACGGCGTTTATTCTTTTTTCATAATGGTCGCATCCGCGGGGAGCAATCTGCCAGGATTATTTTGTTTTAGCGAGCGCGTTCCAGGGTGATTGTTTTTGCATCAGAGACGTACGTGTCAATCGCCTCTTTTACACTTGCAATGAGATGTAATGATAATGTTGGTAATTTTCGCCATAAGTTCTGTTTGGTGGTTGGTACTTTTATTGAAAATCCTTGTAGTTAATTTAATCTCTGCTAATATTAGCTTAAAATTATATTATAATGTAGGTAATCTTTTATCTGGAACCCCTAACGCATTGAAACATAATGATATATATGCCATGGTGCTTTGGGATAAATAGCTTTATCAGAGTAAAATATTTTTTACCTATTACAAAATGAGTAAAAAAATGAAAAAAAAAATGAGTGAAAATTTTCGCGAATTGAGATGTTACAAACAAAGCTACTCTGTACGAATAAGTCCTTTTTAATAAGCCCTGGGAGAGTCGAGCCGAGGCCGCGCTGCTTATTACTTACAACGAAGTAAACAATACGCGTCTTTGGCGCTTATTTGTAAAAGTAGTGAACAATTGTTTCAAAATAGAAGCTGTTCAACTGAGATTCTCGGTAAAAAGCATTTTGTCTTAGTAGGGTCTCTAAATTGAATATGTATTTTTTTATTTGCATAAAGAGAACATGGCTTATCAATACCACAACGTGATATTTATAGTTTGATTAATTAACATCCATTAACGAATTGCTTCCATGCGTGAAGCTTTATGACGCTGCATCGCGAATAAAAAAAATACAGAGGCCATTTGGTACATCTATAAAAAAATCGTAAAAAGGGAAAATGGAATTTCCAATATTCCATATTCCTTTTTTATTTCACGTATGACGTCACTGTAATGAGAACGAACGAATTGCAAGCCGAAAAGGCCGAAAACTGTATATACCTACATGGACGGCTAGTCAAAGGTAATATTTATATAGGTCACATTTCCTGAAGGAACAGGCCAATCACTTGCGTATGACGTTTCAATAAACACCTTTTCCTCTTGACAAACTTGGGATCAAATCACTTACTAAAGATTGCTCTAGGGTAGTGTTTCTCACACTTTTTGTGTACCCCCTTTAGAAAGAAATTATAACAAACGCCACCCCCAGAAAATCTTCAACCATTATTTTCATGACAATAATAAAAAAATATTCAAAACAGATTATACTGTTTACAAGAAACAGAGCTTAAACTACCCAAAGCAGAATCATAGCAATGCTGATTCTCTGAGCGAGCTATGTACCAGAATTATTTGAAATTAGAAGATACTTTATACAAATTCTGGCCCAGTTGGTACTTTTTAAATTGACAGTCCCACACCCAGTCCTTACGAGACGTAACTTGCAGCACAAGAAAGAGAGAAACAAATATAATTAAACCAAGCTATCCTTGTCTAGCATTGAGGTGCTCTTCTATAAGGTATTGTGATTAAATTGGTATCGAAACCCGATGGAATCGTTTCTCTGGCAGTGTGATCAGGCCGGTCCTAATCCAATTGTAGCCAGTGCTGTCTCGTGTCGTATTCGACACATCTCTAGGTAATTGTATGAATAGAGCATGTCCTACGATCGCTTTCCGTATATTGTTCTCGCAAATATCGTGATCTCTTCCTTTGGTATTGGAAGGGAATTGTGTTTAAAGGGCGTTACGGCTCCTTCAATACAACAAGTATATGATTCTTCGCCTACAGCAAAGATGAGGTTTTTTTTATATGAATCTGACAGATAATGTGTGTATTAGTGGGTACTTTTACCTATAGAGTAGATACTTATCACTAGCGCGTTGCAATCTGAGTACACATAAAAAAAGTAAATCATAATATATCTGAAGCAGAAACTTTTGGATCATCTGGCACAAATAAAGTTAGTAGGACGGCGGAAGGCTAATATTTTAATCAAATATGCATTAGAAATACTTTTTTTTTCTTTTTATTATTATTAATATTATATAATTATTTTAAAGAAACCATTACGTACACTATAAGCCTACTACCATGCGTTAAACACAATAAGACTATCGGATCGTATCGCTTTCGTCTGTTATGGGAAAATTAACAGCGCTACGCCGGCGAAAAGTGGAACTAAAATTTTGTACGAACATTTTGACATTTTGTGAGTAACGTTTTTGGAAGACATTCTTGCTCTTACTACTGAATGTCTTGTCGAAGTTCTTGGTTCGAATTTGTAACTTTAGGCGACCGCTAGTAATAATGAAACTAAACACGTTTTGTCAACTTGTTTATTGAGATAGTCGACATAATTTATGCCTTACAATTTAATAATACATCATACATTCTTTTCAAGAAACGCACTTGCGTCACGCAACAACCGCATGCTTATTAAAATATTATTTTAGTTTATTGCAACACATAATTATATAATTTAAATGTAGTTTCCGAAGCGTTATATTATAAGGTTATTTACAGAAGATATACTTAATATGTCAATATAATATATTACATATATTTTACTATCGTCTTAAACTTAATCTTTACTTCCATACAACCTTTCGAAACATCAAATGCCAAACAGTATAATTTCTAAGCGTAATACGCATATTTTAGCAAGAAAATTATTAAAATATATTATACGGAGGTATTATTAATTCTGAGAAATACCCTCAAATGACCTGCCTACCCAATTATCAAAGGTGAACGGACCCTGGTCTACCAGGATAGTGGAAGTAATTCGATTTTGTTTTATACACGTCATAAAATTTCCACATTAAGCAGGTTTTCTCAAGATGTTTTCATTATCAGAAGGGCGTATATTATTGTAGCGCGGGATATGAACCCAGACTTGAGTCACTAGGTGAGAGAGGCCACGTCGGCACTTGCATCACCATATTAGCAATAACGCGTAGCTACGATTAAAAAGGAAGATATATAATTTCTAAAGTCACTTCTACCTGTAGCCTTAGGGCCTGCGCGGACGAGGGAATTTTGTCCCCATTAGACAAAAAACCCTTAAAATGACCACCGACTTTCACAGCCAGTCGTCAGACATTCTGCTTTTACAGACCTCTAAACGACCAACCAAGATATTAATCTGGCAGCCTGGACTGACGAGCTATATTCGAGTCATCATGACGGAGAATTGGAGGAATTTTAAATAACAATGGATAGTATGTGCTTGATTTTTTTCTTTATCTGAAAGGCTATTATTAAAACTATTGATGTTTAAAGTCAGTAAGTTGAAGGTAAAAATCTACTATAACTGCTTTGAATTGATACCTGTACTTTATTAGAAGATAATTGTGCTTTGAAAACATTCGTCACTGAATGGTAGACTCATTATATAATTAAACTAGCTGTTACCCGTGACTACATCTCCATTTGTTTAATGAACCAAGTACCCTTTGTCCTTCCCCAGGATGTAACCTATATCCTTGTCAAATTTCATTAAGATCCGTACAGCCGTTTAGTCGTGAAAAGGTAACAAACAAACAGAGTAGCTTTCGTGTTTATAATATTAGTATGGATGTATATCGTAAACTTATGAATAAAGATGAAATGGCACATAATTACTTTATATACAATCACAAGTTAGCTTTTAAAACAACCAAACTATACTTATGCCCTTTATAAAGCTACTTTAAATATGTATAAAATGTATGCTATTCACTAATCGTCTTTCTTTTTGCTGGAATATTTACAGTACTTATACAATACTACTACACACTATTATGATATCTAGTACATAGTTATTTATAATCAATGGAACTATTAAGTTTCAAATAGCTTACAATTGGAAAAAATCATTAATAAAAATAAATTAAGCAGTATAGTCGGGCGAAATTAATGCTCTCGAGAAATTGAGGCCTGCACTGGTGTTTTCATATGATTCATAGAAAGCTTTTTTTTCAAACCAAAAGATTATTCGACATTCAGAAGTGCCTCATTATTACCTAATTATATTCAGGTTTTTAATTCATTTTAGTGACACGGATATTTTAAACTTAAGCAACCCAAAACCCAACAGTTTTTGGGGCGGCAACGCGCGAGTGATACCCCTGGTGTTGCATGCGTCCATAGGCTATGGTAACCGCTTACTACCAGGTGGGCCGTATGCTTGTTTGCAACCAGTCATAGAGTGTTTATTTGATATAAATAAACAAATATGCAAACTACAATGAAAACTAATCCAGACGAGTTGTATAAATAGAAAAACTATTTTTTCGGAGGACGTTTTAATTAGAAGTATGGAGTTTTTCAATTTGCCTCAAAGTTTGACAACATGTAAACACTGGAGAATATATTTGCTCAGAGGCACACTGCAAGCTCCATAATGTGCAATTCTAATTTGCCGCAGTTTTTCAATTTGCCTCAAAGTTTGACAACATGTAAACACTGGAGAATATATTTGCTCAGAGGCACACTGCAAGCTCCATAATGTGCAATTCTAATTTGCCGCTCTGCATTTAGCTCAATGTACCGGCAACTTTTACTTGCACGTTCGAGTATGTTTAAAGTTGGAGTTTTATTTCGAGTGGTGTTTCAATCATGAATATTACCTCGCTTTCACGTGAAAGTAAATTAGTGAATTGAAAAGTACGTATTTCGTAAAGTAGTAACATAACTTGGAGTGTAAAGATTTTTAAAGCATCGAGCTGTAAAAGGAATGCTAGGGAATTGAGTTACTGATATTTTTTTGATTCATGGAGTTACGATTTCTATAAATCTGTAATAACTAATGTGTACGCATAAATTCACTAAACGAATCAAATAGATACACACGAAACCAAAATTACCGAGGTTCTCACGCGTCTCGCCAAAGTAAAACAAAACTTGCGACCAGATTTTGAACTCAAAACTATCTGAGGAACTTGGATGGAGAAATGCCAGGAATTTTGATAAACTAGCGAACTATGAACGAAACTTCCATATCAATCCAACTCACATAAATTCAACGCTCATGTACTCCATAGTTTAAGAAGGAAATTACATGTTGATATGCATTTTCAAAACTAATTTCTTACCTAAAAATCACAGTAATGACTAGAATTTAATAATAGTTTACCATACATTTTTGCAGACAGACTTACATACAACGTAATAAAATGACTGACAGAATAAACGTATGACCAAGAAATTTGTAGTTATGAATCGATGTCATTGCATTACAAATAGTAAACTATGTAGAATTTGTTTAATGTAATATTATGTAGGTCGGTAGCAAATGCAATGGGCTGATAACGGAACATAAGTACAGTCAATAGTATTATTCCGCTTACACTGTGACCTCTTCCGTGAAGCGACTCTTGTCGTCAAGGTTGATGACTATAGCATGAGTCCTCGCATGGCCTGACCTTACACCGCGCACGGTATCCGTGCTACTCGGACTAGATTTCAGTTCACTTTTGTCACTTTTATCACTTTTATTGCTAAAGCCATTACGGCTAGCCACTTCAGGAGGACATATATCCCCACAGTTCGCTTCACCAGAAATTTTGAAGACACCATTCTGTTTTTCATCCTTTGGTTCCTTGTTCGGGTCCACTATCTTCTTGGGAGAGTCTGTTGTAACGTCTGTCTGACTTTGCTCAGCGTTGCTGTCAACGCATTTTGAAGGGCTGAAGGTTTTGTGTCTGTAGGCTGGTGGGGCTTCGAACGGGAGGTCTCTGCCGCTACTGCTGGATTCTTCAGCAGGTGTAACGGTACACATGAGTCTATCTGCCACTGCATTGAAAACGGTGTTCAGTTTGAGAGGAGCTGTGTGGTCTGAGGCAGCCGGCTTTCTGTCGTGGAGCGCGGCCGCGTCTTGCATGGCACTGATCCTTCGGGCCACCACTGCACCTACACCACACCTTTCTCGAAGCTTCTCAAGCTGATTGCATATTTTTCTGAACTCCTCCTGAAAGAACTATTCTATTAATGGCCGCGAACATTAATGCTTAAAATTTAATGCAAAACGTACGCTGGTATATAATATCAGTATAAACTAGAATAAAGTATATCAAAATCAAACTCAAACTCCAAATCATCTTTATTTGAATAGACTTTACAAATAAGTACTTTCAAATCGTCAGATCTACCACCGGATTCGTAATCTAGTTGTTTGCTGTCTAATAAATAAAAATACATTTCATGAATATATCACATAAATACAGATATGTAATAAAGTACATTAACACAAACAAGGCTAGTAGCTGGATTTCAAATCTAAGAAATAAAAAAAACACCATACTAAATCCAAAAAAACAGATAATGGATAAATTAATGAATGAAAAAATTATGTAAATAAATTTATAACCCCATTTTTCATCATTTATAAATTACACGTACCCCAATCCAACCGTTTGTAATTGCTACCAAGATACATGTTTTGAACAGCGAAAATATGAAATTTTGTATTTAATTTTTGTGCTGTAATATAACTCTTGGAATAGTTACTACGGCACGCAGATAAGAGAAAGATAAATTTGGAAACTCATTAGCCGAGTGGAAGTATGGAGTGCGACATAACGGGGTTAGAATCTCGTTTTGCGGTGTGCGATTATAAAACAAAAGGCTTATATGTTACGTATTAAGTAATCTCTTTTCAAGGAGTTAAAACTGTAATATTTTATAGAAATCAAACCACGTCCGTACGTATTGACATTTATTAAGTGACAGCCCGCCATAATCAGTGTTGCCACATACATTACAAAAACATTTTATGGCACACAATAAAACTTGTTTGTCTTGGTTGGTTGATTAATCGGATAGATGTAAATTGTTCTATACATAAGGAATGAGTGAAGAAAGGTTGACAAATAGGATAATACAATACAAATGCATTGAGTACTAAAATGTAGTATGTCATACCTCTAGTTCTCTGTCAGTCATGTTGTCACAGAACTTGGCCTGCCTGTTCGTAGTCATGGTGTAAGTGGACTCCGCAGGCCTGGATCTGAACTTGCCAGTCTTCTCCTTATCATCCTTACCATGACCTTTGTACACCATGTAGGCCTGCAACGAAAAACTCGTATTAGTAGCGTTAGAAAGAACACCTTCGACTACGTATTCGTGTCGATTTTGACTATTTTTGTTCGACAAAAAGGACAGCGCTGCGCCGGCAAAAACTGGAACTGAACATTCGTATGAAAAAGGACATCATCCATTTTGGTCCAAATCTGAAAGTGGCGGCCAACGCTTTTGTTTTGAATATTCTGTTAGAGCTTACCAGATTCAACATTTTTTACCGAGGCACCAAACCAGTAGGACCAGAGTCGTTGATTTTATTTGAGTTCGAAAATCTGAATTTTCATACAATTTGTTGAAAATAGAAATTCAAAATAACCAAAACAAATGAAATATCTTGTTATGTCCAACTTTGGTGCCAAAGTAATATATATGCTCAGACGGACAAGCTCTAACAGAATTAAAAAAATGTTGGCCTCTTTCAGATTTAGACTAAATCCTTTGAAAATTTGAGAGCTACGTTTTCGATACGTAAGTAAAAAAAAACTTGCTACTAGCGCTGATTTTGATTTGGCGCATACTGCATCCACTATCGACCGAAAACTGAAACTACGTTATAGTATGAACGCTTAACTGTATGAAGCGTCGTCAAATAACAATTTCATTAAAATCTGAGGCCAAAGTTAATGTCGCATCAGTTTTGACTGGCGTTTCAGAATTCGGGGGTTAAGGATTCTTGACTGAATACAGATATTATTAGTACAGTACCGGTAGCAGGAACGTTGTCGACAAAGTATTCGAAAACGTAACTCGCGAAATGTTAAAATTGTCATACTAATTTTTAGTTCCACTTTTCACCGCCGCAGCGCTGTTCATTTTTCAATACAAAAATAGTCGAAGGCCATACGAAAACGTTGTCGACAATGTTCCTGCTACCGGCACTGATTCTAAAACGTGTGTTCAAGTTACTGATTGACAGAAATGTCACTCTGAAATCAATCTTAAAACAAAAGTGCTAGAGTCTTGAATGAAGCTACAAGTCAAAGATAATAATGTTCCGAGATTAACTGTGAATTTATTGTTTAATCAAAGTTAAGTTAAGCTCGATGACATAAACAAAATGGGCCATTGTAGATTGTTTGTTTGCAACGATGATCTTTCGAGTTTAGTGGGGTAAATGGTTTTATTGAGACAATCCGCCTGACAAGATAAGTCTATAAAATTAAACACGAATTTCCGCACTCTACGAAAATTGAGCTTTGTGATCTCTATCTCTATTGTTGTTTTACACCACTGAGGTGGAAAACAAGCATACGGCCCGCCTGATGGTAAACTGTTACCGTAGCCTATGGATCTATGGGTCCAGGGCTATCACTAGTGCGTTGTCGACCCTATAATGATAGAATCATCTTATTCACATGTTATAAAAAAACAATCTTTGTTTTTATTTCCATTTTGTCTGTCTATCTGTTTGTTTAACCAAGCTTTATTCCAAGACGGCTGAACGTATTTTGACAGGACTTTCAAAAAAAAAAATCTCTAGATTACACGATCGTACGTAATAATTTATCATATATTTTCCTTGCATCCATATCGACCGGCTGCTCTGTATTCACGTGGCATTCATCCAAATTTTCAGCATTAATGTGCTTAGACGATCGCCCTGTTGGCACTTCGAAGCCTTCTTTGAACAAAGAGAGTCATATATCTTCCAATACTGTATTTTTGGATGAACGGTAACGTTCTATATGATAGTCACACTATTATGTACGTTATGATTATAGTATGTTATGACATAGTTTCGCATGTAGCCTTTTCTTCATGTGTGGCAAGAACAACTTTCGACTATTTTTGTATGGAATAAATAACAGCGCTGCAACGGCGAACATTGAATTAAAAATTCGTATGAAAATTTTGAGAGTTACGTTTTCGACGGCTACGTATGCAGTTTTTGTTGGGCCTCAAAGACGACGGATGAAAGAGAACTGCTTGCAAATGAGATGCGAATGTTGAGATGGAAGTATGGCGTAACGAGAATGAACAAGAAATGAGTTTATTAGAGCATTTTTAAAGTAACTCGTGACAGAAAAGTTGAGGAGCAAACGTTTGTCATGGTATGGGCATGTTATGAGGAGGAATGAAGAAAAAGTGGTAAGAAAAGTTTTTTATGTATGAATGATGATGGATACAGGGGTCGAGGTAAACCTAAAATGTAAGGTACGGTAAAAGGTAAGGTTAGATCAACCTAAAAAGTTGGATGAACTGTGTGAAAGATGACATGGCCAGATAGGAAGTTAAGTGAATACAGAAATGACGGACGAGAGAGAGGAATGGAGATATAGAGGATAAGGGTAGGAGAATGGTGCAGTGTAATATGATAACGTAAGAACCATTAAGCCAAAACGAATATTATTTCGAAGGTAAGTTATATATGATCGACGAACATTCAACGGCGTTATATTTAGATTAGTATTCATACAGTGACTAATCGAACTTTTTTAACTTTCAAGCTCATTTCCTAATTTTCATGAAAATCTCGGTAAAGCCGTTGTTTCATAGCATCGATTTAATTAAATAATTTAACAAAGGTTGTAAGACCTATTATACATACTGAATTTTAGTACCGCTTATAATTTTATAAATGTACAAATTAATTGTCAAACATGATGAAGCCAAGAATTCAAAGCATAGCTAAAATGTCCCAGTACGGTATTGTACCTATCTGTACAGTATCATTTGTTCCTTTGATTATAATGGATTTTGTTCGCTGTGTTCATGTGTGTTCCTTTATTGATAATTAATATAATTATTATGAGCTCAGGTAGCTCATTAATAAAATCATTATGAAGCTCGTTGCTTAGCTACTCATTATTAATTGTTGTTGTTGAAATTTGTACATGCCTTATAACACTCGTAACAGACCAACACGTTTAGGCGTTACAGTGAAAGAAAGCAACATAGCACATCGTTATCAAATTGATATTTCTCTAATTATCAAAGTATCATTTAACGACACGCAAGCGATTAAAACAATATTTAGAATCTGTATAAATGGCGATTATCATAGTGATAATATTATATTTTTATTTACAAAACAGTGCACACCAAATCCGTACCAAACTCTTACCGTGCCTACCTTGCTACCGAAGATGAAGCAGAGCAGTAGGGTGACCGTCAGCTGGGTGTGGCAGAAGAAAATTATATAAAGGAGATCCGGGTTGGCCGGGGATTGCAGGAACAACCTGAAATTAAAAGGCTTCTTAAGGGATGACCCGACTGGTGGTTGTACCTCCACCTTACAGAAGATCGCATCACATTACTCTTTTTTTATATCTTAGGTAAACAAGCATACGGCCCGCCTGATGGTAAGCGTTTACCGTAGCCCATGGACGCTTGCAACACCAGCGGTATCACTCACGTGTTGCCGACCATTCAAAAATCTCTTCACACTCTTCTTGAAGATCCCCATGCTGTTCTCCTTTGGAAAACCTCAGCGGGAAGTTCATTCCACAATTTGATTGTGCGCGGGGGAGTCTCATATGGTACGCAGTGCGAGATCATTTCGGTTCCAATGTGTGAGGAGGAATTCCCCGCCGAACTCGGATGTAGTGTTGGTTTTCTGCGGGGTTTTCGTCTCCAGTGTTCCTCGACGACTCGCTATGTGGGCAGTAATACGTTGCAAGTTGAGTCCGCTGAACGATCGGCAACACGATAGTAAAACCCCTGCCCTGGTATTTGAAAGCGTCTATAAGTGTCAGGGACAGCTTACCACTAGGCACGCCGTAAACTAATTTGCCACCATCGCAAAATGTTTACCTGTTTACCCGTTTCTTCAAATCGCCTTTGAATTATATTGAATGGTTTTTCAATTAAGTAGTAGATTTAGGACCCAGCTTACACAGCAAGTCGCGTCTGCCACTCTTAGTTTATCAATATCGACCTAGCTTTATATGAAAGTAAGGTATTATATCGTGTGATACATGCTTGTGAAACCTTCAGTGCCGGTAGCATGAACTTTTCGACAACGTTTTCGTATTGCCTGCGACTATTTTTGTGTTGAAAAATGAACAGCGCTGCGGCGGTGAAAAGTGGAACTAAATAATAGTATGACAATTTTGTCATTTCGCGACGTTTTCGAATACGTTGTCGACAATGTTCCTGCTACCGGCACAGTTGGCAACCAAGTATACGTCTGTGAGAAGATTTTATGTCGTATATGCAGTTCGTGAAAGCAGAATTCAGCTTGCTCGGCAAATTGAGCGTAAATAATGAAATGTTCTATCATTTCTTACGACATTATTCTTCAAGGCATTTTGCCTTTAACTGCACTCATAATTTTTATACCCCAAAGCTACTACGTTGATAACTTTGGCAAAGGAAACAGGCTGGGCTCCGACGCATCATGTTAAATAATTGTTCCGCATTCGACTAAATCATTATGTTTGAAAGTTTCTCGTAGGAACATGACGTATAGTTCCACTTTAGGTACGGCATTGATATACGGCTACAGTTTCCTTTTTTATGTGTGGGTTTTTAATGATGGGAGCGTGAAATATTCAGGAAGCATACTTTTCTGAGTCAACGGTTTCTCAAAGTACTGTTTTTAAAAACTAGCCAAATGTGTGTCCGGATAATATAAAAGGTAAGATTCCGGAGCCACTTTAGTTAGACCCAAGTAGTAAGCTATGTAGGTTTAAATCTGAAATATTTTTGCACTTGAAATTACACATAACTTTTAGCGGTTGACTCGATTCGTTCAATAAATTCTAAGAAAAACGACTACTATTTATAAGTTCAATGACTATTTCATGTAAACGACTAGAGCCTGCTGAGTTTTGATTGATTGATCACTTTCCTTTTAGCTTCTTTATAAGTAATACTTGACTAGTTATGTATTAAAATAAGCCGCGTAATGTATGCGGTAGTTGTACGTAGTATATTAGCTACTCTATTTCCTTACAAGAACTCCGTATAAAAATAATGTATCCCCAATACCTATTCAACGTATTAAGAATATTATACTCTAAGGCTGTCAATACTTAAGCATACAAACCTAAATAATTTAACATAGACTTTGAAGAAACTGCAGAACTATAAACACCGTGTCAACATCAATCCGCCAAGATAAAACCCAGGGTTATCTCATTAGGGGAATCGGACCCCGATGGCAATACGGGAAATAGCCTCCACGAATACCAACGAGCGAATTAGACATTTGTACCCACTCCAGTACACTGAAATGGCTCCCATTGAATATTTTATTTGAAACATTATATTTAAGTGCCCTGCCAAATATTAAAATTGGACTCTCAATTTCACTTGTTTGAGCAGAATATTTGACCATGGCTCCATTACCCGGTGCAGGAAGAAAGAGATTTAATTTTAGATACCCAGGAAACGTGTGTCGAGTGAGATTTATGTTGTTACAATGAAAATGTTTACGAGACGCATTTTAAAGTTTAAATGCGGCCAAATACCTAAAAAGATATCTAAGAAGATCTTGTGTACTAATGGCTGATTAAATTCTAAGCCTCGACTTTTTAATGTTTTGTGGCATCTAGAATAATCCATGACTTGCTTCCTTACAAACAAAAATATATTAGGACCAGCTTTTGCCGGTACCTTCGCCCGCGTGGCTCGAGATAAAGATAGCCTATATCATTCCCTAAGTTATTATCAATCACATTGCAATTTTTTTTTACGATCCTTTCAGCCGTTTAGTCGTGAAAAGGGAGCAAACAAACAGTTACTTTCGTCTTTATAATATTATGAATTGCTATCCAGCGTAGCAGTGCTGCCAGGATTATTGACACACCCACGCGTGTTTCTGGCTTGGGTCAGATCTTTTATCTATAAGTAGGTATATTGAATTGATTCAGGTTTTACTTTGCGGAAATTCATATTTATAGAATACAAAATATATTATAATTTGCTTTGTCCGCTTAAATGAGTGTGATACGGTCGAACGCCTTGCGCCCAGGTGTGAGCTCAGGCGTGATTTCTTCCGACACGTGTTTCAGGACTTCCACGTCCCATCATCAGGGTGCCGCCGCGTTGGTCGAGCAGCGTGATGTCACATCGAGGTCTGGATGCATCCGAGCATCTGAGGTCTGGATGCTGGAGCAGCGCCACAGCACGATGGTCGGATGCTGGAGCAGCGTCACAGGATGCTGATGCTCGGATGCATCCAGACCTCGATGTGACATCACGCTGCTCGACCAACGCGGCGGCACCCTGATGATGGGACGTGGAAGTCCTGAAACACGTGTCGGAAGAAATCACGCCTGAGCTCACACCTGGGCGCAGGCCGTTCGACCGTATCACACTCATTTAAGCGGACAAAGCAAATAATAATATAATATATTTTGTATTCTAGAAGTAGATAGTTTAAGTTCTGTTTTATGTACATACATACATTAACATCACGCCAAGTTCCTCACGGGGTACGCAGAGTATAGAGCGCCATTTCACTCTTGACTTACACACCTCCTTTGCTTCTTCTACATACATCAATCTTTTCATATATGCCCGCCAATTTATGTAAATATTTTAATCTGTTTTATGTTAATAAAAATTATAGTGTTCCCGAATTTGACAGTCCTTCATAAAAGTCTCAGACATCAGAACTAAATCAGGTAACTCACATGGACACATTTAGAAAGACGGAGAGGATGAACTCGTTGTATATCGCCATGGATATGAAGCGGCTCTCGTTGAACTCTGAAGGTGCTTTCCTCACCATGATGCATAGCCTGATGCCCCACATCAGGAATATCACTTCCACTGTTCAAGAGAAACAAATAACACTGAATGATAGATAAATAGAATATACTTTATCGCCCAATTAAAGTAGTAGGTACGTAGGCGAACTTAATGCTAAATAGCATTGTCTTACAGCTAACCTTATTGTAGTTATAAGTGATAGTGCTTACCATCAGGTGGACCGTATGCTTGTGTGCCACCATAGTGGTATAAAAAAAAAACTTATGGTAATAATGATAGTTCTGATAGACAAGCAACCAGTAACGGTTTAGTATTGTAAACGCGCGTGTGATTCCCCTGTTTTGCAAGCGTCCATAGGCTACGGTAACCATTCACCACCAGACCGGCCATATGCTTGTGTACCACCTAAGTGGTGTAAGAAAAAAATATTGCAATATTTCAAAAGAATATTTTCAAACTGATGATTTGGACGGTTTTTTTTGCTAATGCAATTATTTTTTTACAGCGATATCTGACTAAGCAAATCTTGTACTATGGGAACCAAAAGCTGATACAATACTTTTACTTAATTACATACTTATTATACACTCCAAACACGAGGTTAGGCAAAAGTTTAGGAATCTTCATATCTATGAACATTCATTTATTCCAAGGAATTCATAACAATTTCAATAACGAACGGCACTACGTCACCTGTGCATTTATACCTTAACAAGAAAATGCTTTTAAAGAATGCCAAATATTTTTATAGTATCTTGTTTAAAATCCGAAGAATTTCTTTATGACGTTATATTTAAAGCTGAAAATAGAATTCTTCATATCAGTGCGCGTCAGAGGACACATTAAAGGTGAAATTGCTACCCACCTGTTTCAAGCATTTTTGGCTAACTAATGTTTGTATAAAAAAATACCTGAAAAATAACATAATAGAATTTAAAGGAGTTTCAGACAGAATCGCTGTCTTAAACGTTTTACTTCCTGGTCACAAACACCCGATATCCATAGTCCAAGTATATTGTCCTACTGAGGTAGCGAAAAAAGAAATTAAGAATAGATTTTACGAAAACCTAAATGAGGCAATGAAGACCCTGTATAACAACATTATTGTGATGGGAGATTTTAATAGTCAAATTGGTCAACGAGGAAAGAACGAAGAAAAAATACTTGGACCATATACAACCGGCAAGTGTAACGATAATGGACAAAGATTGATAAACTACGCGTTAGAAAATAATCTACATATTATGAATACTTATTACAAAAGAAAACATAAAAGAAAATGGATTATTTACCATTACCAAGCCACGTTCTAGAATCCCTAAAAACTAAATTAATACCAATAAATGAACTAAGAACAGTCCAGGAAATTTATGACACCTTAGAAAAAGAAATAAAAGAAACAAATAAAATACTAGAAAATTATAAACCATTTAAAGATAGACTAGGATCCAAAGCCAGGAGATTAATGAAACAAAGAGCACTTTTATTTAAGAATAGGAAGAACAATAAACGAAATACAGTTAAAATAAGTAAAGAAATATACACTGAATTAAGGAAATACAGAAAAACACAATAAAAAATAGTTAATACAGCTCCACATAACAAAATTAGGTGGAATCAAGAGTGCCTGGAAGGAACTTCAAGGCCACACAAACTGGATAACTAACGTAACACATCACAAAACTCAAAACCAGAATTACAAAACAAACGAAATATTAAATACAGCAACTGATTTCTATCGCGATCTTTATCACGACGAACCAAGTACATCAATTACAAGTAGCGAAACAGTTATGAGTACCGAAGAAGAACCAGTTCCTAATATATTCTAAGAAGAAGTTATTAAAGCTATCAAATCACTAAAGAGAGGAAAAGCACCCGGCGAAGATAACATATCTAATGAACTTTTAAAAGCAGTATCAGATACTATCTTGGACACACTAAAAACCTTTTTAACGAAATTTTAAGAACTGAACACATACCTCTTCAATGGACCACATCTACAAAAATCTTACTTCACAAGAAAGGGAGAACAGATGATATATAGAACTACAGACCTATTTCGCTAATGTCAAACATATACAAAATTTTCTTTAAGATAATACTGGAAAGGATAACCAAGACCATAGACGAGAATCAGCCGAAAGAATAGGCAGGATTTCGAAGTGGCTTTTCAACCATCGACCACATCCATACGATCAAACAAATGATTCAGAAATGCAATGAATATGGATTAAACTACTACTTAGCATTTATAGACTACAATAAAGTATTTGATTCGCTGAAACATGAAAAAAATTTGGAAGCCCTCTACACACAACAGGTCCACAGTAAATACACTAACTTAATAAAGAACATATACATAAATATGAAAGCAAAAATACGCACAGAAAAGGTAGGAGAATGAACATTTGGAAAGGAGTTAGACAGGGAGACCCCTTAACACCCAACTGTTTTTGGCAACCCTAGAACATATATTTCGACAACTGGAATGGAAGGAATATGGTATAAATGTTAACGGAGTATCACTAAACCATCTGAGATTCGCAAATGATCTTATATTAATAAGTGGTGATCCGAATACTCTGCAGGTTATGATTGAACAACTGATAAACAAAAGCGAAAAGGTAGGACTATCAATAAATACCAGCAAAACAAAGCTAATGACAAATTACGTAAAAACTCCCATTAAACCTGATAACACTGCAGAACTGGAATATGTAAACGAATATACATACTTAGGCCAAATAATATCTCCAACAAACATCACAACAAAAGAAATTCAAAATAGAATAAACCTAGGATGGAAGAGATACTGGACATTAAAAGACGTAATGAAAAACTCAGATATATCAATAGAAGGGAAGAAGAAAATATTTAATACATGCATGACCTACTGATGTCAGACATGGGAGTTGTACAAAGAAAAATATTAAATCACTAGAAACCTGCCAACACCGAATGGAAAGAAGCATACTCAACATAGAATTAAAAGACAAAATTAGGTTAAAAACAATCAGAAAACAAACCAAGATTATAGATAAAATACCAAATCAAACAACTGAAATGCCATTTCAATTGCATGGCAGGACACCTTACAAGAAGTAAAACAGATAAGTGGACGAACGGAGTGACGGAGTGGTGCCCTAGATATAAAAACAGAAGAAAAGGCAGGCAGCATCGAAGATGGAGGACGATATCAAGGAAATAGCAGGACCATGTTGGATGAGGATAGCAAGGGATAGATCGCTGTGGAGAACACTTGGGGAGGCCTATGCCAAAGAGCAAGGCAATCACGAAACCGGTGTCTAATACAAATTATACCATTTAATCACGTTGCTTTCATAAACAACCATGTCTTATACTAGTAGCACATAATATATATAAGCATAATATAAGCATAAGCTGTTATAAGATGAAATGTAACATATAAGATTGTTAATAGAGGCTTTATAACGTATTAATGTTTGTTTAAAACGCCACATTAAAAAAACACTTATGGAATATTTAGAAAAAGCAAATAAAATAATAAAATTAAGTTTAAATAATACCATTCTAAATATAGTAATAATAAACCTAAATAAAATTAAAATCTCCCGTCTCCAAATCCTCTAAGCATCAAAGCTTGGAACACTCTCGATTAAGTCACGTTTAAAACAAAAATAAATCAAAATCGGTATCTCAGTTTAAGAATACGATGCCACAGACACACGGAAATAAAGATTTTTAGATACACAGAAACAGACGTTAAAGGTAAACACTCCCCCTTTTGCATCGGGGGTTAAAAACTCACATGTAGTAAAGGAGTGGTCCCACCAATCAGTGTTACACAGGTAAGCCTTCAAGTCTTCTCTCGTGCGGCCCACTATCACCGCGGGGGGCGCCACCAAAGTCCTTATAGCGAGTAATACGCACGCAACACCGACTATTATACCAATTCGCCTTAGTAGGTACATGTCCGATATCTTCACTGCTTTTGCTGACCGTACTTGGAAGATTACGGATATTCTGCGAACAAAGAATCCAATGTAATTTTTTTTTTATACCACCAATATGAGTGTAAAAGAGGTGTGTAAGTCAAGAGTGAAATAAAGTTGTACATTACCTGCCTACCCCGTGAGGGCCTTGGCGGGCTGATAATTATCTATTAGTGGTATTTTGTAATAGATTTTTTTTTTATTCAAACATGATTGTTATGTAAAAAAGACAATGAGTTTCTTGCCGGTTCTTCTCCAGTGGCTTTTTTCCGAATCGGTAAAGTAGACCTTCATAAGGGCCTTACTAGGGCCTGAACTGAACTTTTTTTTAATTTTAATTTAATATGCACCGTTCCGTATTTAGTACTTAATTAACTGTGTGACGTGACTTCACTCGTATGTAAATATGTTAACTAAAGATACAGTAGCTTACTATTATATTAGTATTTCCAGAGATTTCCCCACAATTACGAATAAGCAAAATTTCCCATTTTATTTTAAATTTCATAGAATACTAAGTTTAAACAAATATTCTCTAAATGGACGTCCTAAACTTTTAATATATACCTCTAGCCCTCCGGCTACTGAGTTTTGTAAACAGATAATACAACTTCATTTTAGTTGGAAAACTAATTAAGCACAGGGATACTATGCAGTCTATGTTTCACTGCTTCAGCAGGTTGATTGTGTAAATAAAATCTTCATTAATTAATCCACGTTGAATGAAAAAAAAATATTTCTGCTAAAAGCAAGTTCACGTCGACAGACTCACTTCGAGCAAATAATGGTACTACGGTACCACTTATTGTGTATAGATAGAATTATTTATATTTGTGTCAAAATATTTGCATTTATTATGAATGGCATGAAATCCTACATATTATTAGCAAAGCCACGTCCCTCAGTGGGTTAGCAGTATAGAGCGCCATTCCACTCTTGCACACCTCTCTGGCTTCTTTTACGTTCATCAATCACTTCATACTCACCATGAAAATTAAAAGCTCTTTTAACAATATATAATATTTTTACCTCTGAGGACTCCAAATAAAATATTTACACGCAGCTCTGACGTACATTTTGAGGCTAGTCGGATTGGTTTTAAGGGTCTGCCCATTCTCTACTTAAGCTATTATGAACAGTCCAGTGGTTTTTATGAAATTAATGAAATCCCACAAAGAAGATTAAAGTCTGTAGGTACGTTCCACAATTCAAATTTAATTCTAGTCTATTTTAGAAATTCGAGGCGAAAATTTGAATCCTTCAGGCATAAAAAGGTAAATTTTAGTTCAATGCATAAAAATGTATTGGTAAATTGTTGGATACATTTTTGCACAATAAGGTATTTACAGCTGAGTGTATCTTTTAGAATGACTTTTTTAACAATTGAATTGAGAATTTCAAATTTCGATCGATACATTGAGAATATTGTAAAGCTTGCGAGGGACTTGCAAGAGCTTAAGCTAAATTTTAAATATAAACTTGATGTTGAGGTCTTTAATAATTTCATCAATGATCGTTTTCGTATAAATATAGTCACGTCTTGACACCTACTTCAGATTAAATAATAATAACGTAAAACAATTATCTCAAAAAAAACCACCAGTTTAAGTGAAACCCACAATAGGTACATATTGTACTCGACACATTTTTCTAACGCAGAATTTTCTGGAAACTTTTTACAGTGTTCTCTCAAATTTAATCTTTGAGCGCAAACAGTTGGTCTCTAAACGGGAAATTGTTAATACAATACCAGAAAGTTTGCTGCCAAATATATTTCTTATGTTTCCTCTGGGATGTTTGGGGAAGCGGAAAAGTAATATAATAAAGGACTTGCCTATTGTTATTGGGGTTAAAGATTCTGTAGATAAAGGCATAGTTTACAGTAGAAATTTAACATTATATTAATTGGTGCAGGGAAAGTTGTTGATCCAATCGAGTATTGTATAAATAAACATTTTTGGTGAAATTGAATTTGGACCGTTGTTTTTTTGACGAATAAAACTAGTTTATTGGTACAAAATATTTTATGTTATCTTTAAGCGACGTCTTCGCTAACCATTGGTTCTGATTCCTTAAACAAACTTGGAACCGTCATTTTGGTAGTTGCTGGTGTCAAAATTGGAGCTAAGCTTAATTTTTTGTATAATACACAATTTGAAATGAAATATTTTTTATATTTAACTGCAAGGCTTTATACCATTTTTAATGTCAAAGAAAATTAAAAAATGACGGATTTTCATACAATCTTTCATCCCCTATTTCCCCCCCTCAGGGCGGCAGTATTTCCAAAAACCTTTCTTTAGTGCATACTTACATCATAAAATGCATCTCCTGTCAAAATTTCAAGTCTGTAACCCTAGACCGTAGACCAAAATTGAATGAGATATAAAGATGCTCAGAAAATATTTATGGAATTCAGTCAAAACGTAGCGTTAAAAACAACAGCAAGAAATAAATAGGAAAATTTCGTCATTAAATTATAAATTGATAAGTATAGAATTCAAAACATAGAAATGATACGGTATAATTTTAAAGATATTTATATCAATAAAGACAAACACAAGTAACCGAAATACAATGCAAGTAATAAATAAAAGGGCTCTGATCCATGTCAGAGGGACAAAAAAATCTCTTCTTTAAGACATTTATCTATTACTTAGAAGTTACGTTAAATATGTGTCGCAATGTATATAAGCTACGGTACGTTAATATTTCGCCAACACGTTTGTACCAAACCTGAACGTAATATAATAACCGAACAAAATGCTCACAACTAAGTTAATTACACTATTCTATGAATACCTGTTAGCAAATGGTTATTTCTAAGGTGAATTAATTGAAAGGCATTCTAGCGTCAGAAGGTTTCTAGAGCCAAGGTACAGCTAAAAGCCTTTGCGAGTGTTCGCTTCTGTTCAAATATCAACTACGAATACCTACACGTTACGTGTTGATTTATGTATGTTTAGACTAGTCGTGCGCTAATTATATTGGAGATCTTTACTTTGATATACTATACTTAATGTTTTAACGGTAATACTAGGTATTCGTAAGTATATATCACACCAAGTCCCTCAAGGAGAATATTGAGCACAGTTTGTGCTTGTTTTACATTCATTAGTGTCTTATAAAGCCTGGAAAAAAGGCTAGAAATGGAATAAAGTTGTTGGCAACCTGGCGTTTACTGTAAACAAATCAATCAAGATGGTTGATGCTCTATACGAGCTGCGGCGTGCCATACGAACGGCACAGTGGCGCCCCTATTATTTTCTACTAGTTTATAGGGTTCCGTACCTTTAAAGGAAAAAAACCGGCAAAGTGCGAGTAGGACTCGCGCACCGAGGGTTCCGTACACACTTGTAGGTAAGGCTTAGGCAAGGTCAAAAGTAGGCGAACTTCAAATGAGGTCATTATTCGTCGATGACTCTCAACAGCGTGATTCAATAATACTTTTGTGTAAATTCGCATAAAAAATAAACTACATATTTACGGTTTTCAGATTTTTTCCTTTACTTGTGCTGTAAGACACTGCTTCTTGCCAAATTTCATGATTCAAGGTCAACGGGAAGTACCCTATAGGTTTTGATTCCCTTGTGAAATCACAAAATATGCAAAAAATTGCGACATAAACGGTCATATCTTTTTTCGTATTGACTTACGAGTTTAATTATTTTACAGCCGAAAGAGATCATAGACCCGCGTATGTCATATTAATTTCAAATGGATACCTCCACGCGTGCTTGAAATAAAATCTTGACAGATAGACAGACAGACGGACGACAAAGTGATCCTAAAAGGGAACCCTAAAACTGCGAAATTACTAAAAAAAACCTGAATCGCGCTGTTGAGAGTCACCGACGAATAATGACCTCATTTGAAGTTCGCCTACTTTTACCTACAAGTCTATACGGAACCCTCGGTACGCGAGTCCTACTCACACTTTGCCGGTTTTTTTCCAAAATGAACATGTTCGTCGGTTGTTTTATATACAATATACAAATAAGCAAATACAAATAGTTAATGTTCCCTTCTGTTTGTTTTTACCCTAATCACTACTTTGTTACAATAAATAAATATGCTGTTTTTCAAAATTGTTTCCCACATCAAAGTATTATCGAGTATAGCTTATTAATATAAATATAGTAATGTCATGAAAACGGGTCTTATACGCGATATTAAATCAGTCAGCCCGTGACCACGGCCGATGCAACTCGGTCGAAACGTCGGGAGGTAAATAAACAATTTAATATCGCGTATAAGACCTGTTTTCATATCATTACTATGTGTTTAAATCGCGAAAGTTTGAAAACAGTAATATAAATATGTATGAGCAATTATCTGGACCTAAAAAAAATATAACTATGTATAAATATGTAACTTAAATCTCTCTTATCTACTTAGTCTACTAATTACTTTAAAAATATATTAATTAACGTAGCTATTTATCAGCCTTAATCAATTTAAAAGGTCAAAATACGACATATCAATAATTCCACTTCATTCTCGACATTCGATCGAGGCGGCAATCAATTTAGTAAGAGCCTAATTACTTAAATTCTGACGAGTCACCCCCACGTTAAATATATAGGCATCTTTAACATAACAACCTCTTGGGGGCTAAATAAAATTACCTACCGAGATGGCTGTACATTAATTATGGACCTTTGAGGAAACCTGACGATATTGCACGCCATTTCGGAAATTACATTTATTTTAAGACGGCTCGCTTGAGAATAAACGTCATTCCGTCATGTAGCTCTTTATAATTTATGCAAAATTAATTTTATAATTATGATAATAACTAGCTGTTACCCGCGACTTGGTCTGCATTTGCTTAAAAACAATGGATAGCCTATGTCCTGTGAGTATTTCATAAAAAAAACTATGCAGAAATTATTACACCACGAGCTTTTCGGTGTAGGAAAAAATCGCGAGGAAACCTGCATTCGCCTGAGGACGAGTCAAGGACGTATGTAGTGCTAAGGGATGGCGATTGATTCACCATCTGTCACGTTGCCCAATTATCTTCAGTTAAAAGTGAGTGTTGTTGTTACAACACTCACTTTTAACTGAAGCTGTTGCAACACCTCTGCCTACCTCTTCGGGGACCCTTGTGGGAAGGCGTGGAGAAGACATATATGGAGCAAATAATTGCTAAAGCATCTTACCTCCAAGTCTTGAGCATCAGGGCTCCATAGGTCAAACAGAACCCGACCTCCCTCAGCCAGACCCTGGCAGTGCAAGTCAAGGTCGTCGGCCTTCCATACATCACCAGGGTTGTGCAGTAAATTAGGAGAGCTCCCAGCACTATCACCCTCAAGAGGGCTGGACTTGCTGCTCGCACCACCTGAGGGAAGTTTGGGGCTTATAATGTAACATAACTCATACTGAAAATCATCTTTATTTGACTAAACTTTACAAATAAGTACTTTCAAATCGTCAGAATCTACCACCGTATTCGGAAGGCGTTTTGAAGAATAATCCGGCAATTACGCTTTTCAAATAAAATATATATTCTACATTTCATTTACTTCCGTGACATTAATATATCACGAACGACAGATAGTTTAAAAAAATATCTACGTAAATTGCTCGAAACAGGGGTGCAGAAATAAAAAATGTTTGTCTTTAATGCGGTCTAACAAAATTACTGATTGTGACATCACAAACAGGATGAGTGTTTGTTTTTTTTTATCTGCACTTTTATACCGCATGTTGAGTTAAGGTGAAAATTTTGGGATTTGAACTTAAAAAAAAAACTACAAAAGCTTACACGCAATAGATTCAGTAGCTTAGTAGCGCATAGAAGACGAACAAACACACAAACGGATAAACATTAATTTAACGTAGACTCAACAATAAAAAAGCATCAAGTATATTATATAGCATTTAATATATTTAGCAAAATAAAAAAATAATAACTTGTATAGCGCCATTGAAGTATACATAGGGAATGGAATAGAATCAAAGCACGAATACAATTTACTTTTACCATTCTGTGGCAATACAGAGAGCTGGCACTGAAGTAATATTACATTTTACAAACATTTCCATCGTGCCATTGCCAAAATGTATTTGTTTGGATCAGCTAATACAAAAACAACTATGGAATTCTGCGTTGCTGTGTTTCAAATATCGATAAGGTAGCAGTAAATAGAGATGAGAGGAAAAATTGAAAAACGCAGTTATTACATTTTTGTGATACCATATTCTGATCACGTAATATTTGACCCCAAAATATGCAGTGCAGAAGGGAGACATCGATGCGAAAAAGAATATAACTTTCTCTTTCTCGCGAGTTCAATTTCGATTTCATTTTGCCGCGTGGTTATTCGCTTTACGGCGAATAAGTTTTTCTTGAAGCGAGAGCAATAACGACGAATTTTGTTGGACTGTCTCGCTACGTAAATATATATATATATAGAATAGGTACGTCTTGTTTTGGTTTAGAAAACGGTTAAGGAAAATCACGAAAGTATAGCGGTAGCTAAAGTAGGATTGACTATTGTTATCGGTTCTGGCCACAAATATGTTCTGATTAAAGAAGACCGTATTTACATACTTTGCAGTATAATAGCATTATTTCTTGAAAAACTTATGTTCTATTTATACTGAATCCTATCGCCGAAGCATAAGCTTGCAATATCAACCTTAATAAATTAAGACAAAGCTAACAATTCAACAAACAACCAAAGACAACAATTTGACGTGCTGTTTATTGCAATCTCAATTTATTGACGTGACGTCACAGGTAACTTTCGACTTATAATTAACTAGCGACCGGCCCCGGCTTCGCACGGGTACAATCTGGTCGGGTGTTCTCTACTGTACTTAGTAGAAAAAATTAAATATATACAAGAACCTTCCTCAGAATCACTCCATCTATTAGTGAAAGCCGCATCAAAATCCGTTGCGCAGCTTTAAACATCTAAGCGTACAAAGCGGAAAGTGACTATTTAATACTATGTAATGTAAAGATACTTATGTCAACTCACCCTGACATGTCCGTACTTGATGGTGAAGTACACAATGAACGGTAGGCAGGAGATGACCAGGCAAGCGAGCGCGAAGATCGTAGTCCGTACCACCCAGTTGAGGGCAGCCACGCATGGAGACCCGTCCAGGCAAGCCTCGCATCCTTCCGCGCAAGGCAGGCACTCAAAAGCCTCCGTCACTGAGTACAAACTTCTTTGGAGCTGTTAAAAATGAATTACTAATTACAATTTGGTGTAGAACAAATACGGAAATAGACTGGACAAAGCGATCGTTGTAGCTTTTACCATTTGGTAACTTGTGTCTTTGGCAAAGACAAAGCCAAAGAATTTGTTATAGTAACCCATACATTGAATGCTTTTGGTCGCTTCTTCGCTCGCATTAAGTTCGGAGTAACGCATTTTCCCATATCACGCTTTTAGGTGTTGAATTTAGTGAACCAGTGGTAAAGTAGACTTTCATAGTTATTAGGGCCTATTCCTAGATTTTTAGGGTTCCGTTCCTTAAAAGGAAAAAAGGAACCCTTATAGGATCACTTTGTTATCCGTCTGTCTGTCGGTCTGTCTGTCAAGAATTTTTATCTCAAGAACCCATGGAGCTATCAAATTGAAACTAATATGAAATACCCGGGTCTGTGGTCCCTTTTGGCTGAAAATAATCAAACCTGTAAGTCAATATGAAGAAAAGATATGACCATTTATGTCGCAAATTTTCGCATATTTTGCGATTTCACAAGGGAATCAAAACCTACAGGGTACTTCCCGTTGACCTAAAACCATGAAATTTGGCAGGAAGCAGTGTCTTACAGCACAAGTAAAGGGAAAAATCTGAAAACTGTAAATCAGTTGTTTTTTTATTGCTTATTAATATAATTAACTAATAAATATATTAATTAACTAAAAATAACTAAAATAAAAAAATAAAAATATTAATTAACTAAAAATTATTCCTGTTTCGCGCTGTTGAGAGTCACTGACGAATGATGACCTCATTTCATCGCCTACTTTTAATCTTACCAAAGCCTACAAACCCTCGGTGTGCGAGTCCGACTCGCATTTGGCCGGTTTTTTTATTGATAATATCGTTGTCTCACCACCAAATGCTTCTCATATTCCTCTTCTATGTCGCTCCCGTTGTAGTATCTATTGTCCGCGGTGGTGTTGGGGAAGAAGAACCCTCGCCTGCACAGACAGCGGTACGACCCTCGACGGAACCCCAGCCCCGGCACGGGAACGCACTGGAAATATATTACTCGTCACTACATATTATATTATACATAGCACGCAGTAGTATGGCACTCGTAGGCTGCAGCTGAAAACCAGCGTTGGATGACCGGTGCTGCTGTACTGGCATCTAGCATTATGCTGAGCCTTTTTGAAACAATAAAATTTACTTCCAATTTTAAGTATTTATATTATTTTTTATATGTTCTTGTGTCAATATACATTTTTCTTTCTTTCTTTCATACAAGACTTTAAAAACTTGCAAGATTTGATAACAGGTGAAACTAAATAAAGGTTTGAAAAAAACTAAATCGCCAATATCATCAAAACTATTGGGATGTGTGCATAAGTAGGGTACTCATTTCGCACAAAAAAAATCAGCGGCCAAGGTTGAGCTACCATGAAGTGGTGGAACACGAAACAATTATACTACCCGATCTGATAGCGTCAATATACCATTGGTTAATCGAGAAAACTGTATTCTACGTTGCATTCACACTGACTCACACATAACACAGCTATTTTACATAGCTAGCATGTGTTCCGATAAAATTGACTTTTCTATTCAACCCCTAACAATTGGTTGAGGTGTTCAACCGATTTTTTTGTAAAACCTTTTGAAATTGGAATGGAATAAAGTTGCATAAAGTTTTATAAATTGTTGAAAAAAAAACAATATGTTTTCAATATTTACTGTATTGTTATATATATAGTGTTATGTGTATGTTTTTATATTTGTACTAGCTGTTTACCCGCGACTTCGCCCGCAATTTTCGTATAGGAAAATGAACAACTGTGCGACGAAATGTGGAACTAAAATTTCGTATGTTTTTTTTTATACCAACAAGCAAAGGTGGCAAACAAGCACACGGCCTTCCGAATGGTAAGCGGTTACCGTAACCTACGGACGACCCCTCAGAAATCTCTTCAACCTTTTTGAAGAACCCATGCTGTAATTCTTTGGAAAAACCACGCATGTTTTGAGAGGTACGTTTTCGAATACGTTATCGAATGTGGTTTTTGCTAAGGCTACAGTAACGCCAAACCTTATTTTATTTGTGCAAAAACATTGTATATTTCGCACTACAAAAGGTTCAATTGTGTTATAACCAATTCAATTAGTTCAACCGAACGTATTGTGTTTCATTTTGATTTATTCATTCGAATATTATCTTATTCGGCTTCCACTCTTGATGATATAAAATCAGGGCTATGCTTTTTATCTGGCAAATACAGATAAGGCGAACAATGGAAAGGGTTGGCAGTTATTCTAGTCTAATGATAAGAATCTAGGTCCTTTATACATATAAATATCCACAAGGGTACCTATTGTATATTTGTAACTTTAATCAAAATAAGTAATAATAATAATGCTTGAACATTATCACACAGCGCCATCTGGCCTCAAGCTAAGCAAAGCTTGTACTATGGGAACCAGTAGCTGATATAATACTTATATACATTTTTTTTGTAAATACATACTTATAATACATACCAAACACCCAAACGCAAGGCAAACATATTTGTCACATAAATGTTTGCCCTGGCGGGAATCGAGCCCGCGACCTCTAGCGTAGCAGTCAGGTATTCTAACCATTAGACCAGCGGTCTCGTCAAGTGGAGCTAGAGCGTGTGCAGGCTTCAAAGAGAGAGATGCAGTCCCGCGGGGTACCCACGAGGGGTGGTAAAACTCTCACACACACCTTTCCTTTAGTCTCCAAATATTTTAAAACTGTCGGGAACGTTATAATTTCCGATATACTATAGCCAGTCCAAATCACAGGCCTAGGATTTTTGATGGTCCAAATATACGTTGCCTAACCAAAGTTACAAGTTTGTCAAAACGGGAAGAAATGACACAATTTAAATATAATATTGATACAATTAATAGCAGTCTCTAATAGCAGTTCCAACACTAGAATAAATAAAAATAATACGTTTTATATTCAATCACAAACCTTAGTAAGCTTGTAAGTTAATTGTTTAATTAAATTTGACGAGACCGCTGGTCTAATGGTTAGTATACCTGACTGCTACGCTAGAGGTCGTGGGTTCGATTCCCGCCGGGGCAAACATTTATGTGACAAATATGTTTGTCTTGCGTCTGGGTGTTTGGTATGTATTATTAGTATCTATTTACAAAAAAAAAAGTATATAAGTATTATATCAGCTGCTGGTTCCTATAGTACAAGCTTTGCTTAGTTTGGGGCCAGATGGCGCTGTGTGATAATGTCCAAACATTATTATTATTATTATTAATCCAATTAAATTTAAGAAAAAGATGAAGCGTAACGCATTTCTTTGTCTTCTTTATTTGTCTTGCGTTAACTTGAAAACATTACCTTTTACGACTATTATTGAAGACTACACGAAGTTATAACATTTGTAAATAGTGGTATTGGTTTGCAATTACTCCTAGGACCATTTGTCGCCGTCCCATTAACCATTATCGTTTAGTTTTATCGTATGTCCCGCGTTTACGGCTCAATAAATAGTTTATAACGGATTTATACCGACAAGGTTCTTTTATACCGTACTACTGTGAGGTGATTTAATGATGTATAGGCAAAGTAAGGAATAAAGATGGCGTGGTTAGAAAAGCTATATGTATGAATATGGGTATAGAGGTCGAGGTAGACCAAACAAAAGATGGATAGACTGTATGAAAGATGACATGGCCAGAATGGAAGTGAATTCAGAGATGACGAGTGAAAGAGACCACAAATAACATGGGAGAAGGGCAGGAGAATGATGATGGGAAAAGGAGTTGAGGCGCTGGTGATGAATCTGGTATTGTAGATGTAACTATAGTATAGTTACGGCGATAGCATACTGTCAAATAGGTAATACGCTTGTTTGCAACTTTTGTAGTACAAAAAATAATTTTGACAAAAAAATAATTACAACCGTAGCACATAGAAATTCTCTTCTGTAAAAAATTGAACGGCGATTGACGACAAAGGTGTAGTGATAAAAAAATATATTAATACTGTGATCACTATATTAATTACAATCTTGAAATACAAAAAATAATGTTTCAAAGCTACGAATACTGCAGGCGGGCGAGTAAATAATCGGTCGCATCGCCGCCGTATCGCCACATAGGAACTCATCTTATTTTGTATGTTACGACGTTAGATACGTGTCGATATTGAAAATTTTCCTACACATTCAGTTTGTTTAGTACAGAAAATCGTATAACCGATAAGAACGTACACATGTTATAGTAATCTCTAAACGAAATAAATTTGTTACGCAGATGAAAGTTTTTCAAATTCAAAGAAAATAAATTAATATCCCACAAAGGTGGTGTCGCCCTAGTCTTTTCGAAAATAATGTTGAACGTTTACCATGGGCATAGATTGTTACACAGAGCGCAACTGCCCTGTGACCTTGGTAACACACTTACAAGGAACATCAGTTACCTGACCGGGTTCAACTAGGAAGTAAATCGATAATTGAGTGTTCATAAAATAATGTGCTGTATTTTAATAATTTCATTATTATAACAGCTGCAAGATACAAAATTATTGACTGTATTTTGCATATATGTGCTCCAAAAAACTTTAGTCAAGAAGAAAGAAGAAGAATTGAATGAAGAATTGTATTCTTCAATAAAGCGCAACCTTACATAAACAATTAAATATAACAATCGTATTGCTCATTTACCTTTTTATCAAAAAGTCCAATTAGTATTTCAGTGCGTTCACATTTTTGGCTACAACGTTGCTATTTTGTCTGTATGTAGAAATGTTTTCGTGACATGTTCCCGATTTTCCTGTTTTACGAAATATTTTCTTAATTCGGTGAAATTAGTAAATCACACACCAGCATTATTGTAAGTTGGACGAAGAAACTGCTTGGAACAAATGATTACGTGTGTTACAGAGATTATTGACAAAGGAACATTCATTTCATTCACAGTTCCTCCCTCTACGTTTTCACACGAAAACTGTCGCCTTTATCCTCAGAACAATAGCTAATAGCTTTCGTTATTATTCTGAGACTTTATACGTCACTCTTTTAGTTTTGACATGTTTTATGACAGTTGGCGTCATTTGGCATTAGGACTTTTTCTGTTTGAGGTGCTTAGTTTATAGCTCTCTTTATAGTGTGGTTTTCTTGTTTTCATAACTTTCCTACGTAGCTTTAGAAGTTCGGAAAGTAATGATGATATATATGCATGACTTATAAAATCATTTTGGACGAGAAACTTGAAGGAAGGCGTGGTAGGGATGTGCAAGGACAAGTTTAACCAATCAAAGGTTAAATAGGACTATGAGAACAACCCGTTGAAAGAAACACTGAACAGCAGTGCAATATAGATATAGGTTATTTTTATTTATTTATTTTTATACCACTAAGGTGGCACACAAGCATACGGCCCACCTGATGGTAAGCAGTCACCGTAGCCTATAGCCGCTAGCAATACCAGGGGTATCACTACGGGGTGCCAACCATGTTGCTGATGAGGACTCACTGTGCTAGCAGCAATACTACTAGCCCAGCGTATCCTCGTGGAGCATTGGCAACCTTACTTACCGCAGAAACACAACACTACATCAAGTAGTGTTATTTCACTCCGGTCTTCTGTAAGGCGGAGGTACAGTCCCCAGTCGGGCGGCTCCAATTTAAATGGGATAACCCACTGGATATACCAAATCGCCCTACCTCTCTTAAAATTATTACAATACTAAGAAAATATATGCAAAGAAAATGCGCATCGGCTTGTACGAGCTACAAAAGATACAGAAATTAAGATATTACGAGGACAAACATTAAAAGTAAACAGAAAAACGAACAGTAACAATGCATGCATAAAAAAATGCGAGTATTTACGCGTAATACCAATTGACTAAGTAAATAAAATTCATGTCGATCCATTAATCTCCCAGCGGAGGATACTGTAGCTACTCGTACATATATCGGCAAATATTCCGTAGCTCGGCTTTCTGCGCCGAATAAATAAAGCAAAAAGATCTCTTACAGTTTGTCGTAAAATTGCTAAGAGCACTCGGATTAATATCTTGTTTTATAGCAGTATTTTTGTGATATGGGCACTTGGTTACGTAATTGTGCGAGTACCAGCCTTCCATTAAGATGGAGGCTTAATGTCGTATTTTGTGTACAATTACACATGATAATATTTCTTCTTCTTCTTCTTCCTAAGTATGGCAATCAATCCCTTCAGGGACTATTTTTGCCAGTGTCGAGTGTTAGAGAATTTTCATGTTGCAAAATTTCTCGTGTTTGCCGCATTAAAATGCCCAGTGTCATGCATTCTAACGCCCAAAGGAGTTTCTGGAGACAACCCATGGCAGTAGCAGATCGTAACACGCCTTTAGATTAGAGGTAACCTATTGACCAAAATGATAAATCACTTAACCCAAAAGTCGTATTATGGCATTATTTCCAATGCTCCTATAAATCAGTCACTAAATGAAACTTTACTGCACATATCGACACCGAAAATACACATTAAAGATCACTATAACATAATTTACGACACACTGGAAAAAATCTCAACCGCTCCGCCTGATTCCCGCCAAAAACTCCCATGATAATATTTATTACTTACCCACTTAACTAGGATTCTGAAATTTGCATCGTAAAATTATTAATTAAGTATTCCGTTTTTAAATTATGCTTCTCACCATTATTTTTTTATACCACTAAGGTGGCACACAAATGTACGGCCCAACTGATGGTAAGCAGTCACCGTAGCCTATAGCTGCTAGCAATACCAGGGGTATCACTAACGCGTTGCCAACCCTGTTGTTGATGAGGTCTCACTGTGTACTACTAGCGCAGCGTATCCTCGTTGATGTAGTGCTATTTGACTGCGGTCTTCTGTATGGTGGAGGTACAGTCCCCAGCTGGGCGGCTCCAAATTTAGTGGGAAAAGCCGTGGGAGATCACATTTCGTTTTTTTTATAAAAGCGCTCTTTTTTTAATTTTCTACCACTCATACTTAATTATTCAAAAATGACTTATAGACCAATTCTAAATATTTCCGTAGTCATTCGGGTCATAGTTTTTTACATTAAGTGTAGCTCTTTGTTTTCTAATAGTCTTCTACGACAAATACAATGGAATCCTTAACCCTCAAGGATTGGACCGTAGACGATTGATCCATCCAATCTCATTATAAAAATAGCTCCCAAAGCAATTGACATGCCTGTCTCCAATTTAAGCTTCGTAAAGCCAACAAGGCTTAAGACAAAAAATATTTATCGAAAAGAAAATAAGAAAGCGGCAAAGCCTGAAATCCTCTTCATACTAAGCTCAAGACATCTGAATGTGGAATTAACTTCGAACCCGAAGTTAACCGTAAGAAGTTTGTTACAAATAAAGCAGATTTACGCATTGAGCCTTATAAAGCTTGACATTTTTTTGTAGGGATTTGTATGACGACAATTGTGCTAATGAAACATGAGTGAGTATCACCAAAATACGTCATGACACTTGCGCTATAGAGAACTGTAGCCGCAGCTTTGCGTGTAAGCGATTGTGTGTGATTGAGCAACAGATATCCAAACATACAAACATACACACTTTGATATATTTTATAATATATAATATTAGTAAGATAAGGATTATGATATACCTAATATACCCCCCGCATGTCGGCTAAACAGTCAGATGTCGGTAAAGCAGTGAAGATGAAGTGTGGTGATTGGCGGACGATAGAAAATCAAACATGGAATTTGATTACTTGTATTAGTTTATTTATTACAAGCTCCCTTGTGCGTTTCGTTTTTGCACTTCGACGTACTACGATTTCGGCTTAGTACAACTTTCGCTGTGCTTACGCTTAGCTGAGCGTACGTGAACTAATTTGGTGATGACCTTCAATTCGGTCACGGGAAAATGGACACTAACAGTTTAGATATAATAATAAAATTTACACGTTACTCTTCAACTTCGACACAAAAATACAAATCTCTAAAGATATGTAGTAAGCTCCAGTCGTACATCGCAGCTAACACATGTACATCCGTTTTAATTAATAAGACTGATAATTTTAACAAACTCATCACGTAAGAATAAAATAAACGCAGGTATACCTAAAGGAAAAGTATATATTGTTCCGGAAATTTAGTTTTTCTATTGGAGTCCAATCTAGCTTCAAATACATAATGATCAGCTGCTAGTAGAAATGAAATTGAAGGGAAATTAGAACCTGGATTTGATGAGCATTGCGAATTGTTAATTTTCCTCGTGAGCAAAAAATATACGGACCTTGCTCTTCAAATTGCTATCTATATTTAAAAACCGTTTGAACGCTACTCCATAAGAAAAACTGACTTTCAAAATAAGAATAGTTTTATATGTGTTGTGTTGTGTGGCTTTAAACCTATTCTGATTGAAAAAAAACTTTTAATCTTAAGGTAAATTAGACCTTCATAAGTCCCCTATAAGGACCTAAACTGAATAAATTATATTTTAAATACAAATGCAGAGAGTTTACCTAACACGGTTAAATACTTCGGCTTTTATTTCTTTTTATTTTACAAAGAAAGTTTTCTTTTGAACTTCCAAGCAAGAAAGGTCAAACTTAATTTAAGATCAGTGTTTGGGGAATGTTTATAGAATATACGGGTATTTTCTCATAGTGCCGAGACTACATCGATCAAACAGTATTACGTGTTGCCCTTACATCCTAAGAATGTAATAAAACTGAAAATATTACCTTAGATAATATTTCAGACACCTTTTCCCACGTACCTTCACAAATCGCTTACCCCAAGACCTATATTTATCGGAAATTGATTTGTAATTCTTCCAGTGATATGAAATTCTTGTATCTTTATTGCAAATTCGAATGGCTTGTGATTTTTGCCAATATATAGCTATTATAGGAAGCAATATAGAGTTAGGAGTACTCTGAAGGAAATTAATACGTGTTAGTTTTATGTAACTTCATTGGTTAAATATGTAGAGTTTAAGAAATCAAACGTTGATTGTTGTAGAATAGTTTATAACAGATGTGTCATTTTTAAATTACAGATAATTTGACGATTTATTTCTAATGTGCCAGTACGCCCACATTAATTAGACTGCATTATTTTTTGTTTTAACATATCGTAGAAGCTTAAAGTAGATAATATACTAAGTATAAGTAAATAAAACTGTTAGAACCAATAATGAAGTAAATGACCTCTGGACTGGAGTAATTTTTGTTTTAAAGTTCTGCCCTTAAAGTTAGTTATAAATCGACGAGACCGCTGGTCTAGTGGTTAGTATACCTGACTGCTACGCTAGAGGTCGCGGGTTCGATTCCCGACGGGGCCAACATTTATGTGACAAATATGTTTGCCTTGCGTTTGGGTGTTTGGTATGTATTTACAAAAAAAAAGTATATAAGTATTATATCAGCTACTGGTTCCCATAGTACAAGCTTTGCTTAGTTTGGGGTCAGATGGCGCTGTGTGATAATGTTGAATCATTATTATTATTATAAATAAATGTATTTTGTGAATAAAAAAATTCTGCACTGCTTCTCCATATAAACTTACTCCGTTGATTTTTTTGTAAAACGCCGACGAAAGTATAAATATTAATCGTCGCTACAGCGAGTAGCGACTTTAAATTATATTATTAACTGTCTACTCTTATGTATTCTTAGATTTTTATAAGTACGAAACGGATTTTGATGTGGTTAATAGATAGTGATTAAAGAGGAAGGCTTATATGTATAATTAATTAGTGTTTTGTAGGTATTTCAGTTAAATAGCTGGCCGTGCAAAGCCGGGGCGGGTCGCTAGTACTTCGTTATAAAATACCAACCACGTATCGCATACACTCGTGCTGAACCACATTTAAGTAATGACGTTAAAACGGTTGTTTCATTAAATTAAATAATTCGCGACACCCAAATTATCACCTGTCTGTGTATTGACTGGCCTGCGATAAATTTGACAACAATGCGGCTAACAAAATTAACGACAACCCATCCAATTTCCGGCGTGTCCTGCAACCCTTGATCGATTGCCCTTTACAAATTGATTGCCAGACGCCGTAACTATAACTCGGCGCCCTACAAAATGGTTCCCGTAGAAAATAAAAAAATAAAAAATTCGCCGTTTGAAGGTGTGTCGGCGTGATTTGACTAGATAAATCTGTTGGGTCTAGCAAAATCTATTTCGTTTGCCCTATTTGTGTGGATATGCATCCAATTTGGCAAAATATTATAAGGTATTTCTCGAATAGGACTAATGCAAGCTCGCGTACTAGATACATTCTATATTTTTTTATACCAGTAAGGTGGCAAGCAAGTATACGGCCCGCCTGATGGTTAGCGGTCACCGTAGCCTATGGACGCTTGCAACACTAGGTGTATAATTCGCGCGTTGCCGGCCCTCAAAATTCAATACATATATTAAAAAAATATTTGGTCACTGTCTGTACATAGAAGATATATGAAAAATCTATTATCGGGAGCTTTTATCAACGCAATGGAACCCAAAAAATATATCGTTTGAGTTTTTGTCTGTGCGTTTGTGTTCGCTTAACTCAGAAATGGCTTAGCCGATTGGATACAGATTTTACTAATGTATTGTGGTATGCGTCACTTCACATTTAGCTTTTGTTTTATTTTAATTAGATCTTAAAAAAAAAACTTTGTAAAATCAAAGGATAGCGCTTCATTTAGCTTTATAAGTCTAAAAAAAAAACGCGTACGAATTCGCGCGCACCGCTAGTTGTTACAAAACTATTTGAAAGTATTTTTGATCATCCTCCTTTCTTATTTTGTTTTAAATACTTTGTGTAAAGATGAAAATCGTTATATGGAGCTAGGCAACTATTACTCCAAGAGTTGGCACACAATTTTGGGAGGTATTTGAGGCACCGTGAAAGTTTGAACAATACTTCTATTGTTGTCTGAAGGGTAGCAGGGCAAAGCCGATCCTTGCGCTTTTACTTTAAAGATGAGATTTTTTTGGCAAAAATGTCCTTGAAAAGTTTTGAATTGCAATTACTAGACTTTTCATTTAAACAGTTCAAAGATAAATTACTCCATTATATTTAGCCGCGCCAAAAATGGTGCCAAGCTTCAAAATCATATTTCAAAATGTAAAAAAAAAGCTTAACACAAGTTCATTAACAAAATAATACTGATAGTCAAAAATATATACTTTGGAAATTAGTAGCCTAACTCAGTTTATTGACCTTCTAAATAATTGTCAAGTCTCAATATTAATCTAGGCTTTTTGATCTGCAAAATAAGTTATATTTTAGGTTGGCGTCTTTGAATGAATACTGATGTACGTACCTCAGTGGTTTTCTTCTTACACTTATCAGTGCCAGCAAAGATGTTCAGCTGAGTGGAGCCGGGTTTCATTGGGCACTGGTCGATGTCTACCCTCCTGAGATCGATGTCAATGCCGCTCGTTCCTCTAAAAGAAAAAAAAATGAAAAACATCATACCGGTAATCTATAAGGACGCTCAGTCGCGACTGTCGATTTAAAACTAGATTTCAGTGGAGATTAATTTTAGAACTAAACTCGAGTCAATATCTCTTATACACTTGAAGTATAGATTTTAATATCCTCAAGTTATGTGTTAAAGTCGTGATGCTTGTACATACAATTATATATATTTCTTCTTAATAGCTCATGAATTCGCTAACTAGAGTGCAGCCGGTTGAGTTCATAATTCAATGATTAATAAAAACTGACTGTCAATAAACAAGATGTATTATAATTTATTATAAATCAATAACTATATTTCTGAGTTTTTGGCGGGAATCAGGCGGAGCGGTTGAGATTTTTTCCAGTGTGTCGTAAATTGTGTTATAGTGATCTTTAATGTGTATTTTTGGTGTCGATATGTGCAGTAAAGTTTCATTTAGTGACTGATTTATAGGAGCATTGGAAATAATGCCATAATACGACTTTTGGGTTAAGTGATTTATCATTTTGGTCAATAGGTTACCTCTAATCTAAAGGCGTGTTACGATCTGCTACTGCCGTGGGTTGTCTCCAGAAACTCCATTGGGCGTTAGAATGCATGACACTAGGCATTTTAATGCGGCAAACACGAAAAATTTTGCAACATGAAAATTCTTTAACACTCGACACTGGCAAAAATAGTCCCTGAAGGGATTGATTGCCATACTTAGGAAGAAGAAGAAGAAGAACTATATTTCTTCCTTTCAATATGAATGGTGACAAAATTATGTATAAAAAACAAAAGACTCGCGTTCCTAAATTCTACTTAAAATCATTCTCTTTTTGTTTCTGGCCAGTTTCATAATTGAAAATACATTTACATTGAGGTCTTAATCTCTATTATTATAAATTAGACATAATGACCAAATGACAGAACAAACGATACCGGCTCAAAGACACTTCTAGTGAGGCTTGTAGGGTAGTAGCTACTGCGAATAGCAACCTTTCAAATTATCTAGCAGCAACATCTTTCGACTGCGTATTTGTATCGCTTTCGACTATCTTTGTGTAGGAAAATGAATAACGCTGCGCCGGCAAAAAAAAACAAAAATTAGTATGAAAATTTTGACATTTCGCGAGTAACATTTTCGAATAGGTAGTCGAAAGATATTCTTGCTATCAGCCGGTAAGCCGTTAGCTTACTTGTCTAGGTGACATAGGACAAAATATAAAGTAACGTTTCATATCCCATCCCATTGTTAGATAAATCAATCAAACAAAACTTGTCGTTACTGAGGTAGCACGTTCATCCGTAAATAAAAACTTATTTGATGCAGCTTACGTTGGAAAATCTGACACAATGCCAACAAAATCACAATCAAAAAATCAATTACTCAGTTTAGGCACGTCATGAAGGTCTAAATTGCCACGGTAAATTAAAATCAGTTCCGATGGTCAAAAGGCTTGTGGCACCCAATAATGATAGCCTGGTAATTACGCCATTGAAGGGCATAATGTTCTATACAGTACTTGAAAAACTAGACCAAACTAAATACATTAGATTTTTTTTATATACTACTAAGGTGGCACACAAGCTTACGACCCACCTGATTGATATTGGTGCCAATTCTGTTGTTCAAAATTACTAAACTTAACTAATTTGACAGGTCTAAGAATATTGCCATCCCTATTTAACCCCGCACATGAGAAAGGTATAGCAAGACTTTTAGACCTGTCAAATTAGTTAAGTTTAGTAATTTTGAACAACAGAATCGACACCAATGTGTGGTTAAGATACTTGCACAGTCGGATGAGTCCAAATTTTGTTCTGGCGATTGAGGCGAGGCCCGCCATTACTATTAGGTAAAATCCTATCATTAAATCAAGTCACCCTCTAGGTATATAGTCAGGTAAACCAGTTAATCCTGAGCCATCGTTGGCATAATATAAAAATAGAAAATCAAGGGTATATGAAAGTAAAGTCAACATGATCTCATGATAAAGAATATTATGGCTTTAGGAGTAAAATATTTTTATAAATCGGTTAATTATACTGATTACCCATAAACCCTTAAAGGATTTTGAAAATCGTCACAGATCTGTCAGAAGCCGAAAGTTTGACACCTGCGATATTTGGAAATCGTTGCAGCTCTGTCAGAAGCAGAAAGTCTGATACCTGTGATATTTGGAAATCGTTGAAGCTCTGTCAGAAGCAGAAAGCGTGACACCTGCTGTTTTTTTTAAATCGTTGCAGGTCTGTCAGAAGCAGATAATTTAACAGCAGATTTTTTTTTAAATCGTTGAAGTCTGTCAGAAGCAAAAGTCTGTTAACTGTTCAAAGTCTGACACCTGTTTAAACCCAGCGACTGTCCCTTAGGGCCTAGGTCGGATGGTAAACGCTTTGCTGATCTAGTCCCAAATTGTTTGGGATAAGGCCAGAACGACGAGGTATGTATTTCATAGTCCGCACGGAGTATGCAAATTTCTTGGCCTTCATTATATAGTATTGAGGTCGAAATTAATTAATTATGAACCCCATCTAGCAAGATGGGGTTCATAATATATACATCTCCTCATAGCAATGAGGAGATGTAATTACTAATTTATGTAAATTTGTGCTTTGAAAACGCTTGAATAAGAGTTTTTTCATTATGTTAATTGGCAGACCAATTCCAAACGGGAAACCTTTTATTTCACCCTTCCGTATGTTACGGATAAGATTTATCATATCAACAAGTATTTCAAATAGGCATTTAAATTATTCAGTGAGAAAATCTCTTTGAGGTTGAAAATCAAGCCACATTACTTACGAACTACATCCGAAACATTTAAGATAATACCCACAAACGTTCTATTTATAAATAATTATTTGAATAATAAAGGAAGGATAACACATTTATTTAATAAACCTTAAAAAAGGCAAAACTTTAGGGAGACTATGCTACTAATAATTATAATAGTATAAAGATTCTTTAGGAAAAATGCTTGACAATTAATCTAGATTTCCAACCAACAAAAGGCCGTAAAATAATGAGATCGATCATGCAATTGTTCGCCAAATAAAACCAGCACTAAAACCATTTTCATTCAGTGAAGGTAATATTTTAAAACTGATTTATAACCACAGCGCCCACGCCCGCCCCACGTTGGTTTGAATTTGAAAATGATAAATTTATAAATGTAATTATTGCAATGGTGGATTTTATATGATAAATTGGACAGTTTGTTTTATAAAATATACAATTTGATGTGTATGCCACTTAGAATAATTAGCTAGTATAGTGAATAATTACTAAAAGGACGCCGGGTCAAATAGGCCGCCAAGGCCGAAATATTAATTTTATTGTATAGGATATCATCTTTTTAAGTCATAATTGCTATTGTTATTTAGATTAGGAAGGAAGAATATCTTAATCAATTAGTTCTCGATAGTTGGAGGCATGTAAGTGTACTTTTTAATAGTTCTTTATTCGGGGAATAATATTACGATTGTATTTATATACAGATTTTAAGATGATTGGTAATTTTACATAACTGTAATCGAATTGGCAATAGGCATAATAAAATTGTTCTTTAAGCTCAATTTTTTCAAGCATGTTCAATAGAGGTGTCAAACCTAGTGTCTCATACAATTGGGTCTCAAATGCTGTAAATGAAATCATTCCAAGAAATTTACTCTTGTTTAGTATTTGTCACTTTATACATGTGTTATCTCTTGGATTTAGATTTTAACAAAAACAACAATCTCAAAAATACAAAAACAAATTAGTAACATTATATTGAAACAAAACACATGAAAAATACTAACATTACTGAACCATCAAAAAACAAGACATGTTTGTAACACTCAACGTACATACGTTGAGTGTTATTTGCATACGTCTGATAAGTCACTTTTTTACAAGTAGCTAGGTATGCTTATTTACATGGCACTTAACTTGCTTCTCTGAACTGAATAGCGACCGGAGCTTAGTGTGTGATATACGACAGAGTGAGAGCTTTGTGTTCGAGTGAAAACGAGAGATCTACAAACATTTTATAACATAATTCAAATATTTATGAATAGATTTAGAAGACATCCACCTCAAAGAAATCTTTTTCAATATCATTCGGGATTTTTGCTGCTCTTTATATCAAGATAACCATTAGGTTAATAAAAAAAAACCAACAAATTTTAGAAACTGGTGATCGTTACAAATAAATGGATTAATTAGCCGCGGTGGCCGTGCGTTATGCGTTGCCTGCTATTTTAGTGACGCTAGTTCTAATCTAACAGACCTGTACCAATGCGTTTATCTAATTTAAGTGCAGTGATTAGTCACACCGCGAGCTTAACGGTGAAAGAAAACATTGTGAGGAAACTTGCATACGTCTGAAAATAAATTCAATGATTTATGTAGTGCCTAAGAGACAGCGACGGATTCACCATCTGTCACACTGTTGGCACCAAATTATGTTCGGTGGAGAGTGAGTGTTGTAACACCTCTGCCTATCGCTTCGGGTACCCTTGTACTTTACCTTGTACACTTCGTAATTTTATCTTCATATAAACGGTGACAATTTGAAAACGAATTTCAATTCAATTAAGTTTTAATCTTTAACTGCAGGTATTAAACCTGCAGTTAAAGATTAAAAATTAATTACATACCTGTCAATTCAATAAATAAATAAATAATGCTTGGACATTATCACACAGCGCCATCTGGCCCCAAACTATAAATGTTTGCCCCGGCGGGAATCGAACCCGCGACCTCTTGCGTAGCAGTCCGGTATACTAACCACTAGACCAGCGGTCTCGCCATATAACCAACTCAGCACTAGTTAAATGCCTATAGCAATTAGACTTTACATATTTACAATTAAAATATCTCCCAAATGATTCAAACCGACAATCTGTTTGTACACTTTTATGAAATCGCTAAATCTCGTTATATTGTGCCCAAGGTTAATTAAATATTCCGTTCTAGTCTACAAATTACCGTACCTATATGCCTAAGCTGTTTATCTTTACGCTCATAATAATTCTTTCGGCGCTGGCTGTACTAGTCTTTGTGAATAATCGACTGACCCTTCTGCCACTGAGGTTCAGTATTCAGTATTTTATTAGCTTATTTTCATGTGAATTGGCGAATAAAAAGTTGGAAAAACCTCTTTGGCGAGTCCATTTTTTATTTTATAATTTCTTGATTTTTTGCGCTTCAATATTTGTCTTTCTTTGTAATAGTAGGGGAGCCCACGATGCTAAATGGGGATTTACTCGAGCGTCATAGAGACCTATTAGGTTGCAAAGCTTAGATGATAAAAAGAAAAAAATGTTATATAATATATACCTTTTCATCGGTGGGGGAAGCGGCGATAGATTTTTAAATATGTAAAAAAAAACTGTTGCACGGACATACTCGAGCGCGTCAGATATTGATAGCATCAATATCCTACGTATTTTGAATGATGCACGTATGTTAATCTGATCATTTGCATGATGTGGGTGGTTGTACGTATGGGTTAAAAATGAAAAAAAAAAATTAATCGAGCGCGTCAGATTTTCTAAGGGGGTGTTAAGTGCACCAAAAAAAAGCTCTCATTCAATAATCTGACGATTTCGATTTGACGCAAACTCGCGGCCATTATTATAAAGTGCAAAAAAAATTCGCCATTTTGAAATACTCAAGCGCGTCAGATTAAGATATATGTTGTTCATCTTATTGTTCTAGACGTGCTGTCTCATAATCTGACGATTATCTAAAGGGATTCGCCTAATCTGATAAAAAGACATATTTTTTTTTCAATTTTTTAAATCTTTGAACATAATTAATTGAGAAGCTCAGGAAATAGCATGCAATCAAATAAGATTATGTTTTTTGAGTAGAATACTTGTATTTATAAGAAAATAATTTAAAAAAAATGCCCACAGGAGTAGAAACGCGGAGAGGGAAATATAGGTATCACCCAGCTGCACGCACTAAACTTTATCGACGATTTTTTATTATTTCGGCTTACGGAAATCGTCAGATTATATATTTTTCGTTATCCTTGAATTATTTCCTAAAAAAATAAAAAAAAAATGGCTACGCTCGAGAATGTCGAGATGACGTTTTTTTTACAACTTTGCTGCCCTCCCCTTTCTTTACGTCACTCTCAAATTGTCAGATTAGTGGAATATACACTTTTTAGCATGTAATTAACTCACTTAATCTGACGCGCTCGAGAATTTCTAATGATCAATTTTTTTTTACTAATCTGATCCTTTATCCTTCACGGGCGGCCTTATATATGGGGCTCATATTTGGTGGAGGTACTTAACCGGATACAAGGTATCGCCCTGTATATTAATCTGACGCGCTTTAGTAAATCCCGAAATCCCCGCTTGGGCTCCCCTACTATAAAGGGAATACGGAAAACTAGGTAGTGGTTTTAAGTGATTTAGATATTGAAGTTTATGTGATAACTTATTGTTATATATTCATGTGATGTAAGTAATTTAAATGTACATTAATATGTTTTATTAGAAAACAGTAATATCTGAGTATCTTTCTCAGCGAAAAACGACCTTCTGAAACCGGTGGTAGATGTGGAAGTGCTTATTTGTAAAGTCTAGTCAAATAAAGGTGATTTTGAGTTTGAGTTTTAAGTTAAAAAAGATCATGTATTGAGATTTGATATAAATAATAATTCCTTGTATATACCGGTTTAATACTATAAATATTTTTCCTTGTACATCACTGGTAATGTAATTTCGATGTGTACGAAGAAGCCGTTTTATCATCTAAAGTCTTCCCCTTCGAGCGACACTAACGAGTACGTGCATACCGCAAGTGGCATAAAAACGCTAGAAAAATTATACTTACTTGAAGAAATAACTGCCATTGTTGTACCCGAAAAAAGGCACCGTGTAGGTCAACATCCAGATGTTCCCGCCACCGCAGTCGTAATAAGGCTTCGACCACTTGCCGTCCTCATACGTCACGGACAGGATCTCATCGGGCTCTCTCCTCGTGTGCGCTGTGTCATTGTGTGTGTATGTGTTGTAGCCTGTAAATTAATATCTATATATATAAATGAATCCCTATTTATCTGGATCACGACATCACGCGTGAACGGCTAGACCGATTTTGCGTTTTTTGTGCTAATTATTGTAAGGAGAAAGTTCTTAAAAAAATAAATGAAAATACTGGAACTTATTTAATACCGTGATAAACTTAACATATTAATTCATAGCTAAGACAGGATAATGTCTGCCCGGACAGCTATTTTAGCTAAAATAATACAGTACAATACAATGTGATTTCCTATAATGGAGGAAACTTAAGGTTTTAGTACTTTTGTCTAGCTATAAGATTGTGAATTTGTGTTCCTTGTTGGAAATCCTAAAACAAATGAATACAATGGTCACGTGTGTGATTGCATCCTAGATAGTGGTTTTAGGGTCAGCAACGCGCAAGTGATACCCCTGGTGTTGCAAGCATCCATACGGCTACGGTTACCGCTTACCATCAGGCGGGCCGTATGCTTGTTTGCCACATTATTTGTATAAAAAAGTTGCGTGAGGTTGGTGACGCCTGGGGTCTTGCTGCGGTGAGTAAGGTGCCCGTGCTCCTCGAGGATACGCTGGTCTAGGAGTAATGCTGCTGGCATAGTGAGTCCTTATCAACAACAGGATGGTAACGCGTTAGTGATACCCCTAGTATTGCGAGCGGCTATAGGCTACGGTGACTGCTTACCATCAGGTGGTTTGTAAGCTTATGTGCCAGTTTATTGGAATAAAAATATTGGGCCGGCATTGGATGAAATTAGGGGCGACCTATGCGTAACGTGTATATGATTATCATTTATAACTTCATACCTGGCCTATTAGATAGACATTAGACACTGATAGGCCTAATATAACCTAACTCGCCATAGCCCAGAACAAATCATAAATCATCATTTGAAATGAACAACATAAAATTTATAATAATAATAAAAGTTTCTTTATTTTATGAAAATAACACTTACAATTTTTTTGGTTACCACAAAACCGATTACTCGGTTTGACTGTGGAAATTTGTCGCACTCGGACTTACAATAATAATAATAATAGGTATGACAATGAAAAATAAAATAACTAGAATCGAAAATACATATTTAAAAACTATAAAATTAGGCTCACAGTAACATTGATAGTTAAATTGAGCTCGTGTTTTGCGTGTCTACTCAGCCTTACGCGGTGAGGCTTAGGTTCGGTCTGCGCTGAGTTCATCAACGCAGCCACTGAGCAGGCACGCAGCCAGTGAATGTACTAACAAGTTCAATTATTGACATCACATAGCTCTAACAGGTACTGCTTATATACCCTGGCAAATTTCTTTTTGTTAGCTTCCGCTCTTAAGTCGCGGGGCATTTCATTAAACAGTATTGGCAGTTTTCTCTTTAATATTCTACCCCCGAAATAATTATTGATTTTAATTGTTTGAAATTTACCCGATGCCACACCACGGGTCCAAATATCATGTGGGATATATGACCTATGCTCCAAACTGCTATGGTTGTTCACGGCTATTAAGTATTTATGTTTTAATAAATGTATACACTTATATGTGGTCTCATGAGCTTAAAGACTAACAATCTACCAAAAAATAATGTTTTTCTAGGAATTCCAAACACACGATTTCTCTTTAGGGCTTAAACTTAAAATATAATAGGAGTTGAGGTATTATTTTCCACCGATAACACTTAAATGGAATTATTGAGACACAGTTCCCTGAATTACCGACATCATAAAGCACACGGGAAGTACTCGAACAAAGTGGCTGGATAATTGGCATAAAATTACCGTGGGACTGGCTTTAATATATACAGTAATAGGCTAGGAGCTCGGCTCCCTTCAGAGCACAAATTTGTTTGAAGATATTTATAATAACAAACGAAAATTGTTTTATGTCCACTTCCTGTTTGTTTATGAAGAGGAATCTTTTGGTAATCGATCTTTAGGAAGATACAATTTAAATGAAAAATAAGATACAATTTAAAGGAAAGGTACTCGGAATCGGCGGAGATGTATGAAAGATTTATGATTGTAAAAGAGGCAAAAGAGGTGTATAAGTCAAGAGTGAAATGTCGCTCTATACTCTCTGCCTACCCCGTGAGGGACTTGGCGTGATGATATGTATGCAGGTATAATTTAAATAAAAAAGATTGTAGATATTTTAAGTAGGATTTCAAGTAGTCATTTCAAAAAGACGAGACCGCTGGTCTAGTGGTTAGTATACCTGACTGCTACGCTAGAGGTCGCGGGTTCGATTCCCGCCAGGGCAAACATTTATGTGACAAACATGTTTGCCTTGCGTTTGGGTGTTTGGTATGTATTATAAGTATGTATTTACAAAAAAAAAAGTATGTAAGTATTATATCAGCTGCTGGTTCCCATAGTACAAGCTTTGCTTAGTTTTGGGCCAGATGGCGTTGTGTGATAGTGTCCAAGCATTAAAAAAAAAGAGAGGCAGGGCGATTTGGGATATCCCGTGGGTTATCTCATTTAAATTGGAGCCGCCCGACTGGGGACTGTACCTCCGCCTTACAGAAGACCGCAGTGAAATAACACTACTTGATATAGTGTTGTGTTTCTGCGGTAAGTAAGGTTGCCAGTGCTCCACGAGGATACGCTGAGCTAGAAGTATTGCTGCTAGCACAGTGAGTCCTCATCAACAACATGGTTGGCACCCCGTTAGTGATACCCCTGGTATTGCTAGCGGCTATAGGCTACGGTGACTGCTTACCATCAGGTGGGCCGTATGCTTGTGTACCAGCTTAGTGGTATAAAAAAGTCATTACAAAATCAAAAATCGTTTATTAAGAAGACAGATATGAAAGCCTATTAGACCACCGGTTTGCAAAAAAAGTCACCTGAGATGTACCGGCAATAAACTTTCAAATAGTTCTTAGTGTCATAAGTTTATTTCAGTTATACAGATAATTAAATGATTCCACCACTATCGCCTAGGTAGCACGCTTAAACTATATATCTGCATAACATTTTAATGGTCGGCAACGCGCGAGTGATACCCCTGGTGTTGCAAGCGTCCATATGCTACGGTGGCCGCTTACCATCAGGTGGATCGTATGCTTGTTTGCCACCTTAGTGGTATAAAAAGAAACAATACACTAACTGGCGAACATGTTAAAAACCACATAAAAAGGGCACAAAATTTAAACTTTCCCCTATATATCCCGTTAATTTACTTTACCTCAATTCTTGGAACTTATATCATTCAATCTTAATTGATAATCCAAATATCACTTACCATGGAAATGACTTAAAAAAATCCGGGGGACGAGACCACTGGTCTAGTGGTTAGTACACCTGACTGCTAAGCTAGAGGTCGCGGGTTCGATTTATGTGACAAACATGTTTGCTATGTATCATAAGTATGTATTAACAAAAAAAGTATATAAGTATTATATCAGCTGCTGGTTCCCATAGTACAAGCTTTGCTTGGTTTGGGGCCAGATGGCGCTGTGTGATAATGTAATACTTATTAATTTTTTTTTTATACCACTAAGGTGGCACACAAGCATATGGCCCACTTGATGGTAAGCAGTCACCGTAGCCTATAGCCGCTAGCACTACCGGGGGTATCACTACGGGGTGCCAACCATGTTGCTGATGAGGACTCACTGTGCTAGCAGCAATACTACTAGCCCTGCTTATCCTCGTGGAGCACTGGCAACCTTACTTACCGCAGAAATACAACACTACATCAAGTAGTATTATTTCACTGCGGTCTTCTGTAAGGCGGAGGTAAAGTCCCCAGTCGGGCGGCTCCAATTTAAATGGGATAACCCACGGGAAATCCCAAACCGCTCTACCTCTCTTATATAATAATTATGTAAAATAATATTATACATTATTTTACAAAAGCTTTAGTTGCGTATTAAGCACCTAGGGGTGGAATAAAAGATTCATACGACGTGAGCACTTATTATGCGGAAACTGATGTCAAAATTTCAAGTATCTAGTCTTACTGGTTCATTCATCAGTTAGTTTTATTATATTATCAAGACTCTTCTTTAATCTGTTCCTATAACTTTGTTCTTGTGATCGATATTTTTCATCTAGTTAAATTCTTAAGATTCTAAACCGAAACACCTTCTAGAAATCCTCTTGAAACTTGCCTTAACGACCATTACGCAAACTGAGGGTCCTAATATTCAATTACACGCAAAGTTTGTCTATTATCACAACCCTAAGGGCTTGTGTTACACACTCAGCCCCTTTCAAAAACAATAACCCCAGCAAAAATATAGTTTGATACAAATTTGATGTTGGTACAGTAATAAAGGCTGAATAGCATTAAACTTTAACGCTATTCAGCCTTTATTACTGTTTCCAAACAAACATGAAATTTGTGTGAAGCGTATTTATATTTAGAGTAGGCTTCTGTCAAATTTGCAAGCTACTTTTTTAAAATACTTGATAGTGTTTAGTCTTATCTTAACTGTATGGTTTTCAATTAAATATTTAACTTAAACAGGGTACGATATGGTTATATTTTGGAAAATTATTATATAGATTTTTCAAGTATTTTTGAAGTCTTTTTCGCATATCGAAGATATCATTCAATTTGTTTAGAATCATCGTTTATTATAATACTATAGTGGAGTTAGAAATTTACCTCGTGTTTTTTTTATTTGTGTTACACTATTTCAGACCACAAAATGTACTTAAGAATTCACCAGAATTATTAATTTCAATCAAAATTCATAATGATTCATAATTTACACTTCTACCCCTGACTTCAACTTATAAAATGAATGTCACAAATTCACAATTACTTTGTTCAATGATTTTAAAATAATCTGTAATTTTCCAACGTACGTTCTAAAACAATATAGAAAAGTCATCATTGTATTTTAGACAGTACCTCTAAATCTTAAGCCAAGCACATTACCACTAATCCACGAAGACGATTACTTATATTTAATCCAAACTGTACTCAGTGCAAGACTGTTACTACTCTAACAGAACAGTAATAGCAGAGAACAGTCCCTAACTGTATGAGGGATGGCACCATTAATTGCGACCAGGGACAGCAAGCACCTAAACTGTCCATTTTACTAACAATATGAATTCATGGAACTTTCTCAACAATTCACGGTTACATTGTTTCACGGGGTGGTGTGAGGGACAGGAGGTAGCTTTGGTTTTTTTTGCTAGATCTTAATAACGGCATCAAGTACACGCTTAAACTGCTCACAGGATTTGTGTTGCGATAAAAACGAGCGAATTTATTATTGCAAACATACTATTATTTACGGTTTGTACAATAGCCGTATATTTCTAGGATCGAACGGCAAAGATAAGATTGACATTTCACCTAGTTTGCTTTTCAGTCCAGTGCCGGTAGCAGGAACTTTGTCGACAACGTTTTCGTATCGCCTTCGACTATTTTTGTATTGAAAAATGAACAGCGCTGTGGCGGTGAAAAGTGGAACTAAAAATTAGTATGACAATTTTGACATTTCGCGAGTTACGTTTTCAAATACGTTGTCGACAATGTTCCTGCTACCGGCACAGAATATTCAATGCGCGAGTCCAACTCACACTTGGTAGATTTTTAAAACGCGCATATGCATACAAAGCTTACAAGAAAAACAAAACAGACATTTGAGTGCAAATCGCTAGAGATTATAAATTGAAACGTACCTCTTCTAAACTGATTGTGGTTACGTATGACGCGCTCTGCATTCTTGCGCGCTATGTAGAACCATTCCGAAGTGTTGCTCAAATATTTGTATTCAACAGCCAAATCCTTGGCCAATATTGGCCCTTCAGGCAGCCGGTACGCGAACGGGCAGAACAGCTGATAATCCTTATACTGGTATTGGTCGTAGCAGTTGCCTGCGGCGAATATGTCGTCATCAAACTCTACCATAGAAAAAACGCTTGCATGCAACAGATACTCATTATGCATGACGCTTGAACCAGCATACTTCCATAACCTAGTGAGCATATTGGCTCTGTTTACTGCGACATCTGCTTCTATCCTAAACCTCTCTTGAGCATATCTATCTACTACACCTTCTCCCAAATTTAAATGAGTACCAGCTGTACAGTTTTCTCCCAGTAAGTGTTGTGTTTCTATCAACCTCAGGAACTTTGTTACTACGTCTTCGTGTACAGGCCTGACCACTGTTGCGTTCTCAGCTTCTATAGTATCGTTTGAAATTTCCTTTATATTTTGGTCAGCCATCTCGTCCATGGTTAATCTTTGAGTGTCGTTATCGTAACTATGTTCTACGTTTAGTAAGTGTTCGACCAGAGATACGTCATCTGTGGTAACCTCTTTCTGCGGATTATTATTTGTTGAGAAATTTCCAAACAATTTCTGGAACACGTCGGTTTCTTTGGAAGGCCCATCATCGTCATCTGGCGCCCCATATGGTCTTAGAGCTGAGACTACGGGATCCTCGCCAGATTTGTCGATACTTTCTGTAACAATATAAATTAGTTTAAACATCTGCTCACTAATGAGATTTTCGAACTTGAGTGCAGTGATTAGTCACCCCACGAGTTTTACGGTGAAGGAAAACATAGTAAGGAAACTTGCACACGTCTGAAACGAAATTCAAGGACGTATGTAGTGCCTCAGAGACGGCGACGTACTCGTCATCTGTCACGTTAGCTTTAGTATAGCTCTTAAGCATAATTTATAAGCTTATTTAATTAAAACTAATAAAGATCTAAATATTAAAGGATTTACGTTAAAGTAACGTTTGAAAGTTACGTAATTCAGATAATATTAGGGTTAAGTAAATCTCCAGGTAGGCTTCGTAGCAGACTTAAGTTGATGCCGACAAAGTTGGGTATTAGAATATTTAAATGACTCAACTAAAAAAGGCAGCTTAAGGACATAACATAGAATAGCTTCACGGTAAATCCAGTGACGTATTACATATTATGACGTCAAACGTCAAACTCCTTGAAGCATCGTTGATCACTCGTTTTTTTTTTATACCACTAAGGTGGCAAACAAGCATACGGCCCGCCTGATGGTAAGCGGTTACCGCAGCCTATGGACGCTTGCAACACCAGGGGTATAACTCGCGCGTTGCCGACCCTAGTATCGATTATAAAGTATCTATCGTATTATAGAAGAGTGATAAACTGCTGCGACGCACACGCGAACAAAAGAAAGTTCTGGGGGCGGCATATTTTTTATATGCCACTAAGGTGGCAAACAAGCATAAGGCCCGCCTGATGTAACCACATTCGGTGGCCTATGGACGCTTGCAACACCATGGTTGCCACTAGCACGTTGCCGACACTTAAAAAATCTCGTCACACCCTTCTTGAAGAACCCCATGCTGTACTCCTCAGGGAAAACCACGGCGGAATCTATTAATTCACATTACTTCAACGGATGACAATTCCATTATACGTCACAAATCCTACAACGCGCAAGGGAATTTATCTACGCAACTCAGTATTTATACAAAATTCCGACTAGAACAGTCAGAGTCGTGGGTCCCCAGGCACAACACCCGCCTGGCCGGAAGATCTTCCCTTTGAGGTGGCAAGCATAATCACCTCGCTCGCCCCACAGTCCCATAAAGCATTATTAGGCTAAGATAAGATGAAAGGCATACATAGATTGTAAATACCAAGGGTCGTTTTATGGCCGCGATTTGATGGTGATCGATTTTATTATGCACTTATTTGATTTCAATAAAATAGTTGAACCATAAAACAAGCTGTAAACACGCGGTATTTTGGTTTCAGTTTATGGAGGTATTGCCTTGTTATGTTATATCACATCTCTGAAATTAATGCAGATGAGGCATGTGAAATGCATTATATCACACTGTTTTATGTGTTATCTTGGCTACACGGTCGCTATTCATCTATAAACCTTGAAAGTTTATGAGGGAAAATCAACTGGCGCAAAATATTAAGGAATTTTATTTGTAAATTTTGTAACAAAGCCGTTTCTGCCATTGGTACGCTGAGATCTTACAAACTACGCAATGCATTTTAACTGATCTTATGTATTCATTTAGGTTTTCGTAAACGCTAGTTATTAAAAACATTAAATATGTACTATGAAATCTTCAGTTTGTTTAGAAATATCCGTAAGTAGTTGCGTGCGGTTATAAGCCCCAGTCAAGCGATTGTTTGCCACTTTAGTGGTATAAAGAAAACACAATTTGAACGGTAATAAAAACAATAGTCTATAAAGTAATGCCGTTTTTACGGAACAATAAAGCCTAATTGCCCTTATTCGCCTTTCATTAAAACCTTCTTAGATTGCCTAATAAAGATCTAGATTTGTCATTAGTCATTAATCCAAGCCATTAACTTAGAACTCGGTGATGTAGAAATGTCGTTTACGACAGTCAAGCTATCAAAATATTAGACAAAAGTAGACTTTATTCAAATACTTAAAGTCGATACTTTGCTTGTAGAAATGTGTATGTATGTAAAGACGTTTTTCCCGTAAAGGGGATTGCTCGGTAGCTAGTAAGATCGACAATATCCTAGCTATAAAGCAGGATTTTGTTTACGAGCTCAACAAATCGCAAGTTTCATTACAAGCCGGAGGCGAGAATTGATAGCCGGCATTATTTATTGACGCCAATCTCTTTCGACACTGCTGTTGTCTTTCATTACGCTCTTTACTTACTCACTAATAGCATTCTTTATTACATATCTAGTCAGTAGCTTAGCGTTCGCATGACTTTAGAACAGTTCTATTAAAAAAACACAAACTACAAAAACCTGCAAAAGAAGAAGATAACTAAGTGGAATTAAAAAAGTATAAAAAAATGTCTTGGTAAGAAAAATCGAACATAAAAAAACATTAAAAGTCAATTTAAGCAAGCTATCTATAAAAAACAATAAATACTTAAACGCAAGCCGTGTAAACGGTCTGAAACCTAAAAATATTAATTCTCAGGGTAATACCGAAGAATAAACGCTGAATAACCCCTCAATAGGTACAATGAGCTCTTAGTATTCTGAAACTAAACAATTGATAAGTGAGAAACTATTGTGGTTTAAGTGTCCTAAGAGAATAGATTTATCCTTCTGTATTTATTTGTCACTATTTGAAATCCCGAGCTCGAAACTATTAGTGCTGTCTAAGTTCAGAAACAACTGTCAAAGCAACACGTTGCTCCCAAGTGATTGGGTCGAATGGAGTTCTTAAAAGTTTGGTGTTATTATTTAAGTATATGTCATTTTTATTCGACTACGGCGAAGCAAAAGGAGTGTTATGATTTCGACCGGTATACAGGACACATACCGGTCGAAATACTTACTTTTGCAGTATAAAATATTTTTTACAGTTAATATGAACAGAATTAAGTAATATTCACAATAACGATTTGCTTAAATAAATTTAATTTAGAAACTTATTTGCTGACAATGCTAATTCTCCACCTTGGTGATTTTGACCCATGTATGTAATTTTTTTCTCATAGTTTCTAAACTACTTATTATAATTTGACAAATGAGGTTTCGAATTTGAAATTCGAATAATGAGGTAACAAAAAAATACATTCTAACAGTAGTAGGATGGTAGTAAGCGATCATAAGCTTAAGGCAAAGACGCGTATGGCCACGTGTATGCTGTGAATATCACTATGGAAATATATTCAATACATTAAATAGCTTAGTTATCAATTGTTTATACATTAGAGACCTAAGATTGTCTGGAAGAAATCGCTCTAGCGATAAGACCGCCTGTTGTCCTCACTACTCTGTATCTGCCTATTTCTGTTAAACATGTTATTTTACTTTGTGGTGAGCACATAAGGTGTTGTATTGTATTGTATTTTGTAGACGAGATTATTTTTATTATGATTTTTAGGGCGTGATTTTTCAGTTGTCGGGTTCAAAAACTAAATCCGTAATAATTTCTTATAAAACATTATATTATAAGTTAAGAGATGGATATTGAATTCCGAGAATAGATCAATCAATAATATTTAATGGAAATTATTTCTGCGAAGGAATATAAATTTATGACTTGCTTTGATAGCCTTGCAAAAGATCAGTTTTCTTTCTTGGGACTAATTAATGATCGCGACGTAGGTATGCGTGTCGCAATTCTTTTCTTTTTCTTTTATATGACAGACAACTCTCTTGTGCTGTCATATAACAATTCATCACAGCTTATCGAAATCGGAACGATTTTTTATTTCAATTCAATGTTACATATGAAATGTCTGGGGATCAATCAATTCCTACGTAGGCTCGTTAATTATGTAGATAAGGGATATTAATTACACAATGGGCAGTCATGTACGCGTCACAGGCATTAGAGCTACTAATAAGTAATTAGTTAGTGAACAAAGCTTTGATTAATACATACACGCTAAATAATCTATGATAAAGTCACGAGTATCGCACACAGTAGCTTTGGCAGTAGCAATTTTCGTCTACGTTATTCGTATCGCTTTTGACTAGTTTTGTACGGGAAAATGCGCATTGCGCCGGCCAAAACTGGAACTAAAAATTCATATGAAAAATTTTGAGAGACATTTGAGAGTTACGTTATTGAATGTCAAAATATATTCTTGCTGCCAGTACTGGTAGATGTTATATATACCGCATCCTAGAAATAATGTTTATAGTCAGCAGTGTGTGAGAGATACCCCTGGTGTTTATTGATGTTGTGTAGTGTGTTTCCTAATTTTTATTTCGGTTTTTCATTTGTTTTCGACAATGAAAGAGAGAAATTAAGGTCAACTTATTTATAAAACAATATAATTACTTACATCACAATACAAATATTTGATCCCAACAATAAACTGTGGAACGTTACTGTAAAAAAAACGTAGTTCTAAATGAAAATAAACAAGTAATAAAATCACTTTCCGCATATTTTCACGGATGTAGGTTAAGCCCAAATCATGGTTCGAATACTTACTTTGATCGAGGTAAAATTTATTCGTAAATCCCTTCACTTTGAAGATACGTAAATAAAATTGAGATGCATCAAGTTTACGGCGCTCTGCGGTAACATCACTTAATACATCCCCAGGAGGGATGATAAGATGAGCTATTGAATTATGCAGCATTCACCGTTGCTATCAAAAGTTTACGCATCTTTGATACCAGCTAAGTTATGGTAATCACCACGATCATGTACATTGCCCATGGGTGAATTTTGTATTTGAGTAAATCAGGTCTTACATTTGACGGTGTGTGTTAGTTCCGCCAGATAACTCATCTCAATGAAAATCTTTATCCTTTTTTGTTCATAACTAAGGTGGCACACAAGCATACGGCCCACCTGATGGTAAGCAGTCACCGTAGCCTATAGCCGCTAGCAATACCAGGGATAGCACTAACGAGCTGCCAACCCTTTTGGTTGATGAGGAGTGACTGTGCTAGCAACATTACTACTAGCCCAGCGTATCCTCGTGGAGCACTGGCAACCTTACTTACCGCAGAAACACAACACTACATCAAAGTTGTATACTGATGTAAATCACAATCATCAAATCAGTTTTGAAATAAGAGGTATTGTGTTGTGTTTCTGCGGTGAGTAAAGCTACCAGAGTTTCACGAGGATACACTGCGCTAGAAGTTACACTGAATCCTCATCAACAACAGGGTTGGCAACTCATGAGTGATATCCCTGGTATTGCTAGCGGCTATAGGCTACGGTGACTGCTTACCATCAGGTGGGCCGTATACTTGTCCTTGTTTACCACCATAATGGTATAAAAAAAATATTTTTGCGAGACTACATATCAACAAAGCTATAAATTTGCTGGAATGTAATTTAAAAGTGAAAATAGAACATAGGTATTTAAATTGAAACAAAACCAGAATGCTGCAAGAAAGTATCAAGATTGCTTCAATTAATTTAAAGGGGTGGCGAAGAGAACAAACCCATAAGGAAGTAATAAGGACTGTTGCGATAAATTACAGCTAACAGCTTATGTCACGGTGCCCTTTGGCGTGGCGTGAAATTAGCGCAGACATTGTAATATATGGGAGCGTGGTGACTCTTTTATTTGCACCCACTAAGAAGGGGAGCGAACAAGACGGATTTGGAAGGCTTTCACGCACGTAATATAATATAATTTTATTTGCGTACGATGTCTGTCTGTGTCGAGTAACCATTTTTTACAAGACCGCTTTTATAATGGTTAGTATACATGACTGCTCACATTTTGAATTTGAGTGTTAATATTTATTAATAATAATAAGTCTATAATGCTTGGACATTATCACACAACGCCATCTGGCCTCAAACTAAGCAAAGCTTGTACTATGGCAAGGCAAACATATTTGCCACATAAATGTTTGCCCCGGCGGGAATCGAAAACGCGACCTCTACCGTAGCAGTCAGGTATACTAACCACTAGACCAGCGGCCTCGTCAGTTTGGGCTCAGACTAGATATATACTGGGTACGTACTATGTTTTCCACTATGAGATACTGGTATGGGTTTCAAATAATACATTAAAGTAGTTTGAAAATAACAGTATTCTCCGTACAAAATAGAATCTGCCCGACTGGCATAAATCTTACAGAAAATCACAGTCAAATAAATTAAAAAAAGGGGTAAAGGGGCTTAAAAGAGAGGTAGGGCGATTTGGGATTTCTCGTGGGTTATCCCATTTAAATTGGAGCCGCCCGACTGGGGACTGTACCTCCGCCTTACAGAAGACCGCAGTGAATAACACTACTTGATGTAGTGTTGTGTTTCTGCGGTAAGTAAGGTTGCCAGTGCTCCACGAGGATACGCTGGGCTAGGAGTATTGCTGCTAGCACAGTGAATCCTCATCAACAACATGGTTGGCACCCCGTTAGTGATACCTCTGGTATTGCTAGTGGCTATAGGCTACGGTGACTGTTTACCATCAGGTGGGCCGTATGCTTGTGTGCCACCTTAGTGGTATAAAAATAATAATAATAATAATTAAAGATAGAAAGTGAATACGAAAAAAAATAACACAGCTTTTTAACCTCCGACGCACAAACAGGAGTGTTATAAGTTTAGCGTGTATATCTGTGTGTCTGTCTGTGGCATTGTAGCTCTTATGTGGAAATTCCGATTTTGTTTTAATATTTTTAATTTTAGAATTTAGGTGAGAGTCTTCTTAGCCTTTGACTTTTAGAGGCTTCTGAGTCAGGGGTATTTTAAATTTTAATTTTGCTTAGTTATTAGTGATTGTGTTCATGCGGATTGTAAGCCTTCCAGGGCTTTCCTAGGATTGGCTGTGAGGCTTGTTCGCCCCTTATTCTTCTAGAATAGTAGGCAATTCCACTCTATATATGGATGGAAACGCGCTAGCAATACCCTGGGTTTGAATGTATTCATATTGATAAATCTTGCAATTATATTAGAGATTAAAATTTTAAGATTTTTATGAGATTAGAATATCCCTTTATGATTATCAAAAACCTTTTTGAACGACAAAATACCTTTAAAATATTCGCCGTTGTTTTGTGAAATGTGTAATTAAAATTTACAAATTAATAAGGTAATTGCTTTAATACCGTAACGCCTACGCTACATGAATACCATTTTGAAGGTGCGAGCTGTTTAATATCTTTTTGCAGCTTATCGAGCTTATGTAGCTGTATGTACTACGGCTATGCTACGAATGTGCTACGAAAATGCTACGAATGTGCTACGATTTCGCTTTATGCTTCAATTTGCATACCTTGTGCTACTAAATATATCCATCCTGAGTTCCACTACTGAGCTTTATTGGTATATTAATCCTTTGATAGGTTTATTTACCTGCACTTCAATCAGAGCTACTACAATATCTGCTATTTGTTGTTGCCTTAACTGATCTATTAATATTGAAACACTGAATTCAATTCCTACTAGCTTACATACCACATCGTCATTCATATAACACTTGAGTTAGTTTTCCCTGTCCATCGTTCTCAGCTCAGGGTTTTTTTTTATATCACTAAGGTGGTAAGCAGTCACCGTAGCCGTAGACGGGTACCTTCAAAAGGTAACCCGTCTGCTTAAAGAGATCCAGACGGGGTATGTGAGATTTTGACTCACTAAAACCCCCCGGTGACCATCCTCCGTGCATGTAGGAGGGCTCCGGGTTCTCCGGTGGAACGCACCGGTGCCCTCCTGCACTTTGCCTGAGAAGTATTGCCATCCTAATTTAACCCCGCACATGAGAAAGGGATAGCAATACTTTTAGTGCAAACTTCAAACGACATCAATGAATCCTCTTAAATTATTCAGTAATGTTAAGTACGAATCAATGTTTACGTCTTTCATGTTTAATTATTATAAGAAATTCATACAAAATTAACATTTCCGATATCTTAACTTTGTGACGTTAAGAGTTTCTGACAGTCAGATGTCGAGCAGTTTTCGTAAATCATTAATAATTAATTAACCAACCCGAAGTTACATTTAGGTCGGAAATCAACCCAAAACATCCGGTACTAAAGACGACTATTTTCTCTTCCCTCTTCCATCACAACTTAGTCGTTTACAACTAATTCAGTTTTTTTTTTGATGAAGAACGCTTCAATTTAACTTCACACCAGTAGCGCGAGCATGAATAATTTGCGACATTTTCGTATCGCCTTTGACTATTTTTGTGTTGAAAAATTGAAAGCACTGCGGCGGTGAAAAGTGGAACACAAAAATTTTTATGGCAATTTTGACATTTTCGAGTTCGAATAAGTAGTCGCAAAATGTTCCTGCTACCGGCGCAGGTAGTGATGTTTAACGTTCTTATCGATATAGATTCACTTTGCACAAGTGGCTCCCCGCTCCTGGTAATTGTAATAGTTGAAACATATGGAGTAATACAAGAAAGCAGTGACAAAACCAACTTGGTAGCTTTCATTTTGATCTTGGTATGTTAAAATATGTCCAGAAGAATTTTGTTGAACATATTATATTGATAAATCATGATTGTTACACGAAAGAAGACAGAGCACTGAGTTTTTGCCGGTTGTTCACAGGTGGCTATTTTTCTGAACCGGTGGTAAAGTAGACCTTCATAAGGGGCTCATAAGGGCCTAAACAGAATAAATTATTTTTGATTTTGATTTCATTTAATTCCCAATAATAGTTACGTAAATCATTCTTTATTGATAATATTTATAAATATTTATCTCTGAAGGACGGGTACATATTTATGGCGTTTGGGGTCGAAACTCTTGGGCCGTGGGGGCCAGAGGCTCATACCCTTTTTAAGGAGACCTCAAACAAATTACGCGAGGCCTCCTGTGACAAGAGGGCTGGCGAATATTTGGCCCAAAGGATAAGCATTGCAATTCAGCGTGGCAATGCCGCCAGCCTTCTTGGCACACTTCCCCGTGACAGTGGTTCGTGACATTTATTTTACGTTTAGGTTAGTTTTGTACTTCTTAGTTTAGTTTATTTTAAGTTTTTAATTTAAGTTTATGTAGAGTTACGTAAATGTACCTAACTTATAAACTGGAGGGACCAGAGCAAAATTTCGGCATTGACTCATAACAAATACCGGATTAGGTAGCTACGTCCTCCAAAGCCAATAGCTAACATTGGCACTAAGTTGTCAGTGTAACTACCCGCCCACGGAATGAAGCACATGAATATTTACGGGCAAAGTAGTGTTTATACAACCCAGATAAATAAATAATTATCTGAACACCGAAATAACTCGGTATAGTTACATGTGCAAAGACAGCTTTGTAATTAAATCTACATAAATTATAAAAAAACTAATTCCTAAGGTGTATTTGACATATGGATTCATACCTAAGACAGGACAGTGTCTGTTGGGACAGCTAGCAGGTTATAAAATTGTGCCTACTATTTTCTCGAAATTATCTCGTTATCCTCTCAATGGCACTGGCTGGTTGGATTTCCACTTTGAATTCCCTTTTAAGAACATTCTTAATTTATTCAGACTTGTAGAGATATTCAAATATACTTTATAATTCCCTACCTTGTTGTCACGATGATCCGTGAAGCCTGTGATCGCTGAACTGTAAAATATTCAAGGATTATCCAGCCAAAAAGGGTGCTCTTACTAACAAGCGTTCGCCGAACTTGCTCAACAAAGTAAAGAATTGTTGATTAGAGTCGGTGTATATTTAGACGGTCTATCTTACAAAAACGTGAGCGAATATAAATTTACTGAATTAAGAAAAAAACTTGTCTACTCTCGATAAATTATGTGATTCGAATAGGAAGATGGGTTGATAAGATTTAAGCCGTAGTTGAGTGACTGACTGTCATTTGAGGTGGTTCGGGTTTCATCCCCGGTCTAAACCGATGGTGGTAATTTAGACCTTCATAAGAGCCTTATTAGGGCCTAAACTGAATAAATGATTTTTGATTTGATTTGATTTGATTTGATTTGATGTTTTTTTTTATACCACTAAGGTGGCACACAAGCATGCATACGGCCCACCTGATGGTAAACAGACACCGTAGTCTATAGCCGCTAGCAATACCAGCGGTATCATTAACGGGTTGCCAACCATGTTGTTAATGAGGACTCACTGTGCTAGCAGAATTAGCTTTGGTTTCCAATATAGCACATAGAATATAAGATTGTCAGAAACCAAACCACCCATACAGTTTGACAGCTGTCACATTGACAGTTATTTTCAGTTAATTGTAGGTGCTGTTACATCTTTTACTTCCACTTCATATAAAGCCTTGGAAGTTTCTACTATAACTTCCCAAACACGTAGGTACCTTTAGGTAGGTTTGTACCTATAACACGTAGGTACCTTGAGGTAGGTAGGTAGGTAGTTTACCTCAGGTAGGTATCTTTCCTTTCTCTTTCACATAATTTCTGTACCCAAAGGTTGCCTGGAAGAGATCGCTCTTGCGATAAGGCCGCCTTTTGTTTACACTATAATTATTACTATTTTTTGTCATGTATTTCTTACTTGGTGTGCAATAAAGAATATTTGTATTGTACCTTTGGATCTAGGGTAGTACAAAATTAATGTAATTAACGTAAGTACTTATCAAAATAATTAGACGTCGCGTCGGCTTTCCGTAATGAATCGGAAAAATATGACAGACAATCTCCCAAGTGGGCCCTCTCGGGGATATTATTAAATAATAAAGTGTACTTTATAACTTTATTAAGCTATTGAAACTGTTGAAATTCATGAGAGAAAATTAATTCAGACATCTCGTTGAGACACTGAAGTGATTATTTTAAAGGACTTGTTAAATTGATTTCCAATGTTTTAATCCTAAACTAAAAGAACACAAAAATATATACATATCATCCGCCATGTCCCTCACGGCGTAGGCAGAGAGTATAGAGTGCCATTTCACTCTTGACTTACACACATCTTTTATATTCATTCTTTCGACATAATGTGAGTGTTATTTATACCACTAACTTGGCACACACACAGCCCATCTAATGGTAAGCAGTCACCGTAGCCTATAGCCGCTAGCAATACAAGGGATATCACTAACTGTATTTTATTCAAATCTTATAAGTTAAATTTGACCCTATTCCCAGTGCCGATTGAGCTAAAATTTGGCTTACAAGTTTGGGTCCCGTGACAGTGCACGATTACCTAAACGCTCCAATTTTAATCCAATATGGCGGCCGCCGCAAGATGGTGATATATAATTTCCACTTAATAAGGAGTTATAAGTGTCATCTGATAAAAAAGGTTATATGTATCACTTAATTAAGATTGAATTTAATGTAATAACAACTGGTTGCCAAAATAAATATCTCGAGATACAAATAAAAAAAACAAATTAACTCCTATATATGGGTATCAAATAAGAGGGTTTCATGACCGAATAAAAGCTTGTATTAAAAAAACTGTATTGGACCCATTTGTAAATTAAGGTACACCTTTGACATAACGTAGAACTTACGACTAATACAAGCGTCAGTAGCCTTCGCAAGAACAACTTTCGTCTACGCATTCGTATCGCATTCGACTTTTTGTATGGGAAAATAAACAGCGCTGCGGCGGCGAAAAGTGGAACAACAAATTCGTTTGAACATTTTGAGAGTTACGTTTTCGAAAGATGTTCTTGCTACCGGTATATCAACTATATAAAAATAAGTCGGGTTTTCCTTCCTGACGCTATAACTCCAGAACGCACGAACCGAATTCCACGGTTTTGCATTCGTTGGAAAGGTCTCGGGCTCCGTGAGGTTTATAGCAATGAAAATTCAGGAAAATTTGATATAAATGTCTACCGGTGCGAAGCTGGGGCGGGCCGCTAGTAATTTTATAAATGCCTCACAGTAATCACATGTATTTATAGCGTATGAACCGAGCTTCCATACAATAAATATTGAATAATGTTTAACGATGCATGGAAGTGACACTGGCATATTGGAGTATGCATGAAATTTCAATCATTATTCAAATAGAGAATATGTTCTTCATGCAAATACGTATTTTCCCCTTTGTAGGCTTCGGTTTCGTCAAATACATAAACAACATGCGTTATGTGTACAAAGCCTACATACATATGTATATACATACATACATATCATCACAGGGTAGGCGCCAATTCACTCTTGACTAGCACACTTCTTTCGCTTCTTTTACATTCATCAACACCTTCAAACATGCTGGCTGAACCGATATCTCTTTAATTTTCCGTACCAAAGCCAGTTATGTATAGTTATATAATCATAACTAGCTGTTTTCCCCGCGACTTCGCCCGCGTATCAAATAATATATAGCCTATGTTTCTCAGTGATAATGTAGCTTTCTAACGGCAAAACATTTTTTGAAATCGGTCCAGTAGTTTCGGATCCTATTCAATGTAAACAAAGAAACAGTCAAATCATTCCTTTTTATTATATTAGTAAAGTAATAATCATAAAAATCAAGGGTCGGATACAGAAAGCAGTACCCCTTGACACAGCACGCATTGTCAGGTACGCATTGTAGGTAAAAATCTCTAAGTCAAGAAAAAAAAATGGGATGATAATAACAAACATTTTTTTCTTTATTTCTCTCGTTTACGCCCCACTATCACTCATCCGAATATTATAAAAGAAATGAAAAGTTTCTGGCAAAAAAATTGGCGAAAGAAGAAAATAGGCTTTCCAATGGATGCCGGAAGCAGCTAGTATTAGCTAGCTACAATAAAACTTTCTTATACATATATCATATTGAGGATATAACCGAGGTTTGTTCGCTCGGATTGTTATAGAATTGATTTAAAACACAATTTCCTGTTGTATATCCCCAACATCCTCCCAATATTGGTAACATATCTTATACAAGAGCAAAGTATTCCAATATACCAACTCAAAGAATTTAATCATAAGTAAAATGGGCTAGGTAATCGTCGATGCGTGAAGTAGAATCATACATCACACGGGTGAAGAAAATATTCACAGGATTCTGTGAAGGCGAATATATTCTTCACATGGAAATATTCTCAGTTGTAAATATGTTAATATTGAAGGCTGGAAAAGATATACATTTAACGGTTTTTCTCAGATTTTTTCGAGTAACTTTCCATCCATGTAATGAAAAGCTACCAAATGAAAGATTTTAACCAAATGAACTGTTTGTTAGTGAATTAACTGCTAGCAGAATATTTGAAGGAACATTATTTGACTTAGAAATCTGTGTAGCTGGCTCCGCAGGCCACAAATCTTTGAACAAGCCTAATGCTTGTTTCCAAATAATTAAGATCAACAGTATCGAAAAAGCATGCACATGCATTGACCGCAAATCTCGCACAGAGCTTCCCGCGGTAATATTTAGTGGATGTTAATAAGATTTTCAGGTTTTGAGATCCATCACACTAATAATATAAATGTGAAAGTTTGTGTGCACGGTACGTGTGTGAGTTTGTACCTTCTACACGCCTCAACGGCAGACTGATTTGGTATGATATTTGGAATGGAGGTAGATTATAAGCGGGAATAAAATACAGGATAATTTGTATCACGTAAAAGTGTGTGATTCCCGAGGGATAGTAGAACCCTGCGGGAACGCCGCGGGCAAAATCTAGTCGTGTTATAATTCTAGACAACAACTAATGAAAAAAAACAATAAGATTCACAAACAGTGCCGGTAGCATGAACTTTTTCGACAACGTTTTCGTATCGCCTTCGACTATTTTTGTATTGAAAAATGAACAGCGCTGCGGCGGTGAAAAGAACTAAAAATTAGTATGACAATTTTTGACATTTCGCGAGTTACGTTTACGAATACGTTGTCGACAATGTTCATGCTACCGGCACAGATGAGAAAACGGTACTTATTTATTTTGCATAATTATACCTATTATAGATTACTAGATTTAGAGACTTAATATAACAAAACTTTTTACCTACCTGTTTCAACATTTTCGTCCAGCTTGCTAGATCAAATTACCAAAGTACCTACTCAATGATGGAAATGTAAAGAGTACTTGGAATCGGCGGGCATGTATGAAGATATTGATGTATGTAAAAGAACCAAAAGAGGTATGTAAGTGTCTTGACTTGCATGAAATGGCGCTGTATACTCTCTGCCTACCCCGTGAGGGACTTGGCGTGATGATATGTATGTATAAAAAATAAAATGGTTTATTTTGAATTTCATATAATAGTTTATCTAGTTCCCAATTTACATTAATATTAGCTCAGTGTTAATGGCACGTGGCGTCGGAGGATAGTACACTAAGAAGTAAGATGATAATTATTACGATTCCAAGCGTATATATCACATCACCTAAATTAACATAATCGATATTGAATATCGATTTATCATGAACACAATGGCCTATTCGATTGTAAATAAAGTACAATTCTGGCGATTGAGCGTTTCAATGAACTGTCATTGGGCGTAACGATCTTATGCTCGTTAAAATAGATTGTCTTTCCTTGGGGAACATTTGCAATCATAATTTAACGAGCGGCGCAGATGCCCGCGACATGCCTTTTATTCTTGAGAGATTTTATTCAGCCTTTCTGTATTAATTAAATCGGCTTAGAAACTGTGATGACATACCGAACACAAATCTCTAACTTATCACACAGACATGTTTGAAGCAGATTACATGAAATCAGCTCGTGCCAAGCTCGAGTAGAGACCAAAAAATACGTAATAATAATGCCAGCATCCTTGGCACGCTACCGCATGATTCCGGCTTGGGTCAGATCTTTTATCTATAAGTTGGTAGGTTAAGATATGTTTTGTAAATAGTGTAATAACAATAAAATATTTTCACGCCTTCCCACTAGGGTCCACGAAGAGGTAGGCAGAGAGTGTTACAACGCCCATTTTTACGAGTAACCGAAGACAATTTGGTGCCAACGTGACATACGTAGGCACTACATACGTCCTTGAATTTCTTCTCGGACGCATGCAGGTTTCCTAGCGATATTTTTCTTCGTCGTAAAGATCGTGGTGTGTCTAATCGCTGCTCTTAAGTTACAAAACTTGGTACAGACTGACGGGGAGCCAGACTTGCGTCGCTAAACTAGCAGGAAGGGCTTTTTCATTTCTAGTATACCTATATCTTTTTTTATACCACTAAGGTGGCAAACATGCATACGGCCTGCCTGATGGTAAACGGTTACCGTAGCCTATGGACGCTTGCAACACCAGGGGTGTCAGTAGCGCGTTGCCGACCTTAATATGTATTTATTCCATATACGGAACCCTAAAAACAAAATCTGTATTGTCCCTTCGTTAAATAAATTTCAACTTAAACCAAAATATTTAAAAGAATTACTGAAATATAAACAAAACACATTTTCAAATGTATTTATGTAAATAAAAACAATTTTCAAGTCAAGCGACATGACGGGGAAAATTGGGATTCAATTCTCAGAGACTTTTAGATGGTAGATTCTAAAGGAGTTTCAATAGAGCTTCCTGGTTTTGATAGTGGGAAGTGCACTATCGGGAAGTTCGTATCTCTCATATACATTTCTGGAACTACTCCAAATGGAAAAGTTTTAAATACATTCACACAGTTTATCTGTCTTAAGCTGTTGTGATTATTTGTTTTGGAAATTTAAACAAAATTGATCATTGAAACTGAAACATAGATTAGTTATGGGTAGTTTTACTTGTAGGTATAAAGTTTGTACATCTATAGCAACTAGTTTTATGCATTAATTTTAGTTTAGTTTTAGTATTAACTATAAGACAATGTATTGTTTTTTGTGAGATAAATAATTAATTACGAACTGTAGGTACATATGATATGACATTAAGTTAATGGAATATATACTGTTAAGTAGTCGTAACTTTATAGAATACAAAATATATTATAATTTGCTTTGTCCGCTTAAATGAGTGTGATACGGTCGAACGACCTGCGCCCAGGTGTGAGCTCAGGCGTGGTTTCTTCCGACACATGTTTCAGGACTTCCACGTCCCATCATCAGGGTGCCGCCGCGTTGGTCGAGCAGCGTGATGTCACATCGAGGTCTGGATGCTGGAGCAGCGCCACAGCACGATGGTCGCGTGAGACGCCACGACAGCACGTAGACCCTTCTGTAACTAAAGCTGAGAAATGTCATTTCTGACGCTGCTCCAGCGTCCGACCATCGTGCTGTGGCACTGCTCCAGCATCCAGACCTCGATGTGTCATCACGCTGCTCGACCAACGCGGCGGCACCCTGATGATGGCACGTGGAAGTCCTGAAACATGTGTCGGAAGAAACCACGCCTGAGCTCACACCTGGGCGCAGGCCGTTCGACCGTATCACACTCATTTAAGCGGACAAAGCAAATTATAATATATTTTGTATACTATAAATATGAATTTCCGCAAAGTAAAACCTGAATCAATTCAATATAGTCGTAACTTTAATTTGACTAAGTTTGGCATCGAACTACCTCGTATAGGCGACTTTAGGATAGTGCACCGCTGACGGCAGACTGGCCAAACGAGTGCTTGCCAATTTTGTAGGTATACATATTTTTTTTCCAATTTATCGATTCGATTCTGGCGTATTGTGCCTGATAATCAAATTTCAATATTAAAAAAAAATTAATCACCATAGCTGTCCCTATACAAAATTAGACCTTCATAAGTGCCTTATTAGGGTCTAAAATAACTAAATGTTTTTTGATTAAAAAAAGCTATTTTAATCTACCAAACTCACATGCGTGACAAATGCCCTGTCCCGATGTTGTCAGCAAACACGGCCTACGAGAAAAGGGTCCGGAAGCCAAAGTTTATCTGCCCCTATAGTTCATTGATTGTAAGTCGTGTTCAGTGGATTTATTTAACCGGCTTAAAAGGGAACTTTATGGTCGGATCTCCAGGGAAAATAGATGTTGAACGGGACAGATAACTGAAGTGAGCTAATCTTTTAGGATTTAGCTCATTTTGTTCTATAGTGGAAGTTGTTAAGGAGTTAACTTAGTTGTTTTTAGTTTGAATTTGCCCTGAGATGGCTCCATTGAAAATCATACATTTATGATCATTTTTCCACTTCATAAAGAGACGAGCACTTACATTATTACTAACCCTCTAAAAATACCAATGAGAGATGTGGAATGAAATGAAATGAAATATTTATTTAATAATACAAGAAAACTTATGGCTACAAACGAATTGAGAAACGATGACATCCACTAGAGTATTTAAACTGTGTCGTAGATGTCAACGCCCTCCTCCGGAAAGTGTTGATTTTATTACATTTAGATGTAACAACTGTTAAGTAATAGTCTGAGTAGTATATACGAGTAATATAACAGTTTTGTTAACATTTACTATTACTAACACGTTTTTATAATGAAAAGACAAGATTAGGAAAATAAGGTTTACATGTATGTGTGTGTGTGTGCGCGTGAGCGTGTGTGTGTGTGAGAGTGTGTGTGAGTGCATTTGTGCTTGCGTGTATATGTACGTGCATGCATATGTGATAACAAGTGCGTAGGTACTGAGTATTTCAAAAACTAGGCATATACTTTTAGAAGATCCTCAGTATCTTCATAAGACAATGATTTAAGCCAATCTGAGCATTTTGATTTCAGATTATGTAAAGTAAGTGAATAAATATTTAGTTTCTTGTTTAGTCTGTTGTACAACAGGGAACTAATGTGATAGTAGTGACGGCTGGCTTTTTCAGTCCGGCGTCTTTCGATTAGGCATACTTTGTCAGATCTACGTTTAGAGTTAACCTTGTCCGGCTCGTAAGGCAATTGGGTATGTTTGCGTAATATGGTCTGAAGTACAAAAAGCTGTCTAACAGTAAGAACTTGGCAGAGATTGTATAGTTCATTGCTCGGAAAACGAATAGGCTTTAAGCAAGAACCTTCAAAATTGCCCTCTCCGCCCTTTCTACTTTTATCATGTAACTTTTGATAGAACCGCCCCAACATGTAATGCAATATGATAGAACTGACTGAGCAAGAACATAATACACAAATTTCATACATTGAAAATCAGTCACTGTACTCAGACTTTTAAAGACATAAATCAGCTTTCTGACGCGGGATACAACTGAGTCAATTTGAGGTTTCCAAGATATTTGACTGTCCATTATGACGCCAAGATACTTTAGAGATACTGTACGCTCAATTTTTATGCAGTTGCGAGTACCTGGGACAGAGTCTACAGCGCATGTGTGGGCATATAGGGCAAACGAAGCAGGCGCTAGTGAGGAAGTATGGGGAGAAAAAGTAATGAATTTCGTTTTTGAAACGTTCAATGTGAGAATGTTATTGCTCATCCATTTCATTACGACATTAAGTGCATTTTCTGAATAAGAACGGGCCTCATTCCATGTACGGCCATGAACAATTAGGGCAGTATCATCAGCATAGGCTATTATTTTACAATTTGGGAGGATTAAATTGCACAATTGATTAATATAAACAAGAAAAAGGGTGGGTCCGATTATGCTTCCTTGAGGTACGCCATAGAGAATCGGCGCTTCTTTACTCTTAAAGCCCTCTATAACTACATATTGAGTACGGTTGCTTAGATAGCTACGAAACATGTCATGAGCTATGCCTCTCACGCCGATATTTTGTAGTTTGGAGAGGAGGATTGGTATAGAAACCGTGTCAAAGGCTTTGTGAAGATCCAAGAAAATGCCAACCGTTTTTAACTTATTATCAAAGTTTTGGATTATTGCGTCCGTCATTACTAAAACAGCATCTTCCGTTGATTTGCCACTACGAAAACCGTATTGATTTTTAGACAAGACGCAATTTTTATTAAAAAAATTCAGAAGCCTGGTATTTAAAACTTTTTCCAGAATTTTTGAAAAAGTAGATAGTACAGATATAGGCCTGTAGTTGGTGACACTATTTCTATCACCGCCTTTGTATATGGGATGCACGACAGCCTTTTTAAAAACCTGTGGAAATGTACCGGATGAAAGAGCAAGGTTAAAAACATGATTTAGCACGGGTATAAGTATATGCCTAGCAGATTTAATCGCTGCAGTCGAAATGCCGTCCCATCCAACCGCGCTTTTTTCTTTAAGATTAAGAATGATGCGCTCAATTTCTATGTTATCCACCCTATAGAGGGCCATAGAATTACTGGGTGACTGAGAAGGGGCATAAATGAAATTGAGAGAATTACTGGTCCAGAGTACATTTTGTGAGACAGTATTATTGGTCAGTGTCTTTCCAACTTTAGCAAAAAAGTTATTAACTGCGTCAACAGATGAACAGGCATCGTTATGTAGTTTTAATAAATTTGAGCAATGATTTTGGTTCTTATACTATAATACTCCATGTGGCTTTTGGATTATTTTTGGCTTTTTGAAGCTCACTTTGTTCGTAATTACGTTTTACTTTTTTTAAAAGGTTATTGCAGAAGTTATGATAACGTGTGTAAATATCTTTGTTAATTAAATTTTCAGGGCTCTTTTTAAATCTACGGTAAAGTTTATCTCTGTGGCGAATACATCTCAAGAGACCTCGCGTAATCCATGGGCTGGGACAGGGCAGGGACAATAATGAGCTCCGCACTTTGGTTTTGCCAAAGGAGTACAGCATTGGGTTCTTCAAGAAGGGTGTGAATAGATTTCCGCAGGGTCGGCAACGCGCGAGGGTTGCAAGCGTCTAGCGCAACCGCTTAACATCAGTTGGGTCAAATGCTTGTTTGCCATTTTAGTGGTATAAAAAAAACAAGATTTTCCTTCTAGACTAGATCTATCAAAGGCAGGCTTTCACGTCAGTTGGACATCTCGCAACAAAAAACTGTTACTGATTCAGACCCAGAATTTTGCAGAATTAGCCCAATGCAGTACCATTGGTCTTATATCCATGATTTTACTTCTTTTTTTTAAAGTGTATCTTATGTCGTGAGCCGTATTATTAAAATATAGGTACATATCTAAGTAGATATGAAGGTACATAGCACTACGTTGAAAATACTTTATCTAATATTTATGAATCGAGAACCTTAAAAATAATTACAAAACCGCTGAGCCAAAGACCGGGAAGCCCCGCTAATTGGACTTTAGGGAATGTCACGGATCGTAATTAAATAATGATTTATTTAGGGTAAATAACTCATAACTTTTATTAACACGGTGGCTTAGAAGTTAGAAAGCCTAAATGTAGCGCTAGTCGTCACTGTTTCGATTCCCGTATTTGGCAGATATTTTAAGTTGACGAACTCTCAACGAAAGAAACAATAAAGTTGGCCTTGCGCTTAAGAACACCGGTTTGGAAAAAGTACCTGAGCCGCACTGGATAGAAATTGAGCAAAAAAAATTACTTTTACATTTGACACAGACACTATCAGTACCATGTAGGTAAGTAATTAATATTAGGAAAACCATAGTGCGATGTTCTTATTCAACATCAAAATTAAAGCAAACAATTCATTTTATCATTAGACCTTTCAAATTCCCAAAAACATGTGATAATTTCCCTCCTTCCTACTCAAACTCAAAATGATCTTTATTTCTATCTAGACTTTCTATCTAAACTTCACAGTGAAGCACTTTCAAATCGTCAGAATCTACCACCGGATTTGGAAGGTTTTTTGCTGAGAAGAATCCGGCAAGAAACTTAGCAATTACTCTTTTAAAATCAAAAGAAATTCATATAATTTAAATTTCAATTATTAACATAACAGTAATATTACACATAAGAATATATACAAAATAAAATAACATTAAAGAACTACATTATCACATAGACAAGAATATAACGCTTGAAATTAAGAACTAAGTCAGTAGTTAATAAAAATTAAAGAGGCAAGGTAACTAGGTTACTTACCTTGGCCAAAGGATATAGCCTATTCCGAGCATGCGACTGCAATTGAAATGGTTATTCCGGTAACTCAAACCGTTTCTTCTGTTCCTTGGAAAATACAGCAACATGCTAACTTGTCACGAATATGCTTCAATTTAAAATGATATCGTCTATGTAATAACCATGCAATGAGAGTTGTGTATGGCTGAAGAAATATATTGTGTTGTCATTTATTTTTTTGGAATTATTTTTGGAATTATTTTTTATTAATTCCCAAGTTAAGTGGTTTTTTTTAGTACACAATGGTAATTTAATGTTTGCTATAATATTGTTCCGCTCTTTATTCCGTACAAGCTTTATATTATATTACTAGCTGACCCGTAAAACGTAGTTTTGCCATATAAATTATCTTTTTTATATTTGTCCAAAAATATATTTTATGGGTTGGAACACCGTTATAAGTTACGGGTATAAAAAAAATTTTACGTCCTATTCTCAGACCTACTGAATATACACAAAAAAATCAGTCAAGCCGTTTTTGAGGAGTAATGTTACAACAGACGAGAGTAACAGATTATCATGAAATTTTGCACAAACGTTGTCAGGGGTTCGGGGATGACGTACGGTACCTATCACCCAGGAAAATTAATTTTTTTCTTTAGCACGACTATAAAATCGTTTTTTGTACTATTAATATCGGCCATGTGCTTACGCGATAGATGGATTGACTAGACAAATTGTTTACCTTCAGCTAATATCTCTTTGTATTCTAGTTTCGGTCTGGTAATAGTCTGGATGTAAGAAATTACTTAGGGGCAGTAATCTAGTTATTAGAGCAATAAAAACTTATTGAAGGCCTATTGCTTTCGTCTCAGTGGTGAATCGATATACATAAAAATGTATGTGTGAAGTCTGCGAAACGATTTTCTTAGTACATAATGGTAGGTAAAATTTTTGTAGGCATTATTGCTGAGTTTGAATTACTTTCCTCAAAACTATGTACTGCTATACTTAGTAGGTATCAAAGTACTCAGTGATTTAAATCCCTAACTAATATCTGACATGAAATATTTGTACCAGGAATTTTATTTATATACACGTCATCGCGCCAAATCCCAGTTTAGGCAGAAGGTAAAGAGTGCCATTTCATTCTTCACTTGCACACCTCTTGTCTTCTTTAATCCAACATCATACAGTGATACCTCTGCTCTGGTGCGCATGCGCCTATAGGCTACGGTAACCGCTTAGCTTCACGGGTCCGTACGCTTGCGTAAATCTAAGCAAATGTCAAGTATGTGATAAAAAATTATAAAATGTACATCGTTTTTCTCACTTTTCTCCATGGACATAACTTTAATCTTGTAAGATTCTTCGTGGTATGATCAACGCCCCCGAACTGCTTGGTGAACTGTCTCGAACCGCAAGCATAAGTTGTTCGCGGTGCCGGCTAGTCGCACGGTCGCCCAATCCATGTCTCCGATACCTCGCTCGTTGACAGCATTCAACACTCTCCTGGATTCAGATCCAAGTGTTGATTTGTTTGTGGATGGATGGAAGAAGTTATTGTTGGCATGTTTGAAGTTTGCTGAGAGGAAATAAGTGTTTAGTTTCTAATTAGTGTAATTGGCTTTGCCGTTCTAATTATTGTAATAATAAATAAATAAATAAATTTAGGTCTGGGACAAATGAATGAATTGATGAGGATATTTTGTACTACATTAGCTATGAGCTCCGTACGGACCTGATAACTCAAACACGAGCCGACAGATCCTGCCCTTAGGGATGAGCTGTGTGTAGGTAGACTAACTTTACATCCAATTGCTCAAACAGTTAGCAAATGGGGAGAATATAAAGGTGTTCAACCCTTTAAGAGAATAACAAAGACATCGTTGATAGTTTTATTATTATTTAATCTAGTTTTTGCTTCATTTGAAACTTAAAGTATAGATGTCGTACAGTTACACTAAATTTATGCTTAGAACTGTCAAATTAATTTTAAGTGGTGTCAAATCAAATTAAGTCCTGTCAAACGATGAATATTTTAGTTTCAATTAACAACAGTTTATGTTATATTGTATTATCTCTTCAAAATGTCATAATTATGTAATAAAATTTAAATTAATTAAAAAACAACAGATTGGGTCAAATTAAATTAAGTCTTAGTTTAGAATTAGATCAGGAGAATTGGCACCATTTTTTCCCCGTCACTGGCTGAGACGAGTCGCGTTAAATTAAATTCTATCCCGTATCATAATAAGGTACTCGTTACTCAATATCACATGTTTCCAGGCTCACACATAAAGTGCAGAAAAAGCTTAATTATTTTTAAAAACTATTAGTTTCCGATTCAAATATTACTTTGAAAGAAGCTAACGGCGGAACAATCGATCTAAATTCAAGGGGTGAAGGTCCATGTTACTATTTGATGCGTCTTTGAAAGGAAAAATTAAATTCTTATGTTAAACTGGAAGCCAATTTTAAATGAGATTTTTTTTAGGATAATGCTAAGACCGCGTAAGTAATAAAAATACCAACGTGCCCACTGTTATGGAACCATAACTCACTTTATCATAATGTACGTAATATGTTTTCATATCATTACGTCTAGTCCCTTACGGGGTAGGCAGAGAGTATGGAGCGACATTACACTCGTACATATTCATTATATCGATAATCCTTTTTTTTTAATATAGAGATAGCAAGAATAATAAAAATAAATTACCGTTTACCATCAGGCGGGCCAATTGCCCGTTTGCTACTTTAGTGGTATAACAATAACTGGCTCACCTAGTTAGAATTCTCATGTTAAGGTTTTCTTATCACCCTGTTCTCCCTTGTGATCCTTAGATTATCATATTGTGATAAACACTTATTCGTATTGATTTTACGGCTCAACTGTTTTCGTTATAGAAGATGCGTAGGCAGCGTTGGTGATACCGATCACATAAAGTTTCACTCGTAAAAACCCTGTATTTTACGAGGGTTGAGATTTTTTAGTACGAGTACCTGATACCTTTTGTTATTTATAGGCATTGGTTATAAAATGTTAATAGGAATTTACATATCCTGATTGATTTAACAAGTCATCAATAAGATTCATAATGATCATAAAGCCATGATGATATCCCTCAAGCTCCACTTCAAGAAGTATTTTCTGCCCATATGTTTAGTACTGTTATCATCAAAATTATGTTTGAGCTCACAATCTGTCCAAACGAAACCGTAGCTTATTCGCAACCTATTCATCAAATATATTTAAAAAGAATATTTCAACATTATCTTGATTCGTTTGTTTGCTATGCGTTCCTATACTGACCCAGCAACCCGGTCAATAAAATTCTGACTCATTTGAAACGTCAAGTTTAACTTACTGTTACAAAGAAACGTTTTCCATATCAACCCCGTGATTCTGTATGAAAATATTAATCGCATTTCAAGCGGTTGTATCAAAGGCGGTTGTGTTGTTACTACACTACGTCAATATGACGTTATGGCGATTGAAAACTTCATACATAATTCGGACTCTGGTACATTTATCACTAGAAGTAAGGTGCCAAACCAGAATGAGATTAGATATAAAATGATCATAATCAGTTTCAATTTATACAATGAATTTTTACATTTTCTAACTTAAAAGACTTCGTATTAAATTCCCGCCATCAAAATCACGTAACTGAAACGTGATTTTATGTTAAGTACACAGACTCTTGAGTTACTTACTAATTGGAATGGAAATGGAATTAGCTTACCATATACAGTTAATTGAATATTAAATTGATATGAATGATGTTATGGTAAGTATCTTTATATGCGGCGCCCGAGATGTTGTGGTTGGTTAATGATTCTGTATGATATCCGTAGATAAAGTAAATAATATTTATACAAGAAACAGAAACAAAATTGTGGCTCCTAGGTTTAGACTTACAAAAGTAAACAAATCATTTATGGGAAACTGCGTCCGCTTTTACAATAAAATCCCACAATCTATTACCGAATTGAATTACGATAAGTTTAAGACTCATGTCAAAAGAGTTTTGATAAATAAAGCCTATTATAAAATTAATGATTATGTAAATGATAAAAATGCTTGGAATATATAGACTCACTCTGCACAAGTGGCTCCCCGCTCCTGGTAATTGTAATAGTTGGAATATGTATTTCATGAAAGCAGTGACAAAACCAACTTGGTAGCTTTCATTTTGATATTTGTAATTTCATACCAATGTCTAGAAGAATTTTGTTACAAATTGTTATATAATGATTGTTAAATGCAAAAAAAGACAGAGCACTGAGTTTCTTGCCGGTTCTTCTCAGGTGGCTTTTTTTCCGAACCGGTGGTAATTTAGACCTTCATAAGAGCCTTATTAGGGCCTAAACTGAATAAATGATTTTTGATTTTGATTTGATTTTGATTTTGAAAGTAAGACCAAATTATGAATACATGAGTTTATTTTTTGGCGTTTTTAATATTAACTACATAAGGCTTGATTAATATTACTCTGAGAGTTACGAAAAAAAGTCAATCAAAAGCAAATCAAAATCAAATAACACTACTTTGATGTAGTGTTGTGTTTCTGCGGTAAGTAAGGTTGCCAGTGCTCCACGAGGATACGCTGGGCTAGTAGTAATGCTGCTAGCGCAGTGAGTGCTCATCAACAACAGGGTTGGCAACTCGTTTGTGATATCTCTGGTATTGCTAGCGAGTATAGGCTACGGTGACAGCTTACCATCAGGTGGGCCGTATGCTTGTGTGCCACCTTAGTGGTATATATATATAAAAAAAATATATGCAGACGAAATCGCAAGCGGAAACCCGTAGTAGGTTTATATAAATAGCATATAAGCTATGATCAAAGCGAAGCGGGCTGGCAGAGATTGTTTGATGACAATGCCATTCGCATGAGGTTGGTCGAGAGTTTCCGGGGTCGGTCGCATTATTGATAGGGCCTCCGTTCCGTTATTAGATAAGAGGTCTCTTATTAGAACAGTGCCGGTAGCAGGAACATTGTTGACATTTTTTTGACATTTGAACATTGACGTTTTCGTATTGCCTTCGACTATTTTTGTATTGAAAAATGAACAGCGCTGCGGCGATGAAAAGTGGAACAAAAAATTAGTATGACAATTTTGACATTTCGTGAGTTACGTTTTCGAATACGTTGTCGACAATGTTCCTGCTACCGGCACTGGCATAACATAACTAGGTACCATTGTATTGCTCTATTAATATCTTATTCGAGTTTTTAGGGTTCGCGTATCTCAAAAGGAAAACAGGAACCCTTATTTCCATAAGGGTTCATTTTATTGTCCATCTGTCTGTCTGTCAAGACTTTTGTTCTCAAGAATGCGTAGAGTTATCAAGTTGAAATCAATATGAAATAGCTGGGACTATGTTTTTTATCAACGTATGTTAACATGAAGAAAAGATATGACCGTTAATGTCGCAAATTTTCGCATATTTTGTGGTTTCATAAGGGAATCAAAACCTATAGGGGCCTTCCGTAAATTTGGCAAGAAGCAGTGGCTTGCAGCACATGTAAAGAAATCTCTGATAACCGCAAATACGTTGTTTACTAACAAAAGAAGGCTAATTTACTATAACAATCTTACAAAAATATCACTTCCTCTTACCTACAAGTTTGTACGAAACCCTCGGTGCGCGGCTTTAGTAATTAAAATATTTGCACCAAACTTACGTAATGTAAATACCAGATAATGTTTTTAAGCTATTGCATAGCTTTTATCGCGGGCCTTGAGCGTAGGGACCGAATCCAGAAATTCCGTAACGAAAAAAACCTAACACCGCCCACTCCGACCGGCACAGCGGTGATACTTTTTAGTTCCATCTATCGATAAATACCAGAACTTTTAATGACTTTTTGAAATATCACGCTTGTTTCTTTAGTTCAGCAACCCGCCTTTAGGTGGCATTAGTTGTATTGGAAAACTACCGTAATCAGCTGTTTGTGAGAAAGTATATAGGTATATAAAAAAATACTGCATTAATAAAATAAATAAAAAATTATAATTGCATAAGTTGATAAAAATGCTATGGAATAGCTTTACCGCGGCAGTCTCCGAGTGCCATACCTAATTTTTTTAAATTTATTTATTCAGGAACATAAATATGTTGTTTGAGATAAGGCCACCAAGCCACCATCCACCTTTATACAATCAAAGCCAGACACATAGGAATCACGAATATTCACACACCCGGGCGGTAAATAAACCCGCGACACTAGCTCAGTATAATGCTTAATAACCACTAAACCAGCGGCACTGCTATAACCAAGTACCACGTCCAAAGTTACAGTAAAATATCGTGTTCAATTAATATTAACTTAACACCTGTGTTTCCTTACAGTGTATTACTACGGCGATACGTCAAAATTACCGCGAGCGTTGTAATTCAAGAGAATAATCTGAAAACGACCATCACATTATCTTTGCGTAAATGTAAAAAATATGAAGCGTTAAGAAGACGAAATGACTCGCTTTTGCGAGTTTCATATTGTTTACTGTTACATAAGACATTTATGTTATATGAGAAACAGCTATGATTACCCTAAAACAACATATCATCAATATACTCCGGTAAACTTTATGGCCGTAATACAGTTACGTGAAAACGAAAAACCACGTGCCGTTTATTTTGTGCAATTTAAATAAAATTATGTGTCTAAATTCACAACCTACTAAAGTTTTAATGTTGTTACATGAAAAAAAAGACAGAACACCAAGTTTATTGCCAGTTCTTTTCCGAACCGGTGGTAATTTAGACCTTCGTAAATGCCTTACTAGGACCGATATTGAATAAATATTTTTTGAATTTGATTTTGAATTTTAGAAGTCAAGATACATAGGTACTATTTATAAGCCGTGGTGGCAAGTTGGTTGAAGCAACGTCCTGCGATCTGATGGGCCCAGGTTCGAACCCCGCCCTGTACCAATGAATCTTTCTAAACTTAAGTACAGCGATTACACACATGAGCTTAAAAAGAGAGATAGGGGGATCTCCGTGAGACTTCCTATTAAAAGCTGCCCGGCTGGGGACTGTACCTCCACCTTACAGAAGATCGAAGTCAAATAACACTACTTTGATGTAGTGTTGTGTTTCTGCCGTAAGTGAGGTTGCCAGTGTTCTACGAGGGTGCAACGCGTTAATGATACCCCTGGTTATGTAACGGCTATAGGCTACGGTGACTGCTTACCAACAGGTGGGCTGTACGCTTGTGTGCCACCTTAGTGGATAAAAAATAATGATACATAGAACAGCGGTTATTGACATCTCAAAATCACTTGTCATTGTAATTTGGCATCTCGTATCAATTATAGAGAATTCAATTGCCGATACTTTTCGATCATCTGCGAGGTACCTAGTGACCCCATTCGGCCACACTACAGGTTCAGTGAGCCAATTACTTTGGCGGATCAATCAAATTATTCTATTGTACTGAATATTCTATTTGTCCGGCGAGTAGTCTTTAAAATCAGATTAAAGTAGACAACATAGGTCTCTAAGGCAAAAGGTTTAAGGTTCAGATTTATTTATGATGTACAATTTTTATTGGGTTGTAAACGAGTGTCGGGAATCTCGTAACATTTTCAAATTTTAAGGAGTAATGGGATACATCTCCAGGCATTATGAAATGTGTGTCTATTATTTTTCAGATTACTACATTTAGATTGCTTTCTTATCCATTATTTTGTTTACCGCAAGTTCAAAACCAGTAATTCAATAAAGACAAATAAATTATGGTTTAAAAAGTAAAATTTTATCTTGACGATCCTCGGCACGACAATAAGACAAAGTAAGGAAATGATTGAACTGTCATCAGTACAGCGACATACGTGTGTAAAATTAAAAATATGAGACCTTGAAATCAGTAAAAATACGTTGAAAGATTCGTCTGCCTTTATAGATACATACATAATTGTGAAAAGCGTCTTAAGAGCATAGAAGTATACAAATTTAATCGTAAAACAATTTTAGTCAAGTAGTTTATAATTTAAAAAGTTATTAGTTTAAGTTGGGGTCGGCAACGCGCATGTGATACCCTGGAGCTTCAAGCGTCTTTAGCGTACGGTAACCGCTTACCATCAAGTGGGCCGCATGCTTATTTGCCACCTTAGTTGTATAAAAAAAGTATTCTAAGTGGGATAGGATCTATTTATAAATTCCTTGAAACAACTTGAAACATAGTAAATATATTCACGACTAGCTGCCCGCCCCGGCTTCGCACGGGTAGAGAAAATCAATATAAATAAAAATTCTTCAATTCTGTGTTTTCATGTTTGACAGGTAAGAACAGTTGGTATGGGAAAATAAAATTGTTGTTTTATGTATTTCACTGCTATTTTTCCATATTTTCTCACCGTATAAACCTTACCTGGAATACCACGAATATTTCAAGACTAAAATTTGCCAAATCGGCTCAGCCGTTCTCGAGTTTTAGCGAGACTAACGAACAGCAATTGATTTTTATATAGATAGAAGATTTCCCACTTGGTTCCCCGGAGAGGTAGGCTGAGGTGATACCTACTTCCCATCGAAGATAATTTAGTGCCAACGTGACAGATGGTGAGTCCGTCACCGTCTCTTAGGCACTACAAACTTCCTTGAATTTCTTCTCAAACGTACGCAGGTTTCCTCACGACATTTTCCTTCACCGTTAAGCTCGTGGTGTGAGCACTTATATTTTCAGGAAATCTTATTAGTACAGACCCATGGTGGGATTCGCACTTGCTTCGCTAGAATAGCTGGCAACACTTCATCACACGCTTGTTTGAATAAATAATTATCAATACAATTTTCCGCTGCAGACAGAAAGTGGAAGGAATTGCATCAGTTACACCGACAAAAGCTCAGCTATTAAATTAATTACGATGATTCAATTCTGAGTCTGCAATAGCTACAAGAAGTCTACGATTAAACCACCAAGGGATCATACCTATTAGTCTAAATAATAAATTAATCAACAGGGCTACAAAAGTTGACCTTTAGTTGATTATCAGCTTAATGTCGGCTTTTGTAGCGCGCTTTTTATAACGACGGCCGTCGTCAGTTATGACCAAGCCTGTCCCGGGCAATATTTCAGATGGTAATTAATTAAACTTTTGTTGTGTTTGTGAGCGATCATAACCTGGATCTGCCACTTTAGACAGATGAAGGTTATGATCAACCCTTGTAAAAGTGTCACATCGATTTATTCTCTGAACTGTACTGCAAATAGTCCCGCCGTTTTTAATGTTATTATAATGAATTGTAAAATAAATACCTGTTAATACCGTGAAAAGAAATGCCTCTTTTGCCGACGATGATAACGCTATTGCGTTTGTAAACTATGGGATAAGGATTTAATAGCCATATTTTTCCAAAGGCCAATATTTTATTTTATGAAAGGATATTCTCTATATCTTTTTTGTTTCATCAATTAAGCGATTCGCGAACTTCATTTTACATTAAGTTAAATAAGCAGAGTGCAAAAAAACCAACCAAAGAGCTTCAACTGGTCATAAATTGGTATAGGTAGGTCGTTGACCTATATTTGTGGCTGTATGTTCAAGATGATGATCCACAGCTTTCGGGCTAAAACGGTAACAACCGGGGCACTCTGTTTACTATATACTACCACACTAACAACACCATATATATTAAGATTAAATCTTTTAAAACACAATAAAATCCTACACTGAAACATATACCACTCATAAAACATTACCCTTCTTTTGTTAATGGGGTAAAAAGACTATCCATCATAACATGTCATTATCTCAAATGCACTGTTCATTGTTTCAACTCCACTTACAGTATAAGGTAGTCTTAAGTTAGTATTAAAATAATCAAAATCGCTTCCTCCGCGCTACGTCGTAAAAAGGCTTTAGTTTATGACCATAAAACAATAACTGTAAAATAGGGGCTTCCTTCGATCCCACTTTCAGAAAATTATGCTAGTTTTATTAAATTCTTGGCCACCGCAATCGGTTTTTAATTTACTTTAATCCATGAAAATATATTTCCCTTTTACAGGATAAAGTATCAACAAGTATTCCAGTATCATCTATAGGTATCAATTTTCATTATCCTCACGCCCACAAGAGTCCCCGAAGAGGTAGACAGAGGTGTTACAACACCCACTTTACACCAAAGAAAACTTTGTGCTATAGTGACAGATGGTGAGTGAGTCGCCGTCTCTTATGCACTACACACGACAATTTCTTCTCAGACGTAGATCTCGTACATTGTTGTTACAAAAGCAGATTAAATTATAATGAACGTCAGGGTGAAAATATTAAAAAGTAAATATCTTATTAATCTCATAAGAATTATTACTTATAATTATGTTCAGCTCTGTTTTCTCCCTAGAATAAGACATTATCATCATGCCAAGTCCCTCTCGGGGCAGGCAGTGAGTATAGAACGCCACTTCACTTGCATAGCTATACGGTGAAGGTAAACATCGTGATGCAGGCTGCAAGTCTTATAATCCTAGGACTATGTAGTGCTTAAGAGACGGCGTCGGACTCACCATCTGTTAGGTTGGCACCAAATTATCTTCGGTGGATAGTAGGTGTTGGTAAACCGCTGCCTACCCCTTCAGGCACCTATGTGGGAAGGCGCGCAGATATATTTTTATTATTTACTTGCACCCGTCTGCTTCTTTTACATTCATCAATCATATTTACGAAACAAATATAAATTTATTTAAACAACAAAAAATACAAATTAAAAGGAGATATAATAGTGTATGCATTAAATCAACCTTAATGTTTAAAAATACGATAATATTATCAGTAAATGAAAAAAATAATTACTGGCAGCTTCTTATCTCCAAGTGAAACATTTACCTTGCTCACGGTGGAGAATGTGATTGATCACTCAACTTGACAGTTCATTGTTTAAGCCTGACTTAAATTAATCTGTGTTCTTCCAGGTTTTTCCTTATTCAGTTTCTTACCGAGTCATTATATTTTTTCCTTTAAAAAATCATTGAATATTTAATAAATTCTCAACAAAAACTTTTTCTTTCACGCTCCTTATTCAAAAACAAAGCGCTTTCGATTTGGAATGCCCTGCAGAAATTTCGTGAGCTTGGGGATTATGAACTTTAAACTTTGTTCTTAAAGTCGATTGTGCAGTAAGTATTGATAAAGGAAGATTTTTGATTATTGTGTTTGCCACTTTGTACACCTGTTTGAAGAAAGGGTCGAGAAAATTACAAAAGATGATTGCTATCTTAAAATATTAATTAAAACCAGAAGAACTTAACTGTGTAGTAGAAAAAAACATCTATGCCTGTATTTTTTTTATATATATATATGTTTATAACACGAGCTTTTAAGTAAACTTACTGCCTACCTGGTGGTAAGTGGTCACCTTAGCTTATACCTTCAAACATATTATCACGCTACGTCTTTTACGGAGTAGTCAGAGAGTATAGAGCGCCATTACACTCTGGACTTGCACACCTCTTTTAATTATTTTACATTCATCCATCTCTTCATACATGCCCGCCAGTTTACATTCATCCATCTCTTCATACATGCCTGCCGGTTTCATACGAACACATTAAATCACAGTTATGTTTGACTTCCATCTTCGGTAGAGTATTTTTATTTTATTTGGGAAACAGAGTTTTGGTAAAACTTGTACGTAATATATTATCTACTCTGAGGTCAAACTAAGGTTTAATTTTCATATTTTAGCCTTTAGACTAGAATATATCGACATTAGATTTATATTGATTAGAAGAGTATCCATTACATAAATTTAAATCCCTAGGAGTTTAATTAAAGTAAAGTTTACCAAACCTAACCGAATTAATGTCGTCTGAAGCTATGTCGATAATGAGAACAAATAGCCTGAATTCTATTTAAAGGAATAAATCAACTTTATAAAGTATTCGGCTATCAATTATAGCATTTATTTCAAGTAAATACGTAGTCTAATTCTATTTCACCGCCGGTTCCAACGGACGGACATTATCGGCGCTGGTTGTCCGTCATTCGCCAACTAGCAAATTTTTTTTTATACAACTAAGGTGGCACACAAGCATACGGCCCACCTGATGGTAAGCAGTCACCGTAGCCTATAGCCGCTAGCAATACCAATACATGCTGAGTTGGGACCGTTTCATGACGACACTATTTCACACTATGTTCTTCTTCTACAATCATCTTCCTTTCTTACATGTTAATGTGTTGTTAATAAATGTGTTTTCTTTCTTTTTTTTTATACCACTAAGGTGGCAAACAAGCATACGGCCCGCCTGATGGTAAGCGGTTACCGCAGCCTATGGACGCTTGCAAAACCAGGGGTATCACTCGCGCGTTGCCGACCCTAAAATTCTATTTAAAATAAGTTCAATCAGGAGGTTAAATCCATTATGTTCCATCTCTTTCTTTCGATTATTTCTCTCTTGCAACCTTGCAATGATTAATCACTAAAGGTAGAGCAGAAATGGGATTTCGCACTAAAATATTGGAGCTACAAAACTGGAGACAGTAGCTTTATCTTACAGAAGATTGCAGTAAAATAACACTGATATGATTTCTGTGGTGAGTAAGGTTGCCATCGCTTGAAGATACGCTGAGTTTACTGTGAAATCTCTTAAGAATAAGGTTAGACGTGCTAATGTTGTTCAATATATTAACTTAAAAAAATACTTAGTTATCAAACAGAGCCTATGCCCAAACTAAGCAAAGCTTTTCTATGGAAACCAGCAGCTGATGCAATACTTCTATATAATACAGATTTTTTTGTATATACATACTTATAACACCTACATACCAAATACCCAGACGTAAGGCAAATACAAATGTTTATCACATAAATGTTTGCCTGGCGGAAATCGAACCCGCGACCTCTAGCGTAGCAATCAAGGATACTAACCACTAGGCCAGCGCTCTCTTCTGTGTTCTCACACCTTTGTATTGTTTTATGTGTAGGGAGATGCAAATTATGCTAATTACAACGTAGTGCTTTCTTTATTTGTTGGAGCATTTGACACTAAATTATGGACTTATGCTTCTTTATGAATATTTGTTGATGTCAAAGAACCAAATATATAAATAAACACAACAATATAACTATAGGCTTACTATAAAAAACTTCTAGAACTCTATTCCGTCGCCAAATTTATTTTATCAATTGTTATCGAATTTGGTTTTCAATAACCGTCCCCAAACAGATGCAAGTACATATAAATAAATCAGCGACATAACGGAAAATTGGCGTCACAATGAAATAAAATTAAATAAGCCAATACGGATGCCTCTGTTATTACAAGGAAAATGGAAATGTCACCTCACCCGGCCCCCGCCATTTTGGAACGCAATCATAATGGACCAATTATGGGCTGTCACGAATTTGAAGCGATCCCCACTTTTGAATACCCGTAATTGAATTATTTTTGACGTTAATGAGATTTTTTGGGGCCCGACTGTACTCAATTGGGGCTCTTGATTTTTGAAATGGCATTGTTAAACTTAATTTGCTGACAGATTTCGAGTCGACAAATGTCATCTTCGCCTGCACGTTTATTTACAAATCAACTTCAGAATTCGATTCATTTACATGTTAGCCTTCTAAACTGCGCTTCTTGCAAAAAAATAAAACTGTTTCGGCCCTAATTAGGTGTACTGGCACATCAGAAAAAGTCGTTCTAATTTTGATTTTCTTAGGTTCCTATTTTTGTTCTGTCACTTTTTCTTACAATAAAAAATATCTTCAACACATACGTTTGATTTTCAATTAATTAAACTAAAAATTTACATGTTATACAACATAAGGCACTTATGAAGGTCTAAATTACCACCGGTTCGAAAAAATAGCCACCTGAGAAGATCCTGAATACTTCTCAGCAAAAAGTCGTTTTTTGTCTTCCGAATCTGGTGGTAAATTCTGTCGATTGGAAAGAACTTACTTCTAAAGTCTTGTCAAATAGAGAAAATTTTGAGTTTGACTTTGAAACATACATACATTTCAGAGTAGCCAGAGAGTATAGAGTGCCATTACACGGGTACTGGGGCGATCCGCACCACGCACGGTTCGGACCAAGATACGAATCAACCAACTGTTCCTTTTGAATTGGGCCTTTCGGACCGCGGTGTGAATAAACCACGGCAATTTTTGTACTGGGTCGTAAGTAATTATTTTGCATGGTTTGATTTGGACCACTCTTAAAGGCTTTACACTCATCAATCTTAAACATAACCTCAGTTCTGAGCATATTTTTAAATTTCATGTACGTTTGTCCGCGGACTTCTCACTAAATACCAATAATTCCTTATGTTCGGTAGCACGAAGAGCTCCCACCACAATACTTAAATTCAAATACACTCAGAAAAGAGTACCTACACACTTGAGTGCTATTTTTTGAAACTGAATAAAGTCACCATAATATCTTGAGCACTGACCAAGGCATAATGATTTAATCCCAATAATTGGGAAAACAGATTTATAGCCGGCTTATTTGACGCCCTCTGACAATGTAGCAGGCTGTGAAGTGATTACATAGGCTGAAGTTTTCTGATAACTTCTGCCGTATGAACCTTATTACCTACAGTCAAGTGTTATTTCCGCGAGAACGAAGAGCCAATTTTCTTTTATTCTTTCTTTTATGTTAGTATTTGTGTTGCGTATTGATCACAGGGAGGAAGTACCGGTACTATCGCTTATTGTAAGGCTTGGTTATATCTGTGCTGAACAGTGTATGTATTCTGATACGATGGAATGTATATATATATATATATATATATATAAGAATGTGAACTTAAGTTATGTACAACACATGATGTCAAAAGCTATATCCTACCATCGCACGGTGCTGCTTACCATCAAGTGGGCCGTATACTTGTGTGCCACCGTAGTGTAATAAAAAAGAAAAAGAAACTTGTAAGAAAACATCTTTTCAGTAGTTATGGCTTAAAATGGACACTGTATATACATTGAGTTTGAGAACCTCCTTTTGAAGTTGCCCACATAATAAAAAAAAAAAAATATAACATACAATTAACCAAATTTTAGTTTTTTTTTTTTTTTTTTTGGCGGGAATCAGGCGGAGCGGTTGAGATTTTTTTCCAGTGTGTCGTAAATTGTGTTAAAGTGATCTTTAGTGTGTATTTTTGGTGTCGATATGTGCAGTAAAGTTTCATTTAGTGACTGATTTATAGGAGCATTGGAAATAATGCCATAATACGACTTTTGGGTTAAGTGATTTATCATTTTGGTCAATAGGTTACCTCTAATCTAAAGGCGTGTTACGATCTGCTACTGCCGTGGGTTGTCTCCAGAAACTCCATTGGGCGTTAGAATGCATGACACTAGGCATTTTAATGCGGCAAACACGAGAAATTTTGCAACATGAAAATTCTCTAACACTCGACACTGGCAAAAATAGTCCCTGAAGGGATTGATTGCCATACTTAGGAAGAAGAAGAAGAAGAAGAAGAACCAAATTTTATTATTTTTATTTAGTTTTATATGGCTTCATTATTGAATCGTATAGCACAATTTGGTAATGGCTTTCACCACATCAGTATTACTGATATCGTATTCCCACGGCAATACAAAACATTGGTTCAATGAGAATTACCCTCCAGGGGCTTGGTTTACATTATTTTGAATTATGACTTCGTATATATTGTTAACATACATATCATCACGCCAAGTCCCTTACGGGGTAGGCAGCGACTATAGAGCGCCATTTCACTCTTGACTTGCACACTGCTTTTGCTTCTTTTCATTCATCAATCTCGGTTGGGTTCCGAGTACTAGATGTCAATAATGGTGTTTTTTTTTATAAGCAAAACTTTAATTTATAAATAAAAATATCGATATTTTTATCGATATCTCAATTCGCCCTACCTTCTTTTTAAGCTCATAGCGAGATTAATCACTGTATTTAAGCTAAAAATCATAGGTACAGGCCGGGGTTCGAGCCTGGGTCCATCAAATGGCAGACCGTTGCTTCAACCACAGGGCCGCCACGGCTTTGAAGATTAAGAGAATTTCACAGAAACTCGTTTCAAAATGTACATGCAAATACAAAACCTAGCTAAGTACAGTTTAATATTAAACAACACAAAAATAGCTAACCTTAATCCCCGCTTAGTTTCCTCGCATCCTTTGTGGTAAGGCACGCAGGCGCCTATCGTTTAATATTCAATGTTGCCAGTTAAACCGGTGGGCAGAGGTTTTAATAAAAGATTTGTATTGTTGCTTGGAAGTGGGTGTGAGGACGGCTTTAGTAGACCCTGTTCTCATTTGGAGATTACGTACTTCACTGCTTTTAAATATATAAGTAGCTGTTGAGATGAAATTATGGAATAGATAGAGAAAAAATATGGAAAGAATATTATTTTATGGAAATCTGCACGTTGATGGTCGTCATGACATACCTGCTTATTTGAAGCTTTGATGGCAAGGTAGTTGAAAATTACGTCTTCGCGGAAGTAAAAATATTTTCTATGAAAAAAACGCGTTCGATTGCGAAACCCGTCATGAAGTTCCGTACAATTAAGTTTTGATTACATTTCTACGCCTTTATTGAGGTTACTCGGCTGCGTGAGAGAGGGAAACTTGCATGGAGTTAGCATAACACTTTTCTGTTACGTGACGACTTCTACCAGTCAACTCATGACGAAAGCCGAGTTCAGGAAATTCGTTAGAAAAAATTGGCCTAAGGGGACTATACCCGGCCTCCAACTTACAATATATTGCAGTCAAATAACAATATAATATAATATAATAAACAAAAGATCCCTATTTATGTGTTCAATAATACAGAACGCAAAATACGAGCTTAGATAGATAGATAGATACATATCATCACGCCAAGTGCTCTTGGATTGGCAGAGAGTATACAGCGACATTTCACTTGACACGCATACCTCTTTTGCTTCTTTTACATTCATCAATATTTTCAAACAAGACCGCCGGTTTCGATACTCGCGGTAATTAATAAAAGAACAATGTAATAATAATAATTAATAAAATATATATCGGTAACACACATTCTGCGTTCCTTCGCTACTACGACAGTTAATCATAAGCGACAGAGATCGATCGGAACTAACGACACGTATCCAGTGACAGCTTACAAGAGAATATATTTCGAAGATTTATCTTTCCATTACTTTAGTATCGAACTATTCGCATGTGTAGTAAAAAATATGAGAGGATTTATGGAAAATTATCACCCTTAACTGTTGTGGGGATGTAATGAACATAACCTTAAAAAACGGAAATCTAAATATTAATGGTATAAAAGATAGTTTTTCGTAGATTCACACAAATGTTAATCCCGGTTTTAAAAGAAAAAGAGACGTAAGGTAGAATGGGATCTCCCGAGGGCTTTCCCGTAAAAATTGGAGCCACCCGACTGAGGATTGCAGAAGACCGCAGTCAAATAACACTACTTTGATGTAGTGCTGTGTTTTGCGGTGAGAAAGAAAGAAAGTCGCCAATGCTCCACGAGGATACGCTCCGCTAGTAGTAATGCTACTAGCACAGTGTGTGATCATCAACAACAGGGTTGGCAACTCGTTAGTGATATCCCTGGTATTGCTAGCGGCTATAAGCTACGGTGACCACTCACAAACAGGTGGGCCTTACGCTTTTGTATGACCTTAGTGGTATAAAAAACGCCGCTCTTAGGTAGAATAATTTGTTAGTTGATAGATAAAAATTATCTTAGTTACTTGTACTTCAAGTTTCTAGCCTTAGCGACTTATGCTATGCTTTGATAGCTCCGTAAATCAGTACAAGTCTTTTGACAAGTTAGAAGATTAGCCAATTTTATTAACGACTTGATTAATTTGGTTGAGTAAGTTACAATTCTGGCAAACAATTCAAGTATGTATTCGCCACGGCCAAAAGAAACAGGTGCGATTAAATATAGCATACCAAGATTATGGGTGATGTCAAAATCAAAATTAAAAATATTTTTTTATTCAGTTTAGGCCTTAATAAAGCACTTATGAAGGTCAAAATTGCAATGTATTGGGTTATATATAATGGTAATCCATTCTCGGGCTCGTGGCAGTTCTCATCGCGCATATTGATCGATCTGCGAAGTTCAGCCACCATGACTATGACCATGTGTTGAATGGGTAGCATTCCATACAATTTCGAACAGCTTCCATGTCTCGGAGACCACGTAAAGCCGCCTATCTCGCTGATTAATATGTATTTATACATCTTTGGCAATCAAACTTTATTTGACTAGATTTTACAAATAAGTACTATCAAATCGTAAGAATCTACCACCGGATACGGCCTACAAAGTTTCACCTTTATCAGTTAGAATTTAACCTATCAAATAAAGCAGGAACATTAACTTCCATAACAATGTAATAAAAAGTCTACTTCCTCAACATTCTTCTTTGGTGTATAATTTTTCGCTCAAATTTCCCTAGCCCTCGACGATTTGTATCTTTAACAATAACGAAAATGGAGCTAAAGCATTCCTTTTATCTTCATTGTTCAATATAGGTACCTAGTGCTTTGTGTAACATCTTAAAGCCTTTGCTGAATAAATATATATTCATTCAGAGATCGTTAAATTCTAAACTGTTTTACTCGACTGTACCCACTGACCTAAACATACATTAACACGTTGGTCTCGATTCTGTTGCACAAAATCACTGAATTAAACTAATTTGACATGTCTAATAATATTGCCATCCTTATTTAACCCCGCACATGAGAAAGAGTTAACAAGACTTTTAAACCTGTTAAATAAATTTAGTTTGATTTCGTACAACAGAATATTTTTTTTTTGTCTGTCTGTCTGTCTGTCTATCTATCTATATGTCTGTCTGTTTGTTTAGGGTAATCTCCGAAACGGCTGGACCGATTTGAACGAGACTATCACTGGTAGATAGCTAATTTTACTGGGCGTAACATAGGCTACTTTTATTTAGGAAAAATAATTACGGTTCCGCACGACGAATAAAAAACCATAAAATTTTGAACAAAATCCGAACGGCTAGAAAGATTTGAACGAGACCTTCACTGGTAGATAGCTGATTTTACTGGGCGTAACATAGGCTACTTTAATTTTGGAAAAATAATTAGGGTTCCGCACAACGCATAAAAAAACATAAATTAGTGAACAACATCCGAACGGCGGGATGGGATGGGGAACAGAGATGCTATAAGCATAACTGAGGCATATTTTTTTATAAGTAATTATTGTACGGGTCAAATGAAATTGTCAACAAAATTAATTCCACGCGTACGAAGTCGCTGGCACAGCTAGTATTAATTATAAGTATACACAGTCAATCTTGTAAGAGCTGTCTATTTTGTAATAAAAGTAAAATACATTTGTATGTACTTCGAGTCGAACTAAAACACTACAAAATGCGAATACAATACAATCGCGGGCCAGTCTCCGGTTTGAATGACTATCTTTAGCCAATAAATTGTTGCAAGCAAAATTAAGCTGTGCGGAAATGAGATACGACTTATTTTAAGGTGGTTTAGATTTTTACAATGATATCTTACATATAAAATTCTCGTGTCGCGGTGTTTGTAGTAAAACTCCTCCGAAACGGCTTGACCGATTCTCATGAAATTTTGTGTGCATATTGACTAGGTCTGAGAATCGGACAACATCTATTTTTACTCCCCCTAAATGTTCAGGGCAGTCCACCCCTAAATTTACCACGCGTACGAAGTCGCGGACACAGCTAGTACCTCTATATCTTTCTACAGCTCCGAAGACTTTTCCGTGAATATCAACTTATCAACTGTTGGTAGGACCACCAGGAAAACCAAGAAATAATCAATCCTATTGCTACCCAGGGGAGAGAAGATGGAATTATCCAATATCTCAAGTGATTAAATCATTCATGCGACGTTTGCTAGGCTACCATTTTATGGTAAACAATGTTTTTGTTTTATGCCCTAGAATAATAAAATAATTCATCTGTATTCATATTTTTATCTTTACAATAAAGCCAGAATGTACTTCATTGGGCAAAGTCTAGGATTACTAGGTCGATAAGACTGTTATATGAGGGCCGCCCCAACATAGAAGATCCGGTTAAAGGGATATTAAGTCTTACACATTGACTGCTAAATTGGCTTGACTCGGGTATGGCCAATGAAAGTTTACTTACTGAAAGAAATTGTGCTCGAATGACTGGTTTTGTAAATATATTACAAGTCTGGATGACAGAAGCTTCAGTTTGTATATTAAGTTAATTTATATATCAGTGTGCCGTGCCGGTCTTGTGGTATGAAGCTTTGCCTGCTAATCAAGCGTTGCAGGTTCGAAATCGAGTTTCAATGAGTTTTTATAACCTGTGTGCGGTGATTAGTCATACCGCGAGCTTTACAAAGGAATACATCGTGAGGAAACCTGCATACGTTTGAGAAGAAATTCATGTAGTACCTAAAAGACTACGACGGTCTCGCCATCTGTTACGTTGTCACCAATTTATCTTTGGTGGAAGGTGGGTGATGAACACCTCTGCCTACCCCTTTGGGGACCCTTGTGGGTTATACGCGTCCTTATGCGTCCTTGAATTTATTCTCAGACATATGCAGGTTTCTTCACGATGTTTTCCCTCACGATAAAGCTCTGGTGTGACTAATCACTGCACTAAGTTAGAAAAACTCATTGGTACAGACCGGTGGGATTCAAACTTACGTCGCTAGAATAGCTGGCAACGCTTTATACCACACGGCTCAGGACTATACAAAGATGAAGAGTACACGATAATACTTCCTTGAGCGAAATTAAATTGGGTTAATGTTATGTAAATTACTAAGTATAAATACGCGACCAGTAAAGGAATAGTAATGAGATGAGAATATTTTGATTATAACGCGGCGATATAAGAGGTGCCCCAAAATAACTTAATATTTTAACAGACGTGCTGAATTTAGCTAAAACGTATTAAGAAAAGTAACTTTAATGTGTCCAAATTAATATTATTTAGTATTTCTTATACAGACAATTTTACGCTATAGAAAGATCTGTACTTAGTATAGTCTATACTAATTTTATTTATTTTTACACATAAAAAACAGAACACAACTTTATAAAAAGAAGTACAAAGTAAAACGGTTAGAATCTGATCTGAATTGTGCTCCAATGTATGTAGTATGTGTCCACAGCATTACAAATACGAAAACTAATTTAAATTAAATTGAAATATATCTAATAATAATAGAAAAATAAAACTTAAACTATAACTTAGGATGATAATAATGAATGGAGGATATTTTTAATGATTCTTAAGTATTTGAGAAACATTGGTTCAATATGTCAAGGTCAGTGGAAGTTGTCACTAATAATATAAGGGAAAAGATTTGTATTTTGGTTTGTAAATCATAAATTCAAAAACTATTGGACCGATTTCAATAATTCAAACAAACTAATTACAGGCTTCATATTATTTTGATACGCGGGCCAAGTCACGGGAAATTTTTTATCATGTTGTCATCATCATCTATTAAGAGCTAGTCTCTTGTCGGTAGAGCAATCGTCAAGTCCTTTTATCGTTCACTATCTCTTTGACCTCCTTGTACGATATAGCGTTAGGCTTCGTCTGTTTCTGTTGCAGGTAGCTTATCCTTGGCCTTCCTCTACCTCGCTTTCATTGATATTTCATATAAATGCGTCATGTCGTAGCAAGTGGCGAATCATGTTGCCTCTCCTATTTTCAATCGTTCTTATGTTCATACTTTTTCTTCAACTCGCTTCAAAACGTCATTCAACTTATTCTTTAAATTCTCTCCAATCATGTTTTATAAAGAGATCAGATGTAATTTATTTGCTGAATTTTTAGCTGGATTGTTTCTACAAATGTATCGATTTAATTAATTCACTAATTTCAAACAAATCTACATTTAGTCTAACGTTTGATCTTATGCCGGCAAAAGTTAGCATAAAATGAACCAAATGGTAATCAAGATTTATTATCGTTAGTCACGCTATTTAGAGATCCAAAATTCAATACAAATTTATTGTAGAAAGTAATAAACAAAGGCATTTCTTCACTACACAACTACAACTACACACTATTCCAACAAAAGCAGTCTCCTTTGTTAGACATAGTGATTCGCTTGTGCAACTTTCAGTACAAGAGTTTTAAGAAAACAGTTTATTAAATGTTTCTTCTTTGTTAAGCTTTTGAACTTTATGTGAGTTATAATGTGAGAGTCAAATACGCCGCTGATTAATTGCTGGCCGACTGGCAAAGCTTTGCCACAGTCAGAAATGGAACTCTCATTAATTTTGAGAGGCTAATAATCTACCTGATGCTACAATGTATAGCATTGAAAAATCTCTGTTACAGCCTGTACAGTTGAGTTTCTTAGCTCTACTTAGACGGCTTTTTCAGAACTTATATATTGGCTTGAGTAAAGCTTTATTAGGGGGCCTTAACTGAATAAAACATTTACGTTAAAATTTTAAGGTGACGACTGTATGAAATAAAACACTTTCTAGAGAGGTAGGGAGTTTTGGGATTTCCTCTCTACGTCACTACTACTATACAAATAAACAAAAATGAGGGGTCTATACGTAATGTAAAAACAAGTACATATGAATGTATATACTGTACTAATAACAAAGACCAATTCTCTAAAATGTTTGTGTATGTCTGTTCGCTCTGGCTTATCTCCAAGACGGCAGGACAGATTTAGACGGGACTTTAACTTTTTATATTTGGTGCTACAAGGCGTAACTAAGGCTGATATTACTCTAGAAAAATATTAGGTCCTTACATATGAAATTGGCGTTTTGTATGGGAGGAACAAAAAGTCGAATATTTTTTAATATAATATATTTAATTAATCAAAGTATGAACCATTATTTTCTATGCACTTTTGCCATCTCATAGGTAGTTCATTGATCCCTTTACTAAAAAAACCAGTCGGACGGGAATCAATAAAATCTTTGAAGGCGATTTGGACTGCCCCATCGGAGTTGAATTTTTTCCCTTGCAAGAAGTTATCCAAATTTCGAAAAAAATGGTAATCTGTTGGAGCAAGGTCCGGGGAGTACGGAGGATGTCTTAGACTTTCCAATTGAAGCTCTTCTAATTTAGTAGCCGTCTGTAGCGCAGTGTGTGGTCTAGCGTTGTCGTGAAGCAGCAGTGGCGTGGAGCGATTGACCAGCCTAGGTTGTTTAGCCGCTAGCTTTTCCATCATGGTTTGCAATTCCTGACAATAGACATCAGCCGTAATAGTCTGGCCAGATTTGAAAAAACTGTAATGAACAATACCGGCACTAGTCCACCAAACGCTTACAAGTAACTTTTTTGGGGTTAATTTTCGCTTGGGGCAGGATTTGGCTGGCTGGCCAGGATCTAACCATTGCGCTGAGCGCTTCCGATTATCTTAAAGAACCCATTTTTCATCACAGGTAATGATTCGGTTTAAAATACCTTCATTATTGTGCCGGTTTAGTAATGTAACGCAGCAGTCGACGCGCGTTTGCCGGTTTGTTTCAGTCAATTCGTGAGGTACCCACCTTTCAAGCTTTTTAATCTTCCCAATTTGCTTCAAGTGAATTAAAACAGTTTTATCACTAACATTGCAGCCTGCAGCTAACTCGGACGTGGTTTGCGATGGATCCGCTTCCACAATAGCCTTCAACTCTTCATTATCAACTTGAGTCTCAGGCCGTCCACGGGGCTTGTTCTGCAGGTCGAAATTTCCAGAACGAAAACGTTGGAACCAAAAACGAACTGTGTTTTCTTTTGCAACACGACCGCCATACACATCATTCACCCTTCGAGTTGTTTCCGCAGCACTAGTGCCACGGCGGAACTCGTACTCGTAAATAATGTGATATTTAAGGTTTTCCATTTTGTAAAATGAGTGACGCAAACAGAAAAAAAACAAATGAATGACGATCATCGAAGCACAAATACATGAGTCTATAGCTGTACAAATTTGAATTTGGAATTCCTTACCAAAGAGGAGAAATTCGTGATTAAAGTGGCCAGTACGAAAAACGCCAATTTCATATGTAAGGACCTAATATTTAGGAATTCAAGCCACAAAAAAATGAAATCCACGACATTGTAAACAAACTCAATTCCACGCGTACGAAGTCGTGGGCCCAGTTTAATAATCACCATTCTCCTGCCCTTATCCCATATTATTTGTGATCGGCGCAAAATGCATTTCTCTTCCATCCTTCTCTATCAGCCGTCATCTCTGTATTCACTTCCTTTCTGGCCATATCATCTTTCACACAGTCCATCCATGTTTTCTTAGGTCTACCTCGACCCCTGTACCCATCCACATTCATACATAAAACCTTTCTTACCACGTTATCTTCATTCCTCCGCATTACATGCCCATACCATGACAAACGCTTGCTCCTCAACTTATCTATCACTGGAGCTACTTTCAAACTTCCTCTAATGTACTAATTTCTTACCTTGTCCACAGTTTAATAATATTGTTTAAAAATACCTCCTTGTGTCCTCTACCTATTGTAGGCACTGTTTGTATTTCTATGCTTCCACCGTAAAGCCCCTTAAACTGAAGTACAAGTAAACTACGTATGGCAATCTCAACTTAAACAGGAGAGTATGTTGCGAACGGCCTTTGTTATCGCAGTACAGGGTTGTTTATTATTGTCCTGTACAAGTTGCGTCCCGGTGCCTACAATAGACAAACATAAACTCACAAGTGCTTTACTCATACTCGGAAATGCTGAACTAATTGACACAGATGTGTTGGATACTGGCGCTTATAAATTAAAATATCGGGCGAGAGGTTGTTTTTTTACATACGTATGGAGTATCGTACTGTATGGATGTGAAACGTGGACACTGACGCAAAGAGACAGAGAAAGGTTGGAAGCATTTGAAATGTGGTGCTGGAGGAGAATGGAGAGAATAAGTTGGACAGAAATGGTAACAACAAAGGACGTTCTGAAGAAGGTAGGAGAAAAAAGAACGATTATAAGTACGATTGAAAATAGGAGTGGCAACATGATGGGCCATTTGTTAAGACATGACGCATTTATACGAAATATCATAGAGGGAAAGATCGAAGGAAAGCGTGGCAGAGGAAGGCCAAGGATAAGTTACCTGCAACAGATAAAGACGAAGGCTAACGTTATGTCGTACCAAGAGGTCAAAGAGATGGCTAACGATAGAACGGCTTGGCGATTGCTCCACCGACAAGAGCCTAGCTCTTAAATATATGATGATGATGATGTTTAGTGTGTATTATTGGGTCTTTTTGCATTTATGTGTCAGTTATGTGTCATTTAGTGACTGAATTATAAGAACATTGGTAATAATGTAATATGGCATTTGGAGAAAGGGATTTATCATTTTGGTTAATAGATTTCCTATGACCCAAAGGCATGTTACGATCTGCTACTGCCGTGGATTGTCTCTAGAAACATTAGAATGCAACACACTAGGCATTTTAATGCAACAAACAAGTTTTTTTGATAATCTCTATCACTCGACACTAGTAAAATAGTCCTTGAAGAGAATGGATTGCAATAGTTAGGAAGAAGAAGATATAATAAACATTTGAATAATGATATGCTTACCACACTGCATTCGATTTACAATTATTCAAACAGATAAAACAAACTTTTTAATATATACGTGTACTTCTATACATGCCTTTCCGTATTAAAAAAGATCGCAGTCAAATACCACGGCAATTCTACAAATAATGTTTATTCAAGAATGCCACGACCATAGTAAATAAAAAATAATCACCTAGGCGCCTTCCCGAAGAGTCGTTAAAGGGTACCTAGGCAGAGATGTGACATCCATCAGCACCCACTAGTCACCGAAAATATTTTAGGTCCGAACGTGACAGGTGGTGAAATCATCTATTAAATAAAATTCTCGTGTCACAGTTTTCGTTGCCATACTCCTCCGAAACGGCTTGACCGATTTTGATGAAATTTTTTGTGCTTATCCGGTATCTATGAGAATCGGCCAACATCATTTTTTCATCCCCCTAAATGTTAGGGGTAGTCCACCCCTAAATTTTATTTTTTATTTTTTAGACCGATTTCAAAAATTCTTTCACCGTTAGAAAGCTCCATCATCACTGAGTAACATAGGCTATATATTATACTAGCTTCCCGCCCCGGCTTCGCTCGGGTAGACAAAATATTTGAATGTCTATAGGCTCCGAAACTTCTGGACCGATTTCAAAAATTCTTTCACCGTTAGAAAGCTACACTATTACTGATTAACATAGGCTACATGCCCGCCCCGGCTTTGCACGGGTAGACAAAATATTTGATATAAAAGTCTACCCGTGCGAAGCCGGGGCGGGCCGCTAGTTACCATTATATATATTGGGGCACGATCCCGGGGCTATATCTACACTAATATTTTAAAGAGGAAAGATTTGATTGTTTATATGTTTATATTGAATAGGCTCCAAAACGACTGAACCGATTTCAAAAAATATTATCAGTGAGTAACATAGGCTGTATATTATATTGACGCGGGCGAAGTCGCGGGGAAAACAGCTAGTTATTTAATAAATAGATTCACAATTAAAAATACAAACATACAACAATATTATACTAATATTTTTTCGGATATTTTTTTTAAAGTTATTAAAAAAAAATCTTTCAACATCGGTGTAAACCGCCAATATTTGAAGAGAAATTCCAACCAAATCTCGGTCTGGTTAAATGATATGAGCAAGCAAGCATTTAAAATTTCATCTCTTTGAAACTTTTATATTCCGGCGACCGCGTTCCAAATAACTTATGAAATGAAATGCTACACCGTGCACGCGTCCGTGTGGGAATTTTAAATGACATTACATTTTAAACTATACAGCTTCTCATGGATAGTTTTTCATCTGTAGTTTTGTGGAGGAAGAACTTATACTAACTACCTAAATAAAAGGATTTTACAAGCCTTTATTTAGTGTGTGTGTGTCATCAAATGTCATCCATGTTTCATAGAGATTTGGTCCAAATCTGAATGTGCCGGCCAACATTTTTTTTTTGTATTTTCTATTAGAACTTGTCCGTCCGCGCGTTTATTACTATGGCACCAAAGTTGGACACTACAGGACCTCTCATTTGTTTTGGTAATTTTGTATTCCTATTTTGAATAAAAATTATAAATATACAATTTTCGACCTCAAAAAAAATTAACGACTATGGTCCCACAGCTTTGGTGCGATAGTAATAAATGTTCAGACGGACAAGCTCTAACATAAACATAAATATTACGATGGACCAAAATGGATGATGTCCTTTGACCCACTCTCTAGTGTCCTCCTAGTAATAGAAAGCCGATAATAATTTACTCAAAGTATAATATTATATACTACTAGCTGCCCGCCCCGGCTTCGCACGGGTGGACAAAATATTTGATATATGTATGTCTATATGCTCCGAAATTACTGGACCGATTTCAAAAATTATTTTTTTTTATTTAGGGGGATGAAAAATAGATATTGTCCGATTCCCAGACCTACCTAATATGCACACAAAATTTCATGAGAATCGGTCAAGCCGTTTTGGAGGAGTTTACTACAAACACCGCGACACGAGAATTGTATATATAAGATTACAGTATGGCGAATAATATGTCTAAACTTGAATTAATCGCCACATAAAATACATAATTTATCAAAGAGAATTTAGAAATTTAGAAAAGAGGGCTTGTCTGATATATTATAATACATTCAGTTCGTTCGTTATTCGCTTGAATGATTTCAAAGAAAACAGTCGAATTGGATTAAGCATTGTTACGCATTAAATAATAGGTCTGTTTACTCAAGCTCACAAGCCGACATACATAAAACTAGATCTTTGAGTTTGAGTTGTATATAAAATATGCCCATAGCTCAGAGTAGATAAAATACTACGTATGTTGGCGACTGGCCGAAAACAGGCCGCTTGTTTTAATAAAAAAATAATTAAATTGGATTTTGACATTACGTGTCAGTTTTGTATCGAATTCCTTTTCGTTTAGCTTATTACCCGTTTTATTACGTGCTTTCTTGTAAATATTTAATTAATATACCGTTTATCGCTATCGTACGTCTAATTCTTTACCATCCTAACACAGTCCACTCGATCGCTATCAACGTACAACCCATAGTTATTTCACAAGGCTGTTACATATCGGACAATCAATTACCTAATTATATTTACGTCTCAGTAAGGGTTCGCTATTGGGTTTCCGTGACTTGTGAAATTGTAGCTTTCGTCGCGTAATTCTACTCACAAAAACATACATATTAGGTCCTTACATATGAAATTGGCGTTTTTCGTACTGGCCACTTTAATCACGAATTTCTCCTCTTTGGTAAGGAATTCCAAATTCAAATTTGTACAGCTATAGACTCATGTATTTGTGCTTCGATGATCGTCATTCATTTGTTTTTTTTCTTCTGTTTTTTTCTGTTTGCGTCACTCATTTTACAAAATGGAAAACCTTAAATATAGCATTATTTACGAGTACGAGTTCCGCCGTGGCACTAGTGCTGCGGAAACAACTCGAAGGGTGAATGATGTGTATGGCGGTCGTGTTGCAAAAGAAAACACAGTTCGTTTTTGGTTCCAACGTTTTCGTTCTGGAAATTTCGACCTGCAGAACAAGCCCCGTGGACGGCCTGAGACTCAAGTTGATAATGAAGAGTTGAAGGCTATTGTGGAAGCGGATCCATCGCAAACCACGTCCGAGTTAGCTGCAGGCTGCAATGTTAGTGATAAAACTGTTTTAATTCACTTGAAGCAAATTGGGAAGATTAAAAAGCTTGAAAGGTGGGTACCTCACGAATTGACTGAAACAAACCGGCAAACGCGCGTCGACTGCTGCGTTACATTACTAAACCGGCACAATAATGAAGGTATTTTAAACCGAATCATTACCTGTGATGAAAAATGAGTTCTTTACGATAATCGGAAGCGCTCAGCGCAATGGTTAGATCCTGGCCAGCCAGCCAAATCCTGCCCCAAGCGAAAATTAACCCCAAAAAAGTTACTTGTAAGCGTTTGGTGGACTAGTGCCGGTATTGTTCATTACAGTTTTTTCAAATCTGGCCAGACTATTACGGCTGATGTCTATTGTCAGGAATTGCAAACCATGATGGAAAAGCTAGCGGCTAAACAACCTAGGCTGGTCAATCGCTCCACGCCACTGCTGCTTCACGACAACGCTAGACCACACACTGCGCTACAGACGGCTACTAAATTAGAAGAGCTTCAATTGGAAAGTCTAAGACATCCTCCGTACTCCCCGGACCTTGCTCCAACAGATTACCATTTTTTTCGAAATTTGGATAACTTCTTGCAAGGGAAAAAATTCAACTCCGATGGGGCAGTCCAAATCGCCTTCAAAGATTTTATTGATTCCCGTCCGACTGGTTTTTTTAGTAAAGGGATCAATGAACTACCTATGAGATGGCAAAAGTGCATAGAAAATAATGGTTCATACTTTGATTAATTAAATATATTATATTAAAAAATATTCGACTTTTTGTTCCTCCCATACAAAACGCCAATTTCATATGTAAGGACCTAATATATTGGTAAGAGAATCGGCATTGCTATCCAATGTGGCAATACTGCCAGCATTCTTGGCACGCTCCCGCATGATTCTGGTTTGGGTCAGATACTTTATCTATAAGTAGGTAGGTAGGTTAAGTTCTGTTTTGTGTAAATAAATAATAGTAGGTACCTTAATGAACTACCTTCGGACCAAACCAGAATCACGCGAGATCGTGCCGAGAAAGCTGGCAGCATTGCCACGCCGGATAGCAATACTGATATGTTACAATATTAGGATTATGATTCAAACGCATTTAAAATACATACCAAACACCCAGACACCAAAAAAAACATATACATGTTTGCCTTCGTGGGTATCACATCACACATTTGTACACCGATTTTGATTATCGATACATGGTCACATTTAAGATCAGCTTTAAATATCAAATTTAATACAATTACCACAATATAATAAATAATATAATAATAGTAGCACTAGCTACTTATTTATTTAAAGTGATCCGAGGTGTGATACATAACCCGGCCATTCTATATGAGATAAAGCTGGGTGTCCCGGGTGAGTACGTAGGCCGGCGGAGGAGGCCGCCCCTGCTGGTGGTGCCGCGCGCGCGCACCCAACTGCTTAAACTAGCGCCATTGACGCGTTCGCTGCGTATAGGTCGCGGCACGAAACTCTAGCGCTGACCGTTATTGCGCAGAAGTAAAAAATAAGGTGTCTTGGCGGGGTACAGGGGTGAAGGGCGAGCGTGCGTTGCGCCGATTGGCTCTCCAGTCGTACTCCGTCCCCCGTGCCGATACGACGCTCCGCGCACTTCCAGTGTACAGTCGCGTTCTGAATTGTTTTGTTGTCATCGTTAATTTTTGTTGTTGTTTTTTGTTAAGTTTGTTTTGTTGATTTGTTTGTTGTGTTTGTTAGTTTATTCACTGTTTGATTAAGTTTGAACAGTTTTTAAACAGTGAAAATGCCGAGGCCGAGAAGGAATACTGTTTTGAAAAGACAGGCACGGAAAATGGTGTTTGACGTGCATTGTTTTCTGAAAAGGGAATCGAATGATTTCATTAATTCCCTGAAACAAATTCAAAGTGAAATTGGCGAAGCTGCGAGTATTTTACTCGATTCTGACCGCAGCACTGTAGATATAAGTGAAATAAAACAAACTGCAGAAGTTATTCAGGCGGGAAATATAAAATTAAATAGTATAATTAGTGACTTACAGAAAATTCAGAAAAGGACAGCTGAATCTACAAAGACGTCCATAGCAACGGTAAGGAAAATCTCCACTGAAGCCAATAATTCCGACTTATTATCAGTATTTAGAACACCAGGCAAAAAACGCTCCAGATCAAAACCGGTCACAGATATTGATAACTTTGATCAAGGATTAATAAAGAGGTGCATACATAACTTTCATAGGACAAATAATGAACTTCCCACCGTCGGAAAGTTGAGAAAGAAGCTAGAGGAAGATATAAATTTCAAAGGCTCAGAACGAAGTCTTCGACGAATAATTAAGAGTTTAGGGTTTCGGTGGAAAAATACTGAAAACAATCGAAAAGTACTGATTGAAAGTTCAAATATACGTTTACTACGTATCGAATACTTACGCAAAATAAAACAATATCGCCAAGAGGGAAGGCCCATCGTATATACAGATGAATCTTACGTAGATTCATCGCACTCTGCTCCAAAAGCCTGGACCGATGGTACTACAAAAGGTCTCAAAAAACCTATCTCCAAAGGACAGCGGGTGGTCATTGTCCACGCAGGATCAGAGGCTGGGTTCATACCGAACGCACTGTTAACTTTTAAAGCTGGTGCGAAATCAGGCGACTACCACGACAATATGAACTACGACAACTACGAAAAATGGCTGAGGACACAGTTATTGCCGAACTTACCGCCTAATTCTGTCGTGGTAGTCGACAACGCATCATACCATAATAAACAATGGGACCTTGCACCCACTTCTAATTCCAAAAAAGCTGACATGCAGGGTTGGCTTACTGAAAAGGGCATACAATATGAGGAAACTCTACTAAAACCTCAACTATACAATTTAATACGGGCTAACAAAGATAGATTTAAAACATTTTCAATTGACAGGATACTAGCAGAGCAAGGACATCAAGTGCTAAGACTGCCACCATACCACCCAGATCTAAATCCAATCGAAATGGCATGGTCTGACATAAAGCAATATGTAGGCAGTAAAAATGTGAAGTGGAGTGTTGCTAAATGTATAGAACTAATTCAAGAAAAAGTTTTGCTGATGGGTGCTTGGGATTGGGGAAAGTTATGCCAAAAGGTAAAGGACATAGAAGAGCAATATGTCAAGAGTGACCATGTCGTGGATTTGGTTACAGAAGAATTCATCATTCGCGTTGATGGTGACAGTTCAGAGGATAGCCTTGGTGAGTCTGATGACGATGACGCTGTTAGTGCCGACGACCGAAGCAGCCCTGAGCCGGGGCCCTCAGTAAGCAAAAGGCCCTGTTGGGATACTATTGAAGGTGTAAGACCATTGTCTGATTCGGACTAGATATCGGAAAGGAGAATGCGGTGTCTGATGTCCACACCCTGCCGAACTCGCAGGTTTCTTCTATCCTGAGAAGAAACTTCAGTAGGTTCTTATGTAATTCGGACTTAATATAATTTTTTTTATTATTTGGTATTTAATATAAAAATTTACAAATCCGATAGTGTATTTATTTTTCTACTCCCCATAAACTTGTTAAAAATTATATTGTAGGTAACATGAAGTAATATTTGCGTGCGTGACAGTACCCATACGCAGTTAAGTTCCACATTTTGTTCACCGCTAGACTTACTATTTGACTTTACATTAAAACATTATTTTGCTGTTTTTAACTAAGCAATTAAATTACTAATTTGTATTGCGTGCGCGATGGTACCCATGCGCAGCTATCCCCTCCACGTTTCGCTCAGCGCTAGAGTTTCGTGCCGCGACCTGTACGCTCAATGCTGTTGCACAACAGCTAGATATATTCTCGTGCTCGCTGAACGAGTTCACAAAGGTTTCTTATGGTGTACTGTGTATAGATTAAGTGATAGGATAAGTTGTCTACACTATTGTATTAGGAATTAAACCTGTAATGATAGTTGTAAAATAAATAAATAAATAAATAAAATAAATAAATAAAAATAAAATATTATTAGTGTTAATGATTATAAAACAGTTTGATTGTTAAGCACTCAATCTAACATAGCGTGGCTCCTTAAAGCTAAGGTGAGAGAAACTTCCATACAAAAACAGAAATAAGAACGTGATTTTAGTAGGTATACGTATTAGTATTTGATCAGCCTTCTTTGCTGCGGAGTCATGTTTGTGAGCATATCTGCAGGGCACAGTACAATGATTACCTACCACTTACTTCATCAGACTATTGACCGAGGGAGCGGCCCATGCTTCAGACTATATCAGCCTTTACACTTTCACTGCTCGCTTGGCAATCGGATTAAATCTACGTTCAACCGTCACGCCACACCGAGAAAATTTATCTTCACACTGCTGTGTCTCTTGTCTCAATAATTTAAGACTTTTCCTAAATTACAGTTGGTCTTCCAAATAACAAAGACGAAGCATGATAATAATTGTGATGTCGACATGATTTCCTTACTGCCTAGACAGCGTAGACAAGCAGCTTTGGAAACCTTACCCACTGCAGAAACACAACACTACATGAGAGCCGTGTTATTTGACTGCGATATTCTCTATTGATAAGAGATACAGAGTAATCTTAAATAGAATATAATTTTAAAAATTCATTAGAGATATCCTTTAAATTTAGGAACAAAAGCGAATGTACTCTCCTTTACAACATTTTACTCGGAACTCGGTTTCCAGGTCTGAGATTGGGATGTAATGCCACAGATAATCTAAATTTCATGTAGACTAATGTAGGACGATTAGGTATATAAGACGTGTCAGTATAAACATAAGAGATTATTTACTTTTCTTATAACGTGGTTGTAGTGTTAATATAATATTCAAATTAGAATCCTTTATTCCCGAGCAAAATTAAACGAATCGTATTTTTTTATATATTAACTAAATAAATAACAGTTTTCAATAATTTATGTATACCTTCTTATCATTCCAAATATAAATATACATTTTTTTACGGTTCAGATCTGCTACTAGAATCCCATACTATAATATATTATGTGAACGGAGAGAAGCTAATAGCTATATACTATACTTCTTTGGTTTTATATTTTATTGATACTTTATATACGAGTAGATAGAAATCTCTAATTGAGAAATCGACTACACGAAGTATTTTAAGTAGTTTTTGTCTCCACTGCTTTAACAACAACAGAATCGGTGACTCCTAAGTGATACCCCTGATATTGCAAGCGTCTATAGGTTACGGTGGCTGCTTGCCATCAGGCGAAACAAAACAAATAAGAAAACCAAGTGCCTTTGTGCTTACCACAGTTTCATCCGTCCACATTTTATATAGAATAGGAGCCACGCATCAGTTGATTTCTACTGGTAACTCTTGCCTTGTGTGCAAGTTCACTCATTCAAAATAAGTCAAACACGTTACCCACGAAGCCATTGAACGTGGATTACTTTAGAAGTCTAAATTCACTCGGAGTATTTTTCAAACTGGACAATGGATGGTCTATTTTATTATGACATTGAGATTTACGTTCGTAAAATAACAGAAAAAAAGTATGTATTTGTTTGATTTAAAAAAATAGACCAAAATATTAATTGGTTATAAGTAGCCACGTCGCATCTTATTCTTTTAATTAGCTTTCCCTAAATTTGACATCTTTCTGCCATTTATTTATCTGCAAATAACTGCTAAAAAACGGACTGACTGACATGTCAACACACAGCCTAAACAGCTGGGATACCTTTCATGACGTAGGCATCCACTAAGAAGTGTTTTTGGAAATGGTTAAATATGACGTTGACTTATTCACTTTACCATGTGTGCGAAGCCGCGGGCAAAAGGTAGACTGCATAAAACTGTTATTTGAGAGGAACTAAGATAACAAGCCTTAACTAACCTTCTCTAAGTTTCACGATAATCTGTCAAAAGCACCTATCCATTTTAAGAACATACCTATAATACTATACCTATAATAATATAATATTCTTTGATTTTATGTTAAAAGAGACACTATCCTCGGCTCTGAATATCGGAATCTTTATTTTCGCAAGGTGCTCATAGGTTACCCTTAAAATTTTAAGTAGACACGCCAGTAATATTAAAATAAACAACACATTGGTGCCAATTCTGTTGTACAAAATTACTAAACTAATTTGACATTTCTTAGTCTTGCTATCCTTTCTTATGTGCGGGGTTCAATAAGGATATCAATACCTTTAGAACTGTCAAATTTGTTTAGTTTAGAGATTAAGTTCAACAGAATTAGCACCATTGAGTACCTGCTCAATACATAAAGCTTTCTAGTGCTGGTAGAAAGGTACCGGCTCGTTCTCAGCCGACAAATACTATGGAAAGCGTGAGGCAAAACAAAGTACATTAGTGGGGAACATACATAATTATTACATACATACCTCTTCCCCCTCGGATTCCGCTCTGTGCGGACGTGTGACTGTGTAAGTGCTACGAACTTGTGAAATAAAATAATTTAAAATAAAATATTAATCAGTTGAACGTAAAGTACTAGGAGTGCATCAGTCTAAAGATATTTGTAAGAACAGTACAATATTGAGTGTGAAGAAGACAACTATGTCGACGTCAGATAGTGCATCCTCCGACCTACATAATTTCTTACCTGGGAGCACCGCCCACCGGCGCGTGAGCAACTTTCTAGTGGGCGTGGCTGCTAATTAGCAACCGTATTGTCAATTATAGGCTATTGTGATTACTTTCTCGCTCTAAGAATTGTAGCACAGCTGACGTCGGACAGTAAATCACCTACTATAAAATAGGCCTACAACTAAGATTTCTTATCACATTCTGTCGTGTCGAGATTAAAAAATGAATAAATCAACATCTGAATCAAATTTAACTATGGAAACAACTCCGCCAAACTTTGTTTCAACACGTACGAAAAGAATGAGAGATGAGATAGACCGCTCGGATTTCAACGATTTTAAGGACGAAATGAGAAAAATGATGACGGATTTGATGTCAAGGCAAGAAAATGAATTCCTTAAAATTACACCTACATTAAAAAATATCCAAAAAACGAACACTGAAATAGAGAGTGCGATTACATTTATAATGGCGCAAAATGATGAATTTAAAAAAAGAATTGATCATCTAGAATTGCAGTCTAAGGAGGACAAAAAATACATAACCATCCTAGAAGACAAAATTGAAGATCTGCAAAAGACTAGCAGAAAATGTAACTTAGAAATAAAAAATGTTCCGAAACGGGACAGCGAGTCAAAGGAAGATCTCATCAGTATGGTTCTATGTCTCTCAAAAAGCATAGGCTGTGAGTTTGTTAAGAAAGACATCAAAGACATATATCGATTAAGAGGGAAGAAAGAAAATAAGATTAACAATACCCCGATTATAGTTGAGATGACGGATACAATTCTCAAGACAGACCTTTTAAAATCAGTCAAGATCTTTAATGTTCAGCATAAATCCAAGCTGTGTGCAAAACATCTGGGCTTTAAATCCGACGTAGACTCCCCTGTATACATAACTGAACAGCTGACCGCTAAAGGATCTCGTCTACACTTCTTAGCCAGAGACCTAGTTAAAAATAAAACCTACAAATTCTGTTGGACTGCATACGGGAAGGTATACGTTAGAAAAGATGAATCTGCACCGATTATAACAATATCTACGGAATCTCAGGTAAACAAGCTTTTGCAGGGAAAATGACTATTTATTCATTATTACAAAGTGATGACTGTTTCTGAAATATGTAAATGGTTTTTAATTAATAGCCTTTTTTATTGTACTTTGTCTATGTTTTCTGTATTTTTAATTTTGATATATTTTATTATAACCACCTGTCATAAAAGGGTATCAACATGTGCTTACGGTTACGAAATTGTTCAACACTTACAGTTAATTACAAACATACCTTACATTTGCAATTACACATCTCAATATACACACATATGTTACACCACAATTCATAGGTACGTATGCTGCCACCTTAAAATAATATTTTTTGACTTGTATAAGCTTAAGTGTCAAGTTGCATTATTCTTATATTTATATTGGGATTATATTTTGCCTTCATGCATACATACCAAATCTCATATCGGGTCCTATAATGGTGAAATTTATTTAAGCAGGATCTTACAAGAAATCTTGGTATCTAAATTAAATATTAAGACTCAAATAAATATTAAAATAGTTAAAGAAGTTATATCAAAAGTTTTGGTCTATTATGGATAGTTCTTTAAGTACAATACAGGAATTAGATTCCATAGAAATTGCACAAGCAATAAATTGTGACATTGAAAACATTTCCGAACATATTCAAGTAACAAGTAAGGATCTAACAATCGTATCACAAAACATAAGAAGCATATACCACAACTTCGATGATTTAAATATTGCTATAACACACCACAGTTTTAAGACAGACGTGATTGTACTCACAGAATGCAGACTCAGCCCTGACAAGCCAATTCCAATCCTTGATAACTATAACGTGTTTAGTACCTCAAACCACATAAATCAAAATGATGGAGTAGTCATGTACACAAGTAATACATTAAAAACTAGAGTTAAAGAAATTAAATTAGAGAATGCATCATGTTTGCAACTGCAGCTAGGAGAAGCTCTTGTTCTAGGTATATACAGGTCACCTTCAAACACTAATGCAGAGACGTTTATCAATAGCTTAGAAAAGTATTTAGAAACCGTTAAGATATACAGAAATATAATCATCACAGGAGATATCAATATAAATATAATTCCAAAGGAAAATGAACCCTGTCAAGAACGCAATAACAGAGTGAATTACTTAAATATGTTATCCACTTTTGGTATACTACCTGGACACTCATTGCCTACTAGGGGCTGCAATTGCTTAGACCATTTTATGTTGAAGTTGGAAAATAATAAAAGCTCTGCTTTCATTGCTATTCTAAATACAAGCATAACAGATCATTCCACAACACTTTTAATCCTTAAAAAATATAAAAACGATCATCAACTGTGTCAAAATACTAAGTGTGTGACGAACTTTAGTTCAGCATTGATAAGTTTGACAAATTTGAATTTATCAGAATTGCTCTTTTGTCAAAATCCAAATAAAGTTCTAGATCAGTTATTATATAGACTAACGATATCATTACAAGAAAATACTAGAATTGTTAAAGTTTCAAAAAATAAGCGTATAATTCAGCCATGGATGACTAGCGGTATATTGAGATGCATAAGAAATCGAAACAAAATGCAGATGAAACTAAAATCAGACCCAGATAATGAAATTTTAAAAATAACATTCAAAAGATACCGAAATTATTGTACCAAGCTAATAAAAAAGTTGAAACGGAACTATGGAAAAGAGTTGTTGGATAATGGAAGTAAAAATCCTAATATGCTTTGGAAAAATATTAAGAAAATAACTAACCTAAGTGCTATAAAAACCAAAAATCAAGAATTATCTAATATCATGTCTACTACAATAGAATCTGCTAATTACGTGAACAACTATTTCGCCAATATTGGAAGGACACTCGCTGAGGACATAAATTCAAAGCACACTAGCATAGAACAAATAGATGGCCTTACACCCATAACTAATAATAATTTGACCTCATTTGGCCTTATGGATACAACACTGGAAGAAGTGCATGGAATTTTAATGAATCTAAAATCAGACAGCGCACCGGGCTGGGATAATATAACTACAAAATACCTAAAGCTTGCGCATGTCGAAGTTGTCCCCATTATCACTCATCTAGCTAATCTCTGCTTTAGAGATGGTATTTTTCCGCTCCCACTGAAACTGGCAATTATCACGCCGGTATATAAGGGTGGAGACAGAGACGATGTGAACAACTACAGGCCCATCTCAGTTTTGCCTGCAATATCCAAGATTTTGGAAAAACTTATGAATACTAGGTTAATATCTTACTTAAATAAATACAATATTCTTTCAGATTCTCAATATGGTTTCAGACAAGGGAGATCTACGGAAGATGCTGTAATGGCATTTACATCTTTAATAACTGGCCAAATTGATCAAGGTCAAAAATCATTATCCGTTTTCCTTGACCTTAAAAGGGCATTTGATACCGTCTCCGTCCCCATTCTAATTCAGAAACTAGAAAGAATCGGTATTAGAGATAATGCACTAACCCTATTTAAGGATTATCTCAGTGGGAGAAAACAAAAAGTTAGGATTGGCGACTGCATAAGTAGCGAAGTGGCGCTAACGTACGGAGTTCCGCAGGGCTCTGTACTTGGCCCAACGTTATTCCTAATTTATATCAATGATTTGTGCAACATTGATCTAGACGGTGCCAAAGTTTTCGCTTATGCTGATGATACAGCAATTGTTTTTACGGGAGCAAGCTGGGATATCTGTAGAAAAAATGCCGAGAAAGGAATGAAAATTGTTGCTAAATGGCTACAAAGTAATCTATTGACACTGAATACATTAAAAACTAATTTTATGTGTTTTAACATCTATAACAATAAACAACCTGACAGAGAATTTGCTATTCAAATTCATAACTGTATAGACTATCCCGAAAATATTTGTTCATGCCCTGAAATCACCAAAGTGGAAAATGTTAAGTATCTTGGAGTAATGGTGGACCAAAGATTATCTTGGCATGCCCAAATAGAGCTTATTTGCAGTCGACTCAGAAAGCTTATATGGATATTTAAATCCCTAAGGCATATTGCACATATAGATTTACTCAAGCTAATTTATGGAGCCTTAGCACAATCAATCATCACATACTGTATTCCGATATGGGGAGGTGCAACAAAAGTTAAATTCTTAGAAGCTGAAAGGGCACAGAGATCTTTGCTTAAGGTTATATGCATGAAGCCATATAGATATCCAACGGAGCAATTATATAAAACATGTGATTTGCTTAGTATTAGGAAGCTTTATGTATTGCACGCGGTTCTTAAAAAACATAAAGATATGATATTCGACCCTAGTCTACTAAATAAAAGGAGATATGACATTGTTACAACTAGGCAACTAAATAAAACTTGTTTTGCTAACCGACAATACATTACACTGGCAGCCCGTTTATACAATAATATAAATAAGAAAATCAATATATACGTACATAAATACAGAGACTGTAAAAATAGAATAATCACCTGGTTAAAGAATTTATCTTATGAGGAAACGGAACAGCTAATACAATGTAAGGCCTAGGGATCCTACACTCTCGGTTACACTCAGCAGCTGTAACTGCACAGCTGATGCCACTGAGTACATTAAATATTTATAGATTACCGTACCATGTGCATGAAATAATCACAAAAACACCCACACACACATACACACACACACACGCACGCACGCACGCACCCACACAACCAAATACACACCCACACAAAATAGATTATTAGTAATTATAATAAGGTCAATAACCTCGTAACATGTACCTATGAATTATGTTTCGTTATTAACCTTCATCAACATTATGTATTGTATTTTATGGTTATGGAAGAGCGGAGTTTCCTGATACAAGTATTATATACTTACTAGGAAGCTTCAACCTTTGTTTTGTGTGATGTACCTATTGTGATGAAAATAAACATTTTTGTATTTTTTTTGTATTTTTGTATATCATCACGCCGAATCCCTTTTGGAGTAGGCGGATAGTACAGAGTGCCTTCTCACTCATTTACATATTATCCTAGTCCTAAATAATTACTAGTTCTTCTTTTTCTTTCTAACTATGGCAATCAATCTTTATTAGGGAATACTTGCCATTGTCGAGTGTTAAAGATTTAAAAAAAATCGTGTTTGTTGCCTTAAAATGCCTAGTGTCATGCATGCTAATGCTTATTGGAGTTTGTGGAAACAATCCACGGCAGTAGCAGATCGTAACATGCCTTTAGGTCAGAGGTAACCTATTGACCAAAATCATAAATCACTTAACCCAAAATCATATTATAGCATTAATTCCAATGTTCCTTACTGCATATGTGCAGTAAACTTTCATCGAATAAAACTGATTTGTGTACGCACAAAAAGACACATTAAGGATCACTATATAATAGCACAATTTACGAGACACTGGAAAAAATCTCAACCGCACCGCCTGATTCCCGCACAAAAACTACTAATTACTGGTTAAAAGTAAGAGTCAGAAGTTGCCATTCTAAATAAAGCGTATTTATGCTTCGTATTTCTTTCAAAGTACATTCCTTTAAGTTCGTCGAAAGAAAATAATTCACTATTGACTCAGCATTTCTCAAGCTCCGAATGAAGCTATTTGTCGAAGACTTTTAGCATTGAAACTAACTTTACTAAGCAAAGAAAGATTTTCAATTGTACGTTGAAGCTAGTAAAATGTTAAATTAAATTAAATGGGCTCAGAATGAAAGTTTTTAATAATAAATTTAATATTATTAAAAACGTTTTAATTAAATTTCTAACATGACATTAATAAGGTAATTTGCAAAGACTCAAGTTTTTTCGTACCTTAATTTTTTTTATGAATTAATGAAAAATAAAAGCCACTCGGAACTGGCGGGCATGTATGAAGAGATTGATGACTGTAGGAGTAGCAAAAGAGGTGTGTAAGCCAAGAGTTAAATGGCGCTCTATACTCTCTGCCTACCCCGAAAAGGACTACGTGATGCTTTGTATTTATCTGTGTGTATGAATAAATAAATTAAGTTCATACCCTTTTTAAGGAGACCTCAAACAAATTACGCGAGGCCTCCTGTGACAAGAGGGCTGGCGAATATTTGGCCCAAAGGATAAGCATTGCAATTCAGCGTGGCAATGCCGCCAGCCTTCTTGGCACACTTCCCCGTGACAGTGGTTCGGGACATTTATTTTACGTTTAGGTTAGTTTTGTACTTCTTAGTTTAGTTTATTTTAAGTTTTTAATTTAAGTTTATGTAGAGTTTAAAATCAATAAAGAATGAAATAAAAAAAAAAAAAAAAAAAAAAAAAAAAAAAAAAAAAAAAAGTTTATATAAAAACCAACGTGGTGTTCTAGTGTCGTAGGTGCTTCTATCATTCATAAGTTAACCATGAGGTTTTTAAGCTTAATATTAAATGCATTGGATATGCTTTTAGGAGTATATCTGTATGTCTGAAGTTTCATCTACAGTTCTGTTTTATGTAAATAGTTCGAGTCATTAATATTGAATATTATTATTTTAAATAAAATATTTTAAGAGTCGAAGTTACTATTTTGGTAATAAAAAGATAGATAGAAATATAAAAAGTTATAAAATTTATAAAGAATAAATATGTATCTATAAATATATATACATATTATGTTGCGTTGCGTTACTTGGTAACTAGGCTTAGAAGTGATTTTTCAATATCCGTATTATTCCATGTCTTAAAATAATATAATCTATTCGTAAACTTGAAACTTGATCGCGTTTTAAAAATACCTTATTAAACTTAAATAAAAGACTATTTAGCAGGTTCCAAATTCTCAGCCAGTGTTTGATAAAAAAAGAAATGTATAAAATAAACTTGGTACCTAGTTCGCTACTCCTTTCGGCTTCGATGACTTGCGCGACGAGGTCCCTGGAGCGCGCGTGGAGCCTCGCGAAATGTACTCGCGATCTTCCATGCCTTATCAACCCCCGGTGTCTCACATGTTTCACAAAATCACCATTGTATTCACAATTCACTAACGTCGCGATGTATATTACCAGCAGCGTCCGCATCTTCACGGCGGCATGGTTACGCGTGCGATCGCCGCGAGCGCGCCTCACGTACTGACGAATAGTTGCACCGCCTTCTAAGTTTGAATTTTTAATTAATTTTTCTTTTAATTTGTTGTGTTTAGTTTTTATTTTTGTGCCAGTGTTTGGTTCTTTGTATTAAAATACTTAATTTGACAGTGTGTTTGATGAAGATTAAATCTGAGTAATAGGTCTTTTGTCCTGTCGATTAAATACAAATAAAAATTACCTCCATGACCGCAGCAGTTGAAAGCTAGGCTTGTGACGTAGATATAGTTCTGAGCTTAAATACGGTCCGGCTTGAATTTAGACAGCTATTTCTATATTTGGAATTTGATCAACTGTTTGATATAGTCTGTGATGGAAATTCCTTGTAGAACCGACCTGCGATGGGCCGATCACCTGTCACGTTGGGTTTTAAGATGTCAGCGTTGAGAAGTGGGTGTTGACTGATATCTCTGCCTACCCCTTCGGGAACGCTTTCGGAAATTATATTAATAATGAACATAACAATTAAGTTATACTCATTTATAACTCACTTGATGTTATATCTATACTAATATTATAAATCTGAACAGTTTGTTTGTTTGAACGCGCTAATCTGAGGAACTGGTTCGAATTGAAAAAATATTTTTGTGTTCGATTATATTTATCTGATATCGGATATTGGAGTATATTTATAAAGGAAGGCTTAAGGCTATATAATATTTGATAAATGTCTACCCGTGCGAAGCCGGGGCGCTAGTTAAGTATAAAATTATTTGTTTAATTACCATTTTATAATTAACATATCTTCACGCCTTCCCATAAGACTCCCAGAAGAAGTGTTGCACGCACAGGTGTTACAACACCCACTTTCATCGAAGATAATTTGTTTCCAACGTGACAGATGGTGAGTCCGCCGCCGTCTCTTAGGCACTACATAGTCCTTGAATTCGTTCTCAGACGTATGCCGGTTTCCTCACGATGTTTCCTTCACCTTAAAGCGCGTGGTGTGACTAATCACCTAAGGTAGAAACCTCATTGGTACAAACCGATGGGAATGGAACTTGCGTCGCTAGAATAGAAGATTATGATTCATGCCACAAGGCCAACACGGCTCTGGTTGGTGTTTTTTCTAAGTAATTTAAAGTAGATATCGACATGTATTTTATGCTTAACATATATCAAAATAATAATAATAATGCTTGGACATTATCACACAGTGCCATCTAGCCCCAAACTAAGCAAAGCTTGTACTTTGGGAACCAGCAGCAGATACAATACTTATATATACTTTTTGTTTGTAAATACATACTTATAATACATACCAAACACCCAGACGCAAGGCAAACATATTTGTCACATAAATGTTTGTCCCGGCGGGAATCGAACCCGCGACCCCTAGCGCAGCAGTCAGGTAAACTAACCACTAGACCAGGGGTCTCGTCACTCGTCGCAAAATAAAAACATTTATTCAGTTAAATCCCTAATAAGGCACTTATGCAGATGTAAATTACCACAGATTATATAATACCATAAAACACCAATGAGTACCATAAATTGGTCCGTATCGATTTAATATAATTAACGGCCAAAAAAAGGCTTTGAATTAATTAAACACACATGAATCAATTAACGGTGGTCTTTTTTAACTTCCGCTCTTTTATCTTTTGATGACCTTCTAATGGCTCTTAATTTGTGGGACCCGAATAATTTGTGTCGGATGTCGTTATAAATTGAAGTATGTGAGGTTTCAGATTGAAGAAGCGAAAGAGGTGTGTAAGTCAAGTGGGAGATTTTGGCGGGAATCAGGCGGAGCTTTTGAGATTTTTTCCAGTGTCTCGTAAATTATGTGTGTTCGCGCGCCATCTACCAGCCAGCGCGCTCGGCTAAAAGGACGTCGTCTCCAAGCCAAATATTTTACACGAAAAACAATTGCCTCCAAATTTAAAATATTTTTCCGTTCTAAAAATTCGAATATTTTTCACCACGACGAATAGACGCTTATTTTTCACGTTATTGTAATTTTTTTGTATTAATATCGAATAAATTGTTATTATCACAATGTAAATAAAACGATTCATTTATACGGTGTTCACGATATATATTCACATTTCGACGCACAACTTCTGGAACAATCATCGCATATATACGGAAACAGATCTGGAATCATCACAACTCACCACGTCCCCAACAATGTGTTAGTGATATTTAGTGTGCATTTTCGGTGTCATTGTCTGCAATAATGTTTCGTTTAGTGACCGATTGCTGTGATATGGCTTTTGGGTTAATTGATGACCTAAAGGCCTGTTAGGATCTGCTACTGCCGAGGATTGTCTCGAAATTCCAATAAGCATTAGTGAGACACTAGGCATTTTAATGCAACACGAGTAAATATTAATAAACTAGATATTTTTTTTATACCACTAATGTGGCACACAAGCATACGGCCCATCTGATGGTAAGCAGTCACTGTAGCCTATAGCCGCTAGCAATACCAGGGTATCACTACGGGGTGCCAACCATGTTGCTGATGAGGACACACTGTGCTAGCAGCAATACTACTAGCCCAGCGTATCCTCGTGGAGCACTGGCAACCTTACTTACCGCAGAAACACAACACTACATCAAGTAGTATTATTTCACTGCGGTCTTCTGTAAGGCGGAGGTACAGTCCCCGGTCGGGCGGCTCCAATTTAAATGGGATAATCCACGGAAAATCCCAAATCGCCCTACCTCTCTTGATAATTATCTTACACTCGACATTGGCAAAAAAAGTCCTTGATGAGGATTGATTGCAAAATGTAAGTCCTTCTATATTTGAAATTCAAATACTCTGATACACAGTCACGCCAATACTGCCATGTCCCGATATTTGTACAATCTCACAAATCTTATTACACAATCAATTATTGTTATTGTGACGTCATCCACATGTTGACGCAATATCACCCCAATTCAAACTGACACAGTTCCAGCCTACAGCTTGGCTTAGTACATGACACAAGTTGCCCCGGTAATGTTATTATCGCCTCCGTAGCCCCTACGACGGCCTACGTAATATCGGTTACGGCTACGGCGTAGCGGTAACCATGTGTAGCGTAGCACTTTGCTACAAGGTGGCAGCGAATAGAAATGGCTAACTGAAAATAGTAGGACAATTGTTTTGCTATGTCGATAGTGATTTTATTTTAATTCAGTTCTATTTTTTATAATGACGTTGATTTTTTACCTCTATAAAAATGGAATGGGAATGTCTTCTTCCGATTTTATGAACGTCATGGAATTTCTCCTTAAAGACGCGGGCCACAATTTATTTTCTACTAAGTATCGTCGTCGCTAGCGCTCATCAAATTGCTATTTCTTCGTAATCTATTGTAAACGGGTGAGTTATGTAAGAGTGTAACCAAAATGTACATAGGTGATTCTGAAATTTGAATTTTTATATACAAAATAATTTTACTGTCAAAGGCTCCAAATTTGAAATATAAAAATATGATTAAAAATGGCGAAATTTATGTAATAATCTATTGTCCCGCACAACACGAACAACCTAGGTGCTAAATTTCAACTTAATCAAAATTTACCTTGCAAGATTGAAATAAAAACTTGTAAATTGCATACATATTCCAACAGGCAAAGCCACCAAACGATCTAACAGTTCATTGATCAGACTTCACCCTAATGGGACGACTTCACGCCGTTTGTTCCGAGGAGGAATTTATTGCTTTATTGCAAAGCGGAGGGAAATATTGTTCAAAGCGAACATTTTAACCCAGCTAATTTTATACAACAAAAGTTGCAAATACGCCCTTATGGCAAGCGGTAAACAATATCTGTATAAATAAAATAGCAACCGTTACTCACTCTACGATCTTTCAATTTACAGCTCAAACCACTAAATGTATTGCGCCGCAAGGCGCACCCGCGCACCGAGGGCTCCGTACATAGTTTAAAAGTAGGCGAAATTCAAATGAGGTCTGATGATGATTATTCGTCGGTGACTCTCAACGGCGCAATTCAGGATTTTTTAGTAAATTCGCATAAAAAATACTACATCTTTAGGGTTTTTTAATTTATTCCTTTACTTGTGATATTAATATAATATTAAAATAATAACATACAATTGTTAAACAGAACAATAGTATGCCATCAAAACACAATTTATCATCCAATTCGATGCGAATAATCGCGGCTTCCGTCCGCTACAGATATTTGGGTTATTATTTCATTATCAAAGGAAGTTATAATTCAAAGCCAGTTAAACTTGGCAACTTAGTTTCAAATAAACCTCAATCAGGGACCTCCCACCACAGTTTATATATTTGCTTGCGACTTCAAACAAGTGTTTATTTTGTTTTATTTAACCCTGAGCCACTTTTGTGGCGCTTTTGGGATGTTATGTCATCAATAGTTTCCTAAATGTTAGCGAAAATATTTATTTATTTGTATTATTTCAGTTTTTTTTTTTATACCACTAAGGTGGCAACCAAGCATATGGCCTACCTGATGGTAAGCAGTCACCGTAGCCTATAGCCGCTAGCAATACCAGGGGTATCACTACGGGGTGGCAACCATGTTGCTGATGAGGACTCACTGTGCTAGCAGCAACACTACTAGCCCAGCGTATCCTGGTGGAGCACTGGCAACCTTACTTACCGCAGAAACACAACACTACATCAAGTAGTGTTATTTCACTGCGGTCTTCTGTAAGGCGGAGGTACAGTCCCCAGTCGGGCGGCGCCAATTTAAATGGGATAACCCACGGGAAATCCCAAATCGCCCAACCTCTCTTTTTAAAAGCTCATGGTGTGGTTAATCACTGTACTCAAGCTTAGAAAAACTCATTGGTACAGGCCGGGACTCGAACCTGGGCCCATCAGATGACAGGTCTGTTGCTTCAACCACATGGCCACCACGGCTTTTTAAAAAGTATACTTATTTGTCTTTCTCAACATTGTTAATCTGATATTTAAAAACATTTTCATATGCATAACAATAATGCTATAAAAATATATTCACAAACGCAAGAGACAATGATAATTAACTTTTTTTATACTAAGGGATTCACCATGCTGGCAGCGTTACTACTAGCGCAGCGTATCCTTAACAAAGGTAATCTTACTTACCGCAGAAATGTTATTTGACTGCGGTCTTCTGTAAGGTTCGGCGGCTTCAATTTAAACTATCTTGTGTTTCCCTATTTAAGATATACAAGACAATAAATACTATTTTGCTTTCTTTAGCTTATAAGCGGCTTATTGCAATATGATTCTTATTGAATATCACCAAAATCTATAAAAAAATAATTGCGTGGTAGGCAGACAAATAAAAGATACAATTAAATCAAAACAATTAAATAGATTTTCGTGAAGACAATAATATTCTAATATTATTGTCTTCACGAAAATCACCTTTTGGCGTGATTGTGGAACAATTTGCTAAGGAATATCTGCGTGTGGCCCGTGAACTAGCGTTGGTTCTGATCAGGTCAGCTCAAAATAGATCTAGACTATATTACGAAAATATTTCAAATATATAAAATGTATATTTCAAGCTGTGGTGACCGTGTGGGATGCAGCAAATTCGAAGCGAATCCCACCGGTCTGTACCAATGAGCTTCTCTAAAACCTATAGTGCAGTGATTAGTCACACCACGAGCTTTATCGTGAAGGAAGATATCGTGAGGAAACCCGCATGCGTCTGAGAAGGAATTTGCGGATATATGTAGTGCCTAAGAGGCAACCAACTCACCATTCTACAACGTTAGCACCAAATTAACGTGAAGTTGTAACACCTCTGCTTGCCACTAAGGGGACCCTTATTTGGGCATCAAGATATTCTCCATTGCAAGAGCAACGGCCAACCCTCTTAACGAGAGCAAGTGGACTATCCATCACTAGGGTCCAGTGCATTCACACAGGTACGTCGAGAATTGTTTCTTCTACGTATGCAGGTTTCTTCACGACGTTTTCGTGCACTGAAAAGCTTGTAGTGTAATTTCGCTGGGTTTAATTTGAGCCTAGAGCAATTGGAGGCGGATACTGGCATGGCACTGGCCGATAAATACTCAAAATTTCACGGAAAATTACAAGCATTTGCTGGTAATATTCCGCAAGAAACACTCTCCACGGCAATAACCGTCGAAACATGAAACATGCCCTTATCATGTGACTAATTGGTTCATACTTTATGACTTTTGTAAGTGCCTACTCCAATATATCATGTTACAGGGGCGGTTGTATTGTCAGAGCAACTTATTTACTTAATTTTTTTTAAAAGTGTGAACGTTATTTTGGATGGTGTCGTGAATTTTGATGGAGTAACAAATTGCTATTTTTAAACATTTTATCAAGTGCGTGAGCGCAACGATTTGATAAATATGTACTCTTAAAACGTTTATATACCTACATTAAAACAATTGACAATAAGAAATATCGAATCCATTTGAATTAATTGCAAAAAACTTCAGCTCAATTTTTTTCAGATACTTTCTAATAAGTGACCTACTTCCATACTTACTTCAAAGTGTATGAAATGCAAGTAGGACACACGTTTTACATACAACCCGACTGTTTTCCAGATTTAGCATACGTATGGCTAATATATGAATAAAAAGTATCGTAGTAAGTTTCCCTCGTTGTAGTAAATAGTTGAAATATTTCTATCATAGGTTTCTAAGATAGAGCTTATTCGTTGCCGTGAAGGATATAGAACGGTTTTTTTCTCGTTTGTATCAAATTATTTTAAGGTTTATTATTTGTTCTGAATTCGAAATTATATTCAAATACCGGCCAAAAAATAAACGGGTAGTTCTCAATTCGATTTAATATTGTCATTTGCAAAAGGCATTAAAACAAATGAAGATAAAACTTTTCTTACATTTTTCATACCATTAAGGGTGCACACAGGCATACCGTCCACATAAGCAGTCACCGTAGCTTAAAGCCGCCACCAATCCCAGTGATATCACTAACGAGCTGCCACCAATGTTGTTGATGAGGACTCACTGTGCTAGCAGCATACTACTAGTGTAGCGTAACCTCGTGGAGCACTGGCAATCGCAGAAACACAACACTACGTCAAAGTAGTGCTAATTTGAGTTTTCTGTAAGGTAGGAGGTACAGTCCCCAGCCGGGCTCCAACCTAAATTTACCCATTTAGGTACCCACGGGAGATCGCAATTCATGTTACCTCTCTTTTGCCCTATCGAAGTAAAAAAAAAGGTACATGCCTATTGTTACGGCTTGTAAACACCATGGTGTGTGGTGGTGGAAGAGTATATGTTGAAAAACTAATAACATATTCTCTTCCACCTTCAAATTAAGGACATCAGGCTCCGTTTCAAAATAACCAACGCAGAAACAATTTACAGTGGGCTTTTTTATTTTTTTTACGTAAATGTTACTCGAAACAGATTACGGGCTGGGTGTTGCGGTTAAGGAATATGGCTCTTATTGCGGTGGCTTAGAGTGTTTTTAGTTAGAGGTGGTGTTTTCATTCCGAAGTGCGAGCTGGCAGCGTGACGCCCGCTCCCTGAACCGTGAAACCTTTGATATCTAGCTTTTGACATCCTGTCCGAAGTTAAAATGGTTCACCATTATTTTTTGCGTTCGAAAAGTTTTCCGGCTGACTCGATCGAAACAAAATACTTTTACAGTTAGGTAATAAGTCCAAATGACATGAAATACCATTTTATGCAATACATCAAATGCTAACGTAAATTCAAAATGCATTATGCTTGTAACACGCAATATAGAGATGAAATATTTCCTAACGAATTTTTCAATACATTTTCATCCTTAAAATATCGAATAGAACGCTAGATGTACGAGCTAGCCCTTTACAAAGACGACTTTACCAATGTATGTTTAAAGTTTTAAATTGAACGCTGAAAGTGCTGTTGCAGCGAGCACTAGCATTTTCCCTTACTATAAAACGTGAATTTTCACTCAGTTTTAGATTGAGCTAAACGACTTGGATCATTATGATCTTTGCTGAAGATATTGAATGCAAATTCTAAACGATATGCATTTTATTTTAAAGCTGGTAAGCCGATAGTGATAACTGCGGACTATTTTTATGGTTCCTTTGGTTTAACAAAACGGCAGTTGCTGTGAGTGTGATACTAGTGCGATTGGTAAGTAAGATACAATTCACAACTAAAGAATAAAATAAAAAAGGCTTTTTCTACGTGGAGTAAAATAGGAAGGTAAAAGTGTAACATAAGATTTATAAGTATGTACCTTATTTTGTTAACAGTTGTGAATAAAAATCTACTAATCGAACAGGTAGACTTATCATCAAAGACCTTGCACTATAAGGCAACGATTTGCGTTCCCTACTTTTTTTTCTTTCTTTTATACCACTAAGGTATCAAACAGCATACGGCCCACCTAAGGTAAGCAGTCACTACGGTGACTATGGACGGTGAAACACCAGGGACATCACTTTCGTTACTATCACACAAAAATTTGATGGATCACAAAGAGCTCCCAGTCTTAGTTTTCCCAAAGGAGTACAGCATGAGGTTCTTCAAGTAGTGTGTAAAGAGATTTCCACAGCGTTTGGCGGCAACGCGCGACAAATATTGTAACCCTGGTGCTCCGTCTAAGGGTGAACGACTTACCGTCATGCAGGCCGTATGCTCGTTTGCCACCTTAGTTGTAACACAGTAATTTCTCTGAGGCTGTTATAAAAAATGCCCTGTATAAACTTTCACTTCGCTAGTAAGGCTAAATTTGTTTGTCGATCCATAGCCGGGTCTCTCCCGAGTCTTGATAACAAACTCTCAGTGACTTTCCCAATAGAATTGTATGAATGTTCAGCGGAATACATTTAAGTCCACCCAGTGCAGTAAATCTACGGTTAGTATTGGAAAACCGTGCGCGACGGGCAAATGGTTATGTTTGGAGACAAATAAGAGCTTGCAAAGGGTGCTGTACTTATGATAGCGGATTGACCAGAGAACCTAAGAATAGATGGATGGATTGTGTGAAAGATGACATGGCCAGAAAGGAAGTGAATACAGAGATGACGGCTGATAGAGAAGTATGGAAGAGAAATACATATTGCGCCGACCCCAAATAATATGGGATAAGGGCAGGAGAATGATGGATTGACCAGAGAATCAGAGAGACAATTTATTTATTATTAATAGCTTACATCATTATAGGTGAACCTAATGCGATTGCGTGGCTCGTTGAAATATAAACACTAAAATGTAAATTAAAAAAAAAAAAAAAACTAAAAATATAAATTATTAAATTTAAGAAAAAGAATATCTTGACGGTGTCATGACGTTTTTGTGAAAATTAGCTTCATAGTTTTAATATTCTATTGGTGAATGAGCATAGGATAAATAGTTGTAGTTGTTATTAAAAAAATATTTTTGAACTAAAAGCATGTAGTACAAGATGACTTGAATTGAACTGCATAATCAACTTTTTTTTTATTATCGCTTATTAATTTATTTCATAACACACAACACAACACAAAAATTTGTTGTTCGTTTTGAGTACTAAACTAATTAATTAAATAAACATTTTTGATGTGCGATTATAAAGTTGTGTAAAATAAAAAAGATTTTTATAAATTTTACGATCCGGTATTAATTTCACTATCTGGCCGGATACTGGATAGTAATTCAGTATCCGGCCGGATAGTGAAAACAAAGCCGGATAGGCCGGATAACGGATAGTTACAGGATATCCGTTACATCTCTAATAAACACCTTTTTATTTTTGATATTCTGAACATTTTGACATTCATGCTCATCATTATATTAGCAAGTATAATAATTAGCTATAAATACTAATTTTTTTATCTATATCTGCCGATGTTAGCTTGATGGAAGCTTCAGTTTTTAAGCATTTACCAAAACCCGCTACCGCGTATGAACAGCACCGCTCGACTGAGAGCCCTATTCTCTAAAGGTCCAATGAACTCAATAACAGTAGGTAATGTAGGAACTGCAAGCTAGATCGGATTAACTGATATTACGCTTCGTGCTACGATTGCGATCCTAATATTATGTCCACTTGATGAAAAACAATTGAGTAGTTAGCTTTAGTTTGTTGACTTGATATTAAAACATATTCCGATTGAATTGATATAATTACAAATGAATTTGCGCCTCAATATCACGTCGGGCTTGCATTGTGACCGTGGCGCAGCTGCAGAAATAACTTTGTATTACCAACTTGTTTTACTGTCGCATTGCTTTCCCAGTTTGTGGGGACGTGTTTTTGGACCGCAAATAAACTTGGTAATCGTTAATAAATTCTACTGGAACAAGATAAGTGTTACAACACCAAATTTTTTACCAAAGATAATTTTGTGCCCACGTGACAGAGGGTGCGACCGTCGCCGTCTTTTAGGCACTACATACGTCCTTGAATTTCTTAGACATGCAGCTCAGACGTATGCAGCTGGTTTCCTCAGAGTGTCTTCTTTAACCGTAAAGCTCGCGGTATGCCTTCCAAGTTTCATTTGAAGCATTCATAATTGCGTTTTCAATTATCATTCATCGGGGTGACAGTGCTACCCATGTTCCTAAAATGAAGCAATTTTATCGGTAAATGTTTACTCATTCTTATGAATTAATCACTGAGTCTCCAGCACACATTAGCATACGCTATCTCTTTCGTTGCATTAATATACATAATATAGAATATAGATATTGTGATGTATTTCAGCAGTGAAAGGAATAGGTACCTGGCGGGTTAATTTGAATTGTCCCTCAAAGTGGAGTTTTCCATCTGGCACTGATTTCACTGCACGATCACACTCTTTATATTGGAGTTTAATGAGTCCACACACTTATTAGTCTCTCGTGGTATTTTGGATAATTTAGGGAATTTTATTGATAGAGCGCGTGCGTCGCGTGCGTAGCGTAAGCGTCGACTCGGAAGTGCAATTGCGGAAGGGAGAGGATGAATGATTTTGGGAACGGATTAGGCGAGTGTTATGAGTGAATGAATTAGTGTGGTGAGTAGTGCATAGATAAAATAAATAATCTATTAAGCGGCGCGTACAGAAATATGTATGTATGAATTGATCATGTCTTCATAGAGTTTCTGTTATTCTACGTACCTCCCGTTAGTACCTCCCTAAAATGTTTAGTATTGGTACTTGGCTCAGCTCAGTACTGATATTCCCGGTACCACTTTTAAGTTTTAAAATGAGATAAAACTGTTTTATATTAAACATATAATATGTATTGAAAATGCATATCTCAAGCATTTTTTCTACTGTCTGCATGTAGAGTAAACAGAGAAAATTGTCGCTGTAAGCGCAAAATTATGACCTTATAAGTGAGTCTTCAAACTATATAATATTTTTACTAACTTCTATCACCAAATTGCGAGTCACAATGGAATTTCTCATTATTGATATTTTCAATTTTTCAAATTAGTTTCCGGTACTGGCCACTCTTCGCCAGTACCGGTATTTTCAGAACCAGGAATTCTCGGTGCAAGCCCTGTTCCCCGTTCGGTGAAATACTTTATTTTGGCAATCACGAAAACAGCTCACATGATGGAGCGGCCTATTATGGTTGCGCCTCCCTTTGATATAGGCAACTTATAACCAGGAAACTTTGGAAATGAGGGCAATATCACTTGACAAGGCTTATGAAGTACCTAATGGAGCTTTGAATGGCGCGGAAGGTGGTGTTTTGATTTATAATTTCTCATATATTTGATGAAAACTTTGCCCTTTTTATGTAAACATGTAAACTGTGGATAATGGGTCTATAGAATTCATAATATGATTTAGTTTACTGTCTCTTTCTTAGTGACTTAGCCGGCGTTACGAGTTAAATAACTTTTATTTTTCAAGTAGAATTTACTTCACAGTAAAATAATTATAGTTGTCGTATCAAAATCCAAATAAAATAAATAAAAATACATTCAGTTTAGGCTGTAATAAGACACTTATGAAGGTCTAGATTACCACCAGTTCGGAAAAAAGCCACCTGAGAAGAACCGGCAAGAAACTCATATTAATTTTAGCAGTTGTATGTTTGCTAATAAAATACGGTGTGTGAGAAAACATTTAAAGTCTTATAAATAAACTCTTTGCTAAACAAATGGCATAGTTGAGTTACTAGTAAGTATACAAATCTACATTTTACACTTAATCCTGCATGACTGCACGAAGTCTTATTACTGGCTGTGGTACCACAAGTTTGGAGATTATTGTGGTTAAGTAACAATTTGTTGGTACGTGTTCTGAAGAGATAGCATTTTAGTCGCCAGGAATAAGGGGAGTAGTAGACTCTTTTTCTAGAATGTCTTGCGCATCATATCCTCTAGTCTATACCTCGGAGTAGATAATATACTACGATTTATAAGATGTACATTTTCACTATGGATTAATTAATTAAAGTAACGAACCGACGTAAAGAAATATTTACTTTTTATATTACGAAACTTTTTTATAGTGTCCCCCGTGCGGGCCACGGGGGACACTATAAAAAAGTTGCGTTAAAGCAAGAACAACTCGTGGCTACGTTTTCGAAAACGTCACTCGCGATATTCCAAATTTTTCTAACTTAAGTTTCACTTTTCACCGGTACAGTGCTCATTTTCCCACAGAAAAATAGTCGAAAGCGATACGAATACGTAGTAGCTTTTTTTTTACTACCCAGTACGGATGGTACGCCTACAAACTTCCCAATATATTAGTATCACTAATGCGATTTGCGAAAACAGCTGTTAATGCTACAGCAGTTATTCTAAATCAATACACAACTTTTCAGACCACTGACAAAACATGTAGACTCAAGAACCGCTCAGGTTGACCTCGGGATCTGAAGACGTTATCAATCTTCAGGGACGGGACTTGTGACACTTGAGCACGAACCAATGCCTCTCCACTAGTTGGAGGGAGACTCACGTCGTACGGTGAGCTATTAGAGGCAGGGACACACTATTAGGTTATTTTATAACAAAACTAGCTGACCCGGCAAGCATTGTTACATAAATTATTTTTATTAATATAATTAGTACAACATTTTTAAGAGAGGTAGGGCGATTTGGGATTTTATATTGGAGCCGCCCGACTGAGGACTGTACCCTCCACCTTACAGAAGGCCGCAGTGGAATAACACTAAATGATGTAGTGTTTCTGCGGTAAGTAAGATTGCCAGTGCTCCACGACGATACGCTGGGCTAGTAGTATTGCTGCTAGCACAGTGAGTCCTCATCAGCAACATGGTTGGCACCCCGTTAGTAATACCCCTGGTATTGCTAGCGGCTATAGGCTTCGGTGACTGCTTACCATCAGGTGGGCCGTATGGTTGTGTGCAACCTTAAAAAAAATATCGTTCAAGCCGTTACGAACACTGTGACACGAGAATTTTATATATTAGATAGATAACTTATTAGGTAAAAAGAGGGCATGGGGGTAGAGGTAATGGGTTGCGGATGGCCTAGCTAGAGATGGATCCAGCCTGCAAAAGTGTACTGAACAATAAGGGTAATGAAAGATATGAAAAGGAATGGAAAGCAACCACAGGGCTGAGACATTCCAAGCAACTGAAAAGAGACCTGAAAACTGATGAACCTTTAGGCTTTACGGGGCAACCTGGACCCTTAAAGCCTAATTAAGTGAAGTAAAAATATATACAATGCGAATTTTATTTCAAACAGATATTGTTTGTATTAACAAAATTGAACTATTATAGAGCTGATGTATTATTTTAATATGCAGATGGTGTATAAAGAATTACTAAGCGCAGCTCACAAACTAAAGGTATTCACGTAAACATGAACTCAGTTTCAATAACCTGTTGTGGACAGACTGATTTACAATATGTTATTCAGGTGACTTGCACGAAACAAAGGCTTTTGTGCACTTCGATAAACGATAGCTTTGTGTCTAAACACCGGCTTTGTTGATGTGAAATTTGAAGTTTCAACCAAGTTTACCTGACCATTGGGTGCAGTTTAAACCTAAGCGATTTTTGTTGATTGTGAGCGAGGTCGGATACAAATAATTTTATGACACCGGTAAAACCACAAAAAATGACAAGCCACTATTTGACATTTGACTTTACAACGGTATGAAAGTAGCTCAATCGAATATAGCAAATATAAGTTCCAGAAATATTGTATTCATGATCCCTAATCGAAATTATACTTATGCTTTTTATCCTTGTTAAGAGTTCAACACCATCATTTTTAACTTGCTTTATTTGGTAAAGCTTTAAAATTAATCAAATTTTGTTTAACTGATAACATACATAGTTCGTTTGTTTTAACAATGGAACAATCAACATTCAAAAGATTGTTTGATAAATTGACACGAGGGAATAATTATCAATTCAAAGGAGTCACAGTCCCTAGGATTGTATCGTTCTATTAAAAAAACTATTTACCTTTGAGTTTCTTGACTGCACCTAAGTTTGGATCTAGTAATATTATTATTTTACAGTGCTTTGAACCTTTACAGCCCTAATAACGGTCTGGACACACCTGAGCGTCTGACAACGGCTACAAAGCGGCCGTTCGTGAATCTCAAAATATTTTTAGGTTTTTTATAACTAAATGCAGGAATTATATTGATATCATATTTTGCAAGTTGTTTTGTGTTTTAATTATCTACCTTCAACAAAAAAAAAACTTCTCCCAAATTGTAGTCACGCTGCCAAGGAGGCTGGCAGCATTGGCCCGCTGTATGGCAATGCTGATCCTTTCGCAAAATATTGATAACTATTTTTACCCTGCAACTTCGACTTTCTTTAAAACAAGCGTGAAATAACGCTCAGTACGTTCTACCCTACAAGGGATTTGGCTTAAAGGAACCTAATTATACAAAGAGTACTCAACTCCGTAAGTATGCAAATGTAGATAGCATTGGAAAGTGGTCATACTAAGGCACTATTGTTTTTGTTTACACGCATTTATTTCGTACTAGCTTTAACCCGCAGCGTCGCCCGCATGGTTCGATTATACCGCGAGAACTACACAATCCTATATATATTAATCCAGCGTATGAGCTGCCGTCACATAGAAATGCATTCAGTCAGCCGTTGAGGCGTGAAACATACATGAAACTACGTGAATATAGTGCGATCTATCATCGTGTAAGATGACAAGAAAATAATTGTATGAATGTTACTCTTCAAATGATTTGAAGGTTTCAATTAGACTTTATGACGACGAAGAGGAAATGTAGAAAAAGGTAAGGCATTACGACAGAAAGCAAAAAATTTTTTTATGTTTAACAATAACGTCCTAACATGATAATCCAAGCGGAACGCAATCGCACAGGTGTGACCGGCACTTAAGACAACTAATTGTGAATTTGGTGCTGTGGCTTTGATAAAGCGTTTTACAGTGCACGGCTTCACATTTGCTTTAGCTAACTTAAGCTTGTTTTTCGACGTGTAAAGCCAGTTGAACTTTAGTGACTGTAATTAAATATCTTGTGTTGACTTTGCGAATGATAGGCTGTGATAGAACGTGTGAATTTCAAATAAACAGACATGTCTGGCGATTATTAAAACATGAATTTGATTTTGAAGTTTAGAGTATGTTGGTAATTTTGAATAAATACTCAAGTGCTCTCGGCAATAAATGTTTATAATAAAATAATTTCTATAAAAATATGTATATATCTGATTGTATTGTTAACTGAGTCATTATCAATGCAATAATAATTTAATATAATATATATACATATTTGTTTTAATCTTTATAAAGTAAATAACTTCAAAAAACATGTCTAGGTAGGTGGTTTGTCTTCTCGTTTACTTTACTTGGTCCAGAATAAAAAAAAAGTTGAACGCACGATCCGAATAACCGGACAGCAATCATAAAACTAATATATTTTCTTTACCGTACAGTTGCGTAATGGTTATACCAATTAAACTTGGTCGTATAAAGATAGCCCTATGAGCGACTTAGGTTATAACAATCTCTATGTCGGTGATGCAAGTCACAATTTTGATCGACGGCCCATACATTTGTAGGCCTAAAAATTCCAGGCACACTCTTCTATGTCGGCTCATTTTTATGATTGTTGGTCACGTGTCACAAGTGTATAACTAGCTAGGTTGGGTTGGATTTTCTTTTTGATATGACGCGGCGTTTGTGGGTTTGTTTGAACGAATTATATATTCAAGGAGGTTTCCTTACGCGGTGGGAAGATAGGATATGATAAATGCCAGAGCGAGGTTTTATCAATTTTTTTTAGATACCACTAAGGTGGCACACAAGCTTACGGCCCACATGATGGTAAGCAGTCACCGTAGCCTATAGCCGCTAGCAATACCAGGGGTATCACTCACGGGTTGCCAACCATGTTGTTGATGAGTACTCACTTTGCTAGCAGCATTACTACTAGCGTAGCGGCAACCTTACTCACCGCAGAAATACAACACTACATCAAAGTAAGTTATTTGACTGCGGTCTTCTGTAAGGTGGAGGTACAGTCCATAGTCAGGTGGCTCCAATTTTAATGGGAAATCCCACGGGATATCCCAGTTCGCCGCACCTCTCTTTTTATGCTCATGGTTTTTCAACTATAATACCATTATTACAGAAACAGCAGGCTTAGCCTGTAGCCATGCTTAATATCTATAATCGTTAACGCTAAAGAAAACAGAGAAATCTGGAAATAAAAACTTTTACGTTATTTCACATGGTCAACTTTTTAATTCCCAATCATTTCTTTCGTTTTCCATAGCGTTAAAGATTAAAGATAGTAAATATGGCTACAGGTAAAGTTAGCCACGTTTCGTTGCCACAGCAATGAAAAATATTTTTTTTTATGATTACACTGAAGCTCGTAAGCTACTGCCACTTAACAAAATAAAAATCTACAGGCAGAAATGCAAATGGTAATGCACTATATTGCCTATTTTATAGCCTATAATAAAAAAAATCTTTACCCACTTTACCATATGCTTTAGTTTTGACGACCCCACGTGATTTAAATCAAAAATATAATACGTTGTTCTCACTTTGATTGCTCTGTTAGGCTTTTTATATTGAAGGCTATAGTTCAACAATCTCCAAGGATAACGAGAAGATCACAAAGTAGGCTTCCCGGCTCCTTCCGCCGCGGCCAAAGGCTTTACGACGGTCCAAGATCCGTTATCGCGCATTTTGTGCTAAATTTTTACTTTTATTAGCCATAAACTACATTATTGCTATCTGCGTTTAGGCAATTTCTTACAAAATTGTAAGTTAAATTGGTCTAGGATATAGATAAATATAGAGTAGTGAGGTGAAGCTAGTTAGACATCCGTATCAGTACAGAACTAAATGTGAAGTATCGCTCCATCAAAAATATTTTTTTCTCGAGTTGGGGTCTATATTGCTACGAAACAATTAATATTTATCTACTCGGAAATGGACATAGATATATATAATTTTCTATTTGTACCATCCGGCCCTGCTTTGTTAATGCTAAGCAGCCTTTGTTTGTGAGGCACTTTAAGTCGTTGTAAATGTATATCTTTGGCGCACGTTCGTAATCTATCAAAAATCTGACAGTCAACCTGACAACAGGTATTTCCCAGGAATAGGCCCTTTGGTTTGCTCATTTAAGTTTATGCAAGTGATGATTCTGGTATATTGCAATCGCCAATAGGCTACACTCCGGCTACACTGATCACTTACCATTAGGTGGACCGTAAACCACAGATCAAATACAACTAAACTAATACTTGTTTAAACATCCGGCGTCTCTTCGCTGTTCACAAAGTTCCTACCTACTTTATTTGATCAGAGTCGTGCTCATAAAAAAAATTAAAATTTAATATTAATTTTGTGCCATATTGAGGGATTTGTGAATATCGTAAATGACTTTACCATTTTACTATTTTTTTAAAAATATCTTGCAGAGACAAGTATTTAATATTAATTGTAAGCAGGAGGAGCTCAAGATAAATATGAACAGTGAGATAAGGTCAATCCCCTCAAATAATACGAGTATCAAGTTATCACAGTGGAACAGGCAAGACTCAATTAATACAGCGGTGTCAGGAGTGGAGATTAGGGGCAAATTAATCATTCCTCAGCTAAGGTAAGTAAGGTTTCAACCAGTGGTACATTAATTTGGATTGTCTATTAGAAGATCACTGCATATTATGAAACAAAGTACCCAGTCGCATCCATCGGTCTTTCTGAGTGCAAAACTCAAAAATGCTAAACGTATTTTCTTACGGTTTTAATTAATAGACGGAGTGATTTGTGAGGAAAGTTTCAGTGTATAGTTCAATAAGGTTTTGTGTAAGGTGGCTGAAATATAAAGATGATTGTTGAAGATGTCAGCACAAAAACATGACAAAGGTATTTTTTTATACTACTAAGGTGGCACACAAGCATACAGCCTAGCATACGGCCTAGCAATACCAGGGGTATCACTAACGCGTTTCCAAACCTGTTGAAGATGATGTCTCACTGTGCTATTTGCATTACTACTAGCCCAGCGTATCCTCGTGGAGCACTGCCAACCTTACTCACCGCAGAAACACAACACTATATCAAAGTAGTGTTATGTGACTGCGGTCTTCTGTAAGGTGGAGGTACAGTCCCCACTCGGGCCTCCAATATTAATGCAAAAACCCCTCAAATCTCAATTCGCCCCACCTCACTTTAAATGTCATGAGTTTTAAGAAACAATCTTTAAAAACAGACTTAAACCACTTATGACAACAATAAACGCCTGTGATATTTTCTAATTATATCTGCGCTGAAAGTGCACATTATATAAAGTGCAATTTATCTATATCAAATAACGCAGCTGCAAACTTAAACAATTTGCATAATAACCAGCTGTGGCTTGCAGGAAATCCACGGAAGAATAAAACACATCTCATTGCATTAAATCAAAGTGCCTTATATGAGTTCAGGTTGTAAATACTTTGCAACGGTAGAGAAAAGAGAAGCGAGGATTTGTGGTCATAGTTCAATACGGCATTATTAAGCCTAATTTGAACACTTCAATAAATTGCTTAGACATTCCTACACAGCGCCATCCGGCAACTAAGCAAAGCTTGTACTAAGGAATAAATAAACATCGTTTAAGGAAGTTAATTAAATGGAAAAAAATATATTAAACCTAATCTATACACGTACTAATATTATAAAGAGGAAAGATTTGTATTTTTGTGTGTATTGAATAGGCTCCGAAACTACTGGACCGGTTTCAAAAATTCTTTCACCGTTAGAAAGCTACATCATCACTGAGTAACATAGGCTGTATATTATACTAGCCACCCGCCCCGGCTTCGCACGGGTAGACAAAATATTAAATAAAGAATAAGGTTTCCTAAGCTTCTTGAGTATATTGAGCCACGAGGCCATATTTTTTACGATATAATTTTACAAAAATATTTTTTACAATGTTTAATAATGTTAGTTATTATAGAAGTGATCTTCTAATTAGGCCCTACCGAGGCACTTTATGAAGGTCTAAACTGTCACATACACTATACAAATGGCACGCTAGAAGTGAGCCAATTAGCCTACCTGACTGACTGCCTGGCGCCTAAGCGCGGTGCCTCCGGTACCTTGGGGCATGAAATTTGTGTCTGCACATGTGACGTCTGCAGTTTCCGTCGAAAACTAAGCAGTCCCAGTTAAGCAAGCCCTCCCTAAAGCGTCGAGCTGATTAGGCAATAGCCCTACAGACGCGTCCCTTCATTACTCCCCGCCAAGATTTCCCGCAGGACGTGTTTCCAATTATCTGTCCCTTTTTTCATCACAAATTGAGTGTTTTTGCTCCATGTCCAAGTTGATTAACTGTTTCTTTAAGATTGTCCTAACGGCGGCCCCAGAAATGCGTCAGTTGTCGATAAAAATGATATGGGAAATGGGATGAAAAGATTTTAAATTCCATGCCACATTTTTTTATTTTACAAATGCATTTTTTATATTTATGATAAAACACATATCATCACCCCAAGTCCCTCACGTCCTTCCCTCCCATTTTACTCTTGAAAAGCAAACCTTGCTTCTTGTAATGAAATAGATATTCAAATTAATTGAAAAATACTAATTGCTGCCCGAGAGTGCATGCCAGGTATTTGGAATAATGTAATTAATTTTTGTGTATTTTTTAGCAATAATATAATATTTAATGTACATTATGTACGTAAGGTATTCTTATATATATATATATAAGTCACCAGAAAATTATGTTTCTGAAATCTCAAAAAACAAGTACTTAAGATCGTACCTGAATAAACCACAAATTACTGAAACAGAAAACTATGCAATAGCCAAGCAAAAATAACTTGAAGAGGCAAACCAGTGGTGGCACTCGACTTCAAGTGACCCTTTGCGCCGAAATTCAGGAAAATATACACTGCTATTTTATTGTATCTCTCAACTTGGACACTGTGGTAACGGGCTACTTACGATGGGCTGCGATTCAGGCCAGTATATTTTTGAGAAAAATTAGTTGGAATTTAATTACATTTATTTTAATTAAATTTATTTCTGCTTTTTAGGGTTCGTATGTACAAGGGTCCCTCGTTTCTAAACCTACGCTGTTTGTCTGACCTTTAAAGGGTTGTCTTCTGCACCGTAACAGAGAGACGGTTTAAATTTCCACACACATGTAACGTGTTTCTCTAACTGTTTTTTCTCTATAGTAAAACCAGCAACGCCTACCAAGCGTCAAATATGGTGTGATTGATCATACGCAATACAAACTTTAAACCAAAACGAAAATAATAAATCCGCCTAATTTTAAGTGGGACTGGCGCCTTGGTTCCAGGAATCAACTTAAGCAAACAAGCTTAGTGGTAATTACATTACACACACGTTGGCTGATTTTCATTCATTTTATTTTCAGCCTTATCAAGTGCTTATGTACACTCAGCTTGTTTTTGGAATTAATTATATTTTATTCTACAATTGTTTCGGCCCTAATAAGGCACTTATGAAGCTTTCTAACGGTGTAAGGAATTTGAAACCGGTCCAGTAGTTTCGGAGCCTATTCAATACAGACATACACACACACAAAACTACAAATCCCTCTTTATAATATATGTATAGATTGAAACGTGGGCGAAGTCGCGGGAAAAACAGCTAGTGTTAAATATAATTGGCTGGCGTAGCCTTCAAAGATAACAGAAGACCTCAACGTCTGAAATGAGTAAGTGATTTTGCAAAGCTTATCTTAATAACCAACTGGGCACCTTGTAATAAAAGATACCGTCCTACGAATCCATCATGACGTCATAAACTGTACGGTTTTACTGCTATTTTAGAATCCCCGCAGTTTTATATCTGGATCTAACTTTCATCCATTATAGTCGGCTGTTTTATCTAGATTTGGCGTTACATTATGACTATGATAAATATAATATAATTTTGTTCAATGATAAACGATTTTTATTTCGCGTAACAGTGCGTATGATGTTCGAGCATTATCACATAGCGCCATCTGGTCCCAAACTAAGCAAAGCTTGCATTTTACAGACAACGGATAGAATACTTTTATTACCCAAACACAAGGCAAAGACAAATGTCGAAAATGTATGAAATGGCATAGAATCAAACCTATGACCCTAGTCCAGCAGTCAACGGTTCTTTATTGACACAAAACAGATTAAACTATTTACAAAAACAATTTACAAAAACATATCTTAACCTACCTACTTAAAGAAAAAAGATCTGACCCAAACCGAAATCATGCGGTAGCGTGCCAAAGATGCTGGCAGCATTGCCACGCTGGATAGCAATGCTGATTCTCTTTGCGAGATATGTTCCAGCACGCCTGTCACGGGAGGGGGTAGCAGTTATGTTTACTAACCAGTATTGTCGAAATTAGACGTTATATATTTTAAAAATATATACATATATTAGCGAGTCTCTTGTGTTGTGCGGTAGGCGAAGAGAATTGAGCGTCTCATTTCATTTTATTCTATGTCGTCTATTAAGTAATTCACATTCATGTCTTCACACGTTTCCGCTAAATCTGGGCGCTCCATAATTTTCCAAATGAAAATGATAATAATGATATTGAGATACGTGGACAACGAGAAATGATGTTGTGAAGGATATTTTTTGTTAATTTTCTAGGTCAGAAAGTTCGTTTTCTTTTATTTTTAGTAAAATTTAAGAGTCTTCCCACGAGAGTCCCCGAAGAAGAGATGTTAAAACACCCACCAAAGTGCACACGTGACAGATGTTGAGTCCGTCACCGTCTTTTAGGCACTGCATACGTCCTTGAATTTCTTCTCAGACGTATGCACGTGCCTCGCGGTGTTTTCCTTCACTGTATAGCTTATGTGATTAGGCACTCCGCTTAACTCATTGGTACAGATCGGTGGGTTTTGTAATTGCGTCGTTATAATAGCAGGCATCGGTCCATACCACAAGGCCACCACGGATCATATTTATGGGATATTTACTTGTTTTATGAGTTATTTACTTGAGTTATGCTGCTAGCACAGTGAGTTCTCATCAACAAAAGGGGTTGGCAACGCGTTAGTGATATTCCTGGTATTGCTAGCGGCTATAGGCTACGGCGACTGCTTACCATCAGGTGGGACGTATGCTTGTGTGCCACCTTAGTGGTTAAAAAAGTCTTTGTCCGGCAAAGCACAGATTACTTACACGCATTACCTTTAGTAGAAATTCCAATAAAATGTCATCGTCGACAAGACACGTCTCAGTAGATACTGTTAGCAAGACAGAGATGAGTTTTCTTTTTATTAGCTACGTGCAGTCCATGCTAGGAATCCGTAATGTGGCCCCAAACCGAATTCGCTCCTCGAATAGGGCCCGCAACGCCGCAGAAGGGTTTTAACAAAAATGAATTAGACTGAAGTAGGGACGGGATTTCGTTTTTGCTCTCTGATTTATAAAGGATAATATGAAGATGCAAATTGTGACTGAATTTTAATGAGACATAAATAACTTGAAAGCCTTCGTGGCTCAGCGGTATTACGCATCGCTTGAGATTTTGAGGTTCTAGGTTTGAATCCCAGGTCAGGCTGAAGTATATAGACGCGCCTATTATTTTGGGAAAACTCTTTCGAGAAGACGTGAGGATAATTTGATTACTTAAATATCGATGACATTGTGTGCAAATATTATTTTTTTACATATTACAATTATTTTTTCATCAAGCCAGTTTTGTTTTCAATGTATAGTCAAGAAAATTAGGACTGAAATTTAAAACTGGAAGGAAAAACAGCAGAATTTATTAACGTTCCAGCTACACGAAGTGTTTTTATGAATTACACTAATGTCTGGAGGCCCGTCGTGCCTAGGTAATTGGGTTAATTCGAGCAAATTGTGCCTTCGGAATAATTCTAGGCTTTCGCAGGCCAGGAATGATATATGAAATAATTAGATTGCTGTTAATGGCAAAGGGAATGCTGTGAAATGCTCTTTAGACGTTGCATCATCATCTATTTAAGAGCTAGGCTCTTGTAGGTGGAGCAATCGCCAGGCCGTTCTATCTCTTGATACGACATAACGTTAGCCTTCGTCTTTATCTGTTGCAGGTAACTTATCCAAGGCCTTCCTCTGCCACGCTATCCTTCGATCTTTCCCTCTATGATATTTTGTATAAATGCGTCATGTCGTAGCAAATGGCCAATCATCTTTATACTCACGCTTATACTCATTTAATATAACTAAAACGAGACCACGAATTTACTTATTCACACGTACTATGTAAAATATAATATCATCACGCCTTCCCACAAGGGTACCCGAAGGGGTAGGCAGAGGTGCTACAACACCCACTTTCAACCACGTGCCAACGTGACTGATGGTGGGTCCATCGCCGTCTCTTAGGCACTACATACGTCCTTGAGTTTCTTCTCAGACGTATGCAGGTTTCCTCACGCTGTTTTCCTTCACGTACTATGTAACTATATACGTGTTAAGGGATCAAATGGGATATAATTTTGATCAACTTTATATACTTATGTCGTGTGTAACCATACAACACAAATATATCATACACACTTTGCAGCAATAGGTTTCAAAAATTGACCAAGTGACGAACCACGCATAGGATATGCTAAAAGATATATAAACCATTGTTAATAATTGTATTATGTATGTTGTACTAGCTTTTGCCTGTGGCTTCGCCCGCGTATTTCTAGGTAAATATAGCCTATGTCCTTCTCCAGTTTATAATCTATCTCATTGCAAATTTCATTACGATCCGTTCAGCCGATTAGTCGACAAAAGGTAGCAAACAAACAAACAACTTTTTCATGTATAATATTAGTAATATTATTAGATATACACAAAAAGCCAATGCGCTTTCATCGCATATTGAAAATGGGTTAATTGAAAATCTAACAGTACAATCACATGAATATGTTCATGTCGACAACATAATATGGCAAGCAGGTTTATGCATCGTCTACCAAGTGTCTGGCACCCGTAATATTACAAGCTTTGATTATTAGTATAACGCTGTGTGATAATATACTGTAGGGATTCTGCCATATTTATGTCTCGGGCAGTCGAAATCATTGAATATCAAACAGCAATCACATTTTGTTAAGTACGTCAATACTACTGTTTAAATATAGTGACATCCAGACAATTATCTTAACAGGAAGTTGCGGCTTAAAGTTATTCAAAACCAAATCACACAGCATCGTAGAAACAAAGCCGTCGAAGAGCATACAAGATTAAATCAAACACTACTCCATGGGATTAGATGGCGTGGATCTTCACGTTAAGTATTAACATGCATTATTGTTGACATAACTCTTCCGCTGAACTCGCAACTAATATACCAGTGCCGGCATTAAGGTCACTAACGCCCCGGGCAACAATATTGTGGCGCCCAGCTAAGGAAATCATTATCGAGTATACTTTTTTTGCTGATCCAATGTGAACTTTCATTCTCTTCGCATCGGTGTCCTCAATTCTGACGGTCGTGACCAACTCTGCGCCATCCGTTTCTGTCCGCTGCCTCGTGTAGTGCGCTGTAGAAGAGGGCATCCAGAGCGGTTTGAATTTGGTCCGTCTTTCCGAGTAGGGCTTCTGCCTCTTGGTCTTTTGCCCTCCACCTTGCCAGTGATCACTAGCCTTTCCAGATTGGTCCCGTCCCTTCTGAATTTATATTAGGTATCTAATTTTTTTAGCGTTACCCGGAGCCAAGGAAGACGGACGAAGAAAGTGTTCTTTTCACGGAGCTCATCTTTTTTCTCATATTGCCCCCCCCCCCAAAAGTTGGCGCCCGGGGCCATCGCCTCAACACTCACCCTCTAACGGCAGTACTGCAAAAGACGAAGCCTCAATCACGCACGTGTCACCAAGAGTACTTACTAACCCGAACGAGATCAAAAGCAAATTTTAGATGAGCACGGATGCTCACCAAATTGAGCGAACAATCTAAGACACTTAAGCAATACCAAAATCCAATTTAGGCTCATCACAACGACACGTGATTAATTTCCTCGAAACCCTTTTGATGTACCAGAATAGTCTTCGTAACGTGTCAACACGTGTGTGGTTTTGACGTGATAGTTTCCTTAAGTTCTGGCTAAATCAAGTTTGTTTCAATAGGCGTCTTCCGGATTTATAATCATGGTTTAGTTAATAGTACAAACATACGTACATCAGTACGAGTATAGAGCGCCATTTCATTTAAGTCACTGACATACCTATTTTGGTTCTTTTCTTTCTCTTCATACATGCCCGCCGGTTCCGAGTACTTGATTCTTCAGTAAGTCAGTTATCATCATTGTATAGACACGTTTTCTTATATTTATCATGGTATAATTATACGGTTCATATTGAAATACAATGTACAGATGATGCCGGACGAAAACTTTCTCATTTTTGATTTTTTTATTCATTTAAATGAAAATTGATAATTCAATGTAGGCACTAATGAATAACATCAAACCTACTACGGCTTGAAAATATATATTATTACAAATACCGAATTAATAATAATTATATATAATACGAATAAAATATAATATCTTGTCCGTGGAATCCGCCGTGTCATCTAATAATGAGCAAGGTATGTTACACCGCGGAAATAATAATAGCCCATAAAGTGGTGATGAAAAATGTTATGCATTAGAAAAATGCAAGTCAACGGTTTTCATTTAAAGACAAGGAAAGGGCCCGAGTAATACTAAGGGTTTACATTTCGAGGGCTCCCTTCAACTTATGGTTTGGTTTAAATATGGCTATGGACGTGAGCATCAACAGCCAAAATATTAAAAAGTACAATTTTGTAATTTATTTCATTCTTAATTGGTATTTCATTTTAATACTCACCACAATGTAGTGTATGTATTTTTGGGTACTTTTTAAAAGATAGAGCTATACGACGATTTATATTAAATCTTTATTATGTTGTTGCTTCACATAATAAGATTTTCGCTTTCAGTTCATCTCTTGCAACGGTTAGTAATAAAGACCTTTTAGGGTCTGGTGATTCAGGGATTTTGTTGCCTCGATAATGGAAGATAGCCTTAATCACATCTTTGGAAGAAACGACTGGCTCCGTATATTTTCTCATTGCCCTAAGTTTCTCTACGTGCAAACTTTGAAAACTTGGAGCATCATTCTAACAGCCAGAATGGTAATAATTTCAATTGACTTTTATTGATAGAAATTCGTCCCATAAAATATTATGGCGTATTCAAACTCAAATAAAATGTGTCCAGACTCTGTTCTGTTTCTTCAAAATGAATGAGTTGGTTCTGATGTGCCCTATAGAACAGTTCAAACACAAACTCAAAATCATCTATTTGAATATACTTTAGTAATTAATTTCAAATCGTTAGAATCTACCCCCCGATTAGGAGGGCCGGTGCTGAGAAGAATCCGGCAAGAAACTTATCAATTACTCTTTTTTCAAACAAACATATCATCACGCCAACTCCCTTACGTGGTTGGCAGAGAGTATAGAGCTCCATTTCACTCTTGACTTCCACACTCTCACAGCAAACATAAATCATTACCAATAAGGCTATCGAATAATACACGATGTATCTTTAGTTGTTTTTTAATATCCACTTGCCTCCAGTAGTCCCTAATATCCTGGGGTCCATATAAATCAATGCACTGACCGTACATCAATATATCGTCGATATATTCTAATAGGCGCTCTCAGAGGTATAATAAAAAGTGTCGAAAGCAGGGCCGTAACAACTTGGGTTCTTTCATAAATCATCAGTGAAAGGTTGAGCGAGGAAAGGTCGTGCCTATGAAGGCTTATCTTTCATGGATAGTGATTCCTCAAAGGATGGAAATGGGATTTGGCAATACGCTGAAGTTGTAGTGAGTTGCAATTATTTGTGTTTGAAATCTGATTTTCTATCAGAAAGTCGACTATAAAAATGTTCAATTCAATTAATTTCAATGAACATACCGACGTCATTTTGACATGATTTTTAATCAACAGAAGAAAAGATGGCGGTCTTTGTAATGGAAACCACATTTTTTTTCTTGCCAATAGAAAGAAAGAAAGAAAGAAAGAAAACATTTATTCATAACACCACAAACATATACGTAAGGAAGACAAGTGTAGAAGAAGAAATCAACAATTTAATATCGCGTATAAGGCTGGTTCTTATGTCATTAATTCGCGAGTACTGGTTTGTTTGTTGTTGAGTAATAAAGGCTAGCTGGAAAGAGGATATTCTTCTTAACTTCCAATATTTCACTAACAGATTGAGCGAATTGTGTTACACTTCCGATGTTGTTGTACATGCTAAAATACTTCGAATTATCCTTGTTTAAATCTATTCCAGATTTAAAGTTCTTAATTTAAATAAATTCTCTCCAAGACTGTAATTACCAGAAAAGCAATTAACATTATACTCGTAGCAGTGAAATAAATTGTTTTGGTTGTAAATTTGAAGCGAGCAACCGTATATTATGGCCCGTAACCAGATACAAGCGAAGTACCAGGGGCGTTGAGTTCCGGATCACAATAATGCCTTGCTGAGTCATTAAGAATTTAAGACCGAGTTCTATAAACTTCAAGTTTTAATTTTATTGTCCCTTTAGTACACGTCTAAATGAAGGAAGGAAACCCAGTGCACTTCTATGGAGGCATAAAATTTCCTTGTAATCTCAGAAATAACCCTTAATTTTTAGCACGATTCGGAACTGTCGCGACATTAAGGCTCAAGAATGGAATAAGGAATAATAATCAAAGTTTCCAGTACTCTAAGTTCCATAATGATATTATTATTGAAGTCGTTAAGAGATTGTCGCCTTAAGTGACTCCGTTTAGTAAGTTTTCCAACACTGCTTAAGAGTGTTATTGTTTGAAAAATTATTACACACAAATCAAGGCTATTTTCTCTAACTTTAATTACTTACATTTTTCACAGACTGGAGCTCTCGTGCTATGTGAGTGGGGATATTACCATTATCTATTAACTGACTGCTGTTCTAGGTATGGCGGGTGCGATCTCCACATTAAGCCAAATATTTTTGTGATAAATAATCGGTTTTTTTTTTTATACCACTACGGTGGCACACAAGCATACGGCCCACCTGATAGTAAGCAGTCACCGTAGCCTATAGCCGCATGCAATACCAGGGGTATCACTACGAGGTGCCAACCTCACTTTGCTAGCAGCAATACTACTAGCCCAGCGTATCCTCGTGGAGCACTGGCAACCTTACTTACCGCAAAAACACAACACTACATCAAGTAGTGTTATTTCACTGCGGTCTTCTGTAAGGCGGAGGTACAGTCCCCAGTCGGGCGGCTCCAATTTAAATGGGATAACCCACGGTCGTTCAGGTATCATAGGTATGTATTTCCTTTAAAAATAAGTGTCTACATACTACCAGTTGTCTGATGTCCATAGATTAGCTTGGAACCAGATGGCACTGTGTGGAAATGTCTGAAAATAATAATTAATTATTTGCTTGGTAGCTTATGTAAATTAGTATAAATACTCTTTGGAAAGCTTCTAAATGTATCTTAGTTTTGGACATATACGGTTTAGACTGAATAAATGTGTATCACGTCGGCTCATTAATAATATAATAATAATAATAATGCTTGGACATTATCACACAGCGTCATCTGGCCCCAAACTAAGCAAAGCATGTACTATGGGAACCAGTAGCTTATATAATACATAAATACTTTTGTTTTTATAAATACATACTTATAATACATACCAAATACCTAGACGCAAGTCAAACATATTTGTCACATAAATGTTTGCCCCGGCGGGAATCGAACCCGCGACCTCTAGCGTAGCAGTCAGGTGTACTAACCACTAGACCACCGGTCTTGTCATTACTAAAACAAGCGACCAACCAAAATATTTTCTCCACAATAGTCTCATCAAAAGACAGCAGATTTCTTTCTCTAAAAGAAAAACTTTCCAAACACAGGGCGAAGTTGCTGGAGGTGGGTCCTAATAAAAATAACCTAATAAGTTGTAGCTCTCGGCCGTCACGTCTGCACAGAACTTTGTAATAACTTCCAGGGCCGACAAAAAGGTCATTACAAAGCCCCTTGAAATTACAAAATATGATAAAATAACAGGCTCTCTTTTCAGTTGAGAAATTTCCACAAATTTAGGAGGAAAACTAATTTGGCGCGCAGAGGCGTTCGACTGAATAATAAGCTTAGACTGTGGGACATTTTGCAAGATATAAATAGATTGTAGATAGGTTGATTCCATTCAGTAATAAGATCATGAATTGGAAGACAGGACAACACTAAAGTTGGACAGACAAACGTGGTCGTCGTAGCCTTTGCCTAGCAGCATGCGTCAGGCAGATTGTTGCGCTTTACTCAAAATTATATACGTTCATGCGTCTGAAACAAAAAACTATACAGTAGTTAATAATAAACACATGAATTCAATGGAGAGACTATTATGTACGAATCCTTTTTAAAACCGAAGTTAAGCGATTCATTTTATTTATGTCAGATCATCACATCATTCCAAAAGGGTTTTAGAATTATGCCATCAGTCAACACCCACTTCTCACCGATGATATTTTACGTCCCAACGTGACCCGTGTGCCCTTCACCGTTATTAGGGAATATCTTTTTTTTTATACCACGAAGGTGGCACACAAGAATACGGCCCACCTGATGGTAAGCAGTCACCGTAGCCTATAGCCGCTAGCAATACCAGGGGTATCACTAACGGGGTGCCAACCATGTTGTTGATGAGGACTCACTGTACTATTAGCAGCAATACTACTAGCCCAGCGTATCCTCGTGGAGCACTGGCAACCTTACTTACCGCAGAAACACAACACTACATCAAGTAGTGTTATTTCTCTGCGGTCTTCTGTAAGGCGGAGGTACAGTCCCCAGTCGGGCGGCTCCAATTTAAATGGGATAACCCACGGGAAATCCCAAATCGCACTACCTCTCTTTTTTAAAGCTCATGGTGTGATTAATCACTGTACTTAAGCTCAGAAAAACTCATTGGTACAAGCCGGGATTCGAACCTGGGCCCATCAGATGACAGGCCGTTGCTTCGACCACAAGGCCACCACGGATTCAAAAAGCTTTACTTTAATTGACTTACTGATCAACAAAATCCCAAGAAAGAGCTACAGCGAAATGGGATCTCTCATGGGTCTTCCCATAAATTTTGAACATCCCGACTATTGATTGTACTTCCACATCACAGAAGAACGCAGTCAAATAACAGTACTTTGATGCAGTGTCGGTAAGTAAGCTTGCCAGAGCTGCACGAGGATGCTGTGCTGGTAGAAAGGATATACTGGTAGCACAGTGGATCATCATCAACAATAGGGTCTGCAACGCGTTAGTGATACTACTGTCATATGGCTAGCTAGGCTACGAAGACTGCTAACTATCAGATGGGCCGTACGTTTGCAGGAAAGCTTAGTAGAATACAAAATTCTAGAGCAGTTTATCAATTAATTCGTCCTGGGAATTGTACCCCGAACCTCGGCATACCATGGCAATACCGCTTATTTAAAAGTTATAATTTTTTTAGCTCTGTCTTGTTTATTCTACGAAATGAGTTTCCATAACGCTACGATTTTTTTTTTTTTTTTGTACATTTAATATCAAAAGTATCCCATCTGTGGAATTCAATCGTTAATGATTAATTTGGAATTGAAAAATTGTTTACAACTCCAAAATATATATTTTAATATCCTTTCCTGTAGCAACAGGTTAAAACAAATAAATAACATTTCGTGGTAAGAAATGCAAGCGAATAATTTTAACAAAATATTTGACAGCCTTGGGGAGGCTGAACACCCTTTTTTGCTTTTAAAATAATATGAATAAATTCCGCCCATTCTTCCTACTAATATTATAAATGAGAAAGTTTGTGAGTGTGGATGGATGAATGGATGGATGTTTGTTACTCTTTCACGCAAAACCTACTCAACGGATTTGGATGAAATTTGGAACACAGATAATTTATAGCCTGGATTAACACATAGGATACTATTTTATCTCGGGAAAATTTTTGATTCCTCTGAGAATCTAAGCTCAACGCGGACGTAGTCGCGGGCAGAAGCTAGTAATGTTATAAATGCGAAAGTAACTGTTTGCTACCTTTTCACGACTAAACGGCTGAACGGATTATAATAAAATTTGACAAGGAGATAGATTGTCATATCCTTTGGAAGTAAATAGGCTACTTTACACAAATGCAGAAGAAGTCGCGAGTAATAGCCAGTAATTTATAAGATGGCTATCATATACATAGTTCGTATAGTTATATTTACAACTTATATTAGTTGAAATACCTGTGTTGTAGTCAAAAAGCCAACATCCACACAAAACACAAACAATTTCAAATTAATATGTTGATTGAAAGCGTCTTTGATGTCAGTATTATTAAATTTAAATAAACAATGAAAAATATTTGTACAAGCATTTCAGTTGTCAACGTAAATGCCGAAGGCTACGGCCGAAGGTAATTAGTCACTGAAAAGTTCCATCAACATATTTATAACTAGCTGCGCTCGCGATTTCGTTCGCGTGAAATCGGATTTTGTTTACAATTTCATGGGTTTTTACGTTTAGTAGCCTCAGTTACGTAAGCTATTGGCCAGTGAAAGTCCCGTTCAAATCGGACTAGACGTTCGGATATTGTTAACAATTTCATAGTTTTTAATTGTAGCGCGGAACACTTATTTTTTTTCCAAATACTGATGCATTTTATTTAAGATCTAGCGCGGTAGATATACATTAAATATAGAACTAAACACTTTAAAAACTTAAAATAAACTAAACTAAAATGTACAAAACTTAAATACCTACACGTAAAATAAACGTCCCAAACCAGTCACGGGGAAGTGTACCAAGAAGGCTGGCGGCATTGTCACACTGTATTGCAAATACAATGCCTTTGGGTTTGATATTCGCCAGCCCTCTTGGTATTAGAGGCCTCGCATAATTTATTTAAGGTCTCCTTAAAAAACATATGAGCCTCTGCTCCCCACAGCCTAGCTTCGACTGCAAACGCCACAAAGATATACCCGTCCTTCAGAGATATATATATACGGCGCTTGAGGCACTCCTACCGAGCAGCTGCCGCGCCAGCCACCGCTGAAGTGTCCGGGGGGTGAGACGGCGCCGGAGTGTCGACGCAGGTAGCGTCCCACACAAAGGGCCGCCCCAGCCTTCAGGGCACCAACGTCAAACCATCGTCACGGACCAGACCACATGCTCCAAGAGATCAATTTTTCCTAAATAAAGTAGCCTTATTCATGCTCTATAGCATTAGCTACCTTCCAGTGAAATTTCAGTTTAAATCAGTCCAGCAGTTTGAATTTTGTTCATTTACAAGCAGACACTTCAACATTATTTATTTGTATAGATTTAAAAGTCCTCAGATATGAACCTTACGAAACGGGCACCGAAATATCTCGCTTAATGAGAGAAATTAATTTTCTACGCCATGTGTACAAGGTCTAAACGTCGATTAAGGTGTCACCGAACTTGAGAATTAATTAAAAGTTTACATAAATACATTTCTTGTAACTTGTCCTTTCCAAGTTTCTGAACGCTATTTAAATAACAATCATTTTTAACGGTTCATTAAGTTCTGGGACATTCTATTTTTGATTTTTTTCCAAGTTAACTAACTACCTATCTGTTTGCAACAATATATTCGTGCATTATCACATTTAACAGGAATATAATGTATTCAGATATTCACTGAAGTTACACAAATCTTGCACCATTATTAGTTCTAGACGTAAACAAATAAATCTTGTATTGAAACCATAGATATATTAACAGACTGCGCTGCTTCAAACATTAACCCTTGTAATGAAAAACAGTTACTTCGTGCGAATAAAAAAATAAGTGAACACTTACGTAGTCTAAATTGAAACGGCTACCAGCCCAGCGGGCATATTTTAAAATGTTCATCAACTTCATTTAATTACAAACGGGCTGCAGGGTGGACTTAGGTAGGCAATCTAAATGTTAATTTGGTGTCACTTTAATATTGTGATAATTTAAACAGAAAAATATAAATACCTACTAGTAGGAGTATAAATTTTTCCTTTAGTCCCTCCAGGAGTATGTTCATTCAGTCCGGTACTACGTGACCTTGATTTTATCTTATTTTGCAAAGTTTGTGATCTTCCAACATATGAAAATAATGGCTAGCGTTACCCGTGAATATTATATGAAAGGAGGTAAACATTTTTTGTCAGTGCCGGTAGCACGAACATTGTCGACAACGTATTCGAAAACGTAACACGCGAAATGTCAAAATTGTCATACTAATGTTTTAGTTCCACTTTTCACCGCCGCAGCGCTGTTCATTTTCCGATACAAAAATAGTCGGAAGCGACAATGTTCCTGCTACCGGCACAGAAATCTTTAGGACTCTAGTTCTAAGAAAAGTATCTGTGTGCCAAAGGGCATCATACATGTTGGTCACACTGTGAAAGTACCGGCCATTTACCGCATTTTTTTAATATTCTATTCTTCGTCTTAAAAAATTTACTGTAGCACCAAACCTGTAGGACCATTGTAGTAAATTTTATTTGAATTCGTAAATCTAAATTTTCATATTTTTTTGTTGAAAATAGGAATTCAAAATAACCAAAACAAATTAAATGTCCTGTAATGTCCAACTTTGGTGCCATAGTAATAAATGCCCACACAGACAAGCTCAAACAGAATATACAAAAAAAAAACGTTGGCCGGCTCTTTTAGATTTGGACCAAATCTATGAAACATGGATGATGTCCTTTCAATAAAATCCGATTTTGGCGTACCTGTGAAATAAACAAACAAACAAACACATATCAAAACATTCGCATTTTTAATACGAGTATGATTATCTATAATAGTAAGCTAGCAATTTTTCCAGAATTTCAGCTGTTAAGCATTTTAATATTTAAACCTGTCCGTGCATTAGCATTACACCCAATTGTTTGAAACTATTTAATTGAATCAACAGATCGCTTTCTTTTTAATTTGTACCTGAACTGTACTTGAGCGAAAATTATAGCTGAAGTGCCCAAGTATTGTAGTTTCAATTTGTTATACAAACTTGCAATCCCTGCGTACCATAGGCTAAGATTCAGTATAAGACAAAATCAAAATATTATTTATTCAGTTTAGGTCCTAATAAGGCACTTATGAAGGTCTAAATTACCACCGGTGCAAATAAAAACCAGCTGAGAGGAACCGGCAAGAAACTCAGTGCTCTGTCTTTTTTTCATGTAACAATCATGATATAACGACGCTTAGAAAAGTCAAATATCACGAACGCCGCAATGAAACGCACTGCGTTGGCTGTGTAACACGGTTTGTTTCAGATGAGTGAGCGAGACAGAGTACTAGCGAGAGAATACGCAATATGTTTCTACATTTATCAACGTGTGCTTTTTTGCTTTTTTAAGGCTCCCTTTTTCATACCAAGAGTTTATCTTCGATGGCAGATTGAATTCGGATTCTAATCCATCAGTAAATCTAAACATATTAAACAGAGATGCTCAAAAAGTGATTAAAAAATATATTTATATCGTCTTGGTAAATTCTCAGTGCATTGCAGTATGATTGTATTGTTGATGTAATCTGTGATACTAATTTACATCACTTTATAAAAATGCTACGTCACAAAAATCTTGAAAGTTCTCTTAAAAGTTCAACATAAGCTCAGAAAAGTTTAAGCTTTTAGGTGCACTTAAGGGTCGCGTTATTGTATTTTCAGTGATTATTCTGGTCTCAGACATAATTCACGGTAATTGGTCTAGTTTAGAAATTAAATTTTGGTTCGTATATATTATCAAGAGATTTATTGCTTTATTCTTGGAATAGCGATTAATTATTCTTTGTGAATTCATTTGCACACCTAGCTTGAAATATTATGTATACATATGCTTGAGTAATAAGCAAAAAATATATACATCGCGATTGTGAGTGGAAGAAGAAGACGTGGAAGGACAAGAGCGTCTATATCAATAAAGCAATTATTAAACATATTTTTTATACCGCGCATGCGTACGGCCCACCTAGCAGTAAGCAGTCACCGTACCCTATAGTCGCTAGCAATACCAGGGGTATCACTAACGCGTTGCGAACCCTGTTGTTGATGAGGACTTACTGTGCTGGCAGAATTACTACTAGCGTATCCTCGTGGAGCACTTGCAACCTTACTAACCGAAGAAACACAACTCTACATCAAAGTAGGTTATATTTGACTGCGGTTTTCAGTAGACGTACAACCCCCAGCCGAGCGCCCCAATTGGATTAGGGCACAATTTTGAAGGGAAAAAATAAGTCTTCAAGAAGTCTATAAATAATAAATGCCCGCGTATTAAATTCTTAGTTTTCATATTCTAGTGAATAAAACAAAGCAAAGGCTAAGAGTCTAGCTTGTCTAAAATACATCACTCATGTTTCAACCAATCAGCTGTCTGAACTCGATGCTCTAAATCCCTGGAGGGGATACCTTGAGTGCTTTCAATACACGATATTATATTCAATACAGGTACATTAACTTGGTATATTGAACCTACAATTTTGTTATAGTACATTAAACTTATATTTTAAGAGAGGTAGGGCGATTTGGGATATCCCGTGGGTTATCCCATTTAAATTGGAGCCACCCGACTGAGGACTGTTCCTCCGCCTTACAGAAGACCGCAGTGAAATGACACTACTTGATGTAGTGTTGTGTTTCTGCGGTAAGTAAGGTTGCCAGTGCTCCACGAGGATACGCTGAACTAGTAATATTGCTGCTAGCACAGTGAGTCCTCATCAACAACATGGTTGGCACCCCGTTAGTGATACCCCTGGTATTGCTACGGGCTATAGGCTACGGTGACTGCTTACCATCAGGTGGGTCGTATGCTTGTGTGCCATCTGTGGTTTAAAAAAAATGTTATCTTCAAACTTTTTTATGTAAATAAACATTACATTATGACCACTGACGTAGGAATAACAAGTTTTTTTATATGTTTATTGTAAGAAATTAACCCGGACAAAGCTGAATAAATCACCCAGACTCGATGTAATATCGCTAATAAATAAAAATGGCACTTTAAGCACATCAGACAGCCAGACTCGATAAATGTCCGAAACTGGGTCATTACATTAGTCATCATGGTAAGCTAGTGATGAATCACTGATTAGTATTAGCACGTATGATTTGCGAAAAAGTATTCGTATCGTTAACGTAAATATTTCCACGGTTATCTGTGTTTGTTTATTTATGTCTGGAATTATAATAATGCTTGGACATTATCACACAGCGCCAACTGGCCCCAAACTAAGCAAAGCTTGTACTATGGGAGTCAGCAGCCGATATAATACTTATATATTATTTTTTTTCGTAAATACATACTTATAATACATACCAAACGCCCAGACGCCAGACAAACATATTTGTCACAAAAATGTTTGCCCTGGCGGGAATCGAACCCACCTCTAGCGTAGCAGTCAGGTGTACTAACCACTAGACCAGCGGTCTCGTCAAAGAAAATTATGATAAAAAACATCATAAGTAACGCAACAACGATACCTATGCGATACGCAAGAACATACGCTACGAGGTTTAGTTCCTTTTACGCCCGATAGGGGTTTTGTATTAAAATGCCGGTCATGCATAAACAACAGGTAACTATGGAAATGGTTACGAACCCTTTTTCACAAGTCATAGGTGCTTGGGCTTCAGATATGGTGTCGAGTAACGATTAATTCCCCACATTATCGAGATATATGGCAATTCTAACGTATCTACGGACTAAGGAAAGTGTAGGCATAAGTCGCTCTAACTCCTTAACTTTAAGTGTATTCAGTCATAAACGAGCTATAAACTTATTTGTCTATGCCTTGTCTAGACTACACAAAACGTTCTTACTTATACGTGAGGCAATTAGGCCAATTAATTGAGGTAAACAAGACATAATAATAATATATCTTCACGCCTTTCCCACAAGGGTCCCCGAAGGGGAAGGAAGAGGTGCTAAAACATCCACTTTCCACCGAAGATAATTTGGAGTGACAGATGGTGAATCCATCACCGTCTCTTAGGCACTACATACATCCCTGAATTTCTTTTCAGAGGTATGCAGGTTTCATCACGATATTTTCCTTCACCGTAAAGCTCGTGGTGTGACTAATAACTGCACTTAAGTTAGAAAAACTCATTGGTACAGATCAGTGGGATTCGAAAATGCGTCGCTAGAATAGCGGGAAACGCTTCTGAATACCACAAGGCCACCACTGCTCTCATTACTAGAAGCAAGACATTATTTTTCTATATGAATCGGTATTTGTTCACAATGTCTTAAATATAATTTTCTTGCACGGAAACCTATGAAATCCCCGCCATATGCCTACCTACTTTCATAGGCATTAACTAAAGAGCTGTAAGGACGTTACAAACAGAGAATTAAATTTTATTTATTTAAATGGATAGGTATAAATTTTGAATGTTTCCATCTTGCATATGCCGCTTTAACGTTTTTTGATAGGCCGATGCCACAAAATTAATCGTTAAAAGGCGTTAAAATATAAATTATTAATTAACAGTAGGCAATTCTATAACCTGTGCACTCTCACGTCACCTCTGACTTTGAAAACTTTATTTCTTATTATGACTCAAATCATGATTAAAACACTTAAGCAGCATTTACCCGGTCGTTGACCTCGGAGGCTATATAAGCTTAATACCCTCCAAGTTGAAAAGCACCTGCCAATATTTATTTCATAAATGTGTCCATTATATTGACGATGGCTTGTCGCCGGACCTTATTTTCTCATTGATTGGCAACCGTTGGCAAAGAAATCACTGTTGTTAGTTTAATAAATAAACCAGCTTGGATTTACTATACTCTCTTTTAAAAGAGAGGTAGGACGAAATGGGATCTCCCGCGGGTTTTCCCATTAATATTAGAGCCGCCCGACTGGGGAATAAGACTAAATATTCTATATCTAAGTTTACTTACAATATTAATTATACATACAATATTAAAATTAAATGACTAAGTTATTAAAATAAGCCCAAGGACACCACTGCAAAGGTTGCATTACAAAACTATAAAAAATATAAAATTAAAGGGAGCTCCCCTACTAGAAACGTATGTTTTTTTGCTCGATCGAACATGTAGACGCAAGAAATGCTCACAGGTAGTATATATATAGCAATATTCGCAAAAAAAGAGCGAATATAGCTGAAATAGAATATATCTTTTAGTACGGAACACTCGGACCCTCCGATTCGCACTTGGCCGATTTTTTTAGAAACTGTAATGTTAACGTTTGTTCGAACACATTCTCTATTTAAACGCTTTTAGTTTTATGCGCCGACAATTTCCCAAACGACAAATCGACGCTTTCAGCCAGTTCGAAATTTAAAACGGCATACATTTAAAAACTCTACTTTTATTACTCAAAGCAGCCAGTAATCATATTTTCGTTAAAGCAAGTCTAAGAGTGGGTGGGAGCCAGAATCAAATTGGAGACAGCTTCGCAGAACTTACGTAAAGACGGAGTATAAAAAGATTTTATGGTCTATGAATGCTGCAACAGATAGAGTCGGCTGGAAGGGATCGAATATGATTTACTATAGCATGTTTCTAGTGCATGTCATAAGATGGGGCGGGTGAAATTTATTAAGCTATTGCATAGCTTTTATCGCGGGCCTTGAGCGTGGGGACCGAATCCAGAAATTCCGTAACGAAAAAACCTAACACCCCCCACTCCGCCAGCTATCGATAAATACCAGAACTTTTAATGACTTTTTGAAATATCACGCTTGTCTCTTTAGTCCGCCTTTAGGTGGCATTGGTTGTATTGGAAAACTACCGTAATCAGCTGTTTGTGAGAAAGTATTTAAGTATATAAAAAAATACTGCATTAATAAAATAATTATAATTGCATAAGTTGATAAAAAATGCTATGCAATAGCTTTACCGCGGCAGTCTCCGAGTGCCACACCTATTTTTTTATTTCACTTGTAGATAATTTACACTTTTCAAAATTTACACAATTCAAAATACTAGGGCAGTAAGGATTGATTCTATAAGTTTTTTTTTTTATATATACGTATAAGGGGAAAACCCTGAAATAACATCTATCCCCGTATAACTAGGCTATAAATTTTTGCGTGAGTAAAGCCGCGGGCAGAAGCTATTTAATTAATACTAGTGAAAGGACGATATTTTGCGACAAAATCGCCTAAAAATTGTTTTTATACAAATAGATTTTAAATGTCAGATAATAGTCAACTATGTAACAATCTAGACGAGTTGGATCAAAATAACGCTAAGGCAATGCGCGATGGCGATGCGTATTTGCATACTTGGCGGAGTTTTCGACCGAAGCTTGTGCCTTAGACCACACGCCAACCCTTTACAATTCGCTCGCTGAGATCTGTGGCATTTTATTACGCCCTCCGGATAGAAAACAAGGAGATCCACAATTCTCATCCTATTATATTCTTGGTATGCTGATGAATGAAATATTGCACGATAACAGATATATTGCATTTAGGAAATCACTCCCAGACACACACACTGTACAGTGATACTAAATAGAAGCTTGTAACAAAAGAGGCAGTCATTAGGAATGCCGACAGAAGCCGAAACCTTAAAGTTTTGAAACAACAGCATGTCGCATGTAGCATTTCGGTAAACCGAAATTGCGCAACGCGGCTGTAGAAGGGTTTTCTTCTAAATAACGATAGAGCGTAAAATATAAAAAATCTAGCTTCTGCCCGTGACTACGTCCGCGTGGACCTTAGAATCTCAGAGGAACCTAAAATTTTCCCGAGGTAAAAAGTATCCTATGTGTTAATCCAGGTTGTAAATTATCTGTGTTCCAAATTACATCCAAATCCGTTGAGTAGGTTTTGCTTGAAAGAGTAACAGACATCCATCCATCCAACCAACCATCCATCCATCCAGACTGACAAACTTTCGCATTTATAATATTAGTAGGATGTAATAGAACCAGTAGAAGAAATATATTAAGCAAAGTGCTTCTAACTAATAAAGGATGAACAATATTCCAATCGAAATTCTTATGAAATAAAATTCAAAAATTATAAGGTCGTATTTAGTCCTAACGATTTACGCTAATGGAATCTTCCAAGTAATGGCATCAACCATTAACTCTATAGAAATATTATGTTAATACTTAATTTTAAACATTCTGGTAAGATCATCGGACAATAGCACATTACAGCAGAGCGCACAATATTTTAATATTAAAATTAAATTAAAGTACTGAAACTCCACTTGATTTTTTTAAGTTGGAAAGAAAATTGAAATGCGAATGCTAAAATTGTTGTTAAGTTAAAATGTATTTTGCTAAAACATTTTAAATTATCCGAAAGCGTCGCGTAAAATGTTTTAGCTCTGCGTATATTTTTTGAATTCTCATTGTTTACTTACGATAAGCTGGCTTCGCACTTGTAGCAGTTTAAGTTTTTTTTGTCATGGTGTGTATCGTTGCGTCGCATACTGTTTTAGGGTCTGTTGGGCCGTAAAAGGTGGACAGTAGCATTTTTCACAGAACGTGCATTTCTATTTCCGCTGTAGCTACAAATATTTAAAATAATCCTACATAATATTATAAATCCGGAAGTTTGTGAGTAGGGTAGATGTTTGTTAGGTAATCTTTCACTCAAAAACTACTCAACAAATTTAGAGGAAATTTGGAACACAGATAACGCGGTCGTACTCGCGGGCAGAAGCTAGTAAGTAAATAACAATTATTAGAGGGCTCCCCTGCTAGCAAGGTGACTTTTTTACTTTTTTGCTCGATCTTAATAATGGGACCCTTAAAATGCTCACAGTTTGTATTACTATATTTACTAAAAACAGAGCGCATATACTATTACAAACTTATTATTTGCGGTTGGCACAATAGCCGTGCCTAAGATCGAACGGCAAAGTTGAGTTTTAGCACGGTACCGTCGGTGCGAGAGTCCAGCTCGTACTTGTCAATTTTAGGGTTCCGTACCCGATGGATAATCAACGGAACCTTCTTACTAAAACTCCGCTGTCTATTCGTCCATCCGTCCGTCCGTTTGTTTTATTTTTATTTGCAGTTGGTATAATAGCCGTGTCTAGGGATCGAACGGCAAAGTGAATTATGTTATTTAACCTAGTCTATCTGTCTATCTTGAAAGATAGACAGATAGACTACGGTCCAACTCGTATTTGACCGATGTTGTAAGATTCAGTCTAGTTTTGTGAAGTCTCAGACTGGTAATACGCATGAGACTGCAATGACCAATGAATCCACACTGAAAATCAGTTCGCTCATTAGCCAAAGCTAATATGCAGACAATTTAATCGGAACACAGTCAATAATTGCGGAGCTGCGATGCCGCACTGATGCATCAATTTGGTGCGCAAACAATTCGTTTACGTTGTAACCGTGTGCCCAAATCCCTTGTGGGTTATTTTCGGGCTAATAATAAAATGTGCTGAGCTTACTACACTTACGCTACACTACATTTTTTAATGCGGACGAAGTCGCGGGCAGAAGCTAGATTAATTATTATAAGTGCTCGTTATAGATTTTTTATATAATTAGTTACATTGATTTACTAAGCTCGTTAGTCTGATTTATCAAAACTAGTTCAGTAACTCGCATTTGTTACTAATTTGGAATTTGGAACTGCTCCACGAGGATACGCTGAGCTAGTAGTATTGCTGCTAGCACAGTGAGTCCTCATCAACAACATGGTTGGCACTCCGTTTGTGATACCCCTGGTATTGCTAGCGGCTATAGGCTACGGTGACTGCTTACCATCAGGTGGGCCGTATGCTTGTGTGCCACTTTAGTGGTATAAAAAAAAAAGAATTAGTTACATTCAGAATGAACAAATGCGATTTTTTCGGACCAATTAGTAACTTTTTATATACCTATTTAATTATTACCAATCAAAAGTTATACGAAGGATAACCAATTTTGATGATTGCAGGCCCATTGCTTTTCGCGCAGGATATGGAGTAAAGCTATGCTGGTAAAGTAGAAATCATTCAAGTGGTAAGATTTATTTAGTTAGCGTTTAGGTCGTTGTGTCTCCAATGTTTTGCGTGAGGTATGTCATATGATATGGAATGAGAGATGGTGCCTGCTTGACGGTATATAAAACTCAGAACTAGCTATAAATTACAATATCTCCATATACAATATTTGGAGCGAAACAGTTTGTTCCTTGTTAAAACGGGCGGGAGCCAGAGAGTCGTCAAACATAATAGGTAAAATTAAAATTACATTCTACGATTTTTTCTATACTAATACTAAAGGTTGCTACAGCTTTCGTAGTGACAATTTTATTAAGCTTGCTACCCACGGCTGGCATCGCGATCGTGCAAAGCCACAACTTAATATAAGCATTGAAGCAGATGAAGAATTTATTTGCAGTAGAATTAAGTCTATTGATCGATCTATTGATCAAATGCGATAATATTCCTCAATTTGGTGCGCAAACAATTCGTTTACGTTGTAACCGTGTGCCCAAATCCCTTGTGGGTTAATGTCAGAATGTTTCTGCAAAATTGAGGAATATTATCGCATTTGATCAATAGATCGATCAATAGACTTAATTCTACTGCAAATAAATTCTTCATCTGCTTCAATGCTTATATTAAGTTGTGGCTTTGCACGATCGCGATGCCAGCCGTGGGTAGCAAGCTTAATAAAATTGTCACTACGAAAGCTGTAGCAACCTTTAGTATTAGTATAGAAAAAATCGTAGAATGTAATTGTAATTTTACCTATTATCCTAGAGCAGAGTAAATGTTTGACGACTCTCTGGCTCCCGCCCGTTTTAACAAGGAACAAACTGTTTCGCTCCAAATATTGTATATGGAGATATTGTAATTTATAGCTAGTTTTGAGTTTTATATACCGTCAAGCAGGCACCATCTCTCATTCCATATCATATTACATACCTCACGCAAAACATTGGAGACCCAAACGACCTAAACGCTAACTAAATAAATCTTACCACTTGAATGATTTCTACTTTACCAGCATAGCTTTACTCCATATCCTGCGCGAAAAGCAATGGGCCTGCAATCATCAAAATTGGTTATCCTTCGTATAACTTTTGATTGGTAATAATTAAATAGGTATATAAAAAGTTACTAATTGGTCCGAAAAAATCGCATTTGTTCATTCTGAATGTTACTAATTCTTTTTTTTTTATACCACTAAAGTGGCACACAAGCATACGGCCCACCTGATGGTAAGCAGTCACCGTAGCCTATAGCCGCTAGCAATACCAGGGGTATCACAAACGGGGTGCCAACCATGTTGTTGATGAGGACTCACTGTGCTAGCAGCAATACTACTAGCTCAGCGTATCCTCGTGGAGCAGTTCCAAATTCCAAATTAGTAACAAATGCGAGTTACTGAACTAGTTTTGATAAATCAGACTAACGAGCTTAGTAAATCAATGTAACTAATTATATAAAAAATCTATAACGAGCACTTATAATAATTAATCTAGCTTCTGCCCGCGACTTCGTCCGCATTAAAAAATGTAGTGTAGCGTAAGTGTAGTAAGCTCAGCACATTTTATTATTAGCCCGAAAATGTCTTGTCATGTATTTAAATCGGCTTTACATATCAAGTTATTAAAATATCTGTAAGACCTATTTTTCAATTAACACTTATTTTATAGTTAGAATGATGAAAGCGCCTAGTGCATGCTTAATAGCAACACTGAATTCTCAGACTTCAACTTATGCGCAGTTGCAATAAACAGATAACAGTTTCATTGATGATCCAGCTCGTCAAGAGCTAATAACCAAAAACACAAAGAGTAGATACAATTAGTACATGACTAATTTGGTCTTGGCTATTTATATAGATATTTGATTTGATTGGTCTCAATCAGTCAGAGTAATATTTCAGGCTCAAATTAACGTTTCAATCTAGGACGTTCCAATAAAAGCTAATTGATGACAAATTGACAATATTGTCACTTAGTTAATGCATGTAGTGGGTAGTCTGTAATAGATCAAAAGATGCTTCTTCACGTCATCCAAAAAGGGCCCCCCACGAAGTAGACAGAACTGTCTCAATTCACTTTCCACCGAAGATAATTTGGTGCCAACGTGACCGAAGTTGAGTTTTTTGCCGTCTCTTAGGCACTATACTACATACGTTCTTGAATTTCTCAGACGTATGCAGGTTTCCTCACTGTTTTCAGGCTGTAATATTATGGCGATCTTACTTCTTACCAACTTAATAAAATGTTGCATGGAGTTATAGATAACATAGAGAGTCCCGAGCGAAACCCAGCACTAAAGAGAACATAATTCAATCTTTGGTTTGTTCTGAATATTATAGCAAATTCGTAAGATGAAAGTATTACTTGGGATTTTGGTGTAGGCGTTTATGTTAATGACTGAGAGAGTAATTGCGGTCTTCTGTCTACAAATACAGCCTATTTTGTCTCCGACCCAGCTACGACCTTACAATGTTAACGTAAAACAAATGAAGGGTTTACACTGAAAGGCCGACTCGTTCAAGCAAACAGCAAAATAACAATATAATTTACAATCCGTAATTAATTTATCAAAGGTTGAAATCATTTAATTTGTAGTGATTTATCTCCGTCGGAGGCCTTACTGATTTCAGGGCGTTTCGAAATAAGACCGTGCTCAAAACCGACTTTCATCTTTTATAGGCTTTAAATCGTAAAATCAGTTAACAATAATTATTTATACAGACAGTGTGTTTTGTGGCTTTACTTATTGTCAACTGCAAGAACTATTATTATTCTTAATTGATAGTGGTACAGAGAAAATATGTCTGTATAACTCTACTGCTTAAATAAATATCGTAAGAAAATCTGAAATAATAGAGTATAACACGTTTTTAGGAATGTAATTGCATTTTTTTATCGGGCAACACACACCTTATTTATTAATCGAGTATTTGTTTTAATTGCAAAAGAAGCTCTGACAGCATTTCAAAATAAACATTTGTGTGTGAAAGCTAAGGGATATTCTCCATTGTATTATCATAAATAGTTTAAAGTTTCATAATAGTCCTGAAACACTAACTCAATAACCACAATAGGTACGCAAAGTTTCGATAACATTTAGATCGAGGCGATAGTTTATCGGTTTCTGGAAAGTTCGGTTTTGCGGTTTTTGCCGCAATGCAATACAAGTCTGCAGTTTGCACCCAATCCCCGGGAACTTTCACTGACGCCCGCCCGTTGCTAACTGGTACTGATTATCTATACAAAAATACATTGTATAATATAATCATTGTATAAGCGGTGTAATATTTTACTAAAATGTTTACTCTGTTGAAACGCATCAACATTATCTTTTTTGCCTAGCAAGAGTATATAAGCAGTCTCCGTAGCGTAGATCCGCTAGCAATACCGTACCTAAAGTTAAGTATCTACTTAACTTTAGGTACGGTATTGCTAATTGTAAAATCAAAAACCAATAATCACTTATTCAGTTTAGGCCCTAATAAGGCACTTATGAAGGTCTTAATTATCACTGGTTCGGAAAAAAAAGCCACCTGAGAACAATTCTGAATACTGTACTAGCACTAAATTACAAATGGCTTACTTCAATCATACACACCGATTCATCTAAAACGGTTCAAATCCCGGCTTGTACCAATTCATTTTTCTAAGCTTAAGTACGGTGATTAAACACCATGAGCTAAAAAAAGAGAGGTAGGGCAAATTGGGATCTCCCGTGGGTATTCCCATTAACATAGGAGCCGCCCAGTCCCCAGGGACTGTACCTTCACCTTACAGAAGACCGCAGTTAAAAACACTACTTCGATGAAGTGTTGTGTTTCAGCGGTGAGTAAGGTTGCCAGTGCTCCACGGGGATACGCTGGGCTAGTAGCTGACTCCTCATCTGTAACAGGGTTGGCAACTTGTTAGTGATATCCCTGGTATTGCTAACGGCTATAGGCTACGGTGACTGCTTACCATCAGATGGGCCACATTAGCGGTATCAAAAAAAAGATTAAAAGAAATGTTTTATGCAATAAAGTTCCTTAGCACATTTTAACTTCACGTTTAGGTGCCTTACTATCATTAGTTTATGAATGGATCTAACAAGACCGTTCCACATAAACCTTTGCTTAGCAATAACCGTACAGTGAGTAGTATTGCCCATGTGTAATGCAACGTATCTGTCTTTACAGAGGCTGTGATGGGATGCAGTTAACGGCCGCTACAGCTGCGGTGAGTGCCCATTGATTTACGTTATTGAGAAACTTTATTTAGATTAGGATTATGCTATTTATGATGGATTATGCAATTAACGATGGATTATGCCATTTATGATGGATTACGCAATTTATTATGGATTATGCAATTAACGATGGATTATACCATTTATGATGGATTATGCAATTAATGATGGATTATGCCATTTATGATGGATTATGCCATTTATGATGATTGTGCCAGCGGTCCGGTTATCGAACGACTAGCACTATTGTATTGCCCGGTTACTGAGTCACTTGACAGTCCATAGGGCTGTTGCTAGTCGTCCGCAATAAGAATGACTAAATATGGAAGTTTCGAAGAACACACAGGCATAGCTAGTAACATAATCTCTTTTATTAAAACAACAATTTTTGACGTTTGTTAGTGGAAACAAACATGACTAATTCAAATAGTCTGTACGGTGAGTGGGCCCGTTTTATAACCTGGTTGTAGAGCACATTTCGACGTCTGAATTTCAGTGGGAAGCTATTATTTACATTAAGACCGCGTTTTGTATGTACTACTCGAGGCAGAAGGCTGTTTTGATAGCAATTTTTTTTATACCACTAAGATGGTAAATAAGCGTACGGCCCACCTGATGGTAAAAAGTCACCGTAGCCTGTAGCTGCTAGCAATACCAGGGGTATCAATAACGGGTTGCCAACCGCGTTGTTGATGAGGACTCACTGTGCTAGCAGCATTACTACTAGCCCAGCGTGTTCTCGTGGAGTAGCGGCAACCTTACTCACCGCAGAAACACAACTCTAAATCAAAGTAGTGTTATTTGACTGCGATCTTCTGTAAGGCGGAGGTACAGTCCCGGCCGTATGCCATTCTACATTTAAAATAATAGCACATTTTAGTCTTTGTTTAATAAGAAAAGAATGTTCGATGTCTGCTTGAATTTCGTATTCAAAGGTAATGCACATTCGAATGGTCTCTGTTCCTTTTTTTATCTAAGTTAACGGTTAATTTTAAATTGTGAAAATGGAACACGCTTTGTTTATTCCATTTTATATTTTAATTGAACCTACAAACAGTGTATTTACATTCTCTGATCTGACGAGACCGCTGGTCTAGTGGTTAGTACACCTGACTGCTACGCCAGAGGTCGCGGGTTCGATTCCCGCCGGGGCAAACATTTATGTGACAAATGTGTTTGTTTTGCGTCTGGGTGTTTGGTATGTATTATAAGCATGTATTTACAAAAAAAAAAGTATATAAGTATTATATCAGCTACTGGTTCCCATAGTACAAGCTTTGCTTAGTTTGGGGCCAGATGGCGCTGTGTGATAATGTCCAAGCATTAAGCATTATTACATTATTTATGCATACAAGTTTGTTTATGTATTTATACCAGTCAATGAGGCTCTGTCTACCTTGGGGTCTGCTAGGCCTTGTATATAATAATTCTTATTGATTCAAATACCACCTTGTGGAATAAACGATCGATTAAGTTTGTTTATAATATAATATAATAATAATGCTTGGACATTATCACGCAGCGCCATCTGGCCCCAAACTAAGCAAAGCTTGTACTATGGGAACCAGCAGCTGATATAATACTTATATACTTTTTGTTTGTAAATACATACTTATAATACATACCAAACACCCAGACGCAAGGCAAACATATTTGTCACATAAATGTTTGCCCTCGCGGGAATCGAACCCGCGACCCCTAGCGCAGCAGTCAGGTATACTAACCACTAGACCAGCGGTCACGTCATTTGATCGTAGCACGTACTAATAGCCGTGTATATATAGGATTAGTGTCAATAAATTTGTGTGGGCAGCAGGTACCATATCTCTGTGAGCTCAAGCCACGTGACCGGCATTAATTGTATCGGATTCAATAAGGCATAATGACGTCATTACTACCGTGTAGCGTTCAATATACTGATATGTGTGGTCGCCATAGGATTATTTAGTTATTAGACACAAAACAAAACACAATTATATACCAACAGGTGCTTAGTAATACAGTTATAAGCTTAACTGTGTCCCAGAACATGTGTACACAGCATGACAGACAGGCACTACCAATTTAAATTAAATAGTAATATTTGTATTTATACCTACAACTATAACAAAAACTTATGTTGATATTGGTACCAATTTTGTTGTACATAATTATAAAACTTAACTAATTTGACGGGACTGAATGTCTTGCCATACCTTCCCCATATGCGGAGTTAAATAAGGATGGTGTGGGGCGAGCGAGGTGATCATGCTCAGCCACCGCAAAGGGAAGATCTTCCAGCCAGGCGGGTGTTGTGCCTGGGGAACCGCGGCTCCGACTGTTCTAGTCGGAAACTTGTATATATGTTGAATTGCGTAGAAAACTTCGCTAGCGCGTGGTAGGATTGAGACGTCATTCGTTGAATGTTGTCCTGCTAGTTAGTCGATTTCTAACGTTGGTTTATGTAGCCGTGAGGTCGCTACAATGGCAATTCATTACTAACTTTGCTTGCTAACGCTACTTTAAGCAAAAAATATGTAAAGTATGTATTTGTGACGAATTTACATTCAATGTACTATGGTTTTAAAAAAATGTGGCCAATTTACTTTGTGGCAAATGTACAACAACCCATTCATTTTGATCAAAATCAAAAATCAAAATCAAAAATCATTTATTCAGTTTAGGCCCTAATAAGGCTCTTATGAAGGTCTAAATTACCATGATCTAGACTAATTCGTTTAGTATAATGATTTTGTACAACAGAATCGGCAATATTGTATGCATTTATTAAGACTTTTGGTCCGTTATGATAATTGGATATTATTAAGAATGCTTAAGTTGGTAAATTTGGTTGGGAAATGTTTGGTCAAAAATATTCAGATCATTGCAAATTTTTGTCAAGGCATTGTAGCATCGGGCCATTGTTACTATGGAGCTATTGGGTTGAAATATAAAATACTACTACTAATCTTCACGCCTTCCCTCAAGGGTCCCTGAAGAGGTAGGCAGACGTTACAACACTCACATTGTAAGCTAGTTTGGTGCCAACGTGACTGATGGTGAGTCCGTCTTCGTGTTTTAGGCACAACATACGTCCCTGAATTCCTTCTCAAACGTATGCAGGTACCTCACGATGTTTTCTTCACCGTAAAGCTCGTGGTGAGACTAATCGCTGCACATAGACCGGTGTGATTCGAACTTGCTTCGCGAGTATAGCAGGCGACGTTCAATATCACAAGGCCACCACGGCTCTGAAATGTAATTTTTATATACCCGTAAAATTAAAAGATTCGTTTTATTAGACATGTGAGTGCTGTGCCGGTAGCAGGAACATTGTCGACAACGTATTCGAAAACGTAACTCGCGAAATGTCAAAATAGTCAACCTAATTTTAAGTTCCACTTTTCACCGCCGCAGCGCTGTTCATTTTTCAATACAAAAATAGTCGAAGGCGATACGAAAACGTTGTCGAAAAATTTCATGCTACCGGCACAGAATTTAGTATTAGAAACTGATATATTAGAAAATTTACGGAGAAGGCGTTGATCCACTTCAGAATACCGTTCACCATAAATACTGGCTTGAATTATTGAATAACAGAAAAACTATTATATTCAGCAATATGACGCATTTACTAGGTTTTCGCCGATGAATAATGCTCTGCTTAACAATTGAAATTCACAAACAGTCTTTCTGAGAAATTTATAACAGTAGCCTTCAGTCAGTTGAACAATATTGTCTTTAGAAACTAAAGAAATAGGCATTGTCTCCCACTTGACTACAGAGTAAGCCTGAGTCAAGTCTTGACTCATCTAGAACAATGCGTTGAACACTATAGGTACTTGCCACCGGTAAATATGTAGGGAATGTCCGCTTTATTTTTTTTCTGTTTAATTTAAATTAAATTTAAATTTTCGTGTCACAGTGTTTGAAACGAAACTCGTCCAAAACGGCTTGACCGATTTTATGTATTTTTTTGTGTATATTCGGTACGTCGGATACTCTCAACAGCGCGATTCAGAAATAACGCAGCGCCATCTAGTGTCGATAAGAGTAACAGATATTTTATAGGATTTTTATAGTAAAATCGCCTTTTTTGTTACTAAATAACATATTCACGGTTTTGAGATTTTTCTCTTTACATGTGCTGCAACACTGCTTCTTGCCAAATTTCATGGTTCTAGGTAAACGGGAAGTACCCTATAGGTGTTGATTCCATTATGAAATCACAAAATATGCGAACATTTGCGATATAAACGGTAATATTTTTCTTCACGTTGACTTACAGGTTTGATATTTTCACAACTAAAAATGACCATAGACCCAGGTATTTGATATTATTTTCAATTGATAATTGCTTCTCAAATAAAAATAAGGTCTCACCACACAGACGAACAAAAAAGCGATCCTATTGTGGGTTCCTTTTGAGGTATGGAACCCTTAGAAGCTTAGACCGGCCGCTGGATGGCGCTATTTGTGTTTATATTATTTTCCACTAAAGTTTGTACTTTCTACGTAAATAGATATCAAAACTCCCTTACGGGGCAGGCAGAGCACCATTCACCATTACACAGGCTTCAAGTGCAACATATATTGTGAGGTATTTGTCTTAGAGTGACGTTCCAAAAACTTACAGACATAAATTCCATCCTTGTAGTAAATTTTAGTTGATATGAAGTTGTATAGATAAAACAATGTTCTACCCTAAATAATGGATAACATACCAAAATTGACGACGCCCCAGCAAGTTCGTGCCATTCGCTCCCAAAGTGATTCCGTCCGCCACCACACAAACACAATTATGCGAGATTTCGTCAAATAACCGCCAATAAATCCGGCCAAATAAAATTCTCCCACATTTTATCTCGAATGCCAAATAGCGCCCATATCGATCGGACGAGATATAGGATTGATTTACGCTACTCATTGCGAGACTGGTTACACACTGACGCAAATTATCGCATGAACGGCAACGCGGCGTTTAAAATGTTTTTAATATACTTATACATTTGAATAAAAAAATTTTGCACTGGTCTTTCTCAAAAAATGTTGCTAGCATCTAATATCGAAAATTAAAAATAAACGCACATGTATACAGCATCATACGGTCACAAACTTAATGAGGCTTGTACTTATTGCACCAAACAACTGATAGATCTGTAAAATACCTTTACTGTAAATACATACTCATCACCTAGACTTAAGCAAACACATATTGAATTGATTCAGGTTTTACTTTGCGGAAATTCATATTTATAGAATACAAAATATATTATAATTTGCTTTGTCCGCTTAATGAGTGTGATACGGTCGAACGGCCTGCGCCCAGGTGAGCTCAGCCGTGGTTTCTTCCGACACGTGCTGCGGCGCTGCTCCAGCATCCAGACCTCGATGTGACATCACGCTGCTCGACCAACACGGCGGCACCCTGATGATGGGACGTGGAAGTCCTGAAACACGTGTCGGAAGAAACCACGGCTGAGCTCACCTAGGCGCAGGCCGTTCGACCGTATCACACTCATTAAGCGGACAAAGCAAATTATAATATATTTTGTATTAGAGTGTACGTACGTACGTACGTACGTATACGTGTTTCAGGACTTCCACGTCCCATCATCAGGGTGCCGCCGTGTTGGTCGAGCAGCGTGATGTCACATCGAGGTCTGGATGCTGGAGCAGCGCCGCAGCACGTGTCGGAAGAAACCACGGCTGAGCTCACCTGGGCGCAGGCCGTTCGACCGTATCACACTCATTAAGCGGACAAAGCAAATTATAATATATTTTGTATTCTATTAAGCAAACACAAATTTTATTGTCACTTAAATATTAGGTCCTTACATATGAAATTGGCGTTTTGTATGGGAGGAACAAAAAGTCGAATATTTTTTAATATAATATATTTAATTAATCAAAGTATGAACCATTATTTTCTATGCACTTTTGCCATCTCATAGGTAGTTCATTGATCCCTTTACTAAAAAAACCAGTCGGACGGGAATCAATAAAATCTTTGAAGGCGATTTGGACTGCCCCATCGGAGTTGAATTTTTTCCCTTGCAAGAAGTTATCCAAATTTCGAAAAAAATGGTAATCTGTTGGAGCAAGGTCCGGGGAGTACGGAGGATGTCTTAGACTTTCCAATTGAAGCTCTTCTAATTTAGTAGCCGTCTGTAGCGCAGTGTGTGGTCTAGCGTTGTCGTGAAGCAGCAGTGGCGTGGAGCGATTGACCAGCCTAGGTTGTTTAGCCGCTAGCTTTTCCATCATGGTTTGCAATTCCTGACAATAGACATCAGCCGTAATAGTCTGGCCAGATTTGAAAAAACTGTAATGAACAATACCGGCACTAGTCCACCAAACGCTTACAAGTAACTTTTTTGGGGTTAATTTTCGCTTGGGGCAGGATTTGGCTGGCTGGCCAGGATCTAACCATTGCGCTGAGCGCTTCCGATTATCGTAAAGAACCCATTTTTCATCACAGGTAATGATTCGGTTTAAAATACCTTCATTATTGTGCCGGTTTAGTAATGTAACGCAGCAGTCGACGCGCGTTTGCCGGTTTGTTTCAGTCAATTCGTGAGGTACCCACCTTTCAAGCTTTTTAATCTTCCCAATTTGCTTCAAGTGAATTAAAACAGTTTTATCACTAACATTGCAGCCTGCAGCTAACTCGGACGTGGTTTGCGATGGATCCGCTTCCACAATAGCCTTCAACTCTTCATTATCAACTTGAGTCTCAGGCCGTCCACGGGGCTTGTTCTGCAGGTCGAAATTTCCAGAACGAAAACGTTGGAACCAAAAACGAACTGTGTTTTCTTTTGCAACACGACCGCCATACACATCATTCACCCTTCGAGTTGTTTCCGCAGCACTAGTGCCACGGCGGAACTCGTACTCGTAAATAATGCGATATTTAAGGTTTTCCATTTTGTAAAATGAGTGACGCAAACAGAAAAAAAACAAATGAATGACGATCATCGAAGCACAAATACATGAGTCTATAGCTGTACAAATTTGAATTTGGAATTCCTTACCAAAGAGGAGAAATTCGTGATTAAAGTGGCCAGTACGAAAAACGCCAATTTCATATGTAAGGACCTAATATTTTCCTTGATACCCATGCGCTAATACCTGATTACGCTGTGCATTGTCTGTCAATCACAAGAGTTTAAAGATAGGTACGCTTGCATAGCCGCGACGAAAGTGTGTTCAAAGCATAAGTAAATTTAATTTGGTGAATATTTTCTTCATCAAAATCACTCAGCGAGTATGAACGTGGCTATTTTAGGCAAGTTCAAGGAATTTAAGTAAAATAATTTTGATCCGGTCTTAAGATACACGTGTTTGAATTTTTGTATCTCAATATCGGAGCACTTACAAAGACGATGTAACTAAATAAAGCGAGCCACTTGTTGAAACAGCAAACATTCATGATTCATTGTATGAACCATTTTAACCGACAACGACATACGCAGTAGCCCACATACTGCGTCTTTGTTTGAGGACAAAAGAATGGCTTTTTATAATTGGTTAATTAAATTATTTGTTTGAATTGCCGGAGTATAATTGTCCCACAATTATTTACTATCTGTCATCACAATACAATACAGATTAAAAAGCTAATAAAAGCTTGCAAAGGTCATCCATATAAAATAATGCCAACGATTTCTCAAGAAGAATAGGTAGTAAAAGCATAAACAGAGACTCTTAATATTTTTTACTAAAACTATTTTTACTTCTTTTCCGTAATTATCTGGTAAAACAGACCCCCATAGCCAAATTACTTTTAAAATCCTATCCATTTTTTTCCTATTGATACAAAATATTTAAAAAATACTAACTACATTATGACACTGCGTAAGGACTCTGTGCTAGCGCAGAAAAAAACACAACACTACATCAAAGTAGTATTATTTGACTGCGGCCTTTTTAAGGTATAACAGACTTTTATTAGTAAAACTAAATTCTTCTATTGATTCTTTTGATTTGTTGATCTCATTCTCAAATCATTTCGTTTCCAAGTAACAATTAAGTTCATTAAACTCTTTAAGAATAATTGGCACTTAATAGTGGGACCCTTAAGAATCCAATTTCCAGCTCTGCACCAATTTCTCCTTGCATGTAACACCTGCATGCAAACTGCTTCGTAATATCCTCAGCATATAAAGGAGGGGGACATATTAACGTTTGATGAGCGGATATTTCCTCTAGTGTCCAAAGAGATAGTTTATCTCGACTAGGTACCACTGAAGGGATTGCCTACTGAGTGTGTTTTTTTTTATATTTGCACTTACATTGCGTTTCAGTTTTCGGGATAGCAGTTTTAATCTATAAAGTGTCTGTCTGAATTTGTAACTGAATTCTTGATGAGAGGTGTCAAACTACAGGGACAAAAGCCTTTGAGATTATGTTTCTATTTGTCGCTGCAGAAGTCAAACAAGTACCTAAGTGTCTAAATTTCTTTAACCATTTAAATTTAAAAAATTGCAGCTTATGAATTTTATTGGTATGTATAATAAAGTCACATTTCTAACATCACCTCTCCCTAACCAGTCAGCTTAATAAGAAATGATTTTGTATCGAGGAAATTTCACTGAAGTTTCACTGAGCAAGTTTGTTATTAAATATTCTTTTGTTGAATATCGTAGACCGTTCAAGTTCCCATTTTCTCGGTGCTTTGCCATTAAATATTGCGCTTACTCTATTATACAGGATTGGATCCGGACTGCTTTGTATTTAAAGCTGTGTATTAGAATATGAGAATTAATTTATAGGTGATTGAAGTGTAGCTACACTTCGTAGAGACGTGGCAGAAGGAATGAAATTTCAGTTTCCACTTGAGAAAGGGTTAGTTCATATATACTGAAATTGTTGATTTAATACGTAGAATTGTAGAAATTAAACTTACAAGGCATTGTTCAAAGCGTTCATTGTTCTAGAATATTTTATTAGCAGTGACTTTTTAAATAACAGTAATGTGACTTAAGAAATTTAAGTAGGTAGGATATGAGATATGTTTTTGTGAATAGTTTAATCTGTTTTGTGTCAAGAAATTTAAGTTAATTTATTTTTCTAATGTGCCAGTCGCACTCAAACGATTTGGGTGGGAGGTTCTAGGTTTGATTTGCTGTCATTTAAAAAAATATGTCGTCTTTATTCAAAGCACACTACAATTAGAGATTACGTTTAAGATTATCTCCCGATTTCGTTTCGTGAAACCTCACTTCACGTATTTAGTAGGACAACTCATAAAATATAGTAGACTAGTGAACCTGTTTGCAATCCCTGGCTGAAAGCCAACGGAGTTGTCAAGTGGTTTCGTAACTTAGACCAAAATTCCTGGTCTTGATACGTTTATTGTAACTCCCATTGTATAGATCACTGGCCACTGATTTCAAGGGTTGTCAATAGATAAAAATGCTTAATAAGCTGTTTATATGCACATTTAAGCACTTTTTTTGGTTATTTTTTAACACATAATTTAGTTACGAATTGAACTTTTAGCCTTTATTAAAATAAACCAGTTTCAACGACAAACTTAATTTTGCTGTTCGATCCCTAGCACGGTTAATGTACAACCGCGTATAATGAGTTTTTAAGAGCTCTTTTTTTTTAATAAAGCAAAGCAATACACAACCTATGAACACTTCAAGCGACTACTTTTACCATTACTAAGGTAGAGAAAAAAACACGTTTCTCGCAGCGGAGCCCCCTTAATTTTCAATCTTTTTAAGCCCGCTGACAGACAGACTGACGGTCGTACGGATGGACGGACGGATGGACAGCTAAGTCTTAGAAATAGGGTTCCGTTGGTTACCCTCCGGGAACCCTGATAAAAAAAAACTCCCAAATAGACTGAAGCAACGTCATGTATGAACAACGTGATAACTTAGACCTTCATAAGTGCCTTATAGGGCCTAAACTGAATAAATGTTTTTTTTTTTAATTTTGATTTTGAACGTTAATGGTAGGATGTCAATAAAAGGCAATTTATTATATCGGACGGTGATCGACAACCCTGTCGGATTAAGCCGTCTCCACACGCGATTGATGTTGATTTACAGCAGATTTAGTCGATTGAAGTCTAGTTGATGGGCCTTCATATGGAGTTGAGCCTGTATTATGGTAAAAAACGTATTTTCATAACGGAAAATGGAATAATAAGTTTAACAATTTTTAAACCATTTTATAAGTATAATTTAACTTATATTTAAAAAAAAAATAATTTAAACTTACATACCAGTATTTGTTTGTCCAATTTTTAGTAGTAACACATATTTAATCTAATATATAAAATTCTGTCTCAGTTTTCGTTGCCATACTCCTCCGAAACGGCTTGACCGATTTTGATGAATTTTTTTGTGCTTATCCGGTATCTATGAGAATCGGCCAACATCTATTTTTCATCCCCCTAAATGTTAGGGGTAGTGCACCACTAATTTTTTTTGTTTTTTTTTAGACCCATTTCAAAAATTCTTTCACCGTTAGAAAGCTACATCATCACTGAGTAACATAGGCATATATATTATACTAGCTTCCCGCCCCGGCTTCGCTCGGGTAGACAAAATATTTGATATAAACGTCTACCCGTGCGACGCCGGGGCGGGCCGCTAGTAAAGTCTAAATATGTGTTTCTTAGTATTAATAAGTCTGTAAAACTTATTCCAAATGAATGTGTAAAAACGATTTGTTCTATTCCATACTGTTAAAATAGTTCTTATTGTATCTACACTTACCATTTTATAAATAGTTTCCAAATATACACATGTTCGCAAAGATAGCCTTAAACTAACGTTAATTTCTGATAATATTAAGTTGTTTTAAAAGCTTCCTTATACTTTTAATTATGTTCAAATTTAGTTCACAACGACACTTCACCTAACAAGCTAAGTAATTTAAACTTCTATCGAGTCGAAACATTTATCAGGTACCTTCAAAGTCTCACACTCAGTCTCGGAACTTATCCCACAACATTATTATAATAGAATCATGTAGTTGATTTTTCTTTTTTTTTATACTTAAGGTGGCACACAAGCATACGGCCCACCTGATGGTAAGCAGTCACCGTAGCCTATAGTCGCTAGCAATACCAGGGGTATCACTACGGGGTGCCAACCATGTTGCTGATGAGGACTCACTGTGCTAGCAGCAATGCTACTAGCCCAGCGTATCCTCGTGGGGCACTGGCAACCTTCCTTACCGCAGAAACACAACACTACATCAAGTAGTGTTATTTCACTGCGGTCGTCTGTAAGGCGGAGGTACAGTCCCCAGTCGGGCGGCTCCAATTTAAATGGAACCCACGGGATATCCCAAATCGCCCTACCTCTCTTAAAATATAATTTATCTTAAAATAAAAAAATAATGGCCAATTTATTTATAAACTTAATAGACAATCAATCACCATGGTACAAAGGGCTATAGCAGAATAATATTTTCAGAATATTATGTGCCCAAAAATCACGGTCGAGGTGTTCTTGAAGTTATCAAATAAAATGACCAAGACTGAGTATTCTGAGGAACGAATCACTGCTAAAATAATTGTATACAAACTCTATGTACAGATAGCCATTTGCAAATGGTAGGAGAAGTTGGTCTATTCGCACTCGTTCAGTTGTCCAGTTCAGTTGACTGAACTAGAGGGATTTTTTTTCTCGGTTGTTTGTTGTTGTTGTTCGTTTGACTATATGAAACTCAAACTAACTCAAACTCAAAAATGTCTTTATTTGACTATACTTTACAAAAAAGCACTCTCGTCCAGTTTGAGTGCGATTTCTAGAAGTTTCCATAGACGCATTTTGATCTATATTTCAGACAGTCATCCGTGGAGGGTCACAACCTTCAATAATAAGGAATATGTCGCCAGAAGGCGAAATATAATGTAAATACGTATATTGATGCGTAACATCTTGCCTCTCGCTTTTCTGGGAGTGATTACGTGAAAAGGGACGCACATGAAGCCGGAGAACAGCTTAGCCAATTATGCAACATTATCGCTAGAAGTCACGATTTTTGTTTGTCTTAGCGACAGAGAAGAGTTGTCAGATTTTACACATCATGTGCACCTACTGTAAGGTTCGCTCATTTTTTTTCTCTGGTTTTTTGCATGTATGTTATATAATATCTGGAAAAACTGAACCTTTGAATGTTGGAAAGCCATTCTTGGTATCTAACCTGATATCTAAATCTAAGTGCGTGTATTCTAAATTGGGTAAAGTTTACAATTTCTTTGAGAATATAACTTTGTGAAATTTAATGGGATAAACTTTTCTGTTTCGGATAGATTAGGCTTTGATTTTAATCGAAATAAACACGCGGCGAAGAGACAGTCGAAAAGTAATTTATCATGTGATTAGAAATGGAATGAAAATTCGCTTACTTGATTAAAAGTTCGTTAAATTATGGTGTTTCATCGTTAAGAAATTTAACAGCACATATATCATGTATTATGAGTAAGCTTGCCTATAACTTAGATTCACAGAACCACTTATTGGATCGTGTTCCAAGTTGGTGTGATTAATAGGAAATACAAAAGGAAACTTATGTAGGGCTCTATGCCATATATTTCTTTATTTGTTTACACCCTTTGTGGCTGCCAGGAAAATTCCCACTTCCGCGTGGGGATTACTTAGTTTAACAGCTTTTACTGCTAATATGATGAAAGTTATGTTTGGTTCCTTTACCCGTGAGATTATTTGGAGTTTGTCTAATAAAATATGATAGTTTAAATTCGTATTGAGAAAATGATAGATATAAAATCGCAAAATATGCGAAAATTTGCTACATAAACGTTCATATCTTTTCGTCACGTTGATTTACAGGTTTGATCTTTTCGCAGCTAAATGAGACCATAGACCCGGGTTTTTAAATTTATTACAACTTTATAACTCCACGCTTGAGAAAAAAGGTCTTGACAGACAGACAGACGGACAACAAAGTGATATTATAAGGGTTCCATTTTCCTTTTGAGGTGCGAAACCCTAAAAATATATAAATAATAATGCTCGGACATTGTCAACCAGCGCCACCAAGCCCCAGACTAAGCAAAGCTCGTTCTAACCGAAACAGCAGCTGATAATTACTTCAATTCTTATTATTTTAGTGAATACATACCAAGCTGGTTGCTTGGTATGTATGCTTTCAAGGCAACCATCACATGTTTATCACATGACCTCTAGCGTAGCAGTCCGGTATACTGAACACTAACGGTCTCGTCGATTATTACGTGTCACATTTTCCACGAACACAGTAAAACATAAAATCCCATCCAATTTCCAGTGCCTTTCTTTATTAATTTCCTTTCTATATTAGTATTGGGGATGAAAAATGCAGATGGCTTAATTAATGACAATTCCATGCAGTATTCTTTCCAATATCCTTTCAACTGAGACAGAATGTAAAAGGTGGATGTAGCACGTGCCAACTGAAAGCTTCATAAGCATTGTAATTTTAGAAGGCGTTCTTTTGACAACAAACGATAATTGACTATTGGCTCTGGTGACAGTTTCTCTATTAAAGAGATGTACATGTAAAGAAAAAATACAAACAATCTAATTTTAAAAATGAGAGTATTTTTCATAATAACAAAAACATAGTTCATTATTGCTAAAATCAAAAACTAAAAAACATTTATTCAGCTAAGGCCCTAACGAGGCATTTATGAAGATCTAAGCTACAATAGTTCGGAAACAAGCCACTTGAGAAGAAACTCAGTGCTCTGTCTTTTCTATGAAACAATCGTGATATTAGGTCCTTACATATGAAATTGGCGTTTTTCGTACTGGCCACTTTAATCACGAATTTCTCCTCTTTGGTAAGGAATTCCAAATTCAAATTTGTACAGCTATAGACTCATGTATTTGTGCTTCGATGATCGTCATTCATTTGTTTTCTTTCTTCTGTTTTTTTCTGTTTGCGTCACTCATTTTACAAAATGGAAAACCTTAAATATCGCATTATTTACGAGTACGAGTTCCGCCGTGGCACTAGTGCTGCGGAAACAACTCGAAGGGTGAATGATGTGTATGGCGGTCGTGTTGCAAAAGAAAACACAGTTCGTTTTTGGTTCCAACGTTTTCGTTCTGGAAATTTCGACCTGCAGAACAAGCCCCGTGGACGGCCTGAGACTCAAGTTGATAATGAAGAGTTGAAGGCTATTGTGGAAGCGGATCCATCGCAAACCACGTCCGAGTTAGCTGCAGGCTGCAATGTTAGTGATAAAACTGTTTTAATTCACTTGAAGCAAATTGGGAAGATTAAAAAGCTTGAAAGGTGGGTACCTCACGAATTGACTGAAACAAACCGGCAAACGCGCGTCGACTGCTGCGTTACATTACTAAACCGGCACAATAATGAAGGTATTTTAAACCGAATCATTACCTGTGATGAAAAATGGGTTCTTTACGATAATCGGAAGTGCTCAGCGCAATGGTTAGATCCTGGCCAGCCAGCCAAATCCTGCCCCAAGCGAAAATTAACCCCAAAAAAGTTACTTGTAAGCGTTTGGTGGACTAGTGCCGGTATTGTTCATTACAGTTTTTTCAAATCTGGCCAGACTATTACGGCTGATGTCTATTGTCAGGAATTGCAAACCATGATGGAAAAGCTAGCGGCTAAACAACCTAGGCTGGTCGATCGCTCCACGCCACTGCTGCTTCACGACAACGCTAGACCACACACTGCGCTACAGACGGCTACTAAATTAGAAGAGCTTCAATTGGAAAGTCTAAGACATCCTCCGTACTCCCCGGACCTTGCTCCAACAGATTACCATTTTTTTCGAAATTTGGATAACTTCTTGCAAGGGAAAAAATTCAACTCCGATGGGGCAGTCCAAATCGCCTTCAAAGATTTTATTGATTCCCGTCCGACTGGTTTTTTTAGTAAAGGGATCAATGAACTACCTATGAGATGGCAAAAGTGCATAGAAAATAATGGTTCATACTTTGATTAATTAAATATATTATATTAAAAAATATTCGACTTTTTGTTCCTCCCATACAAAACGCCAATTTCATATGTAAGGACCTAATATAACAATGCTTAACTCAAATTTTAAACGTATTTACAAATACCAAAATGAAAGCTAGCTAGCACATAATTAAATTTTGATAGCACTAAAGTAAAATATAGTATAATTCAAACAATGTCACAAGCAAATTGGTACCGATGGAACAAAGCAGTGATAATATAAAGGGCAATTACTCCCAACACCGGGATGATATCGTCGTGCACAGTGCACTTCAATTTCAATTCCATTTCAGTTTAGATTGTAATGCTGTTATACTCCCTCCCTTTCCTTTTTCATTATCAATCAGGGAAGGAATAGGACGACGATAATTATAGCAGGATCATCCTGAATTTATGACCGAATTAAATTACCGTCCAGCTGGATTTACGAGTTGAGGGTAAAACGATTATTGGAAACTAAATGACAGGCCACAAGAGTCGGGACCAATTTGGCTTGTACGACAACGGTTCCGTGTAATCTACAAAGGCTAGGTTCAAGCGCGTGATCCTACTCACAGATAGTTAGAGGAGATGATATCACATGCTACCATCTGGATCCAAACTTTTTTTTTATATATATTTCTTTTTACTACTATGGTGGCACTGAAGCGTACGGCCCGCCTAATGGTAAGTAGTAACCGTAGCCCATAGCCGCTAGCAACACTAGGGGTATCACTAACGCGTTCCCAATCCTGTTGATGAGGACTGTGCTAGCAGTACTACTTGCGCAGCATATCCTCGTGGAGCACTGCAACCTTACTTACCGCAGAAACACAACAGTACATCAAAGTAGTGTTATTTGACTCCCAATTTAGCCAATGTCAAAATTCTCTTTATACAGACAGACTATTGCTCTTCCTTTAAAGTAAAGAATAAGAAACAAAACGATTAAGTGTTCATACACCTTTCCACAGTGACTGTCCATCCATACATACAAGTCCCATCCCATTGTGTGTATGAACGTGACTACGATATTATCTGTGGTCAAACAATGAACGCGTTTAGCTGTAATGAGGGCGCGCTGTGACAAAAGTCGCGTAATAGCGGGTATTGAACTCAAACAGTAGTTTTTGTTTATGATGCGACTACACTAATCAATATAAAATAAAATAAACGAGCGTGTGACATCCGACATGATATATAATCAAATAGTGCGTATTTCAATTAAATGCTCACTAAACTGCCTTTGATTGCGGGTACGTCCTGAAAACTGGTTACTCCCTTCCTCCCATAATGGTTGACGAGGGTGCTACTCGCGGAGGCTGGTTGTCGAACTCGATAGAACCTCTCTGGTTTATTTTTATATTTAGTTTTTCCGATTTGCACCAAGACATGCATATTTCCGGCACTTGAGGCACTCTTGTTGAACAGCGGCGCCGGCCGCCACCGAAGTGCCAAGGAGATGAGACGATGGTAATTTAAATTATATATAATTTTAATTACAACCACCAATTTAAATTATATATTGAATTATACATAATTATAATTACCCCCACTAGTAGTTTTAGGGTCGGCAACGCGCGAGTGATACCCCTGGTTTTGCAAGCGTCCAAGCGTCCATAAGCTACGGTGACCGCTCACCACTAGGTGGGCTTATGCCTGTTTGCCACCTTAGTGGTATGAAAAAAAAAACATACATTTTCTTTGAAAAGAGTAACTACTGAGTATCTTACCGGATTCTTTTCAGCAAAAAACGACCTTCCGAATCCGGTGGGAGAGTGACAATTTGAAAGTACTTATTTGTAAATTCTAGTCAATTAAATATGAGTAAGGATCATTATGAGTTTGAGTTTGATATAGCAGACTTAGGACAATGTCGTATTTGCACTGAGATTTATTTATTTATTCTTAATATAATTATTTGAAATTATGTCTCAAAATATTATGTAGCTAACATACATAAAATGGGTGTTTGGTATGTATTATAAGTATGTATTTACAAACAAAAAGTATATAAGTATTATATCAGCTGCTGGTTCCCATAGAACAAGCTTTGCTTAGTTTGGGACCAGATGGCGCTGTGTGATAATGTCCAAGCATTATTATTATTATTATTATTATGTAAAAGATATTTCTTTGGTCTCGACTCGGGGTCGGATGTTTTGAACCAGGCACGGGCTTATACCTAGTGAACTGGTTCATTTGTGTCAGAGTTAGGAATGAACTGTGTGGTGTGTGTGTGTCTGTGTGTTATGGGATGTCCGAGCTGTGTGGTGCGTGTCTGGGTTTTGTAGCATGAGTGAGGTTGGGTTTAGGAAACCGCGTACTATAGAGCAGGTGTCTATTACTATTGATTTTTGTAGGGGTATGTATATTTTTTCGTGCAGGTCTAAGATTTTTAAGGCGACATTGAGGTTTTTGGGTATTATTCCGGTTGTGGAGATAACTATTGGAATGATTTTTACGACTTCCTGGTGCCACACACACATTTGTTTAATTTCATCAGCTAGAGGTATGTATTTTTGTATTTTTTCTGTGTGTTTCTGTTTTAGGTTGTGTGTATTGGGTACGGCGATGTCTATCAGGTACGTGGTCTTGGTTGATTTTAAGGTGAGTGTGATATCAGGTCTGTTACTAAGGATAGTGCGGTCGGTGATTATATCTCGGTTCCAGTATAGTTTTGCTCTAGTATTTTCTAAAACATTTTTCGGTTTGTATTTGTAGTATGGTGTATACGTGTCCAGTAGTTTATGTTTGAGAGCGAGTTGTTGGTGGATGTGTTTTGCGACGTTGTCATGGCGGTGTGTGTATTCCTTGTTGGCGAGTGAGCTGCATCCTCCTGTGATATGGTCAATTGTTTCTGTGTATTGATGACATAATCTACATTTATCTGTTTCTATTGGTTCTTTCAATATATATTTAGAGTAGTTACGTGTTTTAATTACCTGATCCTGAATTGCTACTAGGAAGCCTTCTGTCTCACCAAATATGTTGCCCCGTGTGAGCCAGCTACATGATGCGGTCCGGTCTATATGGTCTTGTTCCAGTTGGTGTGGGTATTTGCCGTGTAGTGCTTTATTCTTCCAGTTTTCTATTTTTTGGTTGTCTCTAAGGATTTTCGTGTTTGGATCGAATTGGTCATTATTTAACTGCAGAGGAGTTCCGGGATTTTGTAGATTTACTATTGCTTTGTGTATAGTACTATCGCAGGCTTTTTGTATGAAATATGTTCGGAGATTATCTATTTGGGTGTAGTGCAGGTTTTTAATATCTATAAATCCACGGCCTCCTAGTTTTCGTTTTAGTGTGAATCTTTGTACTGCTGAATGTATGTGATGGATGTTGTGTTTATTGCTGGTTGTTCTAGGCATTGTATTGAGAGCGTCTAGTTCAGTATCAGACCGTTTAACAACTCCGAAGGAGTACGTTAGGATGGGAATGGCGTATGTGTTAATAGCTTTAACTTTGTTTCTGGCAGATAATTGTGTGCTGAGTATTTTGTGGAGTCTCTGTTTATATTTAGTTTTAAGTGTGTTTTTTATTTCTGTGTGATTGATCGACGTGCTCTGCTGGTATCCCAGATATTTGTATGTTTCTTTGGGTTCCATGTTGTCTATTTTGCCCCCTTGTAGTTCCATTTCAAATGTGTCTGTCCTGCTAAGTTGGCCTTTAGCAATGCTGTTAATTTTACATTTATTTGTTCCGAAACTCATTTTTATGTCTGTGCTGAATTCTTCTGTTAGTTTGAGTAGGTGTTCAAGTTGTTGTTTGTTAGCTGCATATAATTTTATGTCGTCCATATATAGCAGGTGTGTAATTTTTGTATCGCTATCACTGTCAATGGTGTATCCGTAGGGCGTGTTATTCAGGATTCTTGAGGGGATTAAGAGCAAGTCAGAACCATAGAGGGCTGAGTGAGTCACCTTGGAAAATACCGCGAGCAATTTTGATCGGTGTTGTATTGAGTGTTGTGTTGTGTTGTCAGTTCTTAAGATTAGTTTGGTCGTCCATGTTGTCATTGTGTGTATTATTACTATTATTATTATTAATATTATTATAACATACCTCTGTGAGTGTGACTCAACAAATCAATGATTCACAAACAAGAACAAAAATCTTAAATATTTTATCGTTGCCTTCTTAAACACCCACGACTGTGCAAAGCGTAAAGCCCGCTTTATTTATTTATTCAATTCAATATTATACAAAAACAATTTTGCGTATGAGTAGAACTTTTTACCCCGAGACATAAGTTAATATTTGAAAACCCCTTCAGTTCACTAGCTACCGTCAAACCCCAACATAAGCATGTTAATACAAGATCGCTTCCTTATTAAATACCAAATTATGAGAATATTGTTTCCTAAGGCACTACTAATATTAATTAACCTTCTTCCGTAGACTAGTAACTGTACAGACACACCGACAGTACTTAGTATGTGCATTGCGTGAGGACACAAACCCAAGTCGGGCTCGCACCGGATCTTAGGTTAATTAATTAAATTATTTACTTTGGAAACATACGAATGTTTAATTCGAGCGGACTCGATTATTTTCGATGCGGTTCTATCTTTATTCTATTAAATAGAATCTGCTTTAGAATTCGCTTTTTTTTTTACTTTAATTTAAACGTTAGGTTATAATCGTTACTAAAGATCGATCGAGATGTCATAGGCTACTTACCCATGTAATTATCTACCCTTAGTACTGCTGGGTCTATTAACTATGGTGACCGCACCATTAAGCGGGCTATACACTTTTTAGGATAAACGAGTAGGCAAAAAGAAGTTTTATTTAAAATCGTCAACTTGTGGCCGCTGCCATATTAGATTTAGAATGACATTACTTTACTTACTGGGTTTCGCTCATCAAGCCCTTGTACTTGTTACCCATATCATAGGGCTTACTATAGAAACTATAAATCTCAATTGACGTCAGCCATATTGGATCAATAATGGCGCCATTGAGGTAATCATGCATTGTCAAAGGAACCAAAAGTATATGCCAAATTCCAGCTCAATCGGACACTGGAAAGTGGATCCATTTTATTAACACACTTAAAAAATATATAGAAAACACAAACAGCCGAATGAATCGCCCAAATTGTAAACTCGTGTGTACCCGTGTTTATCCGGAATAAGCTTATCAGATTATCGAAACTTACTTTATCATCGCCATCACAAAGCACTAACCAGCGAATGGTAAATACGCCACGCTTCTAATTGGATACTTGTATTAAATAAATTACGTACATAATATATTATCACCCCTATCGCCCACAGGGTAGGCAGAGAGTGGAGAGGGCCATTTCACACTCACGCGTCTATTTCATACTCACACACATCTTATTTCTGAAAATAAAATAAACTACAGTCTAGGTACCACTCGCATTTTTTCTCCTTTCTATTTAAAGAGAGGTAGGTTGAATTGTGATCTCCCGTGGGTATTCCCATTAAAATTGGGGCAGCCTGGGTGGAGACTTTACCTCTACCTTACAGAAGACCGCAATCAAATAACACTACTTTGATGTAGTGTTGTTTTACTGCTGTAAGGTTGCCAGTGCGCTGCGCTAGTAATAATACTGCTAGCACAGTGAATCCTAATTAACAACGTGGTGCCAACCAATGAGGAACGCGTTAGTGATACCCCTGATATTACTAACGGCTATTATATAGGCTACGGTGACTGCTTATATATCAGATGGGCCGTCTGGTTGCTTGCCACCTTAGTGGTATCAAAAATACCACTGTGGGGCGAGCGAGGTTATCATGCTCAGCCACCGCAAAGGGAAGATCTTCCAGCCAGGCGGGTGTTGTGCCTGGGGAACCGCGGCTCCGACTGTTCTAGTCGGAAACTTGTATATATGTTGAATTGCGTAGAAAACTTCGCTAGCGCGTGGCAGGATTGTGGCGTATGTAGTTGTCATTTGTTGAATGTTGTCCTGCTAGTAAGTAGATTTCTAACGTTGGTTTATGTAGCCGTGAGGTCGCTACACCACCACACCAAGTCCCTCAAGAGGTAGGCAGATAGTATAGACCAACATTTGAAACTTGACACACACGTCTTTTGTTTCTTAAAAGAATTTAAACTACAGCCTAGATAACAGACATCTCTTATTTTCTTTCTATAATAAGTGTTCTTAGTATTCTGTTTTCAGAATTAAATTATTTGAAATTGGTTTTGTTTGAGACCTAACCCTTAGACGGCACTTTTGCAATTGTTATTCTCTTAATATGAATAACATTTTCAAGGAAAATGAGAATAATACCCTTAATCCCAAAAATCCTAACTAAAATAATAATATAATCTAATCCAAAAATATTATACTTAGAACTCTATCAAAGGAAGAAAGAGCAATACCTTAATGTATTATATAGCCTATGCTACTAAGGCATAGAGTAGCTATTCATTTGAGAAAGAATGTTTAAAGTTTACAGTACAGAAAAATCAAATATCCTATCATCAACCACCTTAACGGAATTAATTAATAAGGGTTCCGTTTTCCATCTGCAATGAAAATGTTAATTATTCGATATTCCTCAGCGGCTTCAAAGCAAAGGTTGGATCAAGATATTCAAAAGATTAAACATTTTCGTCAATAAAGTTGTAAATATGCGTACAAATTTTAATGAAAGTAAATATCGTTAGGCAGTTAATACAATTTATTAGCAACTGCCGTCCTATTAATATCTGTAATAAATCATTAATTCCAATCCTCTCCGATCTTTTGTGGTGTTCAAATTTCCGTAAATTCACCATGGAGACGGTACACAGCTTTGCCGAATTTAATTAAAACACTTTTTGTAGATTACGTTGAACAAGGAACTGTCAGTGCAAGTCACTTCCTCTTGAATGATATGCTTAGATGTTTTGTGAAGGCTATGATGATAGTTGTGTTTCTCGCAATTTAGGTTTTAGCCCGAGCTACCCGTACGGTTTATGAAAAATCATTGTTTGAGTACGAGATAGAATTTAATATCCGTAGTGGAAGCAACGGCCTGTCATCAGTGCCGATAGCAGGAACATTTTTCGATCTCGTATTCGAAAACGTAACTCGCGAAATGTCAAAACATCATAAAAAAAATTAGTTCCGCTTTTCATCGCCGCAGCGCTGTTCATTGCTGCTAGCACAGTGAGTCCTCATCAAGAACAGGGTTGGCAACTCGCTAGTGATATCTCTGGTACTGCTAGCGGCTATAGGCTATGGTGACTGCTTACCATCAGGTAGGCCGTATACTTGTGTGCCACATTGGTCGTATAAAAAAAAATTCTTCACGACTAAACAGCAAAACTTATTATAATTAATTTTAGTGTGCAGGCACTTTGAAACTAAGAAAAGCATATAGGATACTATTGATCCTGGATAACAAATCAAATCAAATCAAATCAAAAATCATTTATTCAGCTTAGGCCCTAATAAGGCACTTATGAAGGTCTAAATTACCACCGGTTCGGAAAAAAAAGCCACCTGAGAAGAACCGGCAAGAAACTCAACGCACTAACAAACTAGAACGTGAATAAGACGTGAGATACATACAACAATAGTAATAAATCCGAATATACAAGCAACTTCATACGTAGGTACAAGGAAAACATTTTATGAGGTACTTTCGTTAGCGTCATAAGTAGCTACCTACTCTCTCCATTTCCCGGATTATGAATCACATCAGAGTAGTAGTGTGTGTTTGTTGACATGTGGTACTACTTACGCTGTGTTGATGAGGCTCTGACGGAATTTTCATTGAAAGCAAGTGGGTTTCCATTGCGTAACGTCCGCCATATTGGATTTAAAATGACGGCATCCTGCATTGCCATAGGAATCAAAATGGGCATGCCACATTTCAGCTCAATCAGACTGGAATAGGAAGTGCGTAAATTTTAACGTTTTATTTTTTTCTTTTGACATATGTATATACACACACACACACACACACACACACACACACACACGCACACACACGCGCACACACACACACACACACACACACACACACACACACACACACACACACACACACACACACACACACACACACACACACACACACACACACACACACACACACACACACACACACACACACACACACACACACACACACACACACACACACACACACACACACACACACACACACACACACACACACACACACCGGACAGGTGAAAGTAAATGAAAGCTTGTAATATGATTTTTAACAATGCAATAGTTGCTTAGGTAATATCTTGCAAGCTGAATGATTTGAGGAATTAAAAATTGATTCAACGCAATGTCGCGGGAATACCTATTATGTGTCATCAGGATGGAGTCTGGAAAAGGTGGTACCTAAAATTACCTTCAATTATTATTACAAGGGTCACTTACGTTAAAAAAAAGGTGTTTTTTTCTTTCTTTGGATCAATAAGAGTTCGATAAACTCCAAACAATAAACTCGGAACTAGGCGGATAATAAAGAGTAGTATGTACTGGGGTACTCGTATACGAGCTAAGAAAACATTTCTCTCTTTTGGGTCAAGAAAGTTTATACAATAGGAATTATTAAGGCCTCCTCGTTTCATTCTTTGCAGTGAAAAATTAAATTTTAAAAGTTAACCCGTTAGACGGAATAAGATTTGTTTTGTTTTGTTTTGTAGCATTTCACAAATGGAGCCTTTGAGTTATGAAGTTTTGCAATCCCGAATTTTTCGCGAAATATTGCGGAAGTTGATTTTAATTAAGGGGCGGAAAAAATACGCGGCTATGTATATATAAATATGTGGCTCAAACCGACGGAAATACACATTACTTTAACGAAAATTAGAATGTCAACGAATCCTATACAAATAGGTAATTACTCTACAGACGCACCTTCTTCTTATCATTTAAGAGTTTACTCTGGTCGGTGTAGCCGATGAATCTCCCTCCACTTGTCCCTGCTCAGAACAACTTTGACCTCCTTATACGTTTTTTTTTTTCATTTTCAGATAGTATACGCATATATATAATTCAAATTTTATCACATTAACCACTATTATTGTAGTTTTAATAAACTAGGTTTCAACCGCGGCTTCGCCACGTGGTCCTAGAGAAAAAATCATAGTTTCCCGGACTGAAAGGTACCCTACATCGTATTTTTTACCCCTAAGGATGTGTGTGCAAAATTGCATTATTATAGATCGAGTAGTAGTAGTATAGATAAGGCGTGTAAGTAACAAATAACCGAAGAAATTCACATTCATAATATTATAAATTGTAATAAACTACTTCAGCAAACAAGAACTGTGTCTTCAGCTAAGACATATTCGCCATAATAGTTCTAGGCTAACCTTGAACAAGGAATAAAGATCGCCCGATCATAAAAAGACCGTCTGGTCTAAATATAAACAGAAATATCAACAATACAGTGTAAGATTTTTCCAAACGATCGCGTAAACAACACATTAAACAACTTTTTAAAAGGTATATCTCTACGTCACAGAGGTAGGGGTTATTCCACTTATCCCCATAGTAAAGCTAAGATTAGGATATATTGAATTGACTCAGGTGTAACTTTTGACTCATTTCTCAGCTTTAGTTACAGAAGGGTCTACGTGCTGTCGTGGCGTCTCACGCGACCATCATGCTGTGACGCTGCTCCAGCATCCGACCATCGTGCTGTGGCGCTGCTCCAGCATCCAGACCTCGATGTGACATCACGCTGCTCAACCAACGCAGCGGCACCCTGATGATGGGACGTGGAAGTCCTGAAACACGTGTCGGAAGAAACCACGCCTGAGCTCACACCTGGGCGCAGGCCGTTCGACCGCATCGCACTCATTTAAGCGGACAAAGCAAATTATAATATATTTTGTATTCTATCAAGATTTGGAGACTTTCTGTCCTAATAAATCCGTTGTGCCCTTGTGCTTGAAGCAACGGCCTGTCATCTGATGGGCCCAGGTTCAAATCCCGGCATGTACCAATGAGTTTTTCTAATCTTAACTACAGTGATTAATCGCACCTTGAGCTAAAATAGAGAGGTAGGGCGAATTGGGATCTCCCGTGAATATTTCCATTAATAGTGGAGCCGCCCGAATAGTGATTGTGTACAGAACCTTACAGAAGACCACAGTAAAATAACGCAACTTTGAAGTAGTGTTATGTTTCTGCGGTATGTAAGGTTGCCAGTGCTCCACAAGGATACGCTGCGCTAGTAGTAATGCTCTCCTCTCAGGGTTGGCAACTAGGGTTACTCCTCATCAACAACATGGTTGGCAAGTCGTTAGTCATATCCCTGGTATTGCTGGCGGCTTTGTGCTACGGTGACTGCTTACCATCAGGTGCGCCGTATGCTTGTGTGCCACCTTAGTGGTATAAAAAAATATATTTGAGGAATCTCATCCAAAAATCCCCATCAGTGTAGAAAGGCATTTTTTTGTCAACATTGCCTTCCTGTAAACCAAGTATATAATTACTATTAAAATCGGTTAATAGGTTTTTTTAATCAATACTAACCCTTACTTCAGTTGACTCTGAGCGATTATCAACTTAATATGCGGTCCAAAACACAACCTTAAACAGCCAAAGGAACTCGACAGTAAAACGCACTAATATGTCCATGGTAAAACGGCTTGGTAATTTTTAAACTTTAACTAACTTAAAAACTTACTTGCTATTAAAATATAAAATTTTAACAGGCCAGTTTTGTTATAAAACTATTTTACTCTAAAATAGCAAACAGGTTTTTATTAAAACAGAAAGGCCTGTAAATGTACGTTTTTTTTTTTTTTCTTTTTTTTTTGTATTTAATACATGTACTTTAAGTTAACTAACTTAATAAATAAATGAACGTAAGTAATGACCACTTGTTGTTCAGCTCTTACGTGCTAAGATAATTTTATTGCGGTCACAAATCTCCAACTCACGGCATTTAGGATTGCCCAAATCCATTTAGATCTAACAATGAAGCTCCTCCCGAGATACAGCGTAGGTAATACAACCACTACACTACAGTATTAAATTATTGTATAGAATTTGTTACAAGGCTGTTTATTTGTTGCTGTGGCTATGTAGTATGTATTGAGATGCGTCGTGTGTTTGAACATACGGTAAATATGATTTTGTAAGCTTTCGAGTTATTTATGTTTGTTATTTTTGTTTTTAATGATAATTAATCATCAATCCTACGTAATTTCTTATGTAATCATATCGTTTATTACTAGTTTAAAAAAAAATATAAGGCATGTTTCAAATTAAAATACACTTCCTTATTGTAAACTAAGCTGGTGAAGGTTTTAATCTCGTTATCTCGCGGCACATCCGTTGACCTCCCTCCATCTAATTCAATGTCAATTTACGCTCGATACATTTGAATAATAATAACACGCTTTTTAACCTCGTTTTGGTTACAACAAGCCTTTATGTTGGGATTAACAGTTACGTACTTCTTTTTTATAATATTAATAACTAGCTTCTGCTCGCGACTTCGTCCACGTTGAGCTTAGAATCTCAGATGAACCTAACATTTTTCCAGGTTAAAAGTATCCTATGTTTATCAATGTATAAATTATCTGTCTTCCAAATTTCATCCAAATCAGTTGAGTAGTTTTTTGCGTGAAGAGTAACAAACATCCATCCATCCTCAGTATAAGCGTTGCTTAGTTTGGAATGTGTGATAATGTCCAAGCATTATTACTATTGTTATTTAATTTTAGACCCAGTTGAAATATCGTCATTATGACCTCAGGTCACGTGACCCCGTTCTTATTAATTAGATCGTTAAAATTCCATTTCGAGCAACAGCAAATCTAGCCTAGCTTTATTACTTGGTGAATATCTTCGGTAGCCTTTGTCGCAGTGCTCGTTAATAGATTTGCCTGTTTGCCCGCAAGACGCCAATAGTTTCAATCGGATTATAGCTCTAGAAACGCTAGCAATCGGCTTAGAATTAATTTCTCTCATTTGTTTCTAAAGCTACGTGTGGTATAATAATATTATGTCATATGGATATATGGAGCTGAAAATTATTAGAATTTATAATTAATATTAGGACTCATTTGTAAATATTTTTTTTAATACGAAACTGGCCACTAAAAAAATGTGAAATAATTTGAATGTATAAAGAAACGAGAGTCTTTTGGGGAGTTTTTGGCGGGAATCAGGCGGAGCGGTTGAGATTTTTTTCCAGTGTGTCGTAAATTGTGTTATAGTGATCTTTAATGTGTATTTTTGGTGTCGATATGTGCAGTAAAGTTTCATTTAGTGACTGATTTATAGGAGCATTGGAAATAATGCCATAATACGACTTTTGGGTTAAGTGATTTATCATTTTGGTCAATAGGTTACCTCTAATCTAAAGGCGTGTTACGATCAGCTACTGCCGTGGGTTGTCTCCAGAAACTCCATTGGGCGTTAGAATGCATGACACTAGGCATTTTAATGCGGCAAACACGAGAAATTTTGCAACATGAAAATTCTCTAACACTCGACACTGGCAAAAATAGTCCCTGAAGGGATTGATTGCCATACTTAGGAAGAAGAAGAAGAAGAGAGTCTTTTGTTTTTCACTGCATAATATGAATTGATATTGAATGGATTGTAAATTGTTATTGCTTTTGTTTATTTATTACAATTTTATATTATTAATACCGGCTGCACTACCTTTAAAGTGAACGAACGCAGAGCTGTTTCTGAAAAAGTAAATTTTATCCCACCAAAAACATTCTGTAAAAAACTAGCCTAGTCTCGATGGAGCTGCTTGTTTATCTCTCAAAAGTAATGAAATCTAGACAAAGTCGTGCCAAGTCTAAGATTCCTTACTGCGATTTCTTTATTATTATAGTTAATGTTGTGCGACTTGGCCGTTGAACATTCTTTATACGTTAGTGGGTACAAGTCAATTTTGTTTACACGTAATGTTATATATATATATATATATATATATATCTGTTGTAACTACCTATGTACTAACGTATAAAGAACGGCCAAGTCGCACAACATTAACTATAATAATAAAGAAATCGCAGTAAGGAATCTTAGACTTGGCACGACTTTGTCTAGATTTCATTACTTTTGAGAGATAAACAAGCAGCTCCATCGAGACTAGGCTAGTTTTTTACAGAATGTTTTTGGTGGGATTTCACTTCTTTTTGTAGAAACGTGGGCGTATTGATTTATTTTGTTAGATTTTCTTATTTGACAAATTTTTTTTCTTTTTAGGAGTAGTTTTTTTATTATAACAAATCTTTCTTTTATTTTTTTCCGGTTCTAATTCTTGTACAGTAGCAACAGTTTTTCGTATTGCCCATTCGCGTTGGAACCTCTTAGTATACCGTTTTCATACACTTCAAAAGTGAAGGGATAGATTTTTCCAGCAGTCATAAGCTCAGAAGCTGAGCCGTAAGTAGTGGGTTTCATCATATCTCTCGTGTAGGATATTATTTATTTATTTATTTATTTACAATTACTTACAATGGTACTAATAACTATTGATGTTATAACAAGAAACCCGGTTAGCTCACAGCAATGTAGAGAGGCACTATCATACTTACGTAATAATAAATACTCTATCTATTATTATAATTATACATATATTAATTTTTAACTTAAGGAATAATAATTGGTTAGTATATCACAGTTTCTTATATTTATGTATATAATTATGTATGTATGTGTGTGGACGGTGTTTTATTTATGTTTGTCATTTATACATTCTTGTAAAGTGTAGTAGCATTTCTTATGTAATAAATCTTTTATTCGTTTTTTTTTATATTTTAGGGTATTATATTCTTGTCTTATAGTTTCGGGCATTTTGTTGTATATTATTGTTGCCTATGTAAAGGGGCGGGTTGAATGTAGTGTTAGTCGGGAAGTGGGCAGCTTTAATTTTTATTTATGTCGTAATGTGTATTTAGTCGGTACATCTTCACATTTGGTAAAGAAATGTGTGTGTTTTCTTACAAATTGGCAGACTTCTAAAATGTATATGCTTGGGAAAGTGAGGATATTGTATTTGTAAAATATGGGCTTACAACTATCTTTTTTTTTAACATTGGCTATAACATAATTAATATACAAGGTTTATCGGAAAGGGAGTCCTGATATTTAGGCAATACAAAGTATCACCTGTGATTGTTACACAGCCGACGTCCCGACTCGGAGATCGTATGTTTTTAATTTCATATTAAAATTAAGTTATGCAATTTATTTCAAAATAGTAGCAACCCTCTTGAGCTATAGCTATGCATTATTCGATGAATGAGGCGCGCGGCGGCAGGTGGTAAACTACAAAGCGCCTTACACGTGCCGCACCGGCTGAAATTAACCTACTCAGTAACAGTGGATTGTGCATCCATTTACATCTACCTGTTTGTTTGATTTCAAATTATCTAAAACTTACCTGTTCTAATGATTATGTTGCTTTATTTGATCGGACACGTCACGTATTTGTTCACTTTAAGAATATCACGAATCGAAACACTTGCGGAGAGCCCCCGATGCTCTCAAACGTACCTACATCCATCGCAAATCTACCAATGCACAACATAATAGTCCTCCTGATTGGTGTAGGTCTCCGTCGACATTTTTGACACAAAACAATACTAATAAGCAATAACAATAACAGAATTATTAATAACAATAACTACAATAATCCGAACAAAAACACACGACTCACGTTAGCAAATTAGCGAAATAAACACCCGAATGCCTTTAGCTGCTTAGAGCGACTGAACTGAATTTTGCCTACAAAAAATATTTTAGGCTTTTATGCAATGGCGGTAAAACGAATTAGTCAAAGGACATGCGCCGAAAGAGCCGCGTAGGCTAGTTGGCGCGTGCGGCGGTGCCTTTGACTCCTTTGTCGGTATTGTGGATAGGGCATGCGGATAGGTAGCGTCCGTCGGCCATTTTGCAGTTGCGGTCATTACCCCAAATATGAAACACAGCTGATGATAGGGTTGCGTTAGCTTATTTGTCATGAAATCTTTAGACACTTATAACTCAAAAACTATTGACTTTTGGGGAAACTCGTATATAGAAAAGTTGTTCGTAATCATGGATACTTTAGTATAGTTTCAGATACAAACACCATTGTGGATACACCTTGTATACAATGAATTAATATTATAGTGTAATGTGTTTATTTAATTTGTGTAATGTTAGAGTACAATAAAGCTAATCGTTCGACCATTTCTTCTTGTAAACTTAAAAGTATAAGTATAAAAGCCAGTCTATTCTTATCCAGTGTTCCATTAATTTTATTTATATGCGTATCAAAAGCAGAAGGGGAGGCATTCGCCCAGCAGTGGGAAGCAATAGGCTAGATTGAATTAGAAGATGTGTCCCACTACGCTGGATTTTTGCAATGTCAGTCTTTTTTTTTTTTTTATATACCACTATGCTGGCACACAAGCATACGGCCCACCTAATGGTAAGCAGTCACCGTAGCCTATAGCCGCTAGCAATACCAGAGGTATCACTAACGAGAGAGGAGTCGCTTTGCTAGCAGCATTACTACTAGCCCAGAGTATCCTCGTGGAGCACTGGCAACCTTACTCACCGCAGAAACACAACACTACATCAAAGTAGTGTTATTTCACTGCGGTCTTCTTTAAGATGGAGGTACAGCCCCCAGTTGGGCGGCTCCAATATTAATTGGAAAACCAAAGTGAGATCCCAATTTGCACTACCTATCTTTTTAGCTCATGGTGTGCTTAATCTAAAGCTAATACTTAAGCTTAGAAATCTCATTTGTACCAATGAGTTAGCCGGGATTTGAATCTGGGCCCATCAGGAGACAGGCCGTTGCTATAAGCACAAGGCCACCACGGCTAGTTAATGTTTTTATTTGCTGCGCCGTACACTAATTACTTTTACAAAATAAATTAAGCCCGATTTACGCCTTATAACAAAAGCTACTTGCCAGTGTAAGCCCTGTTCAAATCCGTTCAGCCGTTCGTATTTTGTTAAGAATTTCATGGGATTTTAATTTGTAGTGCGGAACCCTAATTATTTTTCTACAATACAGGTAACGCCCAGTAAAATCTGCTATCTGCCAGTGAAATTCCCGTTAAAATCGGTTCAGCCGTTTCGGAGATTACCCGTAACATACAGACAGACAGATTTTTTTTTATCAGTAGCATTTACACTACAACGGTAATCGCGTGTCTAATCACAGTGGCTCCTTCAACCAAGATTATTTAAACTGAGTAGTAATTTTCGTTTACGAGACTATGAAATCTGTCTTTTATCAATCAAGGTAACACGTAATACACCATTTATATGAATATACGGCACTTATAGCCAGAATGCATGGTCATGTCAATTCCACGAAGCCCAAATGCGGCTCGGTTACATTTGTTTTATAAGAGAGTTCCAGCAGTTTCCGTCCGGCTACAACATCAGTTCATTGGTGACCGTAAACACCACTAAAGCCACAGGAAATCTTCCGGCTTCATCATTAGTTCATTGGAACTATCGTAAACACCACTGAAAAGTCACGGCGAAGCAAAATACGTAATTTTGCTTACTTGGATGACATATGTTTTCAAATTTCAAATAAGGGTCACCAGGTACTCCAGATCTTCGATTATCCTAGTTTTTATAGTTTTCCCTTTATGTGGCCATTAAACCTTAACTCTGTACCAAATTTCAGCTCTCTGAGTTTATGGGAAGTACTAGTTCTATTTTGATGATCATGAGTGAGTGTGTGTCATAAATGCGAAACTTTGCTTTCGCTTAACTTCGGCATTAAATGACCTACAGATTTGAAATTTTTAATTTTAAGTATGATTGTATAGCTTACTGGATGACGAAAATTTCTACGTTCTGGTCTTATCCGGAGGTTCTCAAATAGGGGCCTGAAAATGCGGCGAAATGGTTCGGGTAAAGGATGGTACGGCAGTGTTTGCTTCGCGCTCGACTCGGCGGGGGCACTCCCGTGCCCCCCGATGTACAAGCATCAGGACTTGAACAAAAAATAATATTATCTAAGAATGAACTGATTTAATTTAATTGATGTTTATGTATCACAGTACTCAATCATAAAGTATCTGAGCTACAGCAACTCAATAATAAAAAGGTAAAGAGATTGACTAATGGCGAAGTATCAGAAGAGGTGTGCAAGTCAAGAGTGAAATGTCGCTCTATACTCTCTGCCTACCCCGCGAGGGACTTGGCGTGATGATATCATTGCCGGTAGCAGAAACATTGTCCAAACGTATTCGTATCGCCTTCGACTATTTTTGTATTGGAAAATGAACAACGCTGCGGCGGTGAAAAGTGGAACTAAAAATTAGTATGACAATTTTTACACTTCGCGAGTTACGTTTTCGAATACGTTGTCGACAATGTTCCTGCTACCGGCACTGATGTGTATGTAATAATGCTTGTTACTTTTATCACGCTATAAACAGATTCGAAAGAAAGTGCTATTCTAATTTCAATATCTTTGTATCCCTACATTTGGGACGACGCCGACGGATAAAACGTCGGTAATATATGATAATTATGCTATTAATCGGTGAAAGAATATTTGTGATCGTTGCAACGATTATGACATAATACATAGAAAAAATAATTAAATTCGTGTAGAGAATAGATGCGTTGCCATGTTTGTAGTTTTTACCAATAGCTACCAGTAGCGGTAGCAGGAATACTGTCGACAACGTTTTCGCATCGCCTTCGACTATTTTTGTATTGCATAATGAACAGCGCTGCGGCGGTGAAAAGTGGAACTAAAAATTAGTATGACAATTTTGACACTTCGCGAGTTACGTTTTCGAATACGTTGTCGACAATTTTCCTGCTACCGGCACCGACTTTGAGATTTTAAAAGTGAAGTGCCATTAATGTAAGTTTGGTAAAAGTATAATTGCAGCGAATTCAATATGTTCTTGACATACTTGGGTGCTAGAATCCTTTCAACATCAGCTAACATCTTTTAATAAACACACATGACGAAAGATTTCTAAATTAATTGACTTCAATTGTTAACAAACAATATTTTTTTTAACCTAAACGCCTGCGTTACTTCGCTGTAGTAGTGCTTCGTTTATTCTGGCGGAGATGGATGCTCGAGTGTATGACCGTCTCCGCCGGACGGACGGAACCGCCCTTAATGCGGCTGAAGTGAGGAGGCAGGAGCGCCGACTGGCGTTCGTGGCGTGGCGCACGCGGCTCTCTGAGATGCCAAGCGCCCGCCAGCGCATCGTTGGTGCAATTCTGCCCAGCCTCAAGCTCTGGCTAAGGAGGAAGGGCCATGTCACCTTTCGGCTGACTCAGGTGCTCACCGGCCACGGGTGCTTCGGCGAGTACCTGAACCGGATCGGTCGCGAACCGACGGCGCAATGCCACCATTGCGGGAGTGACCGGGATTCCGCACAGCACACGCTCGGGGAGTGTCCGGCGTGGAGCTCGGAACGGCGGATCCTGGTCGCCAGGATCGGGCAGGACCTCTCCCTGCCACGCGTAGTAGCGGCTATGCTGGCAGAGGAGGAGGCATGGAAGGCCGTGGTCTCCTTCTGTGAGACTGTCATGTCCCAGAAGGAGGCCGCCGAGCGGGATCGGGAGAGAGCCGATCCCTCTCGGAGACGGCGACGGCGGGGCGGTGGCAACAGACGCCCCAGACCGTTGACCCAATAAGCCAGGGTCGCTAAGAATTTGGCTATGGTATCCCCTGCCTGTCGTAAAGGCGACTAAAAGGGGGCCGACGGGCCCGTGGGCAGCCAGAGTGGGGGCTCTGACTGCCCCTTTAAACGGGCCCGGGGCTGGTGGCAGCACGACGTGGCTAGTGCTGTCAAGAGCACGCGAGGGTACCAGGGGCGGCGACATGGCTGCCCCCGGGACGTGCTCAGGCAAAGTGCAGGAGGGCACCGGTGCGTTCCACTGGAGATCCCGGAGCCCTCCTATAGCACGGAGGATGGCCACCGGGGGGTTTTAGTGAGTCAAAATCTCACATTCCCCGTCTGCTCCCCTTAAGCAGGCGGGTACCTTTTGAAGGTTTCCCCCTCGTCAACAAAAAAAAAAAAAAAAAAAGTTGTGCTTCGTTGATATCTATTTAGGTACGCAGTGTGTTGACATTTCTTTTTGACTACCGATACAATTAGACTCATAACATCACTAAAAATAGGAGTTTGTTAATAAGGATTAGTGAAGTTAAGCAACCTTAACTGCGGCCAGTAGTTGGATGGTTGACTGTAAGATGTGTTACGGAGAAGAGTAAAGCAGTTTATTATCTTCGCTCAGGTAAAGCATTATGCTGACGTTCCGAAAGCGACTTTTAGGAAAATCTTAATTATACACAAAATAATTGTATATTCTAAAATAAAAAAAACGGGATGCATTTCCTACTTATTTCACCAATATTGACGTGAACTATCATATCAAAAATCTTTGACGTGTTGAAGCAAAACGTAAGGTTCCAGATTTTCAGAGGTTTTTTTACAATTTATATAGAGAGAAATGAACCGCGTGCCCACAGAAGGAGAGACATAGAGCGAGCACGACGTCCTTAAATGTGTAATTAATTTTAATGATCTATCTTTTATATATATCTAATAAATAAGTGTGTATATGTCACAATATTACCACGTCTAACTTGTTACCAATACAATGCATTTTAATAGTGCGATAAAAATCATATCTGTACGTGTTTTAACGTTACGACAAGGCCGTAACTGTTTTGTTCAGCCATTCTTAACAAATACTCGTAGATTATGTAATATTACAACTATGTAGGTATTCTGAAATGTTAAACAAGTAGGTATTATGCAAAACAATTTATTGCATTCTTATTGCATTGAGATTAATGAATGTAGAAGAAGCAACACAGGTGTGCAAGTCTACCAATGACCTTATCTGCTCTACTTTAGAGTTTGAACTTTGAATTATTATCATGATTTAGTATCAAAAATAGTTTATTCAGTTGAGGTCCACATAGGGCACTTATGAAGGTATAACCACTGGTCCGGAAGAGAACCAGAGAAAAATCTGCAAGAAACTCAGTGCTCTGACTTTCGTGCTTTGTGACGGTCAATTTTATGTTACTTAATAACGAAGCTATTGGTACATTTTGGGTATATCAATGGAAACTAAAATTGTTCCTGGAATTATTTAAATTCTCACTGAGAGAGATGCATTTAACTAAGATTTTCAGTACCTAATCATTGTTCTAGAATTCGCGTAGACAATACGCTAATAGGATTTTAGATGGGATTTTCGACCGCATAGCAGTGACCTCACACACACTACAATACGCAGAGATAGATAAATACGATATTATAAATTTAAGGGTGTGCAACGCGTGAGTGATACCCCTGTTGTTTCAAGCGTCCATAGGCTAAGGTAACCGCTTACAATCAGGCGGACAGTATGCTTGTTTACATCCTAAGTTTTTTTTTTATACCACTGGTTTAAATGATATCCAGAGACACCGACGGACATAGATAAACAACACTATAAACGGTGACATTAGTAACCATTACACAATTCTGACTACAATGCACTTGCTACTGGCACGTTGCTAAACGGTCTCATTTACTTGAAGACAGAACTAGATTTGTTACAACTAGGGCTGTGCCATTCGTTGCAAACTAAATCACCATTAAATCAGTCGGTAGACGATCAATGTTATCTATGGCTTGTAAAAGACAAAAGACTTCCGTCCAAACATCGTATCTGGGCCGTAATCTTTGGGTGTTTTATGAACAACTAAATGACATACTAAATTATCAATATTCAAATCGTGTTTCAGACGTCTCGGCTTCCAATATCTGATAAAAACTACATACAACCACAAAATAAAAAGCTTGTGATAAGTTAAATTAAATTAAAAATATTACGCCATCCGTTTACTCTTTCTTGAAGCCCTCAATCCTCAATCTTAAAGAAACTTGTGCTGAGGAGGCTAACTATTCATAAATAGTCCTTTATTATTAGAATATTTCGTGCCTTTTGTGTGAAAAAACTCAATATGAGAAATGGTTGTGTAGATTTTTTTATAGAGTCGGCAAGCACGGGCGATACCTATTGCAAGCGTCTATAATCTATGGTTACCTGATCATCAGACTTTCTCCATACTTGTTTACCAACTTCGTGGTATAATAAAAATCGTACACATCATTTGCAAGAAAATACTCCTCAGCCAGCCAGTAAGTAGTCTTTGGTCGAACTTTTCTTCATACTTTTAAACTTTTAAAACAAAGAGCTGGAACAAAATTCATTTGTAAAGTTAGCCTGTTTATAAGTACTCTGCTAACTTTATATTAGTTATTTTTGGTGAGGGCCTCTGAGAGTCTCAAAATTGTGATTTAATTTAATCTTAAACTATGAGATTAGGGATTATATTCGTCATATTCGGGTATGGAGGTTAGAAACGCCGTGCGATTAAAAAAATGTATTCGATCATTAGTAATTGAATTGCTACCAATTCGACCGTAGATTTACACAATAGATTCACTTGAGGTTGCGTTGATTGAAATCCAATTACGACGGAATTTACGTTTTAATCGTCAATGAAACCTTTTTCTGACAAACGTCATATTATGGCGAATGGAATTAGCATATGATGACACCAGTAAAATAAAAATTACAAAGCAGATTCATGATTTGGTTACTGGGATCGAATTGGGAAATGCAAATCACACTTCTGTAGCCCTATCAACAACAAATTTCGACGTATTCTTATCGCGTTCGACTATTATTGTTTGGGAAAATGAAATAGGCAGAGAGTATAGAGCGCCATTTTACTCTTGATTTACAGACCCCTTTGCTTCTTTTACATTATTTAATTGTAATTGTTATCTAAATGTGTTTTTACCTCGTGCTCTACATTATTTCACAGTCTCAAAATAATTTTAGTTTAGGCCATAATAAGGCACTTATGACGGTCTAAATTACAACCGGTTTGGAAAAAATCCTGCCACCTTGGTGATATTTGGGGCCAAATTAGAAATTTCCCTTTAGGGCGGTGTATGTAGGTATATACCTTAATGATATAAGCCTTTTTAGACAAATATATAACCATCAATTACGGAGACACTCGAATTTAATTGTGAACCGTTCTTCAGTATTTCACAGCTTTTTTTTAATTTTAATACATTTTCTTATTTCAATTTATTTTTAAATTTAACATCTTATTCAATCATTTCAACCAGCGTAACAAACCCTCACTTAACGCGTTACTATTAACTAACTAACCATCGCCAATAACTGATTACGGGTTAGGCTTTCAAGGCAGGTCGTTGACCTTTCAAGGTTGTTACGCATTACATTGACGATTTGCTTTTCTGCTTCACTGTATCTTGCTAATTGGATTTTTGGATTATCTTCACGCTGAGTACTTTTCGGGGTAATGTTTAGAATTAAAGCTATTGCATTTTTGTCTTGCACTGCAATTTCTTCACTTTCATTAATCTTAAAAAAACCTCTACTGTATTTCTGTACATCATTTCTAGCGGCATGGTTGGCAACGCGTTAGTGATACCCACGGTATTGCTAACGGCTATAGGCTACGGTGACTGCTTACTAACAGGTGGGCCGTATGCTTATTAGAAGGGTTCTTATACAACTAAGGAGGCACTCCTATTATTATACTAGTGGTTTAATAAAGAACCCTTTTTTAAACCACTGAGGAGCATGTCCCAGCTTCAGACTTGACGGTGGGTGATATTGTGGAGCTTCGTAAAGGGCAGAGAGTGAAATAACACTACTTGACGTAGTGTTGTGTTTCTACGGTAAGTAAGGTTGCCAGTGTTCCACGAAGATACGCTGGGCTAGTAGTTATGCTGCTAGCACGGTGAGTCCTCATCAACAACATGGTTGGCAACCTGTTAGTGATACCCTTGGTATTGCTAGCGGCTATAGGATACGGTGACTGCTACCGATCAGGTGGGCCGTATGATTGTGCGCCGCCTTAGTGGTATATAAAAAACAAACATGGAATGTCTTTTTCTATACCTCTAAGGAGGTACGTATCCCCGTACCCAGATAGTAACCAACGGAATCCTTCTATCTATCAGCGGGCTATATGTCATGATACCTAATAGGTAAACAATTGAAATTTTCACAAGATGTGTATTTCTGTTGCAGCTATAAATTCAAATAATCGTGATAACATTTTATAATGTTGGGACAAATATATAATACATATAAATTATGATTAAAAACTTAAAATAAACTAAACTAAGAAGTACAAAACTTACCTACACGTAAAATAAATGACCCGAACCACTGTCACGGGGAAGTGTGCCAAGAAGGCTGGCGGCATTGCCACGCTGAATTGCAATGCTTAGCCTTTGGGCCAAATATTCGCCAGCCCTCTTGTCACAGGAGGAATAATCGCATAATTTGTTTGAGGTCTCCTTAAAAAGGGTATGGTATGTTTTGTACTTCTTAGTTTAGTTTATTTTAAGTTTTTAATCATAATTTATATCACAAAATATCCATTTAATAATAAATAATATCATTACATCGCCAAAAGCGTCCCTAGCCGACATTAAAACAATTGCCGGCTAAGCATTCATTTAAATACGCAACGAAGCAACAACAAATAGGTGCCTAATTCTAGCTAGACCGAACCCAACGCTCGATATAATTGTGGGCGTAAATGTCGCTATTGCCTAGATCTTGGTGTCCCAAACCAACAGTGTTTGACTGCGGTCTAATTACTTGACTGGCTGCGGTCGCACTTGTATAACGATCCAAGGATTTTATACAGTTGACTGGTAGTTTGTGGCTTACACTTACATTTGTATTGGTGCCTATTCTGTTGATCAAAATTAATAAACTTAACTTATTTGACAGGTCTAAAAATATTGCCGTCCTTATTTAACCACGCACATGAGAAAGAGATAACAAGACTTGCCAAATTAGTTAAGTTTAGTAATATTGAACAACAAATTCGACACCATATTTCTTACTAAGCTTTTAAATTTACAAACGTATATTTATTCATTACTAGCTGTTACCCGCTACTTTCCAATGCAAATGCATTTGTTTAAAGACGAAAGTAGCCTATTTCATTTCCCAGGATATAATTTTCAAACTCGTCAAATTTTATCACGATCCGTTGAGCCGTTTAGTCGTGATAAGGGTCAAGCAAACATACAAACAGAGTTACCATCGCATTTACAATACTTTTTTAAAAGAGAGGTATGGCGTATTGGGATCTCCAGTGAGTTTTCCCATTAATATTGGAGCCGCCCGACAAGGGCCTGTAACTTCACCTTACAGAAGACCGCAGTGAAATAACACTACTTTGATGTAGTGTTGTGTTTCTGCGGTAAGTAAGGTTGCCAGTGCTCCACGAGAATACGCTGGGCTAGTAGTAATGCTGGACAGTCACTCCTCATCAACAACAGGGTTGGCAACGCATTAGGGATATCTCTGGTATTGCTAGCGGCTAAGGCTACGGTGACTGCTTACCATCAGGTGGGCGGTATGCTTGTGTGCAACATTAGAGGTATACATTTTTTTTTATGGATTACCACGCCAAGTCCCATTCGAGGTAAGCCAAGAGTACAGATTAGATGGATAGAAAGCAGGTATAATATATGTCCACTAGTCTATTATTTAATGAAAAACGGTGAATTATGATAGTGATGTGTCACACGCATAGACCTGTTATGTGTGTCGTCACGCAATAACACTCTACCCATTTGGGTCGATACAATACAACTTTCATTTTCACAACAAAAAGGACAATTGGCGAAATAATAGCAATTTTGTGAAATGTACGCGTAAACTATTGTTAAGTTAATGAACTAATTTCAAAGTAAGTACACAAAATACTGCCAGTAGGCACGGTATTATTATATTGGTAATGGTTTTCCTGCATGTTTGCACAATGTGCTTGCATTGTGGCTTTGCATCCACACACTCACAGCTGATTAGCCATTTGCAATTTTAATCAGTACATTTTCAGCTTTCACGCGTGTTGCCTTAATTACCTTATTCGGCACTAAAATAAATAACATATTAACAAATACTTTTTAAATTACATCAGCCGATTCTTCACCATGATAAGCGGTCACCGGGGCCTATGGACGCTTTCATAGGGTTATCACTTGCGGCTATCAACTGTGTTTGTTGGGGATGGCTCGCATATATATCGCTACAAAAAATATGTTATCCTTACAAGCGTATCCTCGAGGAGTGCAGGATAACTTACCCCCGCAATAACAACACAATAATTATCATAGTATTATATTACTGCGATCTTCTGAAGGGAAGATGTAGAAACGTTATCGGGCATGCATGATCTTTTCGAAATTCGGAATCCCAATTTGACTTTCCCTTAAAATCGAGTAGCTATTCCATTCAAGTAAATACTATACATTGCACGGCCGATACTCTCAATTTAATTGTATTTCCGTGCGACGACCGTGAGTTTTTGTTCGATATCCGTGGCCTGCGTTTCGAATGAAAAACTATCGATAAATCGAGTGCGGTCATTCGATTCGCCAATTCTAATTGAAACAATCGATTTTTAAAAGCAAACATCGAGCCGTAACTCTGGAAGTGGTTTATTAAATATGCGGTTCTCGTGGTTTTTATATTGTGGGGGCGGTCTTCGATTTTTCTTTGTATTTGTGATTCATTACTTATGTCCTATGAAATTCATTAAGCGGTATCTATAAAATTACTTTTAAATTCAATACTGAGAGTTACTCCATTATACTTGTACTTAGAGGTACTTCCAAACTGGATTCCTAAATAAATCAGTCAAGATAACAAACAATAGACTTGTTATCATGATGTCAGTAAGATAAATGAATTGCATACAAGTCGTGAACGATACGAGACGACTAGTGTTAGCATAGTTTTTTATCAAAGTCTTTTCAATATTAAATCAGGAACTTCTTAACCAATCACCCGAAAAATATGATAAATATGGTATATATTGGCATATCAATAATAATGGCCCGGCTAACCTTTACCTAATGAAATCTGTTGTCATGCCAGTGGAACCTGTTCTTTATAGCTTTAGATTCTGCGCGACGACGGTCGCATGTCTCAGGAATGTTATATCACATAGTAAGCAGTCGCTAGTCACCGTAGACATATAGTCATTTCCAATACCCACGGGTGTTTGAAATCAAAGAAATGGTTGAATAATATTAAAAAACGAGTTTTGTTCTATTTATATCTTATATCTTTAAACGAGCAATTCTTGAATATATATATATGTATATATATATAATTGGAATCTCGGCATCGGCTACGGTGACTGCTTACCATCAGGTGGGCCGTATGCTTGTGTGCAACCTTCGTGATATAAAAACTTACATAGATAAAACATTTACCTATTTATATTTATTTAACAGCAGGTGTATTACCTCCAAACAGTTTTTTTTATTAAAGTAGTCCCTCATTTTAAAAGCTATAGGCGCTTGCAAAACTAGGAGTATCACTACAGCGTTGTCAACCCTATTAAAATCTCTCCACATCCTTAAAGAACCCAATGTTGGACTTCCTTGGGAAAAGCATTCGTGTCTTTCATGTGAGAATATGAAAGTATATATAAAATATGGGTGATAATTTCTCAGCACCGTCATAACAGTAAGCCAACCATGTTTATAAACTGTGTCTACTAACAAAGTGGGTCAGTGTGTTTGTTTTGACACGCCGGTGAATCGATTGTTACGGTCGCGGACGGGCCAGACCTTTCTTTGCAACCTTCTTTCAAGACATTGTGTTTGCATTTTTAAGGCGTTGATATAAGTCCTTTGGGTACATTCATGACTTTTTGCACCAGAACCTTCTTTGCATCGAGTCTAATAAAGTTCTAAGAATAATAATAATATATCTTCGCGCCTTCCCACAAGGGTCCCCGAAGGGGAAGGCAGAGGTGTTACAAAACCCACTTTACATAATTTGGTGCCAACGTGACAGTAGGTGAATCCGTCGCCGTCTCTTAGGCGCTACATACGTCTTTGAATTTCTTCTCAGACGTATGCAGGTTTCCTCACGATGTTTCCTTCAGCGTAAAGCTCGTGGTGTGACTAATCACTGCACTTAGGTTAGAAAAAAATATGGTAAAAAGTTCTTTTTATTTTATTTGTATACCACTAGGTGGCAAACAAGCATACGGCCCGCCTAATGATACCACCGTAGCCTATGTACGCTTGCTAAACCAGGGATATAATAAATGTATTACTAATATAATATAAAAATCACTACTCTCTGCATTCGGAGTAACTACATTTATTTTTTTAACTCACAAGGCTTGAATTGAGAACCTTTGGATTATTTCACAACAATTTTACGATTGTAAACTATTAAACGATTTATTATTTATATTTAATGGAGTATACACAGTAAGTAGTCTAGGAAAATGTGTGCTGGTACATTTATTTTCGGTGTACAAAGCCCAAATGTAGCCTCATTCATACGGGCTTTTATCTCATGTCACGAAAATACCGGCTGCTCAACCCGTTTCATTGTAAGTAGGCACGGTGTTTTCATGGAAATATAATTACTGTGGAATTGTGCAATGGGCAGCGAAAATTGCTACATTCTTACGAGCTCGTCCCAAATTAAATAAATTCTAATTGGTTCATAACGCTGGGGAGGTATCAGGGAGGTAACCATAATTATAATCACACTAATATAAATGCGAAGGTTTGTGTGTCTGTGTTTTTTTTACCCTCTTCACGCTTCAACGGCTGAATGGATTTGTATGATATTTGCAATGGAGGTAGCTTATAAGCTGGATTTACAAATAGGATACTTTTTGTCCCGGAAAATTGTATGGTTCCCGCCGCGAGTAAAGCTAGTATGTATCCTTAGGCTCTTTCTTGCTATGATTGTTATACTACGAAATTGGCAAGCACCCTTACAGTCCGCCTGATGGTAAGCGGTCACCGTAGCCCATAGACGTTTAAAATAATGCTTGGACATTATCACACAGCGCCAACTGGCCCCAAACTAAGCTAAGCTTGTACTATGGGAACCAGTAGCCGATATAATACTTATATACATTTTTTTTCGTAAATACATACTTATAATACATACCAAACGCCCAGACGCAAGACAAACATATTTGTCACATAAATGTTTGCCCCGGCGGGAATCGAACCCGCGACGTCTAGCGTAGCAGTCAGGTGTACTAACCACTAGACCAGCGGTCTCGTCGTAAATACCAGGGATATCACTTACATGTAGCTAGCCTTACTTGTTGCTGTAAGGACACCGTGCTATTAGCATATCCCTACTCGTGAGAATAAGAAAACCATAGATTTGTTTTTAAATCGGCTAAATAGCTCCAAAGATTACCCAAAAAAAATTATGTATGTACACAAACTGAACCTCTTTAAAATTTTAGTATGAATTTTAGAAAAAAAAACAGAATAATATAACTAAGATTTAAATAAAAATTTATCGTTCGTACGAGTAGCTCGGTTAAGTCGCTAAAGGCTTGAACATGATAACCACGTCGTTAGGTCCTATGATGTAATGAGATAAGCTAGAGCCGGCTGCTCTCGTTAAAGGCTATCTTCTCTTAGTATCTACAAACTTTTGCCCACGGCTTCGCACGCATGGTAAAGTGAATAAGTCAACCGATTTCATACAAATTCGCATCCCCTATTACACCCCTTTAAGGGTGGAATTTCCAAAAATAGATTTATTTTTTATTTTTAACTGAACGTACAAATACCAATTTTCATGCGATTAACTTCAACATTACGGATTTTCATCCCATATTTTACCCCTTTAGGGGTGATATTTCCAAAAACCCTCCCTTGTGGATTCCTACGTCATAAAAGGTACGTACTGTCAAAATTGCTCTCTATCCCCAGCCGTTTAGGCTGTACGTTGATATGTCAGTCAGTCAGTCAGTCAGTTTCTTCTTTTATATATATACTATATAACTGATATATATATATATATATATATATATATATACATATGCAGATATATCTAGTGTATTCCTACTTACGTATTGATATACCTCTAAGCATTATTGCTATTTTAGGACGCACTTAACATATTATGTAAAATATTCATGTCACGTCGGTAACTGAAATGTACCTATATTTTATTTATTTAAATAGTAAATTGCTGAGTTTATTCTGCAATGGTTTCTTCTCAGCAAAAACTACTTTCCGAAGCGATTGGTGTATTCTGACGATTTTAGTGTACTCATTTGTAAAATCCATTAAAATATAGTTTCATCTGTCCGATGTGTATGTGTTTTTAAGCAAAACTTGCAAGTTAAATTTGGTAGGTTTATATCTTTGGTTCCCGGGACAATGCACGCTTAACTAAATGCGCTGCCATCTTTAATCCAATATGCCGGACGTCACAAAATGGAGATTTATTATTTCCACAGTAACGCCTATCATATGGGTAAATGAAAAGACTTGACCAGCAAATAAAAGCTTATATTAAATAAACCCGCTTGTTGAGTTAGAGTTTTGTTTTATTTTAAAAACTTTATTCTTATTTATTAGTGACTTTAATGCTCTGTTTTCCAACCTTACGGTATCACTTATAATTTGACTTGAATATGAAAATTCATATCCCGGTAGTCGCTCTATTTTGATATCTCAAACTATACAAACGCTTAAATTAAGAACTATAATTATACATTTCCAGGTGCGAATACTAGACCACAAATACATTGTGTAGACACAAATATATATTGGCAGCATAGTAGCAAACCGATTGCGACAGAACATGTATGCCTAGAACGATAAATATTAACATTTGCATACAAATTATTATTATTATTATTATTATTATTATGTAAAAGATATTTCTTTGGTCTCGACTCGGAGTCGGATGTTTTGAACCAGGCACGGGCTTATACCAAGTGAACTGGTTCATTTGTGTCAGAGTTAGGAATGAACTGTGTGGTGTGTGTGTGTCTGTGTGTCATGGGATGTCCGAGCTGTGTGGTGCGTGTCTGGGTTTTGTAGCATGAGTGAGGTTGGGTTTAGGAAACCGCGTACTATAGAGCAGGTGTCTATTACTATTGATTTTTGTAGGGGTATGTATATTTTTTCGTGCAGGTCTAAGATTTTTAAGGCGACATTGAGGTTTTTGGGTATTATTCCGGTTGTGGAGATAACTATTGGAATGATTTTTACGACTTCCTGGTGCCACATTTGTTTAATTTCATCAGCTAGAGGTATGTATTTTTGTATTTTTTCTGTGTGTTTCTGTTTTAGGTTGTGTGTATTGGGTACGGCGATGTCTATCAGGTACGTGGTCTTGGTTGATTTTAAGGTGAGTGTGATATCAGGTCTGTTACTAAGGATAGTGCGGTCGGTGATTATATCTCGGTTCCAGTATAGTTTTGCTCTAGTATTTTCTAAAACATTTTTCGGTTTGTATTTGTAGTATGGTGTATACGTGTCCAGTAGTTTATGTTTGAGAGCGAGTTGTTGGTGGATGTGTTTTGCGACGTTGTCATGGCGGTGTGTGTATTCCTTGTTGGCGAGTGAGCTGCATCCTCCTGTGATATTATTATTATTATTATAAATGTATTGACTACTAAGCTGTAATGATGTCATTTGCTTGTCATTTCGTTTACCTGTTTAAATAAGTCGTGGCTGGTATTAGCAATGATTTACATGACAAATAAACACACAAGCCGACCGATCCATAGCCTATGTACGCTTGCAATGGCAGTGCCAGGTGATATATTAATATCACTTGGTCGTTTTCGACCATTACTGGCTTTTTTTGTTGAACGGAACCCTATTTCTAAGACTTTGCTGTCCATCCGTCTGTCTGTCTCATATTACTATTACAAACTTATTATTTGCGGCTGGTGCAATAGCCTTGTCTAGGGATCGAACGGCAAAGTTAAATTTGTTCTTTTGAGTACGGAACCTAACCTTCGGTGTGTGAGTTCAACTTCTACTCGGCTGTTTTTTTATGCCACTTAGGTGAAAGGGATTTTCTACAACACACAATTTAATGAACTAGTTTCAGCTTCTTGTTTTCGACAAATAATAAAACTAAAAGTATATAAACAACAAAATATGATTTTAAAGAGAAGTAGAGCAATTTGAGATCTCCCGTGGGTTTTCCCATTAAAATTGGAGCCGCCCGTATGGTGTCTGTATGTTCCGCCTTACAGAAGACTGCAGTGAAATAATACTACTTGATCAAGTGTTGTGTTTCTGCGGTAAGTAAGGTTGCCAGTGTTCCACAAAGATACGCTGCCCTAGTAGTAATGCTGCTAGCACAGTGAGTCCTCATCAACAACATGGTTGGCAAGCCGATAGTGATACCTCTGATATTGCTAGCAGCTATAGGCTACGGTGACTGCTTACCATCACAGGGCCGTATGCTTCTGTGCCACCTTAGTGGTATATACCAATAATTTTGAATTTGAGTATAAAAATCAATGCAGTTCCAAATAGTCTTTGCTGTCGCCAACAAATAGCAAATCTCTTTTTTAAATAACAATGATTGTGAACCGCTCTTAAGATATTTTCCTTTATTAAAAAAGTATCGCCAAAATGTCAATCATCGTAAGAGGGTATCCAAGTATTTCTCCACATGGCTCTTCGTCCCTGCAGTTGACAGAGGACCTCGCCCTCATAAACAACTTCCAATTCAATATGAAAGTACAGGGCACCACAAGTTTCATCCATTTTTATGCGCTCCCTTCCTATCCCACTACAAGTTTATATTTATTCTGAAAATATTGCCTTAAGTTCTTAGCCCTAAGCGACAAAGTAGTTTGGCAAATTCTTACCCGTATAGCTTTGTAGATAATATAAACAAAACCCTTCAGTTTGTCGTGGTCATCTGCCATCGCATATTGAATCTTGTATGAAGAGCGTTAGGTTGAAAATGAAAAAGTATGGTTATCCAGTTTCATAGTAATGTGCAGACTGTCCAATATTGAGAAAATTCAATAAAGTCCGATTCCATCCAGTATCGGATTCTATATGGGAGATTGTTTATTAATAAATTATTCCAATATCAGGATATTTACCTTTTAGCAAGTTTACCTCGATAAAAGTTTTGTTCCTCAGTTTTCTGGCTTCGACCATTGGCTTTGCAATATATGAGTTATTATGGATGAACAAAATAATAACATTTTCGTGTTTCCTTTGACAGAAATGCGGACTTAATAACACTACTTTGTACATCAAAGTAGTGTTATTAAGTCCGCATTTCTGTGTTGTGTTTCTGCGGTAAGTTAGCCCACAAGGATACACTGGGCTAGTAGTAATGCTGCTAGCACAGTGAGTCGTTGGCAACCATTAGTGATTTCCCTGGTGTTGCTAGCGGCTATAGGCTACTGTGACTGCTTACCATCAGGCGGGCCGTATGCTTGTGGGCAATATTATCTAAATTTTATTGACCTATACATATAATTGGAAGACTGTTAAGCTATTGCATAGCTTTTATCGCGGGCCTTGAGCGTGGGGACCGAATCCAGATATTCCGTAACGAAAAAAACCTAACACCGCCCACTCCGACCGGCACAGCGGTGATACTTTTTAATTCCATCTATCGATAAATACCAGAAATTTTAATGACTTTTTGAAATATCACGCTTGTCTCTTTAGTTCAGCAACCCGCCTTTAGGTGGCATTGGTTTTATTGGAAAACTACCGTAATCAGCTGTTTGTGAGAGAGTATATAGGTATATAAAAAATACTGCATTAATAAAATAAATAAATAATTATAATTGCATAAGTTGATAAAAAATGCTATGCAATAGCTTTACCGCGACAGTCTCCGAGTGCCACACCTAATTTTTTTAATCAAACAGCTATGATTATTATAATTCGCCTTGTATTTGTAATGTCAAAATAACAGCTTTTTACTATATGCATATGAAAGTAAACATGCTACTGATAAAAAAGACTTTAAATTAATTGATGCCTATTAAGAACAGATATAAAATACTTAATTTCGTATTTAGCTATTATTTCTTAAGAAATATGCCACTATTTTACTTCTTCTGCTCTCAACAAACTCAAACCGATTGTATAAACACATATTTTTACAGCTAAATGTCCCAAAATACCAAAAATATGTTTATTAAAAATTCAATATTAATATTTGTAACTCTAATTTGCTTTGTGAAAATGAACACTGGTTTATACTTACCTTGCCAACGATTATGGTCATAATATTATAATAAATGGATCTTACAACGGGCCGTATGTTGGATCTAAGCCGTAACGCCGCGCCGGAGCCCATTATGAGTAAGCTTAGCCGCTCTTAAAGCCTTTTAAATAGTACGATAACGATCAATTTAGGGTCAGTTTACAGCTGATTCTCATAATAATATAACTTGATATGGATGTTGGTTGGTTAGTAAAAAAATAAACGAAAATAGCCCTAGCTGAATATTAGATTCTATCCTAGGACAATTGTGGAATGAACTCCCCGCCGAGGTTTTCACAAAAGAGTACAGCAAGGGGTTCTTCTTCAAGATAGTGATAAAAGATTTTTGAAGGATTGGCAACGCGCGAGTGATACCCTGGTGTAGCAAGCATCCATAGGCTACGGTAATCGCTTACCATCAGGTGGGCCGTATGCTTGTTTGTCCCCAGTCGGGCGGCTCCAATATAAATGGAAAACCCACGGGAGATTCCAATTCGCCCTGCCTCTCAAAAACAATCTCACAAACTTACTTACCAATTATAGTTCAGATAGTCAAAGTTCACTTTAATTATTTAATTATGACTGTTTTAATTAGGTAGACGGTGTGCAGGATGGAGCTTAACGGTATCGTAGGCTGAGAGTATTCTCAGCCTACCACATGAGGGACTTGGCGTGATGATATGTATATAATATTAAAAAATAAATTATCTGTGAAAACTTACTTGTCATCAAAATAAAGATGCAAAAATGGATCTTATTACCACCTACTAAGCTTCTGAGAAGCGATGTACATAATATCGCTTAGACCACTCTTCTATCTGGCACCTGGCGAACTTCCAACCCTTACCTCGGTCACAATGAACCAGTATTACCCTGGCATTTGCATAATGTTAAATTTAGATTCATCTGAGGGTTGGGAACTAGCGCTAGGCTTGTCAGGCTATTTTGACTCGATAAATTATTTAAATGGCAATTTCATAGTCACTGTGGTAATCCTTAGATCAAATGAAAAAGGTAGCTGGAGCTTTACGAAGATCTAAGAGACGCCGGTTTTTTAAACGTGAGTGCGTGAGCAACGCGTAGGTTCATTGGAATCGTGGATGTGTGCGTGTACTTGTGTAGGTATGTGTATGTCACCGAAAGATAACAAGAACCGCAAATTTATAAATATCCTAGGCCAAGGCTTATCACGGCCATGTCGGACTACAATGTTACAAACGGTGAACGTAACTTAATACAATTAATCTCTCGTTTAGAATCCTACGAAGGTTGATAAATTTCCTAGAATTTCCTAGGAAATTTATAAATTTGCGGTTCTTGTTATCTTCCGGTGACATGTACATATTGTCAGAGCAATCTGTAGTTTTAACCGGCCGGCGTCACTTCGCTGTCCACAAAATTCCATTTATTTCTTTTATCTGATCTGATGGTACATCAGACATTAAGAAAAAAAGTAGTTTATAAGCCATAACTTAGAGCTAGATTGTAATTCAATAATATATGTGCCAGCTGTATAAACAAAATTAGTAGCGCTTACAAGAGAAGAAAAAGAATACAATTAATTACAAGTTAAAACTATTGAGATTGACAGAATTGCTACAAAGATAACAGTTACAAAAAACAAATTGAAAATAATAATTACAATTATAAACATAATTTTTAAGCTAGATTAGTACTGATTCAGACTCCTGTCAACAGGATTGTTCTAGGATACTGAATAATGTCGCGAAGTAATCTGTATGGTTTTCATTGTAAGAATCGTTAGCTATAATAAGGTACATTCAATTGTAATAAGTGTTGTTGTAAGTGTAAAAGGTAAATACAATTGCGATGCTGATGTCATTGTTGACATAATTGACTATGAATCGTGCTCAAAGGCTATAGCGCAGAAAAACAAAAAATATTTTACGTGATTCTTAGGTACCATCAATATTATCGGATGAAATCACGTAAAAATATATTTGTTTTATATTTGTATGCTATAAAGAAATCTTTTTTAATTAAAATTTCAATGAAAATTTTGTACATTATACTCCATAGGAATGAGATTTTTATTAAATTTATCTTAAGGAAATTTTTATAATTTATTCAATTTATAAACAATGGCAACTGGGAAAAATGCCTTTTATAAAATGATAACAACAACGCAGAGCTTACGAGGCTATATAAGTAATAAGTTTATTGCATCCAGGTGTGACAATTACCATCAGACTAGCGAGCTAGCTCGAACCAAAATATTTATTCATTTGAGCATGATGCCTAATAAATTATGAGTTAACTCAAACTAATTTCACTACGAATAATTGCATAACCAATTAATATTTTTAACTCTACTATACTGATATATTCCGCATTATAATAGGATGGCGTTAAGAAGTAACGAATTAGGTGCCATAGAGATTGGGTCGGCCCTTGGTGAGGGTGCAACTTGAGTCGATACCCTGGCTCCGTCTCATCTCCCTGACACAACGGTGGCGGCCGGCGCCGCTGCTGTTCAGCGAGAGTGCCTCAAGCGGAAATGCATGTCTTGGTACATGGCACATATTTTCTGCATTTGCGTCCGTGGGGCCCGGATGATCTTCAGTTTTTAAGGAAGTCTCACGTTGGCTGGTAGAGGCCTCAAGTTGACAGGCGTGCTGGAACATATCTCGCTCAGGGAATCAGCATTGCTATCCAGCGTGGCAATGCTGCCAGCATTCCTGGCACGCTACCGCATGATTCAGGTTAAGTTCTGCTTTTTGTAAATAGTTTCTCTGTATATCTGTTTTGAATCTATCTGTTTTGAATAAAGGCGACCAAAGAAAAAAATTCAAATTACTGATGCAGTTCAATTGTTGGCAACTTATTTAATATATATATATATATATATAATATATTTAATATATTAACTACATGCCAAGTTAGATTTATGTTCAACAATTACAATTTAATAAAAATATGCTCAAATGAAATAATATAAATTTCTAATATTATATAAATAAGACAGATAAGGAAAAAAAAATAACAGCAACAATTAAACAAGGATATTAATGAATAAATATGACACTCTATTAGCAATATTATCTTTGGCTACTCGTATTATGTTTGCAAAATAAAGCGTACCTACATACCATAGCCATAGAGTACATACCATAGCCTGCATTATTACATCGAGTCACATGTCATAACAATCGGTCGTAAAATAACAGCTGTAACTAGAGTCAATCGAAAGGAAAATTCTCGAAAACAATATTTTATTACGAACCACGGTCCGTACGCACCTAACTCACGTCAGAATTAGTTTCTTAACATTTTGTTACATTTGTTGTGTTTTATGTCCCGAACTAAATAAGTGGTCTTTAGAAGCAAAATCATGGTAGGGGTCGGCACTTAATCTCGGTTGATGAGGCTGGTTACCCGATTTTAATACAAAACTACAACCATTTCATCTCTTTTTACCGAGAAAATCTGTTTCCATGGTAAAATTTGTTGTTACACTTTCTGCTTCTGTACATCTACTGATTGCCGCAGATATTAATAGTTATGGCGGTCCCATCCAACTATTGATCATAGCTACGGTTGCTTAGCTTTGTAGATCGATCAATACACTCCAAACTAGTGAAACGCTGCGCTAGTAGTAATGCTGCTTTCACAGTGAATAGAGGTAGGGCGAATTGGGATCTCTCGTGGCTTTTCCCATAAATTGGAGCCGCACGACTAGGAACTGTACCTCCGCCTTACAGAAGACCGCAGTGAAATAACACTACTTGATGTAGTGTTGTGTTTCTGCGATAAGTTAGGTTGCCAGTGCTCCACGAGGATACGCTGGGCTAGTAGTAATGGTAGCAAATTTAGGCTTATATATGTATACTGTATGTCATAATTGAAGATGGACAGGATGTTTAGTTAAGTTAACATAAGCTGAGGTACACGTTTACCATAACGCGTTCCATACATAAACGACTATATCTCACACTTGTATTTAAAAACACTACAGTATACACAACTCGGCAGAATCAAATTTCCGCATAGGATTCACTACCAGACGTATTTATAAATATACCTCACTGTGTCATCAGCCTTACCGTGGAGTTAACTAGAAAGGTTGAAAAATATCATACGACGCGCTGTGTGCAATCCAACACGTTACGCTCCACGCACCTGCTGCCCGCATACACTGTGGACTCGCCACAAGATAATATAATGACTTCGTAACATAACATTCAAAAGGTGATAAATAAATTAACTTAATGGATAAATTAATTGATCTTTAAGACTCAAACCACATCCATCCCAATTCGCCCTACCTCTCCTAAAGTATTTGTCAAAAAATTACGAGGCACTAGAAAAAAATCTCTAACGCTCTGCCTGATTCCTGCCTAAAACTTCCAATCTTACTTACTTACCGAGTCTCATCTGAGTAGGTACATTAGTGGTATAACCTCATTCTATTGTCTAATAAAGAACCTCTTTATTGACACATTGTCCTTGAAATGTCAACCTTTAATCGCCGTTATGTATATCTCTGTAACATTGTACATCAATTTGCATTGTACTCACGTGGTTCTAGAAGAATTTATTAGTTTGTAATGTTTAAGTATGTTTTTATGGTCGCGGAAGTAATTTTACTAAGTTTTATTTCACTTATGTATTGCTATAATATACATAAAGAGTATTTAATGTTATGTTAAGAATAAAATTCCCATAAAGAAGTTTTTTTTGTAATCATTTCGTGATAAATCGTAAATTCTGTTCATTCTTAATCATAATCGTGGAAACACGTAATTCCAATTTGAGCTTCCAATTATCAATTAAGTGTAATTTGGTAGGTATAATACAGTTATTTTATGATCCGACAAATGTTAATGAATGCGGTTAGAATCTGCGGTGAATCCTGCTAGCAAAAACCCAATTACGGTGCACGGAATTTAAAGACTTCTTATTGTCGCTGCAGCCTTGATTAGCATAATAATGAGATTATACGGAAAAGTCAGTTAGGAAGTAGAAATTAGAATTTATTTAGAGGAGAATTCAGGAACAAAGTATCGATAGCTTTTTCGAAGCCAAATTCTTCCATCTAATTTACTTGGAACAGACAACATTTCAAGAGCACAATTTCATTTCTTGTCAAGATCACCCGTAACCTAAATCCTATAAATCTCAAGTCAATATAATGATATTCCGTTCAGGATGTCATCAAAACCAGCACGTTTTTAATTAAATACTAAAGATCCTTCAAACATAATGTTAACCTGTATTATATCACCGAATCCAGCTAGCCTTGAAAAGATTCGATTGATATTAAAACTTAGTCATGCTTTTTTCAACAATTTATTGCCAATGCAACCTATAGTGCAAACAACAAGTTTTTTTCATTATTGTTGCTAACATTTTGCATTAAATCCTGCTAAACGATACAGTTACCATGGTCTACCATCTGGTTATTAAATTACAATGTAGTGAAGCTTTATATTCAATAAAAAAGTTATATAAATATAAGCTGTTTTGGATTATGTAAATCAGATCGTCACTCGCATTCTTTGTCAAAAAAAACAAGTCAGCTCCATTGTTTAAGTAGTCTCCCCATGCACATCTCGCGATCTGCATTCAGACCATGCGAGGACCATTACAACATCTACGCCTCACGCATACTGAACGCCATAAAAACTACCGACTTTAAATATAAAAAAAAAATTTATTACAATACTGTGTTATAATTAAATACTTAAAACTAAAATATCACTTCAAGGCAGGACTTCATTTCCGTGAGGGATGTCGTTTTCCTTTTCGGTTACCTCTCCTTTCTCAGCTGGTGCAGCTGGCGACGCCGGCACTGGTGTTGTTGGTTCCTTAGGTACTTCATCTTCAGCAACAGGTGCTGCTGTGGGCGATTCTTTATCCACTTTGTCAGCATTATCCACCTCGTCCACGCTTTCTACCTTGTCAACTTTTTCTACCTTGTCGACATTTTCTACCTTATCGACATTTTCGACTTTATCGGCGTTATCAATCTTCTCTTCCCTCTGGTAGGGAGCTCCAGTCTCAACAATAGGCACTTCGCGGTCGGTGTCTTTCGATTTGTCGACGGACCCGATCAACGGAACCGTCACGATCAGGTATCCATCGCTCGTCAGTTGCGCAGTGACCTCTGAACTGCTTGAGTTGGACGGCAATGTATATGTATGGAAGAACTGGCTGGCGAACAAATCCCTGTCGTCTTGTTTTGCTTCCTGTGATCCCTGAACGAAGATATAGTCTCCTTTCACCTTAACCTTCAAGTCACTCTTCTTGTAATCCTTGACGCTTACAACGACTTCGAATTTTTCATCATCAGCGATTATCCTGGGCCCGATTTCCGCGAAACTAGGGAACAATTTCCAGATGGGAGCGAAAAGGTTTCCGAAAAGGGGGAAACTAAACCAGGGTGTAGAATCGACGTCTTCTGCGGTGATAGTTGTGATTGGCAGTGGTATAACGGGCCGGTCGGTAGCCGGTAGAGCGGATACGGCGGCGAGCGCGGCGAGCACCACAAAGAGGCACGGCGAGAACATGGCTCACGTGTGCACTTAACCGTGTTGCAATCTGAACTGCGGCCGGCGCACCACGCGGAGGTTATATAGAAGTGGTGGGGGGCGGGGGGTGCGTAAGCGCATCGCTGGACGCGCTGACAAAGACTAAAGTATGTCCTATGTTAATTCATGCCCAAAATATTTACCTATGACTGTGTTGCCTCTGAGAGGATTATCAACTTCATTCTTGAGACCGAATAAAGTTTTATTTCCATAATATATTATTTCGTGGATGTCATTACTAAGGACAAAATTTAAAAACCAACAGCATATTTAAGGAGATTGAAATTGAAGTAAAATAATTAGTTTAAGGAAGATGTGTTTTATTCTTATTAATAAGTTAGTTGGGATGTTATCACCATGAGTATTGGCTGAGTGAAAGAAAGAAAGTAATACATTTTAGCCCTTATATATATTACTCAGAGAGTTCAAATTCATAGCAGAGATGTAAATGAAAATATATGTAGGGAATACATTTCGGCAAGAATGTGAACAATATGAACAAAGTAGGCCATTGTCCGCATGATAGGGAATGACCATTCTGTTCCATGTTTGTTTATTTTATATTCTTTTGTGGCCTTGTAAGGCCGGCTTCTAGAGGCATCCAAAGCATTACTTTGTCAATTTTCTAAGACATGTTCATAGTGAATCATAAGTTTATCAAACCTATGTCAAACGTGGTTTAGTTAACCACATCAGCTGTTTCGGTTTCAAACAAGATATCTTTGTACGTGTTCGGAGGATGTCTGCCTTTGTTTAGACGAAGTACTCACCTTTGTTTGAGTAGTACATGGTAAGTATTGTGGGAGAGTTTGCTCTGTTATCATTTTGATTTTCAGATTGTTGTGGATTTCGAAGTGCCGTGAAGTTAACGCGATGTACATGGTAAGCGGTTACGTTAGTGGTTATTTAAATTTTATTTATATAAAGTTTTTTGAAGTCATAGCTTTTGCAAAAAATATATATTTATAAACTTAATTTTGCGCAGAGGATCAGCATTGCCATACAGCGGGGCAATGCTGCCAGCCTTCTTGGCACCCTCCCGCGTGACTACAATTTGGGACAAGTGTTTTATTTATTTTAATTTTTTATATTAGATTAGTTTTAGATCGTATTTGAAAGCACATACATGTTTATTTATCCATATATTTACTATTTTTTCTACATTTACACGATAATATTATAAAGAGGAAAGATTTGTATTTTTGTGTTTAATGAATAAATTCAAAACCTACTGTACAGATTTAATAAAAAAATATATTCTAATTTGTAATATTTCAGGAAGTATTACCCAAAGGAATTGTTATTTTGTTGACATGGCAGGAATTTCAAAATACTGTACTACCCAAAGTGTTCAATTCTTTTCATGTTTATTAAAATTGCAAATTCATAAAATTTACCATGAAATCAAACAAAATGATAGACAATTTCATATTTTTCCATTCCACATAACAAATTATGAGGAAAACATCAAATGGCCAATACATTGTTACCTCAGTCATTTTGTATTTTTCAATAGGAGTAAATAAACAACACCGCTTTTAACTCAACGTACCTACCTATATGTACTGCCTTCGATATATTTACTTCGTATGGTCTCGCTACATTATTATTATTCGACGAGACCGCTGGTCTAGTGGTTAGTGTATCTGACTGCTGCGCTAGGGGTCGCGGGTTCGATTCCCGCCGGGGCAAACGTTTATGTGACAAATATGTTTGCCTTGCGTTTGGGTGTTTGGTATTTATTATAAGTATGTATTTACAAACAAAAAGTATATAAGTATTATATGAGCTGCTGGTTCCCATAGTACAAGCTTTGCTTAGTTTGGGACCAGATGGCGTGGTGTGATAATGTCCAAGCATTATTATTATTATTATTATTATTTATATGTTTGTGTTTTATTCTCTCGCGAGGTGCGAGGTAGAATTTCATTTTCCGCGGGCTTTTGGCCAAACGAAAAATGATGAAGTAAAGATAGAGTAAGAGAAGTAAAGGTAAAGTAAGAGAGTACGAGAGGATAAACTAAAGCGATAGAAATTTGCGGACTATTCGGCATGTATTTAGAATGACGGCTTTTTGGAGTTGTATGTATGTGAGCTTGTGCATGTCTAGAGTCTGAAGGCTTTTATGTAAGGTGTATGGAATGATGCCAGTGGAAGAAAGAACTATCGGGACTATTATTACTTTATCTACTTTCCACTGGGTTTTTATTTCGATGCTCAGGTCAGTATATTTGGTGAGTTTGTCTGTGTAGGTGGTTGAGATGTTGTGCGTGTTCGGTATGGCGATGTCTATGAGGTATACTTGCTTCTTTCTTTTATCATGTAGAGTAATATCTGGTCTATTGCAGTGGATTGTTTTATCTGTTATTATTGTCCTATCCCAGTAAAGCTTGTAGTCGGGGGAATCAAGTATTATCTCTGGGGTGTATTTATAGTAAGCTGTCTTGGATGCAATAAGATTATGCTTGAAGGCTAGGTATTGGTGGATAATGGCAGCAACCTGATCATGGCGGTGTTTATAGTCAGATTGTGTGATTGATCTGCAAGCGCCGGTAATATGTTGGATGGTTTCCGAGCTACTGTGGCAGTGCCGGCATAGATCTGTTTGCAGTGATGTGTCTCTGATGATATGTTTCCTGTAGTTGCGAGTGTCTATTACTTGGTCCTTTATGGCTAGCATGAAACCTTCTGTCTCGGGGAACAATTCACCGTTACGAAGCCACGCGTTCGACGCAATTTTGTCGACATTTGGGTCTAACAAGTCGCGGCGATGTCTCCCATATTATTATATGAGTGATAACAAGTAGAGCCAATAGAGGAAAGTCATATTTCCTTCCATTTTTAAACAGCTCCGATAACAGGGTGTTTATTCAATTGTCGCTATCTGCCTTGTAATGTGATGTTTAAGCTATGAATAAAGATATTTTTTTTATACCACTAAGGTGGCACACAAGCATACGGCCCATCTGATGGTAAGCAGTCACCGTAGCCTATAGCCGCTAGCAATGCCAGGGGTATCACTAACGGGGTGCCAACCATGTTGTTGATGAGGGCTCACTGTGCTAGCAGCAATACTACTAGCTCAGCGTATCCTCGTGGTGCACTGGCAACCTTACTTACCGCAGAAACACAACACTACATCAAGTAGTGTTATTTCACTGCGGTCTTCTGTAAGGCGGAGGTACAGTCCCCAGTCGGGCGGCTCCAATTCAAATGGGATAACCCACGGGATATCCCAAATCGCCCTACCTCTCTTATAATGTTTCGAAGAATATAAAGCCCAGATCAATTATAAGAAAACACTTCAATGTTTGGAAAGTACGAGATATTTATAAGAAAGTCAGTTACAATAATAAGTCTTTCACTGATACATTTTCCTCAAGTTATCGCGTTGCCAGCTACGGGCAAACCCTAGGGAGGCGGCCCTTGACCGTTCAGTACAAACCGGCTCGGCGGCCGATGACTGTACTACATATTGCTTGCGAAAAATAGAGGTGCAACGATACTTACAATCGAGATTCGATACATCTATAGAACTCTGGTTTTTAACACAGATTTGTTTGACCCACTTTTCAGTGTCCGATAAACTGAAATTTGGCATAGCGTTTTGTTCTTGTGACAATGCGTGATGACTTAAATGCCATTTATAATCCAACTAGCGGCCCGCCCCGGCTTCGCACGGGTAGACTTTTATATCAAATATTTTGTCTATTTAAACTATCCTATCTCTCAAGTTGGATCGAACTGCACATGGTGTGCGAATTTTATTATAATCGGTTAAGTGGTTTAGGAGTCCATTGAGGACAAACATTGTGACACGAGATTTATATATATTGAGATATGGCGGATGTGACTAAATGGCGATTTAAAATTTCCCTATTAAGCCCTATGATATGGGTATCAAATGACAGGATAATTGATGACCGAATAAAAGCGTGTATAAAAAAAAATGTAGGTACCCCACATTTTTATTATATAGACACTATAGCATCTAAGATATTGTTGACGTCTAAATCTTAAGCACGAATTAGCGTTAATAAATGCAAAGAAAAGAGTCCTTAAGAAACTTTAAGCTGCTTTTACCCTAGTGGGGATAAACAGGGGTCTATACGCTCATTAACTACTTTTGCAGTATTTAGAAACATTAGGTTTTTATTACAATCGATATTATTGGTGTGTGGAAGAGGGACATCACTAGCGCCCGCATATAAAATGTCCGTCCGGTGTCCGTTTGTATGTTATGAAAGGCTGTGCCCACGTTGAGCTTGAAACATCTTGTACGTGTATCTCAACCTTTTAATATCTCAACCTTTTATAATTCCCAATATAAAAAAGTTGGAAACTAAAATTGACAAGGTACAAACACCGACTAGATTAGGTTAGAATGGATGTTTAATTCCGGGTTGTTTTTTGTTAATCGTATTATTTTGCCGTAATAAATTACCTTTGATTATATAGTATATAATCAGAGTAAATTACATTAGGTAATATTTAATACGGTATATCCATTTTAATTGCCGACCACTAGCAACAACCCTATGAAGTGTCTAGTCCGGTAACCGGACGAATAAAATTGTGCTATTCGCTCGATTACCGGACGACTATTACGTACCTTATTTTGGTTTGACCCTCCATAAAGCTTCAAGATGGGAAAAGCGAGATGAACTGAACGCTGTATTGGAGGAGAAATTACTCGTAAAACATATGTAGGTATATATATCGTACATAAGTACGCGTTATTCATGAAATAATAAACCAATTTTGTTTTTTCAGTATGCAGAAATGCTGTTCGATTCTCTTAGGAAAATAATTAATGATCTTTCGTAATTTTTACAGCTGCGCTATTGGATATGCGTCTTTATTATAGGGAAAAAAAAATAAACGCATATCAAAACATCATTGGCAGAAATACATGTAGTTAACAGAATTCTCATAAAAAATTGAGTATGTGGTCCATTTTGCATGTCTTAATTTAGGTTTTATTTTCGTTACTTCGAATTGAGTAATATTGTCTATTCAGTGAGCAAACCGTGAAGCATTTCAAGCTAAATCAATTAAGAAAATATTTCTGAAAACTAGTTATCTTCGTCGACTGTTATCTTATATATTAAACATGTACTGGATATGTGAAACTGTCTTAAACTTAACAATATTTTGACAACATTGTTTTGTTATTAAAACCTTCTAATCTTTTTCGAAAACATTGCTATTTAATAAAGACACGTAATAATTATCATGGAAAAGGAAAACCAACTTAAAAATATATAGAAAGCAGGGTAAAACCTAGTAAGTAAAAGTTGTGACAAAATAATATGTTATATCTATACTAATATTATAAAGAGGAAAGATTTGTATTTTTGTATGTATTGAATAGGCTCCGAAACTACTGGACCGATTTCAAAAATTCTTTCACCGTTAGAAAGCTACATCATCACTGAGTAACATAGGCTATATATTATACTAGCTTCCCGCCCCGGCTTCGCTCGGGTAGACAGAATATTTGATAAATGTCTATAGGCTCCGAAACTACTGGACCGATTTCAAAAATTCTTTCACCGTTAGAAAGCTACACTATCACTGATTAACATAGGCTAGCCCGCCCCGGCTTTGCACGGGTAGACAAAATATTTGATATAAATGTCTACCCGTGCGAAGCCGGGGCGGGCCGCTAGTGTTTTATGTAACAACATTTTCTATCCCCTTTCGGGGTAGGCAGCGAGTACAGAGCGGCATCATTGTGGACGTGTTTTTTTTTATACCACTAAGGTGGCACACAAGCATACGGCCCACTTGATGGAAAGCAGTCACCGTAGCCTATAGCCGCTATCAATACCAGGGATATCACAAACGTGTTGCCAACCCTGTTGTTGATGAGTCACTGTGCTAGCAGCATTATTACTAGCCCAGTGTATCCTCGTGGAGCACTGGCAACCTCACCGCAGAAACACAACACTACATCAAAGTAGTGCTATTTCACTGCGGTCTTCTGTACGGTGGAGGTACAGTCCCCAGTCGGCCGGCTCCAATATTAATGGGATAACCCACGGGAGATCCCAATTCTTACTTGACTTATTGTTTTCTATCCTATTTATATATACTTTCTATATTGGTTATGGTATTACCGGTTAGGTTTTTAAACATCACTAAACTTAACACGTACTGTCGATAAATTATGAATTTTCTTTAGAAATTGATTATCAAATAGCTGATGAAGTGGTTTCTCAATAAACGACTACGCGACGTGTTTCTGAATAACAAACGTTTCTCAATTAAAATATTATTGAATCATTATATTATTATTTATATTATTTACTTATGTAGCTGCCTACACAATATGTTATAACGGATTTCTAAACTGATTAGGTTAGGCTGGGTGAGACTCTAAACAGATTTCTGTTTTAGGTTTAATTAAGATTTTGCAATTTATGCATCCTTTAATTTTCCTCTTAGTTCATTTCCCAATATCGTAGATGAGATACTGCAGTTAAGTTTGAACCCAGATTTTTTATATAAAAGAGGAAACTGACTGACTGACATCAGCGCCAGCCTAAATGGCTGGGGTTGACGTCGGCCATTAAGGAAGGGTTTTTGGAAATACTACCCTAAGGGAGTAAAATAAGCATGGAAGTTTGTATGACAATCCGTAATTTTTAAGTTAACACCAAAAACGCATGAAAATTGGTCAGTTATAAACAAAAAAAAAACAGATTTTTGGAATTACCACCCCTCAGGGGGTAAAATAGGGGATGAAATTTCTATTAAAATACGTCATTTTTAAAGTAAAATCAATGAATATTGTTACTTATATTATTAGCCGCGGGCAAAGGCAATCATTTATATATAGGTACATGTTGACTATTCACTTAATCACACGTCCGTAGCCGCGGGCAAAAGCTAGTGTCCATAATATAAATATTATATAAGTCATGCCCACTGACATTATTAATCTATTGAGCAGTCAGGCCAGAACAATTCATCAACAAAACATACTCATGCGATGAATGCAGAAAATTCCGTAGCATTTCTTCCATTCACAACTAAACACGCCGTCAATTGAATTGATAAACAAACTCTAGGTAGGTACTGCTGCGTATAATAATGCATATTTGCTCGACAACTTGCTAGATTGGCTCCAAAGTTCTGATTAATTCAGTATTACATTATGGAAGTTCCAAGTAGTTGTACATGACAAACAAAAGAGCTGCGCACAAATTACTATTGGACTTGAAGTTCGGATGAATTGGGTTATGTGCTTACTATTTAGGAATTTAGTTATACATATTTGTTATTTGCTAGTGTTTTAGGGCGGTGAAAGCACCATTAAAAGTCGTTTATTTAGCAGCCTTTTTTATAATAATAATAATAATATTAACGGATACAGAAGGCAGTACTCCTCGACACGGCACGCATTGTCAGGAGGTTCCTCACTTTGTAACCCTAATCACCGGTAGCTTGGGCTCGCGCCTCGTTATCGTTGGCTCTCTAGTTTTAGTAGATTTTTTTTAAATTATGTGTTTTTTTGTAAGAATATTGTAAAAAAAAAAACAAAACTAAGATGTGAAATAAATAAAGAGAATAATAATAATAATGCTTGGACATTATCACACAGCGCCATCTGGCCCCAAACTAAGCAAAGCTTGTACTATGGGAACCAGCAGCTGATATAATACTTACATACTTTTTTTTGTAAATACATACTTATAATAAATACCAAACACCCAGACGCAAGGCAAACAGAAATATTTATCACATAAATGTTTACTCCGGCGGGCATCGAACCCGCGACCTCTAGCGCAGCAGTCAGGTATACTTACCACTAGACCAAGGGTCACCTTTAATAAGGAGCGACAGAGAAAGAACAGCAAAAGAACGAAACAACAGTATAAAAAATATTTCGTTATACATTGCTTCTTTTAGGTACATTACTGGTTATAGATTATTTAAATAATAACTTAGGTTAGTTAGGATGCCATCATTTCAGGAGTAAATGACTGAACGTATCTTAATAAAATTGGATAAGGAGATAGATTACATCCTGGGGAAGGAGATAGACTATCTTTTGTCTTTAAACAAATGCAGACGAAGTCGCGGGGAACAGCGAGTACTCAATAAACGTGATTTTGTTCAATAATCCTTATTATGATTAATCAGCAGTGTTATTCTATCTGCTTCTGAATTGGTTACTGAATTTATGCGAGATGTCAAAGTAAAACGACAAATGTTTTGTTCTAAGATCTGCTTGTAGTTATAATTTGGTATCGTAAATTCTACTATGCCCGTGACATTTACGCGTGGAGTTAATTACCCGACTACGGCGAAGCGGAAAGGTTGATTATTATTGATTTTGACCGGTGTGTATCAAAAAATAATTTATTCAGTTTAGGCCCTTAAAAGGCACTTATGAAGGTCTAAATTTCCACCGACATGTACAAACGACATGTCAACTGTTCTCTGACTTCTTAACTATTTATCATAATTTGACAAACTGTACAGATTTCCTATTTTTTTTCTTAGCTCTCTATCCACTGCTCTCCTAAATATAGCATCAAAAAGCATTACTTCTCTTCTTTTACTATTCCTTTCAATTACAGCTTAGTACTTACAGGAAACATGAGCCAACTTTTGTGAAATGTACCTAACTAAATAAGTATTCTATTTCCTCGATATAAGCACTTAAAAGGTTTTTAAATCCAACATCGGATGAAACCTGAGAAGAACCGGCAGGAAACTCAGCAAGGCAACTGTCTTTTTTTATAATTGATCGAATAGAATCGATGATTTAAAATTCGAATACAATCATTATAAAATGCATAATATGTATTCACGCATTATAAAAAATGATTAAAATTAAAGCTACCTAATTGATTCAGTCACTGCTCATTTTTTTTTTATTATTGGAAATGTGTCATTGAAGAGAAACCGGGGGCGATTCATATGGAGTAAGGAATTTTAACGACAGCCAGGAGTTGATAAGGTGGCGCTTGTTGGGTGCTGAGTCACTTAGGGTCACCCTGTCTTGGGTTCAAGAACTGTTGTTAAATTTAGAAACTGGTTTGAGGAAATTAGACTTAAATCTCACCTGGCTGAGTACAAATTCCATAATTCTGCTCCAGGTATTTTATATTGAACTTTCAGTTACTTTGCTGAATGTCACATTAAATAGATATTTAAGATTTTATTTTAGATAATTTTTTATCATCTGTTGATGACATAATGTGTCGATATCGAAATTGTATAACTGGCTTTACGTTTTATTTCCCAATTTTGTACTAAAAATGTTACTAACGTTATAATTGGATCCGCCGACTGGGGATGTATGCATTCGAAATAATACATAACTTTTTTAGTACATAAATCCTCAATCAGCGACTCCATTTTTTTAATTGGATGTGCCATGATTACCCTTTGTTTGTCATGAACTCAATTTTAGCTATCATTCTACGGAATTATTAAAAAAAATGTTTACAACTTCGCTGACGTAAAGAATGGAACATGGAAAAATCACGAGCAAGTGAGTCAGTGGCCACAACGACTTACAATAGCCAGTATTATCATATACATATCATATACAATACCTTTGTAGCTATGGTGAGCCACTTACTTACCCACCTACCTGTGAAGTATGGTAAAACCGGACTTGCGTAATGTAAACATCGTTTGAAATGGTTTTTATTTGATGACATACTGTACTGTACTGTCACTGTTGGTACGACGGTAGGAACTCAGGTACTCAGGTACTCAGGTACTCAGGTTGATGGACATTAAAAATGTATCTGATACATTTACAATTTACATGACATCCTACTAATAATATTATAAATGCGAAGGATTGTGCCTATGGATGGACGGATGGATGGATGTTTGCTACTCTTTCTCGCATAAACTATTTTACGGATTTGGATGAAATTTTGAACACAGATAGTTTATAGCCAGGCTTAACACATAGGATACTTCATACCGGAAAAATGATTTTCTACCGGGAAAATTTTTGGTTACTCTGAGATTCTAAGCTCAACGCGGACGTAGTCCCGGGCAGAAGCTAGTGACTAATAAAGTTAGACACTGTACCAATCGGGAAATTTTCCTAATCACTTGCCAGATAGATCTAGATTTATTTATTTTTATTCATGGTATATTCCTAACTATGACGAACAAACATCAAGTACGGCCCCCCTGATGAAAAGCGATTTCCACGACCAACAAGCACTCGCTTTTCTGCAAAACTTCTTGCTATACCCATATAATATCATTGGCTATACCAAAGTCGAGCGAGCCGTTCTCATGTGAAGAACTTGTGTTTTTTTTTTATTTATATAGATGACTAGCTGTTTCCCCGCGACTTTGCCCGCGTATCAATATAGCCTATGTTACTCAGTGCCTGCTGTGATAATGTAGCTTTCTATCGGTGAAATATTTTTTTAAATCGGTCAAGTAGTTTCGTAGCCTATTCAATACAAACATACACACATAAAAAACCTATCTTTCCGCTTTAAAATATTAGTATAGATTTACAAACTATTTACGTCACTTGCCCTATTCTTCTTATCCTAAAACTAACTCCAACTACAAATCTAACCCAAATAGTTATTTGTACAACACACAGTTTACCGGTACAGTCAGCAATGTCAAAAATCTCAGCTCAGCATAAACCGTAAACAACACGTGCACACGTTCGACCACAGTCCGCAATCCGCACCGTAGATTAGCATTCGATGCGAAATTACTTGATACATAGCTTGCATTGCTTCGGAGGTACGGTGCCGACATATGGTAATCGATTTGTGATCTCCTGTGTCTAGCCTCTACGTGATTAACCGAGGATATTTGAAAATCATACGTCTATTGAATTTTCGGGTTTCATTATCACCTTTATGGGTCTTGACTCTACTCTCAGAATTCATCCCCAAACTTTGAAACCGAAATGCTCTCACACTGAGCGGTTCCAAAAGAGCAATCAAATTGTGGAATTAGCTACCCGACGCCTTCCCTAAGGAGTACAGCATGGGGTTCTTCAAGAAGAGTGTGAGGAGATTTCTCCAGGGTCGGTAACGCGCGAGTGATACCCCTGATGTTGCAAGCATCCATTCGCTACGGTAACCATCAGGCGGGACTTTATTTTTTCATACCACTAAGGTGGCAAACAAGCATACGGCCCACCTGATGGTAAGCGGTCACCGTAGCCTATGGACACTTGCAACACCAGGGCTATCAATCGCGCGTTGCCGACCTTTAAACTGACTTATGCTTGTGCCACCTTAGTGGTATGATAGAACACTCTACACCTCTGAACCTGGAAGTGCTAAGAGAGCAAAAGTTTTAAAGGTTTAGTTGTAATGGGAATCAAAGTTGGGAACAAACTTTTTTCTTTGTTACATATGTATTTATTTCAAGCATATTATCGGCCAATCGTCAGCATTAGAAAACGTGAAGAAATGTGAATATTGAATAATGTTTTCTACATGTCTATAAATCTATAACTACTTACTGCCAGTCCCAAAGCACGTTCCTAAAGAACATGATAAGATTAATGTTAGATCAAATGATTTTAGTTATGCTGCTAGCGTTGTGGGTTCTCTCAATAAGATTGGCACCGCTCTAGTAATACAAGCGTCTATTATAAGTTACAATAACCGCTTACCATCAGGACGACCGTCCGCTTAAGGTAGAATAAAAAAAACCCTTAAGCAAGTGGGTTAAAAAAATCTTTTTTAACCCAAGTTTTACTCTGTCATCAAGCCGTTCATTTTGATATCTATATCATAGGGATTAAGGTGGAAATTACAAATCGCCTACTTGCAACAACCGCCATATTGGATTTAGAATGATATCACGTTATTCACTGTTTCGTTCATCAAGCGCTATCATTTGTTACCCATATCACGTAAAAAATATATAATCTCAATTTTGTGGTGTCTGCCATATTGGATTAAAAATGGCGTAATCGTGCATTGTCACGGGAACGCGTATGCCAAACTATAGCCCAATCGGTATTTTTTTTATTTATTTTAATTAATTAGAGCGGCTTCAAGCCAATTATACTAATTAACAATTAAACCACAGTCATACACTCAACTCGCAGTACTCCAAGCATGCCGACATTATCATCTGCCATCCATCCGCGAACACGTCTATACTAATATTATAAAGAGGAAAGATTTGTATTTTTGTATGTATTGAATAGGCTCCGAAACTACTGGACCGATTTCAAAAATTCTTTCACCGTTAGAAAGCTACATCATCACTGAGTAACATAGGCTATATATTATACTAGCTTCCCGCCCCGGCTTCGCTCGGGTAGACAGAATATTTGATAAATGTCTATAGGCTCCGAAACTACTGGACCGATTTCAAAAATTCTTTCACCGTTAGAAAGCTACACTATCACTGATTAACATAGGCTAGCCCGCCCCGGCTTTGCACGGGTAGACAAAATATTTGATATAAATGTCTACCCGTGCGAAGCCGGGGCGGGCCGCTAGTGTTTTATGTAACAACATTTTCTATCCCCTTTCGGGGTAGGCAGCGAGTACAGAGCGGCATCATTGTGGACGTGTTTTTTTTTATACCACTAAGGTGGCACACAAGCATACGGCCCACTTGATGGAAAGCAGTCACCGTAGCCTATAGCCGCTATCAATACCAGGGATATCACAAACGTGTTGCCAACCCTGTTGTTGATGAGTCACTGTGCTAGCAGCATTATTACTAGCCCAGTGTATCCTCGTGGAGCACTGGCAACCTCACCGCAGAAACACAACACTACATCAAAGTAGTGCTATTTCACTGCGGTCTTCTGTACGGTGGAGGTACAGTCCCCAGTCGGCCGGCTCCAATATTAATGGGATAACCCACGGGAGATCCCAATTCTTACTTGACTTATTGTTTTCTATCCTATTTATATATACTTTCTATATTGGTTATGGTATTACCGGTTAGGTTTTTAAACATCACTCTTAACACGTACTGTCGATAAATTATGAATTTTCTTTAGAAATTGATTATCAAATAGCTGATGAAGTGGTTTCTCAATAAACGACTACGCGACGTGTTTCTGAATAACAAACGTTTCTCAATTAAAATATTATTGAATCATTATATTATTATTTATATTATTTACTTATGTAGCTACCTACACAATATGTTATAACGGATTTCTAAACTGATTAGGTTAGGCTGGGTGAGACTCTAAATAGATTTCTGTTTTAGGTTTAATTAAGATTTTGCAATTTATGCATCCTTTAATTTTCCTCTTAGTTCATTTCCCAATATCGTAGATGAGATACTGCAGTTAAGTTTGAACCCAGATTTTTTATATAAAAGAAGAAACTGACTGACTGACATCAGCGCCAGCCTAAATGGCTGGGGTTGACGTCGGCCATTAAGGAAGGGTTTTTGGAAATACTACCCTAAGGGAGTAAAATAAGCATGGAAGTTTGTATGACAATCCGTAATTTTTAAGTTAACACCAAAAACGCATGAAAATTGGTCAATTATAAACAAAAAAAAAACAGATTTATGGAATTACCACCCCTCAGGGGGTAAAATAGGGGATGAAATTTCTATGAAAATACGTCATTTTTAAAGTAAAATCAATGAATATTGTTACTTATATTATTAGCCGCGGGCAAAGGCAATCATTTATATATAGGTACATGTTGACTATTCACTTAATCACACGTCCGTAGCCGCGGGCAAAAGCTAGTGTCCATAATATAAATATTATATAAGTCATGCCCACTGACATTATTAATCTATTGAGCAGTCAGGCCAGAACAATTCATCAACAAAACATACTCATGCGATGAATGCAGAAAATTCCGTAGCATTTCTTCCATTCACAACTAAACACGCCGTCAATTGAATTGGTAAACAAACTCTAGGTAGGTACTGCTGCGTATAATAATGCATATTTGCTCGACAACTTGCTAGATTGGCTCCAAAGTTCTGATTAATTCAGTATTACATTATGGAAGTTCCAAGTAGTTGTACATGACAAACAAAAGAGCTGCGCACAAATTACTATTGGACTTGAAGTTCGGATGAATTGGGTTATGTGCTTACTATTTAGGAATTTAGTTATACATATTTGTTATTTGCTAGTGTTTTAGGGCGGTGAAAGCACCATTAAAAGTCGTTTATTTAGCAGCCTTTTTTATAATAATAATAATAATATTAACGGATACAGAAGGCAGTACTCCTCGACACGGCACGCATTGTCAGGAGGGTCCTCACTTTGAAAGGTTGATTATTATTGATTTTGACCGGTGTGTATCAAAAAATAATTTATTCAGTTTAGGCCCTTAAAAGGCACTTATGAAGGTCTAAATTTCCACCGACATGTACGGTCAACTGTTCTCTGACTTCTTAACTATTTATCATAATTTGACAAACTGTACAGATTTCCTATTTTTTTTCTTAGCTCTCTATCCTCTGCTCTCCTAAATATAGCATCAAAAAGCATTACTTCTCTTCTTTTACTATTCCTTTCAATTACAGCTTAGTACTTACAGGAAACATGAGCCAACTTTTGTGAAATGTACCTAACTAAATAAGTATTATATTTCCTCGATATAAGCACTTAAAAGGTTTTTAAATCCAACATCGGATGAAACCTGAGAAGAACCGGCAGGAAACTCAGCAAGGCAACTGTCTTTTTTTATAATTGATCGAATAGAATCGATGATTTAAAATTCGAATACAATCATTATAAAATGCATAATATGTATTCACGCATTATAAAAAATGATTAAAATTAAAGCTACCTAATTGATTCAGTCACTGCTCATTTTTTTTTTATTATTGGAAATGTGTCATTGAAGAGAAACCGGTGTGGGGGCGATTCATATGGAGTAAGGAATTTTAACGACTCAGCCAGGAGTTGATAAGGTGGCGCTTGTTGGGTGCTGAGTCACTTAGGGTCACCCTGTCTTGGGGTCAAGAACTGTTGTTAAATTTAGAAACTGGTTTGAGGAAATTAGACTTAAATCTCACCTGGCTGAGTACAAACTCCATAATTCTGCTCCAGGTATTTTAAATTGAACTGTCAGTTACTTTGCTGAATGTCACATTAAATAGATATTTAAGATTTCATTTTAGTTAATTTTTTATCATCTGTTGATGTCATAATGTGTCGATATCGAAATTGTATAACTGGCTTTACGTTTTATTTCCCAATTTTGTACTAAAAATGTTACTAACGTTATATTTGGATCCGCCGACTGGGGATGTATGCATTCGAAATAATACATAACTTTTTTAGTACATAAATCCTCAATCAGCGACTCCATTTTTTTAATTGGATGTGCCATGATTACCCTTTGTTTGTCATGAACTCAATTTTAGCTATCATTCTACGGAATTATTAAAAAAAATGTTTACAACTTCGCTGACGTAAAGAATGGAACATGGAAAAATCACGAGCAAGTGGACTCACTTGATTGGCTGGCTATTGTAAGTCGTTGTGGCCACTGACTAGTGGCCACAACGACTTACAATAGCCAGTATTATCATATACGTATCATATACAATACCTTTGTAGCTATGGTGAGCCACTTACTTACCCACCTACCTGTGAAGTATGGTAAAACCGGACTTGCGTAATGTAAACATCGTTTGAAATGGTTTTTATTTGATGACATACTGTACTGTACTGTCACTGTTGGTACGACGGTAGGAACTCAGGTACTCAGGTACTCAGGTACTCAGGTTGATGGACATTAAAAATGTATCTGATACATTTACAATTTACATGACATCCTACTAATAATATTATAAATGCGAAGGATTGCGCCTATGGATGGACGGATGGATGGATGTTTGCTACTCTTTCTCGCATAAACTACTCTACGGATTTGGATGAAATTTTGAACACAGATAGTTTATAGCCAGGCTTAACACATAGGATACTTCATACCGGAAAAATAATTTTCTACCGGGAAAATTTTTGGTTACTCTGAGATTCTAAGCTCAACGCGGACGTAGTCCCGGGCAGAAGCTAGTGAATAATAAAGTTAGACACTGTACCAATCGGGAAATTTTCCTAATCACTTGCCAGATAGATCTAGATTTATTTATTTTTATTCATGGTATATTCCTAACTATGACGAACAAACATCAATCACGGCCCCCCTGATGAAAAGCGATTTCCACGACCAACAAGCACTCGCTTTTCTGCAAAACTTCTTGCTATACCCATATAATATCATTGGCTATACCAAAGTCGAGCGAGCCGTTCTCATGTGAAGAACTTGTGTTTTTTTTTTTATTTATATAGATGACTAGCTGTTTCCCCGCGACTTTGCCCGCGTATCAATATAGCCTATGTTACTCAGTGCCTGCAGTGATAATGTAGCTTTCTATCGGTGAAATATTTTTTTAAATCGGTCAAGTAGTTTCGTAGCCTATTCAATACAAACATACACACATAAAAAACCTATCTTTCCGCTTTAAAATATTAGTATAGATTTACAAACTATTTACGTCACTTGCCCTATTCTTCTTATCCTAAAACTAACTCCAACTACAAATCTAACCCAAATAGTTATTTGTACAACACACAGTTTACCGGTACAGTCAGCAATGTCAAAAATCTCAGCTCAGCATAAACCGTAAACAACACGTGCACACGTTCGACCACAGTCCGCAATCCGCACCGTAGATTAGCATTCGATGCGAAATTACTTGATACATAGCTTGCATTGCTTCGGAGGTACGGTGCCAACATATGGTAATCGATTTGTGATCTCCTGTGTCTAGCCTCTACGTGATTAACCGAGAATATTTGAAAATCATACGTCTATTGAATTTTCGAGTTTCATTATCACCTTTATGGGTCTTGACTCTACTCTCAGAATTCATCCCCAAACTTTGAAACCGAAATGCTCTCACACTGAGCGGTTCCAAAAGAGCAATCAAATTGTGGAATTAGCTACCCGACGCCTTCCCTAAGGAGTACAGCATGGGGTTCTTCAAGAAGAGTGTGAGGAGATTTCTCCAGGGTCGGTAACGCGCGAGTGATACCCCTGATGTTGCAAGCATCCATTCGCTACGGTAACCATCAGGCGGGACTTTATTTTTTCATACCACTAAGGTGGCAAACAAGCATACGGCCCACCTGATGGTAAGCGGTCACCGTAGCCTATGGACACTTGCAACACCAGGGCTATCAATCGCGCGTTGCAGACCCTTAAACTGACTTATGCTTGTGCCACCTTAGTGGTATGATAGAACACTCTACACCTCTGAACCTGGAAGTGCTAAGAGAGCAAAAGTTTTAAAGGTTTAGTTGTAATGGGAATCAATGTTGGGAACAAACTTTTTTCTTTGTTACATATGTATTTATTTCAAGCATAAATCGTCAGCATTAGAAAACGTGAAGAAATGTGAATATTGAATAATGTTTTCTACATGTCTATAAATCTATAACTACTTACTGCCAGTCCCAAAGCACGTTCCTAAAGAACATGATAAGATTAATGTTAGATCAAATGATTTTAGTTATGCTGCTAGCGTTGTGAGTTATCTCAATAAGATTGGCACCGCTCTAGTAATACAAGCGTCTATTATAAGTTACAATAACCGCTTACCTTCAGGACGACCGTCCGCTTAAGGTAGAATAAAAAAAACCCTTAAACTAGTGGGTTAAAAAAATCTTTTTTAACCCAAGTTTTACTCTGTCATCAAGCCGTTCATTTTGATATCTATATCATAGGGATTAAGGTGGAAATTACAAATCGCCTACTTGCAACAACCGCCATATTGGATTTAGAATGATATCACGTTATTCACTGTTTCGCTCATCAAGCGCTATCATTTGTTACCCATATCACGTAAAAAATATATAATCTCAATTTTGTGGTGTCTGCCATATTGGATTAAAAATGGCGTAATCGTGCATTGTCACGGGAACGCGTATGCCGAACTATAGCCCAATCGGTATTTTTTTTATTTATTTTAATTAATTAGAGCGGCTTCAAGCCAATTATACTAATTAACAATTAAACCACAGTCATACACTCAACTCGCAGTACTCCAAGCATGCCGACATTATCATCTGCCATCCATCCGCGAGCACGTCACAATCAGGGTTGGACTTCAAGAGGGCGTTGAGCGCAGAGAGAGTTTAACTTGCAAGATTGGATTACACACACACCGGACAGGTGAAACTAAATAAAAGTTTGTAAAATGACGAGTTTATGACTCAAACAACAATAGAACAAACAAGGCAATCAATATTACTACAGTAATAAAAATAATACCTAAACTCATAAAAATATTACTCACAGATTAAATCTGGTATTTTCGTGCGTCATTTACACGTGATGCATATTGTTAAGAATTCATTAAGGCAGGTATGTTTTTCGATTTCCTAGAGAATGCGTTTACCTCTATATTTAAAAATATTAAAAAGCTATAGTAATGACATGAAAACGGGTCTTATACGCGATATTAAATTGTTTATTTACCTCCCGACGTTTCTATGTGTTTAAATCGCGAAAGTTTAAAAAACAGTATTAAAAAGCTAGACTAGACTGATACTACCTACATATATATTTTTGGCTTATATTTTAATTACATACAAATGTTCTTTCAAAGTTATATATATTTAATTTTTGTTATTATTTATTGACGAGGATTATTAATTTGTATTTTTTTATTTGTTTCTTATTTATCAGTACTTACTTTCAAATATTTACTCTCTCTTTCAAAATCAAAATACAAAATGACAATAAAAAAAACATTTATTCAGTTTAGGCCTTAATAAGACACTTATGAAGGTCTAAATTACCACCGGTTTGGAAAAATGTCACCTGAGAGCCACCTTTGGAAATACCCATTGTGTTTCTTTATTATTTTTTTACTAATTATTTTATTATGTCCGGTCCATACTTAGGTTAGCACTAAGTATGATTTTATTTGTTAGTGTTTTTAAGTTCTGTGTGTGTCTCTTATTCGCGAACAAATTAAACAAATAAATAGTTTACATTACCTTATAAAATTCAAGGAAATAACAAGTGGCGAGGCGCAAACTATCAACAACATGAAGAAAACCGACAAACTTGGTGTCTCTACTAATGGGATGGTACACATAAATCTGTACCTACATGGTTATTGATTATGATGTTTCCAAATTAAGAACCTGTGTTTTCCAAGAACTGGTTTTTAGTAAGTAGGTACGTATTCTGTATTTCTTATATTATGCTACGTAAAGTATAATCATGTCAGCTTACTTTGCTTTCGTTCTTGTGCAATTTAAGATTTTAGTACGTATCAAAAGTGCCACTTAGGCACTCTGGCACTCTGGCACTCTATAAATAAGTAAGGTTGCCAACGTGCAAGATACCCCTGGTGTTGCAAGCGTCCATAGGCTACGGTGATCGCTTATCATCTGTCGAGCCGTATACTTGTTTGCCACCTTAGTGGTATATTAAAAGTAAAATGTCTGATTTGTAACTTAGTTATTTTAAATGAAACAAATGAATTTGGTTATATAGGCCAATTTCACGAATAAATCCTTAATTAAAAGATTTTTTTTCATAATGCAAGACAAGTGCCTGGCAAAATAATAAGAGCAAACGAATCAACGCAAAATTATTGCTCTTCTTACCGTTTAAGACTAAGCAATTAGTTTTTATCTAACTCTACAATCCTTGCAGTGTTAGCTGCAATTACACTGCGCGAGTAAGTTCTAAATAAGGCTTTCCCAAGACAGTGTAAGTTGTTGCATTGTGGTCAGTCTAGACTGGCTTACAAACAGCAAAGCTCAGGATCGAGTGACTTAGCTCTAAGTAACGACATTATTGTCTTCAATTGATTGCGGTTCATGAAATACAAGAAAATTTGTTTTTTTACAGGAACTTTTCCTATCGGGTTTCTTTGTAACCAAGTGTTTTAAAAAAAGAGCAGAGTATGGTTCTAGTACGCCTAAAAAATTAGATGAAGGGATTTATTTTGCAGAACTCTGTAAACTCACTCATTTTTACCCGACTACGACAAAGCCAAAAGAAAGGGTTACTCTAACATAAAATCTAACAGAAGTAAGCCATCATAAGCTTTAGGGAATCGTGGCTGTCCTCTATACATCACTGTGAGTATGTATTAAACACAGTAAAATGTATCAGATGACATTTTATTGTCTTGCTTGATACTTTTTAGAGCGTATTTATTCCGTAGTGGGTTTTAGTTTTGACCTTATAGATCGTTATAGTCGCTTTGTTATAGTAAAAACTTTCATAATCGATCTACGTTATCTTATCTTTGATAAGTATAATAAATTAAGTCTAGCGGTTTGCCTATCGATGATCGATGATCGATGATCGAAATGCGACCACAGAAATTTGATATATGAATAATAATTGAAACATTGAAATGCAGTGTTGTGCAATGGCATGTTATGCGGAGGGATGAGGATAACGTGGTAAGAAAGGTTTTATGTATGAATGTGGATGGGAACAGGGGTCGAGGTAGACCTAAGAAAAGATGGATCGATTGTGTGAAAGATGACATGGCCAGAAAGGAAGTGAATACAGAGATGACGGCTGATAGAGAAGGATGGAAGAGAAATACATATTGCGCCGACCCCAAATAATATGGGATAAGGGCAGGAGAATGATGAAATGCAGTGTTGTGTGTTAAACTTATGATAGTGTGCGTATTGATTTTTATTATATTTTATGTATTTCTAATACATTATTATATAAAATATTAGATTTCTGGCTTCCTTTTCTATAGAAATGTTAATTGTGCAAAATTTCAAACTTCTCCGCCCGCGTCAATTTCGTAAATATGAGTACAAAGTTGTTGCTTCACGTATTAAAATTATGATAATATACACAGACATTTTAAAAGATTGATACGATGCTATAAAAATTATGTCCAGTTTTTAAGGTAGCGAATATAACTTTATTATCGTAATAAATAATGTGACTAAATACAACACAATTACTGCATCCTATGTTATTGCATCATCATTACACCGTTAAAAAATATTGTCTAGTACCTACACATATTCTAGAATGTTCACGAGCTATCACCATCGAACAGTGCCGGTAGCAGGAACATTGTCGACAACGTTTTTGTATCGCCTTCGACTATTTTTGTATTGGAAAATGAACAGCGCTGCGGCGGTGTAAAGTGGAACTAAAAATTAGTACGTCAATTTTGACATTTTGCGAGTTACGTTTTCGAATACGCTGTCGACAATGTTCCTGCTACCGGCATAGGATTTAATTTGATTCACACACCAAATTAATCGGAAGTTATTGTTAGAACTTGTCTATCACGTTAATCATAATTTTTAAATTCATATTATACTCACACCACTCTGACCTACATGCATTTTGTGTGTTGAAACCCTTTTTGTTCCAATTAATTTATATTTTCCATTAAAGTAACGAAGCACATATTTTATTAGTCTGAGGTGAAAAGATTAATTACATGAGAGATGCAACGGTATCTTCGTTATCTCTAGAGGAATATAAATAGTCCACTTTAACATGTGAAAGGAAACCCGCGATGAAAGGATTCCAACTTCCGCCTGAAGTGTGTTCGTCATCAATCAGGTTGTCTACTAGGGAGGCTTCACACTGAGGTACCTGCGAGCAGGAAATTGTGGTTTTATTTAATTTATTTATTTATTACGCACAAAAAACAGAACACAATATTTAAAAATAAAAAAGTCCAAAGTGCTCCACGAGGATACGTTGGGCTAGTAGTATTGCTGCTATCACAGTGAGTCCTCTTCAACAACATGGTTGGCAACCCGTTAGTAATACCCCTGGTATTGCTTGTGGCTACAGGCTGCGGTGACTGCTTCCCATCAGGTGGGCCGTATGATTGTGTGCCACCTAAGTGGTATAAAAAAGAAGAAAATACTAAGTAAAATGGTAAAAATCTGATCTAAACTGTGCTCCAAAGCATGTGTGCACAGCATTACAAGTACTAAAATTAATTTAAATTAAGTTGAAATATATCTAATAATAAAATATAAAATATTAGGATGATAATCAAAGATGATAATGATGAATGGAGGATCGTTTTAATGATAATTAAATATTTCATGATGGTTTGGTTTTAATTACTGAGTTTCTTGTCGGATTCTTCTCAACAAAATACAAAAAAAAACAAAATCAAAAAAAATGTTTTCAGTTTAGGCCCAAATAAGGCACTTTTGAAGGTCTAAATTACCACCAGCAAAAACAATCTTCCGAAGCCGGTGGTAGATTCTGACGATTTAAAAGTGCTTGTCTGTAAAGAATAGTCAAATAAAGATAATTTTGAGTTTGAGCTTGAGTTTGATGTTACGAACATTTTGATATTTGCATTCCATTTTGGGAAAGTTTGTACGAACAATAATTTTATGTTTAAGACCCATTAAAGAGACCGAACTTTGCGCAAAGGGATATAGGGATATTATTTCTAGCTTTAAATTAAGTAGAAGTAAGTGCTTACGTAATTTTTACCCATCTACGGCGAAGCCTAAAGGAAGGGTTATGATTTTAGCAGTCTATGTATGTATGTTTGTATTTACGTATGTTCCACCGTTGCGCCCAAACTGTTTATCCGATTAAGATTAATAAGGTGTAAATCGATTTATTATTATGGCCCGAGTAACACAATTGGTGTTGCAAGCGTCTTTAGGCTACGGTGACCGCTTACCATCAGGTGGGCTGTATGCTTGATTGCCACCTTGGTGGTATAAAAAAAACGCAGTACATTTTAACCAACTTCAATGTGAGGAATCGATTTTACCTAGCCCCGATTTCATTCTTTTTTTTAGCGCGGGTTTTAAATATTTTATATCCGTAATCGGTTTGCAGTTCTTCAAACTTTTTATTTTGTTTTGTTGTTATAATTAGTTACTAATACTCATTATAAAACAGATAGAGCACCGAGTTTCTTGCTGGTTCTTTTCAGACGACTGGCTTTCAGCTTTCCTACCATGCACTTACCGTTATGTTGTCAAAATTCATCAAGTTCTTTAGTCGTTAAAGCTACAGAGTTACATTTGCACTCATAATTCAGTGTGAAGAGTGGATGCGGTGTATGTAACATGAAAAATATTACGATAACACTTGGGTTCTGTACCTTTACCTGTGCCGGTAGCAGGAACATTGTCGACAACGTATTCGAAAACGTAACTCGCGAAATGTCAAAATTGTCATACTAATTTTTAGTTCCACTTTTCACCGCCGCAGCGCTGTTCATTCTCCAGTACAAAAATAGTCGAAGGCGATACGAAAACGTTGTTGACAACGTTCCTGCTACCGGTACCTCTGAACCGATGTATTTACGGAAACTTAGTACTTATAAAGGGTTATTATAAAGGTGACAGTCAATTTCATTACTTGATATTTTTGTCGGCGATTGTTCGGTAATCTAGCTTCGTGCAGTACCTTCTCGGTCCTTCCCACATACATGTGTATGCGCCTTAAGTTCCTCGCGGGCACGTACGCTTGAAATATATTGTCTTGTATCGCGGCCTGATACCCTATATATGTTTTTACTTGTTTTGTAAGACGTGGCACACGTGAAGTGCCTCTAAACACGTACCTTTATTATGTACTCTGTATATTATATACTTATGCACGTCTATACCCAACTACGTTGTTTCCTATGCGTACATAAAATATATATGTCTAGAACTTTAGTATAAGGTTGCCTTTTTCGGCTCGCTTACGTGTTCGTTATTTCAAACAGGGAACAAACAATTCTTTCCATATTTTCGAAAAAGCATGCCTGTTCTATAATAGTAAATTAGCGGCAAAGGACATCATCCATATTTCATTGAGTCAAAAAGTTTATTGGTCCAAACCTGAAAGTGCCGGCCAACGTATTTTTTTGTATATTCTGTTTGAGCTTCTCCGTCTGAGCATTTATTACTATGGCACCAAAGTTGGACATTACAGTAGGGCTAGCATGAATAATTGCGACAGCGTTTTCGTATCGCCTTCGACTATTTCTGTATTGGAAAATGAACAGCGCTGCGGCGGTGAAAAGTGGAACTAAAAATTAGTATGACAATTTTGACATTTCGCGAGTTACGTTTTCGAATACGTTGTCGAAAAAATTCGTGCTACCGGCACAGGACATTTAATTTGTTTTGCTTATTTTGAATTCCTATTTTCAATAAAAAAATATGAAAATTCACATTATCGAACTCAGGTAGTCAATGGTCAAAGTCAATGGTCCTACAGCGTTGGTGTCATAGTAATAAATGTTCAGACGGGAAAGCTCTAACAGAATATACAAAAACATTGCGTTGGCCGGCACTTTCAGATCTGGACCTATATGGATAATGTCCTTTATGAAATCTTACGATAAATCTACTGCATCGTCTACAGCTACTGTGGCTACAGTGAGTCTGGAAGCCATGAGTTAGTTGCACAGACCTAGGATTTTTTAATCATTATCTATTTTTAGTTGCAATGCCCATGTGTTTCGCTGTCTAAATAAAGAAATCATTTATTCAGTTTAGGCCCTAATAAGGCACTTATGGAGGTCTAAATTACCACCGGTTCAAAAAAAGGCCACCCTAGAAACTCAGTGCTGTCTTTTTTTCATGTAACAATCATGATATTATAACAATTTCAACAAAATTCTTCTAGACAGAAGTAGGTATTTACTAATATCATAATGAAAGCTACCAAGTTGGTTTTGTCGCTGTAAAAGTGGGCTTGATGCTCGAATAAATAATACTATTTATTCGTAAGTAGCGGATACGAAGTCAGGTCTGTACGAATACAAAGCGACGAGGAAAGCCTCCTTGATCGTCAATGGTTTTTTTATTTACTCAAATTTTTTTGTTCAAAAATTATGTTCATTTCAATTTGGGAGTTTCTTTTTTGTAATTTGTCTTTTGGGTAATTTGTCCATATTCGGTGAACACTTAGCCTCAAGGCCGTCTTTTTTTATACCCCTATGGTGGCAAACAAGCATTCGACCCGCCGGATGGTAAGAGGTTACCGTAGCCTATGGACGCTTGCAACACCAGTGGTATCACTCGCGCGTTGCCGAGTTTAACAACGTCACTCTGAGACGTCATCTGACTAACCTATCTGCAAACTTTTACTCAGCAAGTTTGTATATTCCCTATAAATACAAGGGTAATAACTATTCATAGTTGGCTATTTGACTTGTAAATTTATACCACATAGTGGGCTCAAGCGGTGAGCTATGGCAAGAAACAAACAGTAACTGCCGTTAATGCCTTCTCAGCAGAACAATCCCAAATCTTAACCAAACACAAGCCAGACCGAATGACCGTGGTTTATCAAACGGATTAACCAATTAATGTTATATGTTGAGCTCTATCGCCGAGCTATAGGGCTTACTTTTGCCCTGATACAGCTTTTAGGATCGTGTTCGGTTTAACACCCTAATGTATCTATGTCATTATTTTTGTCAGCGATTTCGTACACACATTGAGTCGTATTTCTGGTGGCTTCGCGATTGATTGGCTCGGATTGCAGGTTCAAAATAACCTGAGTAACTACATATACATACAACTATAGGTACATACACACAGTGAAATTGATTTTATTGTCATAAATTTTGATAAGCACAGCTTAAATTTTATATTTATCTTTTCTTACTTACTTGCTTGCCCGCATTTAGACAAGAGCACTTGTGGTATGTTGCATAGGGATTGTACAAGCCGTAAGCTTGTACATGAAATTTACTTTCGTTTGCTTCACTCAATATGTAGTGCCTCAATAAGTAGTATACCACTAAGGTGGTAAACAAGCATACGTGACGATGGTATAATACCTGATGGTAAGCGGTCACCAAAGCCTATGGACGCTTTTAACACCATGACGGGTATCACTCGCGCATTGCCGACCCTAAAAGTCATTTTGACGTTTCGGAGCAGAATACAGATTACAGTCGCTAGAACCATAAAAAAATGCGAGGTCTGTGGCTAGACCCTGATTTAAAAATGACGTTCCAAGCTTCAGTAATAAAAAGTTGTCTGACAAATACCGTGCGCACACGTGAAGTGTGTTTTTAGTGATGTACAATTTTTGGTACAGCGTATCCTTTAGCTTGCACGAGAAATTGTGGCCCAGTTTCCAGTGAAGAATTTTATTCAGTTAGCGTTGTTTACTCTGTCCCACAACGTTTGTCGCTTAACGAACTGGAACATTTTTAGCCTTTTCATCAAATTTTATTTCATTACGAAGAAATAACACATTTATACAAAAACATAATATCAGCCGCTACTCACTCGTAATGTTAACAAAAACGGAGTAATCTTAAGTAAATTATACCAATTTTTTTAATATTCTCTCTCCATTCTAAAGAAGCGAAATTATAACGATCGAAGTCATCCAGACCGTGAGATTATTTTTATGTGAGAAATGGATGTGGAGTGTCAAGAAAGTGATATTTTATCTTTATAGCTCACTTGATGGCGTTCGTTTAGCTAAAGCCCTTTTGAGTATCGGGTTCAGTTCCCGGGTAAGACAAATAGAGCTTTCGCACTTGTGGTAAAGCTATGATTAGTTAGTTTCAGATGTCATGGCTGCGGAAGCGTCTTGCTGACTTGAACATGAGAAGATAAATAGGAAGTTACAAGCAGATATTGATGTATTTAAGAAAAGAAAGAAAGAAAAAAACATCATAACATATAAACATACAAAAAGTGAAGATATATTTTGTAGAAGAAGAGCATAGTGTCGTCATGGAACGGTCCCAACTCAGCTCATGTGCTGGTTGGCGTATGACGGACAACCAGCGCCGATCTTCCGTTGGGTTGGGACCTTTCCCGTAGCATTGAAATAAACATTATTATTATTATACCTTCATGCCTTCCCTTAGCATCTGTGGGCTGACTATCTAATACGTTGGAACATATAATGGTATCGTTGAGACTTTGAGTGATAGCAGTGTGCTGACTCCGTACACGTTATTCGTCTCAAGCTGGCAAACAAGCATACAACCCGCATGATTGTAAGCGGTTACCGTAGCCTTTGGACGCATTCAACACCAGGGGTATTACTCCGTTTGCCGACCTTTTCAAAAATCTCTTCAAATCCTTGAAGAACCCTATGCTGTACTTCATTTCAATGTTGCCCGTAGCATTAGCATAACTAAGTTATGACTTTATGCATATTTAGAAAAATGTATCAATCTCCCTTTTTATTCTACTGGTTTTGGAAATGATAAGCGACACCCATTTCATTTACAATCCGTAAATTCTGTGTTATTTAAATGCCTTAATTACTTATTTGTTCCGTGGCTTCGTATTATCATTTTATGACACTTTTAATACTATACTATAAAAAAAAAATCTTCAAGCAATATTACTTAACTCTGCTGTGTCAAGACCTAGAGCCCTCTATAAATATATAATTTCCAATATGCGACTAAATATCGACTGTCCGACCCTTTCCTTAACGTACATATTTGATCAAGGTACAGTGGACTAAGGGTCTATTGACTGAGTTCAGGCTATATTGACTCTCACAGACATAAGTACCTATATGGGGAACTTTAATCCCAACTTCGTTCCTACATACTTACTACTTGCTAACTTAAAATGCACACTAAACACCTAGACGCAAGGCACAACATGCTTATCATTATGTTTTCCCAGGCATGTAACGAATCCGCGACCACTATCGGTAGCAGTCAGGTATACCAACCATTACATTAGACCAGCGTTACTTAACCTTTTTTCCATAGGGTTCTCAAACACGTGTGTCATGGAGTAGGGGGCCAAAAAAAAATTCGAGACATAACTATTTCTTAGGTTTTCGCGATTGTTACAAATATAAACAATAAACCGCTTCATAGCGTATATTTTACTTAATTTTGTCAATAGCCTTATATTTATGCACATGTCCGTATCAATAATAGCACCACACACCGTGGCGTGTTATGGTTCTACATATTTACTGAGCTCGCTTTATTTTTTTCTTATTAGCGCCAAATTCGTACATAATACCAGACACCAGATAGGCCAACCACGAAAGCACGGCAGGCCGCAGGTTGAGTATAGCTGGCCTAGACCAACGTATTCGTCCAATTGTTCATCCTTCAAATTGTGTGTACTCCAAAGTCATCGGTTTCTGAAGTTTTGTTAAAATTGAAATTTAATAGAACCTTTATTATTTTTAAAGTATAAGAAATGGTCACCAGCTCCATTCAATACCTGATCGGCTCAAGTTATTGTAAGGTCCATGCGACCCGTCTTGGCTCAATAAGCTTCTTACGTCCAGTAAAACTGCTTTTATCATGCTTTCTAGACATATACGACATCTTAGACGAGGATTTTCGAAAGTCAATAATTATATCTTTTCATTGGCATTGAGAATACTTTTACTACTTTTTAATCTGAGAAGAGATGAAATGCTGAACTTTTTTTATGATACGTATCACGTATGACTTAAAGTAAAAAAAATCTAATCTATTTCTTAATGGATTAGGATTTTTTTTGTAAACGCAGACACATAAAAATGCTTTACGCTCTTGCGTTTAAAGCATTTTTATTTGTCTGCGTTTGTCATATTGTGATTGTGTCAGGTGAACTATTTTGGTCAGGTGGTTCCTGTAAAATTTTTGCAATAGTAAAATAGTGACCAATATTTATTATAGAATAAATCCTTAAAAACTCTTTCTATACCAAACTACAACGAAAATAATGACAGTTCCTACCAAACACAACATTTTGCTCCGTCAAACAGTAAATTTCAAAAATATTTATTTTCATGAATTTCCATCCGCTTGAGATATTTTCAAATTATGGATGAGGGGACTTTGATCCACCTCGACGTGGAATTTAAGAGGTATTTGCAGATACTAAGGCCTTATTTGGGACAACTAATTGACCAGAATATTATAGACATTTGCAATGCTTGGATCCAGAGGCTTTCAAATAGCAAGGATGAAGAAAAGGCTCTCCGGAACAAGTACGTCTTTGCCTTATGCTATCAGCTAGCTAAAGGTATTCTCGATAAGCCTTTTTTGAAAGAACCTCCTGAAAACCAGCTTGAGCTTTTATACGACAGCATCAACAGTGATGATTCGTCTTCAGAAGTCGAATATCTGGTCGTCAACTTTGAAGAACCCAATACCAAGGTTCTTTACGAAGGCAAAAAACATATGGCATCAGAAACTGAATACCTTTCCCAAGATTACACTGACGTAAATGATAAAATAAGTGACTGTCAAAGCAAAGTAACGACGGAAATTGATAGGAATAATATAAGTCGAAAACAAACTGTATTATGTTACACCTGTCCCGAAATCCTAAGAAACTACACACCCCTTGAAATAAATGATACTGATTACGAATATAGAGCTAATAATCTCATCAAAAAACTCAGGGAGATAAAAACACAAAACAAAATGTTACACAATGAGTTGCTAGCACTAAAAGAAGAATCAAAAATGAAATATGATGATTCGATGGATGAAATCACAAAAATTGATACAGCCACCAGTACTTGCATTCATTCAAGTGCTAGTAGTATTACTTTAAAGTCATTGAAAGAAAAAGTACAAGAACTTAATGACTCCAGAAATGACTTAATTGATACGATATCCAATTTACAAGACAAATTGGATAATTTCACTGAAATGAAAAAACATGAAATGGAAGACATTGAAGCTAAGCATAGATTAGAGGTAATTAAACTAAGGGCTTCCATTCGCGAAGAATTGAAGGCAACTTTTGAAATTAAATTGGAAGAGCAGAAAGTTAAATATGAAAACACTATAACGGAAATTCATAATAATACAGAAAACGAAATAAAACATTTGTCTGCAGCCAAAGACGAAATCATAGTTGAGAAAGAGAAGTTGATAAATTTGAAAGATTCTGAAATCTGTCACTTGCAAACGCAACTAGAGGAGCAGAAAAATCATCTAAATTCTGTTTTCAGTAAGTTTCTTGATAAGCCGACTGAGAATATGTCCGGAGAAAATGTAAAATTGAAGACATATCAACTGGAGAAAAGGCTTAGCAAACTAGAAAAGTCTAAAATGAAATGCGCTAGGGCATATGAAGCTAAATTAGCGCATTTACAAAGAGAAAAACATTTGGCCGAGTGCTCAATACAGCTTCAGTTAGTGAGGCAAAGAGCTCAAGTGGTTAATGAAGTGACTGAAGATAACCATTCAGAGTTGACTGCAGCGCTTGATAGATTGGAGAATAAATACAAGGACATAGTTGCCAAAATGCAAGCAACTGCTATACAAAGACGTATGCAAGACCAGATGGCCTTAGACAATATAATACAAGCTACATGCGGCATAGAAAACTCCTATAATTTCACTCAAGCTACCAACAGCCAATTTAACAAAGTTCGCCCTCAAAATCAGGGTTATGATAGTGAAGTATCCATAATGCGCGGTAATAAGGTCGGAAATGTTATAGTGGGTAATAAATCATTCGGAGAGGAAAGTGTTATAGCCGGCTATTGTTTGAATGGGGAAAGAATGGGCGAACTATTCGAAAGGGTGTACATTCCACAGAGAGACGGTGAAAATCAGAAGTAGTTATTAACTGTGATCACACGACTCTAAACTTTGATATGAGTGTTTTGCGTATTGAAATCTGCGGTTTAATTATTATGTGACTTATTAAATTTTTGTACGACGCATCATATAATTTCTTAGCTTTCCATTATGGGCAAGGATAAAAATATGTAGATACGGGTTTCCGGGATAATTTGGGTCCCCTTATCAAGATCACATTGCACAATGGGACCATTCTCGTTCGTAGAGCAATAATCACAAACCCGGAATTCCTGAAATTGATTGCAGTCTCGCTTTCGACGTTGTGGTTCTACCTATGTTACGTAACATCAATTGGAAGGCTGAATTTAGGTGTGCTGTACTAGCGAGGGGATTATAATACAGCCAGGTAGGTAAAGGTTTTCTTATTTATTCACATAGTGTTGTGTTTCTGTGCTAAGTAAGTTGGCCAGTGCTCCACGAGGATACGCTGGGTTAGTAGTGTAATGCTGCTAGGACAGTGAATCCTCATCAACAACATGGTTGGCAACCCGTTAGTGATACCCCTGGTATTGCTAGCGGTAATAGGCTACGGTGACTGCTTACCATCAGGTGTGCCACCTTAGTGGTATAAAATGATAATAATAATAATAACAGATCTGAACCCTTGCGAAGCCGGGGCGGGTCGCTAGTATAAAAATCCTGGGACATCTAAAAACGGTTGATAATACTATGGTTTAAAATCTCTATACAAATTGTTGGCGGATTTTTTTTTATCACCTCCTCCTTAATCTATAAAGAGGATTTTAAAATATGGATTCTAAACTGGAGCTCAAGTAGCTATATAATCCCAGCTCCATATCGCAGTTGGTAATTCTCAAGCCATTAATATCCATAATATTTCAGCAACAAACGAATAAAACCTAAATCAAGGGTACAGAATGTAAATTTTGAACTTGTAAATAATAAACTTTCCGTAAAGCGAGCGAACTGCAAAACACATAAATTTTGATTTGTTAAAGGACATGATTTATTTCAAAAAATAATTTAAATTCCTCCAGTTAAGTTGTTAAATTTACGTCCAATCGTGGTTCCCTCCTTCATCTATTGCATACATAGCTTTTCGCTTACAATATCACAGTTCTTGTATTTATATCTAGTAATTGTTTACTATATATAATCATTTGTGTCAATTTACTACTTTATAATATGTATTTAAACCGATTATTGTATGTTAATTTATCGGAACAATTAAAATAATCTGTAAAAAAGCAATACCGTAATATGGTACTGTACTGGAAACAGCTGTTGCCAGATTATAGCATTCCACAAATTCACAAAGTAAAAGATTCTTACACAAATTATGTGTAAGGACTTCTTGAGATTTTTGATTGAATCTGTCTAGGCTTAGGAAAACATATGAGATTTTCCTCAGCTGCGTAAGATTCGACCAAAAATCTCAAGAATTTAAGAAAAAGTCTTCTGACCCTATGCGGTCCAGCCTTTCTTTACTGAACTGGTAGTTGGCCTCGCAATGTCTTTCTTCATTGAAAAGCTAATTCCAATTTGTGTTTATTTATTTATTTAAGGAACTCCAACGACTTATTCACTAATTATATTTTAAACAGAAATAACTTATTATATGCTTTTATAGTATGGTGAATTTGTCACTTACAGAAGAACCAGCACTTACTTAGTGATTTTATGTCTAGAGTTAGTTTAAAACATATTTATAGAAAAAAGAATAAAAATAAAAATTGTGTTATTAACAAAAGGATAAAACAACCAAAGGCTACAAGCGATTATTCTATAGTGGGTATGGTGTTCAGAAGTTAAGGGACGCTACGTAGGTATTTTTCCATTGCTTTTTAACTGATAATTGAATCCACAAGAGAAGTCATCTACGATTGAGTACTCACCACGAATCGCAGGTAATCTCTAAGTCTCCTGTAGACCGGCACATACGTCACGGCATTCAATAGTGGATTGATATGTCAAGCGAGGTGCCAGCCAGAGGCACTGATGAAATTGATGCCAATTTATCAGCACACCTTTGTGCTCGCTCTTTGACTAATTATCCACGATACGTCACAAAGGTGTTAAGAGGCAGACTACAGAGACTTTTAGTGACTTACTTCCAAATTATTTGTACAAGTTTGAAAATTATTAACGTCCACTACAATTTGATAACTTGTGGAAATTATTAGGTCCTTACATATGAAATTGGCGTTTTTCGTACTGGCCACTTTAATCACGAATTTCTCCTCTTTGGTAAGGAATTCCAAATTCAAATTTGTACAGCTATAGACTCATGTATTTGTGCTTCGATGATCGTCATTCATTTGTTTTTTTTCTTCTGTTTTTTTCTGTTTGCGTCACTCATTTTACAAAATGGAAAACCTTAAATATCGCATTATTTACGAGTACGAGTTCCGCCGTGGCACTAGTGCTGCGGAAACAACTCGAAGGGTGAATGATGTGTATGGCGGTCGTGTTGCAAAAGAAAACACAGTTCGTTTTTGGTTCCAACGTTTTCGTTCTGGAAATTTCGACCTGCAGAACAAGCCCCGTGGACGGCCTGAGACTCAAGTTGATAATGAAGAGTTGAAGGCTATTGTGGAAGCGGATCCATCGCAAACCACGTCCGAGTTAGCTGCAGGCTGCAATGTTAGTGATAAAACTGTTTTAATTCACTTGAAGCAAATTGGGAAGATTAAAAAGCTTGAAAGGTGGGTACCTCACGAATTGACTGAAACAAACCGGCAAACGCGCGTCGACTGCTGCGTTACATTACTAAACCGGCACAATAATGAAGGTATTTTAAACCGAATCATTACCTGTGATGAAAAATGGGTTCTTTACGATAATCGGAAGCGCTCAGCGCAATGGTTAGATCCTGGCCAGCCAGCCAAATCCTGCCCCAAGCGAAAATTAACCCCAAAAAAGTTACTTGTAAGCGTTTGGTGGACTAGTGCCGGTATTGTTCATTACAGTTTTTTCAAATCTGGCCAGACTATTACGGCTGATGTCTATTGTCAGGAATTGCAAACCATGATGGAAAAGCTAGCGGCTAAACAACCTAGGCTGGTCAATCGCTCCACGCCACTGCTGCTTCACGACAACGCTAGACCACACACTGCGCTACAGACGGCTACTAAATTAGAAGAGCTTCAATTGGAAAGTCTAAGACATCCTCCGTACTCCCCGGACCTTGCTCCAACAGATTACCATTTTTTTCGAAATTTGGATAACTTCTTGCAAGGGAAAAAATTCAACTCCGATGGGGCAGTCCAAATCGCCTTCAAAGATTTTATTGATTCCCGTCCGACTGTTTTTTTTAGTAAAGGGATCAATGAACTACCTATGAGATGGCAAAAGTGCATAGAAAATAATGGTTCATACTTTGATTAATTAAATATATTATATTAAAAAATATTCGACTTTTTGTTCCTCCCATACAAAACGCCAATTTCATATGTAAGGACCTAATATTAAATATGTTCTATTTTATATCTGCAAAATAGGCTTAAATAAATAAACAGGCAAAAAGAAGTACTTTAATATCAAAAGTTGATTAAAGAGCCTTAGCAGCATCCGACCAAACTACACATTTTTCAGTTTAAATGTAAAAATAGGCGTTTTGCCAGGAACGCTTACTGCCACGCGGATGGTTTAGTTAAACAAACTTGCCGCGGAAAATTCAAAACAAAATAAAATTAAAATTCACAAGAGTTCGTATCAAATAAATCAAAAGCAACTTACCCTTAAGCTGGCTTGTTTCCAAATGTGGTTATGCCGCGGATTAAAGGAACAAGTACAACGCCTCCACGAGGCTAATTCCTTCGGCACCTAAATCCCACACCAATTTCAACCCTAACGAAACGTTGCAAAGTTGAAAACGGTATGTCAATTTAAGCGCGGAATGTGGTGCCTTTCCAGGTACATAACTCAAGGATATCTCAGAGGACATGGTAGGAATGCCAAATGCATTCGATTTAACTCCAATTACAAGTGAAATGGGACAAAGGGCTGAATCGGGAATCGGTTAGCAATTTATCGGAGTAGGATTTGTACTGATCTTAATTAGTTTAAAGATATAGAAACCGTAGGAAGACACAATTTTAATGTTAATTTTAACAACAACTAGCCGTTTGCTTGAGACTCCGCTCGCGTGGTACTTTTTAATTAATTTTCTAGTCATGTCCAATCGAAAGTAATTGTACAGTGATATATTGGTGCCAATTCTGTTGTTCAAAATTACTAAACTTAACTAATTTGACAGGTCTAAAAATATTGGCATCCTTATTTAACCTCGCACATGAGAAAGGCATGGCAAGACCTGTCAAATTTGATAAGATTTGTAATTTTGTACAACAGAATCGACATCACTGTGGTTCTATCTAAACATGTAGCTCATACATGCCTTTTTTTGTCTGCTTAAGAGGATCAGACGGGGTATGTGAGATTTTGACTTACTAAAACCCCCCCGGTGGCCATCCTCCGTGCATGTAGGAGGGCTCCGGGATCTCCAGTGGAACGCACCGGTGCTCTCCTGCACTTTGCCTGAGCACGTCCCGGGGGCAGCCATGTCACCGCCCCTGGAACCCTCGCGTGCTCTTGACAGCACTTGCCACGTCGTGCTGCCACCAGCCCCGGGCCTGCTGGAAGGGGCAGTCAGAGCCCCTACTCTAGCTGCGGGTTGCCAGTCTCATATACGACAGAGGACTCAGTTCTAGTAGCATAATAGTAATAGTACTATTATTACATACAATTATTTTTTTTAAACAAATTACGCAAATTTTATTAAACATTTGTCATTGCAATATGTTTCATTTCAACGGCGTATCAATAAAAACCACCAACATTTTTCAAATTAAATTCCAGCCTTGTGGCGGTGGGTACGCGGGTGATTCTTGAATATCTTGATTAGGCGTTAACCCACCAGAGGGTGAACCCAGTGGGTGGGCGGGCCACGCAAATAAATATATCTCCTGCACTAACATTTGTGACTACAATTTAAAGAAACCCGCTCATCTCGTTTTACATCGCCATTCATCCCTGTCATATACTTATCTCTGTGAAATGTACAGTATTAGTTGAGTAGCTGTATTGTACTTTGTACATAGATACAAGAGGTAATGCAAATAATAGACTTACAGTACAATAACCTCGAATCTTGCGGATTGTTCAACAACCCGCGCTAAGGATTATTTGTCAGGCTGTATCGACGTATGTGGCCATTAGAACAGCGAAGAGCTGCGTCATTATATGAATTTTACACTGGGAAGGATATAATTAAAGAAAATCACAACACAAAATTTTATTTTACAAGCCTTTACGTACTTTTACCTGCCCGCGGTGGGTGAGAATGTGCTGATAGCATTATTTGATTGAGAGGAATCATTGTGATAGTAGCAAAAGATCAGGTTCCCTCTAAGAGCTCTGCAGAAATGCTAAATTTAAAATTAAATTAAAAAAATCTCGTGACCTCCTTTCGACGCCTTTTCAAGGGCCGCACAAGACAGAATACTATTATTGTTAGTAAGTACGCAATTTACCGTAACAATACCAAATAATAGGTTACATCTAAGTAGGAATACAGTAGTTTACCTATATCCTACGGTTGGGATCACAGCAAAATGTTTGCATTAATGGCGTCTGACTTGGCGTAACCGTTTTCAAAGCGGTTAAACTATAGAGTGTAGATATTCACTGTTACTCTTCATTTAATTTCAATGTAGGTCGTTACTTTGACTATGGTATTTACTTAGATTTCATTAAGACATCAAGATATCATTTGTTAAAACTCCTGTTGTATTCATCTCCTCCTTTAATTTTATATCACAGACCTAGGATTTTTTTTGCTACAAATCTGTGTTTTATATTCGTTGTTCACTGCTTTTCATAATACGTCTTCTTCTTCTTTAAGTTAATGGCGACGAGCTTTTAATAAAAATTTTTCATCATTGGCGGAATAGCTTTTAAAACAGCTATTCCGCCAATGTCATGTGGTGTGGTAGGCACAGAGTACATAAGTACTAAACGTAGTGGACGTTTATTAGTGGTAGGTGAAGATAAACGATGGAGACTGGTCATAATACGTCACTTTTCGCTCCAATCCCAACAATAACATTTCAGACCTGTCAACTCGCTTGACTATATCATTCTTTTCTTTTTGGATATGATGCATTTGGTTCACTCTGACAAATAGCTAACACATTTAAACTTTATTTCAAGCTCGATTGCGATATAAGCGATTGATCACAATTTCCTGATGGTAAGTGAAGTTGTGGTTGAAGGTGGAGCTCACTTGACCGTTAGCAGCCTATTGTACCAGGTTGTAGTATTCAGGGAACACTGACGAGGGGAGATGTCCATTGTTGCAAATAAAAGAGTATTTAAAAAATACTTTCACATAGCATTGAGATTTGACTTTAGCATTGAGATTTGTATTGAAATTAGCCGGCAATTCAAAATAGTTTCATGAAATAAGGGACTATAGATATGATACAGCTAACTACTTTTAACTGTAACAGCCTAGGTAGTGATTATAATATCGTTTAAGTGTATATCACAAAATGTCAATAGCAAAATTAATTACTTACCGAAAATTGCTCGATCAAACTCTTCAGGCGTTGTGTACTGTAAGCCGCTATCAAATGAGCCAGCCTTTGAGCATGACTTTTCACTAACAATATTGTCATTTGCCCTTCGAGAAATACCTACGCTATTGTTTAGTATAAATTATATTTTCCTTAGTTTGTATATTTTCATGTCAAGTAACATATTTTTGGGCTTTATACCAAGGGCGGGTCCTACTTTCAAGTCGGGAGACGAGGTCTAATCGGGATAGGCTTAAATTTCAAATAGAATAAATAAATCATTTTTTATTATACATACATCACGCCAAGTCCTTCACGGGGTAGGCAAAGAGTATAGAGCGCCATTTCACTCTTGACTTACATGCCTCTTTGCTTCTTTTACATTCATCAATCTTTTCATACATGGCCGCCGAATCCGAGTACTTTTTACATTTCCATCACTGAGTTCATTAGTAATTTGATTCTTTGTAAAAATTAAAATGTTCTTGGCCTTCCTTCTTCCTCTCACATTCGCAATGTGTATCTGTAAGATTTTTTATTTGACTTAATATACTTAATAGATAGATAGATAACTTTTTATTGTACACCAAAATCAATAACTGAGAAACATAAAATACATTATAAATCGGTACAATTGGCGGCCTTATCGCAAGATGTGATCTCTTCCAGGCATAATATACGTCATAATTTATAATTGTAATTAAATATAAATTTTCTTTGTTCTATCGTCTTCAATCAATCACTTGAATGGATCATGACCTTCTTGACCCCCCATCCCCCCCTGGATCCATCCTTGCTTTTATAAAGGCCTAATTTATTTTTTTAAATGTAATGCTTTCATTTTTTACTTTTCTTTAATTGCTATGTAAAAAAAACTCTAGTTAATTTTGTAATAAATTGAAGCACCTTCAGTGCCAACCAAAGGTGCCCCATTACTCTTATTCCTGCAACACCTGTACAAATAAAGCGCTAAGTATTGAAGACGAGGTCAAACCGTATAATCCGTCCGTGGAGAATGTCAGCGCGATGTTCATTTTTATGTTATCACTTTATTCCTCGACATGGACGCCTGGTGGCATTACTGGGGACCCTAAAATCGTCAGTATCTTATTGCGCGCCCTGGAGCAGTAACAATGGATGCGGTAACTAGAAAAAAGATTGAATAACTGAAACACACTGGCGGAAAAAAACAATTTAAAACCCGACCTAAAAACAGATAAAATCGAGGTTTACAAAAAAATCTACTACTCCTTTTGTTAAAGTCGGTTAAAATGTTACGCAGGCTATAATAACGAATCGATTGACTAACACCTTGTTCATCAAAATCGGATCAATAGTTCAGGTGCTACGGAAAAACATACCTACGTAAATACAAACATACATGGATAGACTGTTAAAGTCATAATCCTTTTGGCTTCGCCGTAATTGGGTAAAATCTCAACCGCTCCGCCTGATTCCCGCTAAAAACTCGTTGCATAGTTTAAAGATCAAAGCGTATAGACGGCGCGGCGGAAAGCGACCTTATTGTTACTATGTTAAGATTTACCTCGACATATAAGACCTGACCGTATGTTATTTATATGTGTTTAAATGGCGAAAGTTTGAAAAATAGTGAGTAAAGCTTGTACTAAAATGAAATAACAAGAAAGTGTCAAAGCCTCATCCATCACGCGATAGCTCTGCGCAACTTTCCCGTGATAACGACTGCGCCTCGCTTCGGGACCTTTACGCGACATTTGGCTAAAATTGGCACGAAACTCGCCCTTGGTCTCACCGAGCTAAGGGTTGTTATGGCAGTGACCTTACAGTACTCCATTTCTGCCAACATCATTCTATCTTCTGTACCATTGTTCTATTTTTAAACTGACAAAGGCTTAGAAATTATTCGATTGGAATTCTTAGATACATTAATTTTCGAAAGAATAAAATGTTCGTCTATTACGACGTGTTATCTCGTAGCTCTAGTTCTAGGAACTAGGTAAGGGCAAGATGGCATTCAGCCAAATAAAGCTAACGGCGCCATAGTCCCTACTATGGGGCGCCGTTAGCTTTTTTTTGGAACTAGTTTATGCCGTTGCTGGAGGGCGAGCTAGGGAGTTAGACTGGACTGGTACTATTATTTTATTTTATTATGTAATGGTCGGAGAGGGTAATTGCGAGATATTTGCGTTGAGCTTTGCCGGTGAGATTTGATAATGTTTGTAAATACTTTCTTTATCTACGAGCGCTCTCGAGAATCTTCCACAGATATGAAATCTAACTATGGGCCTTGAGTATAGTCGTAAAAATTTATAAAGATAACACCGTTCGCGTTAGTTTAGTGACTAGTAGGCCGACTGCTACGGTAGGTGTGACGGGTTTGGTTCAGAGCTATATATTGAATGTTTGTGTTTTTCTCGTATCTGGGCATTTGTTATGTATAAACAATATATATTGTAGTTGTATGTAGTAGTTGCCTGGTTACCAAAGTACAAGCTCAGCTTGGGTTGGTACCAGGTGTGACGACCATAGACGACCTTCCATTGCTAGCGCTGGCGACGCTATACTTTGATTTTCATTAAGTTTTTACTTAATTTTGCATTAAAAACAGACACATTTAAACTTATTTGTATAGTTTATAAGTTAATAGAATATTTCCGTGCGTCAGTACAATCTGTGAATCATGAGCGGTGAAAGTAAATATTGTGAAAGCAATAGCGCCGGGCTACGAGGAAAATAAGATGACAGCCCAGTCACCTAGTCGCCGACTATGCTTGTCATGTGTTTTTTGCGCTTGACTGTACCCAACACCCAACTGTGCCACTTTGGGACGCTGCTTTGGATGACTAGAGCTATCTATATCAGTATACATATGAAAATGAATCCCTATTTCCCTTGGTCACGGCATCACGCGTGAACGACTGGATCATTTCGCTGATGTTTTGGTTTTTATGTTTGGTATTGCTAGGAGATGGTTCTTATTAAAGCAAAATTTAAAAAAAAAACGGATCGTTCTGAAATTAAAAATTTGAAAAACAAAGTTTTTTTTTTAATTCTTAGTTCGCAGAAAGATGACTATCACCTCAAGGCATTCATATGGAAAGGCGTAGGCAATGAAGCGAATGTGTAGCGGTTAGTAAGGCTGAAAGCTACGCTACGTCGCGGGTTCTATTCCCAGGACAAATATTTATGTGACAGTTAGTTTGTCACCTTAGTGGTATAAAAAAATACTATCAAAATATGCATTTAGTAAAAAGCTGTTATTTTTGCAAACAGACACTTCAGTTTAATTTATTTATATATATAGACCTATGTCCTAGTGGAATTGCATATTAACTTTCTTTCTGTTGCAATAAAAAATACTTTTAGGGTCGGCAACGCGCGAGTGATACCCCCGGTGTTGCAAGCGTCCATAGGCTGCGGTAACCGCTTACCATCAGGCGGGCCGTTTGCTTGTTTGCCACCTTAGTGGTATAAAAAAAAACATTTATCGTTACCTAACTAAGCCAGGTCATATAACGTTTTATATACATACCTAGTCATGTAAATAAGAGTTGAGTCATGCCTTCATCTAATTTCTTTCAAGCTTAGTCATCGTGTTTTGTAAACAAACCTTACTATTCGGAGTAGTAGTGAGATGTTTAATTCCGGGAATTTGATTAAAACTTCGAGAACGTTCCAGAACTATCAAATCAAAAGCTATGAGTCACCGGTCCGCCTGAGCAGATTGCTACACTTATATGAAAAAGCAGCTTCCACCGTGTCAAGTCGTTTTTGACACGAAATTATTAAATTGGCGTGTCTGTATGTATGTGTATATACTAATGTAATAGTTTATTTTTATTTTTATCGACTTTAAGACGAATATTCAGGGACGATGACAATACAATAATTTCATACATATCCTGAATGATCAGAATAGAAATTAAGGTTAATTTTTTTAACAATAATTTATCTTAATAAATTATGGTTTTGACGAAGGGCTACCTTTGTGAACTTATATGAGATTTACTCACAAATTCAATAAAGCTCTGAGCTGGCATTCAGACTGCGATTGGTCTCAACATAATGTGTTATTAGTAATACCCCTGGTACTGTAACGCTTTGCTTCTAGTGCCTGGCCGATTATAATAAATTGAGAAAAAGATTATCAAAAAAAATATAGAGTTGTATTAAGAGCTTAGAATAAGGACATCGCTTCGCTTTAAGATTAAGAGACAGAGAGTTGATATGACTCCTGTCATCAAGAAAAAAAAATTAATTAATTCTGAATAAATAGTGTTCAGCGTTATATGGCGTCAATCAACGCCACAGTACTTATTGCTAGTTATAAATCTGCTTACCATCAGCAAGCCGTACGCTTGTTTTCACTACTACCCAAACACCAACGTTCTTATTATTTGTTAAACGTTAATTGATAAATAAAAATATCGATATTTTTAACGATTGAAAATATTAATTAATATTTTTATTAGGGATTTGATATTAATGAAGTTGATGTATTTATATTAGCTCGTTGAAGTTGATATATTCTAATACAGCACAGTTTGATAATTTTATACTTGCTAGATGAATAGCATAGCGGGGTATTTTGCTTCACTGATTCGATGCCACCGACTTTATTAGAAATGTGTAAATCCATTCCACGTTGTACTGTTGATGTAAACGAACCTGCGTCAGACATTTTCCTCATAATATCTCGTATGTGTTGTATGTAAGTAGATACTCATACAGGTTCTAGAAACCGTTACCGTAGATACTGGAGTAAGTAGGTGCATGTGCAATCATTCAATTCTTGCCCATTTAGTATTAGTACCCTTGGCGGGGAGACTGGGTAAGACTGAGCTCACTTCGCAAGCGGAAATTGCTGGCTTATTTTCTTGTGTAGTTATCAGCACACACATTGAAGTTAAGCAACCGAAAATAAATACAGCCAGTTGCTATGGTGACCTATGGCGGATACCATACAGTCTCCACCACGTCACGTTAAGCTGTCAATCTGGTCGCCAATTGGATACACTTGTCAATCGTTAGATGTCTGACAGTAGCAGAAAGTCTGACATTTGACTTAATCCAGTTCAAATTCATATAAAATGTCCTGCGAAAGTCATATGTTAGTCACTTTGCTTTAAGTCTGTAAACATTTATTTCATACCATAAAGGTGGCAAACAAGCATACAGCCCGTCTGATGGTAAGAGGCTGGGGTGTCACTCGCGCGTTGCTGACGCTAAAACTAATTGGATTAAAGTTTGACCCCATAATGTCATGAGATAAGGCGAGGGAGATGAACCAATAGTAAGTACGAGTGCTTGAGATCATATGGGTACAATCGTATAACCTACTTAACATACATTACGATCATTAGTAATATAGGCGAAAAATTTAATAAAATTAAATGTGAAATAAACAGAGCAGCTTTACCCCGACTTCCTCTAATAAACTCCCCATATCACTACACCTACCTGTTGCCTACATGTTTGTTTACAATTTTATTACGCGAAACCGGTGGAACAATCCACTGTTATCAAACATACTCGCCCTATATCTCTATTGAATTTTGATCTCTATTTAACTTGTACTTAATCTCAAATTATTTATTAGATGTATGTAGATGTGACGTTGTTTCTACAACAAACTCAGGTACAGCTGACTGCGTTTGGACTTACATTTTAGTCGGACTGTCAGAGAAAGTTGAGTCCTACTGAAAAAGGGGTAGAGCCTAGATTTATTTGCACTGGCTAATGAATATAGGGCATAATGTCGAAAACAAGTTTTATATTCTCTCACGCAATTGGTACGGTACACAAATAAAAATTAGGAAAATTTTAAAATGATTGTTTTTGAGGAAATTGAGTCAATCTAAGATTGAAAGAGTGTCAGGCATAGACATTGACTGTGAAAAACAGTGACAAGGAAATCTAATTAGGGATATGATTTGTCGTCCGTTTATCGGCAAGGAAACATAAAAATCACTATTAATTATAAATCTTGTAGTGTTTGGTGTCCCAATCATACAAAACATTTTCGTATATATATATATATATAAACATCTTGATATGAATATATGCCGCTCTAATAATTATGTAGGTACACTTGCTAAGCTTTTATTTAGACTTAGGTACTTTGTACATTTATTTTTGTCCTAAACACATTTGTCACAAATTAACAACACCTTCAAATACTAAGGAATGTGTATCTTTCTTTTATTTTGAAAAGAAAAACATGAATAACTCCTCTTCGGACCGGTCTGTATGTAAGGCCCGGACCCGGGTGCATCGCATTGCTAGCGGTACCCGCACACAGGCGCGGTCAGTGGCCTCTGCGTATGTGTGCGTAGGGCCAACAACGCATGAGTCGCCAACATTTGTACACTAATAATAATAATTCATAAATATAACAAAACAAATTATTTAAGAATATAAATAAATAATGAGGATAATAATAAAATTATTAATTTGCGGACCCTACAGAATTCCAGAGCTACGCCTAGAATTCAAGTTGATCGTGCGATGAAAATATTTGATTTAAATTCGTTCAAGTTTTTTTAATTACTACTTAGCTATATACACACGTCATAATATCACCCAACGAAAAGTTATGGGAATAGGGGACCTTTAGGTCAAAGAAAGAGAATTGAAAACCTCAGGAAACCCAAAGCAGGTGCATAAATAAGAAGGGAATCGCGTTTTGGCAGCACTTTTCAGTCAGATGTTTTCAATTTGGAATGGTAAATTCCATTGTAGCCCCTTGTAACCCATGAACCAATAACGGCTAAAGTGCCAAAGACGGTAGCTTTAGGTATGCGTGGTACTATAATACTCTTTTTTTTTTCTTTATTATAATATCGACGTTTTTTTAACTAGCCACTTTAAACTGAAATATAATTCAAATTAATTCGGGCATCTGTATTCCATCTTGCCGAATTAGGTCTTTTTTAACCCAAGTTGGTATTTGCTTCGGGTGTAACATAAGTTACAGTAATTTAACATGCCAAGTACCAAGTGTTCACTCAATTCTACAGAGTTATTACACGTTATTTTTTGGCTTTGGTTAGGTTCATGGAAGACATCCAAGACAAAGCGTTTATTTGTTTTTTTAATGCAGATATTTGTTCAAGTGGTATCGATTCACACGAATATTCAATAACAACCATTGAACGCACAATAGCTTCTACATCTGTAGGTATTCACAAATGGTGCCGAGTCTAAGCATAATTATATTAAAACGCTGTCTATTGAAAATAATTCATGATACACATCTTGAAACAAAAACAAAACACATTCCCTTAGCAGCGTGAAATCATTTGTTTGCGGTTTTCAATTGAAAAACAGTTGAGAGCGCCTGGCGGTTACCGCTGCGGCTATCATCAATGGACGGAGTACATTCTCGAAACACGTCGCGACCAAGCCTATAAGAAGCGTGCCGCGGCGACCAGCCGGCATTACATATCCAGAAAGCAACGCACAAACATGTTCAAATACACAGTGTTAACACTCGCTCTAGTGATTCTCGCGTCCTGTCACGAAGACAGGACGCACAGGGTCGAGGACCCGTTCACGGCTCTGGACCGGCACCTCACACACACCCTCGCGTATCACTACCTCTGGCCGTGGAGTCAACTGGTACGAGCAGTGGCCGCAGCAGAAGCCGAAGAAAGCCTTGAAGAACCACAGATACAATCAGATAAGAACACGTACAGAGTACACATGAACGTAAGGAGGTTCAGACCGGATGAGCTGAGCGTCAAAGTCAGGAACCGGTACATCATAGTCGAGGGAAGACATAAGGAAACCAGTGACGTTAAGCAGTTCATAGCCAACCACTTTGTACAACGCTTAGCGTTGCCACCAGGTAGTAAGCAGGAGGAAGTGACTGCAGTGCTGAACGAGAACAGCGTGTTGACAGTGTCAGTTCCGAAACATGATCTACCACCGCCTCCACCGGACAGGGAAGTGCCAATCGAGGTTAGGCTGCCCCAAGTCAGCTCAAGTAAGCCAGAAACATCTTCCGAAAGCACCTCCGAAAAATCTATTGAGACTTCGTCAGCAATACCTATTGAGACTTCGTCAGCAATACCTATTGAATCTTCTTCGGCAAACCCAAAATACTCATCAGCGGTGGAAGCAGTAGAACTTTCATCAGCGAACCCGATAGAATCTTCTTCGATGAAAAACCTAGCGTCTTCGACAGCAACGCCCTTGGAGCAGTTAGGATTGGAGAACTCAACGTCCCACGTCGGCAAGATTCGGAAGAAGGAGTTGAAGAGCACTACGAAAACCACAAAGGACAATGAAGTGACAAAAGGCTTCGACACCAATGGACTTGACTACGCCCTGGTAGATGCTGAACTAGAGTAAACCGAGGAATACTTGTGAAAGACTGATATATTCCTATCTTAGCTCTAAGATTGAGCCTGTACGAATGTGTGATTTAATTATGTATGTTTGTTTTACGAATAAATCCGGTTATTTATTGTTACTGTATATTTTCATTTCCTTTGTCGTAATGTCGGTGATATTTCGTGTTAATGTCGCGGTACATTTGATGTTTATGTGTGGCATAAATCTTTGTTTTACCTCCATGGGAGAATATAATGTACCTACATTCACCTTTGCTCCCTTTTACTTAAATCATGAACCTCCTCCGGTCGTAACTGAGTATTTTAATGTATATGAATAGGTAAATGAGAAACCTTTCCCTCGTTGTGAAATATTATGTGTAGAGGAGTAATAATCGTAAAGCGTAATTATTATTTATTCATATTATAACAATCAACATTACATCATGATTGTGATGACAATCACCAATAATTAAAACCTTTAGGGTCTGTAATTGCTGTCACAGACCTAGAATTTTCACTACGCTGAATGTCTAATTGGATAATTTCAGCCCTAGGATACGACTTGTACATTCAACTACCCTTTGTTTTTTTTTTACATTTTATGAGGTGTGAATTTAATTCTAGCGTTATGTTTTATGCGCAACGTACCCTGCGCATGACAAACTCCAGTCATGCGTCGCAGACCACACATTTCTTTTTTCGATGTCCTCTCGTATAGTCTTCAGGGTCGGCAACGCGCAAGTGATACCCCTGGTGTTGCTAGCGTCTATAGGCTGCGGAAACCGCTTACCATAAGGCGAACCGTATGCTTGTTTGCCACCTTAGGGGTAAAAAAAAAGTCTCCACTCCATTCATTTTAGTATTTACTTCGGCAGCGTAACTTATCAAGGAAATATCGTCTCAAGCTAAAATATATGGGACAATACATTGAATTGTAAAGCAGTGTGAAATGCAACTGGATGTTCCAGGCGAGTACAGTGCAGTGCAATCGAACCAGAAATAAAACAATACATTATGATGTAGTAATAAGAGAAGTTCGTACCGAGCACGGAGCTCACAACACAAATACTCGGCGCAAGCACGAGACATACGCACTAGAATCCATAGTACGGTATCAATAACCAAGCACGTAATTTATATGATTAGATTAAAATAGTTTTTTCACAGTTTCCACTGCATATATGCAAATCATAACCCTTTCAGGACAAAGAGAGTCTAGAGTGCAATTCCACAGCAGATTTACTAACGCATTGCCTACGTTATGTTGCTGGGAATCACTGGAGTAACTGCATATGGGGTGAACAGATTTCCTTACTACCACAACGCATCTTAAGGAGTTCGGGAACTATGCTTACCCCATTTGGTCTAGGGCAGTAAAAGTTGGGAAGTAAAAATGGACCAGAGGTATCACCATTCATAGCTCAACCCTACAAAGAAGCTGTCCTATCGCCTCCCCGCGGTACGCCAATATCTGGAACCCAATAATCGTACCTACTTTTTTTTAATGACGCCTTTACGAAAACTAGTAGCAACAAAGAACTTAATGCAGATTTGAATGTACCATGTGATGAGAATTATTCCAACGCTTATTTATAGTATACAATTCGAAATATTTCCAACGTGCACTATAAATTGTGCACCGAATAGAAGTAACAATATCGTTGAGAATCTCGCTTCGAACTATAAAATATATTGTTGTCACGAGTTCGCCTGCAGTTTGGTTAATAGCAACCATATTTTTAGTTCCGTCGCTAGTTGATTAGGGTGCACGGCTTACAACCGTGTATCTTTATTCTAAGTCTTTATCGTTAGTATTGTGACTGTACTAAACTATATTAAGGCTTGCAGTTGTTTACAGTTCTTTCTGGGGTAGACAGATGGTATAGCCCATTTCACTCTCGATTTGGACACCTCTCTTGCTTCTTCTACATCCATCAATCTCTTCAATCATGCCCAACATTCTCAAGTACTCTACCTTTCCATCATTGAGTATTTTCTCAATTTGTCATAGAAAGTTGGACTTTCCCTTCCACGGCTTCATCTTCCTCTCACATTCATATTGTAGGTATCTCTTTTGTCAATCTTCATCACACATCCATATTTACTTTACTTACTAATATTATAAATGCGAAAGTATCTCTGTTTGTTTATTTTTTTCCTCCCTTTTCGCGATTAAACGGCTGAACGGGTCGTAATATTACCTCGAGAAGGACATAGGCTATCTTTATCTAGAACCACACGGGCGAATCCGGTAGCAAAATCTAGTAATAATACTTGTACAAACATGCGTAGCTAGCATTTTTTGCAGTGTTCAAAGAACTGGCAAGAATTTAAGCAATCAAACTATCCTTCACCAGTCAATTGGTTGATAGCTTGCGATTATTGTCAATGAAAACGGTCACGGTTAAAAGAGGGGAATCTGATTGTTTTTGGGGGCTACCAAGGGTATCTAAAAATAACTGACAAGCTCGTGTATTGAACCAAACATAATAGGCTGTATGAATTGCGGCCCTGATAGCTGGGACTAGCATTGAGTGGGAGCGGCGAAACGAGCATTGCTTGCGGATGGCAAGCGGTCCCTGTAGGCTATAGACGCTTGCAATACCCGGGGAATCATTAGTACTAGGAGCGTTATGTTTTCTTTAATCCCAGCTCAGCGGGTCCTCAAGGCACTCTAGCGTTAGGGGGGCGTGATGGGACAACGGCCCAGGGCGCCATAATACGTAGAGGAGTGCCAAATAAAATGAGCTCCAAACTTTCTACGTCCCTTTCGCTGGTGACCCGTAACGCTAAAGGAAAGAAAAAAATCTTAAAGAAGTTCACACTGTTACAGCAAAAAAAAAAAACGCTAATAATTTCCTTAAGTGGGCGCCACAATATTATTGTAGAGTGTCAGTAGCCCTAAAGCCGCCGCGCGGTACTGCGGACTGGATACCTTACTCACCGCAGAAACACAGCACTACATCATTGCAATTTTATTTGACTGCGATTCTTTAAGCTAGAGGTGCTGGTAATACTCCAGGCATGCGAATGATTAGCATCCGGTAGCATTATCGCTGTAGTGATGAGGTTGTGAAAGAATTGGCAGCATGTGTGGGTTTGGCTGCGTTTCCACCATGTTTTAGTTCACACCAACGAATTAAGTAAGAAAGTATACTACGATTAAAATTTTGACAGTAATTTTTGTAAATAAATAAATAAAAAAAAAAACAAATTACGTGTTTCTTATCAATAGTATATATTAATTAAAATAATTAATGATCATGAGGTAATTTAATTACTATTATTTCTATGGCACTACGGTAACGCTTAGTAATGATATGAAAACGGGTCTTATACGCGATATTAAATTGTTTATTTACCTCCCGACGTTTCGACCGAGTTGCATCAGCCGTGGTCACGGGCTGACTTTTTATAAATAAACAATTTAATATCGCGTATAAGACCCGTTTTCATATCATTACTATGTGTTTAAATCGCGAAAGTTTAAAAAACAGTACGGTAACGCTGACACTTAGCGATTCATGTTCATGAAACTATACCTGCCCAGTATATTATTATCTATTTTGAGCTACCTATATTCCCTTCATCTCTTTGTATACAAGTTCTGTCACCATTTCTGTTACAATATTATTTCACCGCATTTCATTTAAATTAAGTTAATTATTATGTAACTTTAAATTAATATAAATAAATAATTATACCTAAATGAATTTAAATAATTAAATATAAATTTCCTTAAAGTAGGTAACGTGAGACACTGTTTCCATTGGACGTACATTGTTATTATAAACCAATTATTATAATATAATGACCTTATGAATAAAAAAATACAACCAATTTTAAATAAATAGAATTCCACAATAAATTATTAAATTTAATTAATTGTATCTCAAAGCTCCTGTTCGTAACTTCATAGCAATTCCGCACAAAGTAAAATGTCTATTATTATTATAAATTCGACAGGTATTTTTTCTTAGTTGCTACCTTATAATAATAATAATAATAATGCTTGGACATTATCACACAGCGCCACCTGGCCCCAAACTAAGCAAAGCTTGTACTATGGGAACCAGCAGCTGATATAATACTTATATACTTTTTGTTTGTAAATACATACTTATAATACATACCAAACACCCAGACGCAAGGCAAACATATTTGTCACATAAATGTTTGCCCCGGCGGGAATCGAACCCGCGACCCCTAGCGCAGCAGTCAGGTATACTAACCACTAGACCAGCGGTCACGTCAAACCTTATCGTCTATATTTCCCTTTAACAGAATACGATCCATCTGAATCGTAAACTCTCTTCTTGTATCCTTTATCAGTGTATCCGTAGCCGTATGGCTGATGGTCAAACTGGCTGTGGTCGGGCTGGTAGAAGCTGTGGTCGTGGTAATGGTCATGGTCGTCGATGTACTCATGGTGCTCGTGATGCTTCTTCTCCTTCAGGTAATGTATGAACCACAGCACAAAGTGCCACCCTTTCGTCACAATGACGTAGAATATAGCGCCGTAAACCAACTTCAACACAAACAACTTTGTCGCTACGACGTAAAAGAAATGTACTGTGGACAAAGAAACCATTATTAAAATATATGTTGTTTCAAAAAAACGTTTCACATTGGTTTCTACTACGATCCTGGTCAGTGACAGTTACAAAGTTATGAAATTACTAGCCCGCGCAGCAATATAGTATAATATTATCCGTTTTTCAATAGGAATGAATCATTTTCCCGCAATAAAAAGTAGCCTATGTTCATCAGGGATAATGTCGTCTTCTAATGGTAAAATAATTTTTCAAATCGGTCTAGTAGTTTCGGAGCCAATTCAATACAAACAAACAATCAAATCTTTCCTCTTTATAAAATTAGTGTAGACTGTATTGTCATCGGTCCTTAATGTGTGCAAATTTCAGAATATTTTGTGTATCGTGTGAATTGTCAATACAAATGACGTTGAAAGATTCCGTTACATTAATCAAGACCAAGCGAATAAAGCTTAATATAAGTGTTTAACGATCCTCAAGAGAGGAAAAAAATATTGAACCGCCTGAAAGTAGACTTCCCACCTTAGAGAACATTGCAGCCAAAAATCACTACTCTGATTTAGTGCTGTACTGCTTTTACGGCGAGTGAGCGTACCAGAAGAACTCCTTAAAAATACGCTGCTCTATCAGATTATTAATAGTCTCCTAACACAGTCCTCTCAACAGAAAGGTTGACTAATGAAGAAGTTGTTATTACTACTGTCTATAAGCGACGGTGACCGCTGACCATCAGGCAGACCGCGCACTTGCTTGCCAAAATCGTAGTATAGCAATAATTATTAAATACACACCCCAATGCTAATTGAGCTTTAAACAGTTCAAAATTAGGTCCAAATTGTTAAAGTTTGGAGCGTGCTGGTAGATCTTCTGATATGGGTCATAATTGTGTTGTTCTGTGTTTCTGTAGAACAGGTAGGGATCAGGAATGTATTTGAATATGGCCAATGCCCACGCTAGGACGAGCACGAATTTGATTCCAGCTAACACTACCGCAATGCCTAGGACTAGCTTCAACAGCCCGAATTTAACAGCCAATAGTATCCACAAGTTGGCTGGAACAAAAGAAAAGATCTACTGTATTCAGAGTTCAAAGAATATTGCTTTCATTTCCAAAATTTTTATACGATGCTTTTAGTAGTATTTTTAGTTTATTTAATTCGCGTTCATGTGGAAAATTTAAAATAAATTTTACGCAGTTTTCGTATCGCTTTCTCGAAGTAATTTACATAGTGTACTTATACGTTTACTTATTATGTATTATATATTAATTACTGGCTGTGCCCGCGACTTCGTACGCGTGGAATGAATATTTTTCACGGGTAAAAATTTTTTTGCGGGGATCCCAATTTTATTCCCAAACTAAAAGTAACTTAAGTGTCGCCTTATAGCATCTGTTATCTACCCGAGAAAGTTGCATTCAAATCGGTCCAACGGGTTCGGATTTTGTTCACAATTTCATGGGTTTCTTTGTAGTTGCGTGGCACCCATTTTTTATATACCATAATATTTGGATACCTATAGGAGCTATAGCTTGCTTATATGTTTGTGGCACTGGCAGGTTGGTGGCCATATTTAACACATATACAATATCTAATAGCAATTTGATTTAGACCTGTAAGAATATTTCTAAATACAGTCAATATATACCCAACATAATTTTGTTGCATGGCTCTTTTATTCTTAAGATTTATTTTTCAATGGATGGCAAGTTTATAAATAAAACCAGCGTCATTTTAATGGGAACTCGAGAAGGCACCTCACGGTCTTTCATTACTTCTACGCAACTATTTACCGGATTCAAAACACCGGCTGTTCATTTATTTAACCTTAATAGAAAACCTTAAGTAGACAGTTGGAACGAGGCTTCAACTTACTGCGATTCACATTTAAATCTCCCGAGTTTTTTCGCTCAATTCATGTTTTACTTTTTTGACACCTCGCTTGAATGCAACATGAATTAAAAATAAGCTCTTTCACACCAAATGTAGCTTTTAAATTTAATTTCACGGATTCTGTTTGTAAGCCTTTTAAATATGCAATGACCTCGTGGTAAGGGACGGGTCCACATTTAAAAGTTTTATTTTATTTATGGAAAAGTCTGACGGGTTGTTTCGGAACTGAACGTCCTACGTTTATTTTATAAAACGTGCTAATACTTTTTGTATGGAATTATTATAGCTTGGTGTAAATTGCTAATGTTTGTTCCCTAATGAGAACCCTTGAGAATTGGTTGTTTTAAATTTTATTCTGTGTAATACGTATCCCCTGTCGGGCGGCTCCAAATTAATTTTAATGGTCCCTTACTCTGTCAATTAACCCCGTCCTCGCTTTTCCGATCACGGAAAACTCAATGCTACAGACTGGATTGGAGCCCGGATAACATCGGACAGGCGGTCACTTCAACCACACAGCCACTACGCCAAGATTAAAATATATAGTTTTTTAATTAATATTTTTAATCAATAATAATGAAAAACGAATTAACTAAAACTATTCCGTTGGGTTACGGGTAATAATACAGAGAGCAACGCAAAGTCAGTAAATACAAAAGAAGATAAAAAATAAAACCTACAGAAGCAGCTGAACTCCACCGCACTGGAAATAATGGACAAACAAAGGCTTGCATCCGCTCCAAGTTACATTATATCGAAGCAAATATCATATTCATCGAGGATCGCTGCCTATTGAACGCAATATCATGCCCAGACACAGTACCATCCGACATGCATGCTCCGCATTTGGGATCTTTGCCAATAAAACGTGGAATTTTCAATAAGTTTGGATAGAAAATAAATAAATTATAACGTAAGATTCGGACGCCTGGCAAAAATTACTTTTATATTAAATTTTGTGTGTATTATGACAAACCTTTAGATGTCTCTATTTGTGCAATGCAACACAATGTGCTTGACGGATATTGGAAAGGTAAAGAGTACTCGGAATAAGCGTATATTCATCAGTCTCTTCATACATATGAAGACTGATGAATATAACAGAAGCAAAATAGGTGTGCAAGTCAAGAGTGCAATGGCGCTCTATACTCTCTGCCTACCCCGCGAGGGACTTGTCGTGATAATATTATAGAATGTATGAAAATATTTTTTATTAAAAAAAAATCGCGTCAATTTTCCTCATACCAATTTTCAAAATACATTTATATTCAAACTCCGTCGTTTAGACAGGATTATGATCTTTCGCAGCTTGACTATTTGCATACAAATAGCTCTAACCACATTAAGCAGATTTTGCCTAATTTCGTCTGAACAGGGAAAATAAAAATACTTACTCAGCAAAGCATATTTTCCTTTCCCTCTCGCTTCGGTCAAGGATGCCGCCTCTTCGTTCTCACGTGCTTCTACTACGGTGAACAACATCAGTACAGCAAAGAGGCAAAAAAATATTTTCATCTTCATTTTTAATTAGATATTTTATATAGTAATTATAAAAGTCCTCGACTAAACCACTCTTAATTTAAAAGCAATAAACTTTTTAACTAAGCACTGTATTGGAATGACACAGCAATTTAACTTGTTGATCTTATTTTGTTTTTGTGATCCAAGTTCGAAAATTAAACGTTTGATAGTTCTTTTTTTAAGTTTAGAAGGCAGATTTTAAAAATTGGACACCGTTCCAGCGCAGTGTTGTGTTCGATAATGCGAGCACTTGTCGATACATTGTCAACTCGTGTCGAGTTGCTAATTGGTCGGATAAATACTGTAGTGTTGGAAAGTGCGGGTGCTTAGTGAATTACATTAGACGATTTTCTCGCTACGTAAACTGTAGAGAGTTGACGACGCAATATTTGTATTATCGTTATTGCATAGGTATTCTTATATCCTTTAGAGGTGGTGTAGAAATTATCACTATTTGTTGGGACATCGCTGAGGAGGCGTTTCCTATAGCCTATAGGCATCTTACTATTTGGATCTGATCTGCTAGCCTCTTTAAGCACTGTAACTAACTTCAACAACGCCGGACATGCCTAGTGGAGTAAAAAAAAATTGTATGAGTAGGAAGGTAGTCGCAAATGTTTTAAATATACCGGTGGATAAATAGTCATTTATAATTGCATAATAGGGCCTAAACTGTATAAACAATTTTGATTTATATGTTTCACTCTTTAGTATCTATCTACACTTAAAGGGAGTCTGCGTGATAACATGTATATGGGAGTTTTTGGCGGGAATTAAGCAGAGCGATCGAGATTATTTTTCAGTGTCTCGTAAATTGTGTTATAATGCTGTTTAGTCTGTATTTTCGGTGTCAATATATACAATTGTCATTTATAGGAACATTGGAAATAATGCTATAGTTATATGACTTGGGTCAAGTGATTTATCATTTTGGTCAATAGGTTACCTCTGATCTAAAGGCGTGTTACGATCTGCTACTACCGTGGATTGTCTCATAAAACTCCAATAAAGAATGCATGACACTAGGCATTTTAATGCAAGACGGAAATAAAATCGATATTTCTCTTACACGCGACACTGGCAAACATAGTCCTTGAAGAAGATTGATTGCCATAGTTAGGAAGAAGAAGATTACATATTTGTATATGTGATATAGATACATATGTATAAGCTTTAATCAAAATGTAACGGTAGATATGTAGTGAATGGTATTTGATTCCATTTCGGATCAAACAAGGTTCGGCTAAAATTATTAGCAGCCAGCAATCATCGTTAAATTTGAAAATAATGAGCAGTTTACGTTTACGAGTGTACCATACCCTATGGGATAGTGACGTACTCATATATATCTGTTTATCGATATGTTCATATTAAAATACATTATTTAGAAGTTGTACCAGCAGTAAGGTAAGAGGTTAAAGATTAAATCTTAAGATTAAATCACTGTATTTTATTATCTAGTCTGCGATATTATTTGGGGCTCCGTACCCAAAGGGTAACCATCAGCACCCTATTACTAAGACTGTCTGTCTGTCAGCGGGCTGTATCATGGTCCTAAATAGATACAGTTGAAATTTTCACAAAATTTATATTTTCGTCGCCGCTATTACAACAAAATAGGTACTAACAATAAATTAAAAAGCTCCCCTACTAGTGTTAGAGGACTCTCTAAATAACTACTTATCAATGTAACCACTGTGTTACATCATCTTGGTCTGATTCCTACACTTATCACAATATATTTATAATACACAATCTTTCTCTCTATTTGTATCACCTATACTTCATGCGTTCGCGCCTCTGGCATTCTATCACTCATCTTATCTGTCAAACCCGTTTGACATTCTACGTTTTATTCCACAGACAACCTAGATATGTTGAAAAAGTAACACTAGAAACGTGTTCTTGTCTTTTAGTACGGAGCCCTCGGTGTGCGAGCCCAACTCTTTATTATATCTACTATTGATTATATCGATAGCAGTATATTTTTAAGTATCGATGTTTGCCAGTCACTTGAGCCAGTATTAATGTTGGTTTCATTTTGATGATGAACTCATCCAGTCGTCGTGTGCTTAACGCAAGTAATACCCGCCTTTATTAATATCCTTCATGTCATTAATTATGGCGACACAATTTATCGATAACGACATAAACAGACTCAAGGATTTGATCAAATCCTCCGTCACAATTGTTGCTTTACAGCAATTTGAGTTGTGAGGCTTTTGGGATAGTAAGAAAAAAAACTAAACTTCATACCTACTACCTTGGCCTACTACAGGCGGGCGCAATTGACGGAGGGTTGTCAAAACGGTAATAAGGCTTTCTGTCGGCTGGGGAAACTTTCTTATTTACTTTCGGGTTAAGCTCGGTAATTTGACTCGATTTAGAAACATGTTGTGCAAACTTTCGACGATCCCTGCGTAACAAGCTTTCTAGAATCCCCTAAATACCAGAGAGAGTGACTCCCTGTGTTTCACGGCTTGTACAACGGACAGGATTTAGAGATGATTGTACCTCAGAAATACAAACATTAACATTTTGAGGAATTATTGGTAATATTTGGTCCCATTGGAAGCAATGTCCGCAAACGTTCAGGATTGTCAACGGATATTCCACTAATTCATCTAAACTTCACGAATATAAAGCCGTGGTGGCCGTGTGGTATTGAGCGTTGCCTGCTATTCCAGCTACGCAAGTCTTTATACTAAGCGCAAGTTCCAGCGACCAATTACTTAAAAAAACCTTGAGAGCACATATTGTTGGAACTATTTGTATCTGAAACTTCTTACGTATGTTTAGATAGGCTATTTACATTTTCTATTTACTTTTAATTAAATATTTGTATTTTAGTTGTCACATTATCTTCTAACAGAAAAGTCAGAAAAAAATATATTATATTTATTTTAAATATTATATTATATTAATAATAAACGCCAGAGTTTCTACTTTAAACAAATTTTATTTCCTTTTCATATTAGTCACACAGCTTTACGGTGCCTAAGAGACGTAGACGGCGACACCATCTTCACGTCAGCACCTAATTATCTTCGATTAAAAATGGCTGTTGTAACACCTCTGCCTACCTCCTCGGGGGCCCTTGGATGGCGTTACACATGTGATACAATTATTGATGAAAAGCCAACAAATATCAGAACTATATTCCTCTAAAGTGTTAGACAATGTGTCACAAATAACGTCCACCCCAACTTATCTGTAGAAGACACCCTCTATCTGTTTCCATTAACCGCTGAGTGACAGGCGAGATGGCAATACTCCGCCTGATCAAGCCCAGCTCAGACCACTTACGGTGATATATCACCCTTTCTAACAAATCTACCTAGTTTCCGGAGTAACACGAATCATATATTCCCTAAAGTCGACTGATTAGTGCTAGCAAGTGTTACAATGTACCGGTTATTTAGTTTGTTTTAAGAAATTATCACAATTCATATGAATTCAATTATTATTTAGATAGAATAGTGAGTGAATCGATTTCTTCTAGGCATGCGTGCTCCATAGTAGACCTAACCAGGCAAGGTAGTCGAACGAAAGTCTGTTTTAACCAAAAAAGTGCCCTTTTTGATTTGCCTTAAGTGAAGTAGTTTTGAGATCTCAGGGTAAAAAATCAGTCGAGGATTTTTTCCAGAATTGCACAGCTGGATTTGTTTTTGATCGTACAAATATGTAATCTAAATTACAAGCAAATGACATGTGCATTCATATGTTTATACAATCCAGTTGTTTCACTAATATAAAAATTAGGTTTGTTTTACATTTTTTTGAACAGCCAAATTGTCAGGAATATCGAGATTTTTCCTTTGCATCCAATTTACAGAAAGTGAGTTAAAAATCTTGGAACTTCCCCTACAAGGGTCGGAAGATTTAGGGAAACTCGTTCACATTTTCATTGGTCCCACTGAACCGAAAAATTACACCCTTATAAATATGCAATATTATATTACTAATTTGTTAGGAGTATTTCAGAAGTCTTCAGCTATTTATTTATATTTTGCTCAGAATGCGGATTCTCTTTGATATTCGTATTTTGTAAAAAAAAACTACATATTTTCATAACGCGGTTAATTGAATGAAAGGTAAATAGGCAATTATTTAATTTTAGTGAACTTAGTAAATATTACCTCAGAGTAGATAATATACTTCGTATATTATTACTAAGCGTTGTTAACTTACAAGGCTACTTTATTTGGAGACTTTATGACACATTTGAAATAGTTTAAAGAATACAAATAAGAGATTAGGCTGCAATGATATTCATCTAATGCGGTTTTTTAACCCGTACTGTCACCGTAGCCTAAAGCCGCTAGCAATACCAGGGGTATCACTAACGGGTTGTCAACCATGTTGTTGATGAGGACTCACTGGGCTAGCAGCATTACTACTAGCGCAGCGTATCCTCTCGGAGCACTGGTAGCTCCTTACAAGCGATTTAAACAAAATAACAGTTATAACAGTAACAGTATTAACTAAACTTAAGTACTGTACTAATTCCTAAATAGTTTTCCTCGTCAACAAATCGTTAGCTCTATACACAATAGACAAAACGAATCAAAATACTATCTACTAAGCAATCGAGCAATTAGTGGACTATTCAAACGGTATCATTGAGCCTAAACCGATTTATTACTCCAGTAGGCATTCCAATTTGTTGATTTCGATTTTCCATGGATTTACCGTTCAATATAGGAGCCGCCGAGTTGGATGATAGGACCTCGACGTTTCACAACATCTCAGCCAAAGAAAGTTTATTCTTTGTTTCTGCGTTTTTTTACTGCGAAATTGGCAACATACCTCATGGTCATGGCCCACCTGATCGCAGTTGTCAACATTTCAGAAATTTACTACATAAACTAGAATTGAGGCGAATTAACACATTCTTTTACCCTGTCACCGTATCCTATTGACACCTGCCGCTATTTTTGATCCAATATGGCGGATGTCACAAAATTGATATTTATCATTTCCACAGTAACTCCTATGATATGGTTATCATATGAAAGAGCTTGATGAGTGCAACACGATAAGTAAAGGGAGCCCCTTTATTTTTTAAATTATTCGCAGTTATATTATTTGTTGTTATAGCGGCATCAGAAACACACATTTTGTGAAAATTAAAACTGTGATCCTATTACGGAGATACAGCCCGCTGACAGACAGAAAGACGGACGGACGAAGTCTTAGTGATAGGGTTCCGTTGGGTGCAGAACCCTAAAGAGGTCCATCACCTTTAGTGTCTATATGAACTGATAAGCTTAAACAATTTTAAAAGCCAGGACGTGTGAAGCTTAACTTGTTAATTTTCCAACACTCCCAACGGATACGTCGTCGCATATTAATTGTCTGTGCCTCGCAGGTTTTATTCATAATCCCCAATAGTAAATTTTTCATTCAACAGATTAAGCTACAATCAATTTTAAAGTTTAAAAATAATTGGGACGCAGCGACAATGAAGCTTTTTATGTTGTTATTTTTATGTAATTTATATTGTAAAGGCTTTGTGTCTGTAGGCTTTGATCATTACTCAGGACCAAATCAGAGGCAGATGTTTATACAAAAAGCCTTAAAAAATAAGATCACACAACTGCATCTGGGCCAAATACATATAAGTTTTTTTTTATTTAGATAATTATTATGATATGTATAAAATATCCTCTCGCTTTCCTGCAATCTGTGGTTGTGATTTCGTGAAAAAGGACGGTAGTGAGTTACAGGAAGTAGGGGAAGCGCGCGATTATCGATTTGACCAATGAGCTCGCCGTGGGTAGAGTTGACCGCCAGATGTCACATGTTACACATCATATGCGACTACTGTAAGACTTGCTCGTTATTTTATTTTTTGTTATTAATAAATCTAATCCATGTAATTACAGTGATTAATCACACCATGAGCTGAACAAGAGAGGTAAGACGAATTGGGATCTCCCGTGAGTTTTCCCACTAATATTGGAGCTTCCCGACTGGGGACTGTACCTCCACCTTACAGAAGACTGCAATTAAATAACACTGCTTTAATGTACTGTTCTTTTTCTGCGGTAAGTAAGGTAGCCAGTGCTCCACGAGGATACGCTGGGCTAGTAGTAATGCTGCTAGCACAGTGATTCCTCATCAACAACATGGTTGGCAGCTCGTTAGTGATACCCCTGGTATTGCTAGCGGCTATAGGCTACGGTGACTGCTTACCATCAGATGGGCCGTATGCTTGTGGGCCACCTTAGTGGTATAAAATAAGTGTACTGAACAACAAAGTCATAACAGTGGTTCCAGTTGTATCTTTCATCACTATATCGGTCCAAAGATTTGTAGTAACATCTCCATAAAAAGAAAATAGCAGTTAAAAATATCTAATTGAATCAGCCAAGCTTCGCATTAGCTCAGAGTAGATAGTAGGTACTACGTAGAATCATTAATAACTAATTCAATTAGGGGTTGGCAATTGGTCAATCTATTACCACTTACGTTACTGCTTCAGTTGTAACTTGTGACAACCCTGACATTTGACGGTTGAGACATTGTGATTTATATGTGGTACTTACCTATATCACATCCAATGTTCGACCGTTGGTCTGCTCATCAAGTATTTCTTCTGGTCCTCCAAGAATGGGATGGTTAGTTATAAAGAACATCATCAATTTTGATCCAAATGTGAAAGTTTCGGCCAACGCAATTTTTTTTGTATATTCTGTTACAGCTTGCCCGTCTGTTTTTTTTTTACTATGGCACCAACCTGTAGTACCATTGTCGTTGATTTTATTTGGGTTCATAAATCTGAATTCTCATACATTTTTGTTGAAAAAAGGAATTTCAATATAACTAAAAGAAATGAAATGTCCTGTAATGTCCAACTTTAGTGCCATTAGCATTAAATACTCAGACGGAGAAGCTTGCATTAATACTTTGATGTGTTGTTGTGTTTCTGCGATGAGTAAGATGGCTAGTGCGACACGGGCATACGCTGCGCTAGCAGTAATTCTGCTAGCACAATGAGTCCTCATCAAAAAATGTTGTGCAACGCGTAAGTGATATCACTGGTATTGCTAGCGGCTATAGGCTACGGGGACTGTGTACCATCAGGTGGGGTATGCTTGTGTGCCAACGTAGTGGTATAAAAAAAACATTTGCTCAATGCAAATGATATGCTGACATATATAATAAATTGTCTATACGTAATACTTCAAAGTAGAATATATACGTAATGCTATCGAAATTGTTTTCTTAGTAAAGTCATATAATTATAAATGGGTTGTCAGGTATCTATGTTTATTGTTGTAGGCAGGTAGGCAGAAATAACTGTGATCATACATGTTCATATTTTTTAATAAATTAACGTTGGGATATAGATTTATAATAATTAATATGCTCAGGGTTTCTGAGGCTTTAATAATGCACTTAAATTCACATAAAAGACAATTACTTAACTAGCTGAATGAGCAGATTCAAGAAAATTATCCTGTTTTGCGTGGTACCATCCTTATATTCTATGATATCCTGTTGTTTTATGTATGCGTATAATATGTACTTATAAATATTTATTATGTATTTCTTTTAAATACCAATTAGTATTATATTGTTTCTTGTTTTAAGCCTTATTAGTTACATCACCAACTGCCCGTTAAGATGTATCCTAAATCCAATCCATCCCACGGTTGCCTGGAAGAGATCGCCGAGTGTGATAAGGCCGCCATTTGTACTATACTATGCCACACTGTATTCTTGTATTGTATTCCTTGGTGTTGTACAATAAAGTTTTAAATAAATAATAAATAAATAAAATGCATGATACAAAAATAAATAATGTATTATAAGAATAATTTACTAATACTAATAGTCACTTGATAATATAAACGCAGGCAATAATATATCTGTCATGTGTTGTTGATGTTGGTTAATACTACTAACTATAATATTATAAATGCGAAAGTTTGTGAGTAGGGATCGATGTATGGATGTAAGTTTGTTACACTTTCACGCAAAAACTACTCAACGGATTTGGATGAAACTTGGAACACAGATCATTTATAACCTGGATTAACACATAGGATACTTTTTGTCCCGGAAAAAAATTAGGTTTCTCTGAGATTCAAAGCTCACCGCGGACGTAGTCGCGGGCAGAAGCTGGTAAAAATATAGATCTGAAATTCTGCACATATTAATTACTTTGTATGTCTAAAATTTCGGCACCAATGGGTCTTATTTCGGCACCAATGGGTCTTATTAAAAAGCGAATTCCTAATCTAGTTATTCAAGGCTCTTTCAGAAGTTAGAACATTACTGAAACGCGCAGCAAGTCCTAGGAATTCTTATTGAACAACCAATTAAAATTTCCCAGGTCAGTCAGACTTGGCAGACCACTGTCTGAGCTCTGGTAGACCGGCTCGTGTTCTGGCGGGCCGTAGCTGTACCCCAGTGTGTTATACTCCTGAGGGGCTCCATAGGTCTCTGGCGGCTTCGCCTGCTGGTTCTTCAAGGCATACTTCATCACCAGACCCGCGATTGAAAACATCTTCTGGAAGAACGCCACGAACAGAAAGAAGGACACCAGCTTGAATATGGCCACTTTTGATAACACGAGCAGGAGAATGAATTCTGTAAAAGAGTATTTGTTGTTCACTACATAGTATAAAACAAACTCGCTTCCCGCTGTCTGTCTGTCCCTATGTATGCTTAGATCTTTAAAACTACGCAACGGATTTTGATGCGGTTTTTTTAATAGATAGTGATTCAAGAGGAAGGTTTATATGTATAATTAATTTGTTTGTAGGTATTAAACTTATATGGCTAACGATGGTTTAGTGGTCAGTATACCTGACTGCTAAGCTAGAGGTCGCGGGTTCGATTCCCGCCGGGGGAAACATTTATGTGACAAAAATGATTGCCTTGCGTCTGGGTGTTTGAGATATTATAAGTATGTATTTACAAAAAAAAAAAGTGTATAAGTATCTATCAGCTGTTCGTTCCCATAATACAAGTTTTGCTTAATTTGAGGTCAGATGGCGTTGTATAATAATGTCCAAGCATATTACTATTATTTCCACTATCAATATCATGGAAATATGTGAAGGAAATGCTATTTCCTGCTGCATCTCTTTGAAACGTGATAGACAGTCACTGGTGTATGTAATCATTAAACATCATTAATTTGACAGGATTTAAGGTATTGCCATCCTTTTTAACCCTGTACACGAGTAAGGGATAGCAACAGAATCGATATGAATGTCTCCCATCTCTATCGAAAAAATAATAATAGTAGCACTATTTTACAAACATAAAGACATGAGCATTTTTTTATAAGGGTGCCTCTTGATTTGATCAAAAGGACTCGAAGGACTTTTATCCACCCACCCTTATATTAAAACAGGCTCCTAGATACTATAAATATAACAACCAATACGCTAAGTAGATACGATCATTGCGTATAAAGAAAATGAACTGCTTTGTCGCCATGTCGGCGAAGCTTTTCCGTAAGCATAGACTAAGAGGACAAAAGAAAACCTTTTTAAAATGGCGCCAAAACTTTTATCGTTCAACAATTAATCAATTAGCGAAACCAGAATACTCACTCAAAAGCTTAACAGCCCCCTTCTTTTTTTTTGCTCTCCCTTCTGCCGACAACTCCTCTGTGCTTTCCAAGCAATAACAACACGCCAATATCGTTAAAATAACCAATAATTGCTTCAGCATTTTTAAAAATGGAACTTCGGCAGCTATTATTTTTAAATACTTTTAAATCCAGCCTGTAGCGCTGCCAGTATTTATTTATTAACCCGCTACTTTTTTACACTATTTTGTTTTTTATTTTTAAACACGTGCCACCGAACTGAGCCGTTTGGTTCCCGGTAAATAAATAAGAGTTTGTCACAAATGTCGCACACGTAAATTAGTTTTTCCGAAGAAAGTTGGGCTTTGTTTCCAGATGTTCAAACATATCGGTGTCGGGCCTAACTGTGACTAATTTACTCGTTAGGAAATAATTATTATGTTCCTTTGTGTAACTTTCGCGAGACGTGAGTGAATTTACATTTCCCTACAAAAAAAAAACACTGTTCGAAAAGTTATTTGCATTGAAAAGAACGTAAAATTGAATATTCAAACAGCTTAGAGGCGGTTTAAGAAAACGTCGATTACGGACGATCTTTTTAGAAGATTATTTTTAGGTATACACTTTTGAATGTTGTCGCAGATTAGATCTTACGGGCGAACGACATCCCATCAAACGGGTCCCATCTTAATGGATTACGCACAAAATTGTCAGAACTCTGACGGAATCCTTTCATCTCTGCTTTATAGGGGTCCGAATCCGAAGGGTAACAAAAAAAAAATCAAAAATCATTTATTCAGTTTAGGCCCTAATTAGGCACTTATGAAGGTCTAAATTACCACACCAAATATACCAATTAAACAACGGAACCTATTCCCAGGACTCCGCTGTCCGTCCGTCCGTCAGTCCGTCCGTCCGTCTGTCTGTCAACGAGTTGGTTCTCATTATCCGTTAGAGGTAGACAGTGGTTCTGTTGCCGCTATCACAACAAATAACAACAGTAATAATAGTAAATTAAACATAATAGAACGATGTTATTTTGCTGTCTTTATTATGTCAATAACTAGACATTCGAATTGTTCAAAGGGTTTGTATTGTAAAGGAGCGAATCCACTATTACAATTTATTATTTGCGGTTGGTGTAATACCTGTGTCTAGGGATCGAACGGCAAAGTTCAGTTTGTCATTTAATCTCCTTTGTCTCTTAGTACGGAGCCCTCGGCCCGCGACTCCAACTTACACTTGGCCGATTTTTAGATCTTACTTCCATTGTATACGATGGAATGGAATCATTATCTATTAAATCTCTCCAGTGAATACGCCTTCTCGTCAGAATAGAATACACAGCTACGATCGTACGTCTAATCCCTAGGGATATTGCTTATCCCTAGGGATATTGCTAATCCCTAGGGATATTGCTAATCCCTCACCATTGAATATGCATGCCTACCGGAGAAACATCGCAGAGATATCGCAATTCATGTTGTATCAAGTTACATAGTAAACTAATGTAGAAAAGAATCAGGTGTTACTTAGCGGAAATCATATTTGTACACGCTATTAAATTTATTAATGTAATTTAATTTATTACGACTACAGTCTATAGAATAAAAGTTATGTAAAAAAATGTATCATGATCTACATTTTTTTATACCACTAAGGTGGCAAACAAGCATACGGCGCACCTGATGGTAAGCGGTCACCGTAGCCTATGGACGCTTGCAATACCAGGGATGTCACTCGCGCGTGGCGGACCCTAAAGTCTATGAAATGTCGATATTTTTGTATTTAATATACGAACTTAGTACATATTGTCTCGGTGTGGGAAGTGAAACCATCAAATTCGTTGGTGTTCCGCCTACCATCATTTGAGCGCCATCCACGTCTCAACTCTAAAATATTTAAGTAATAACACCTACTATTTTAAAAATCTGATTTAAACAACACGCTGTATAAAGATTTACTGTATTCAAGAACAAAGCATTCAAAAGTATGCATTAGTTATCATATATTCCGTATCTATTGAAAAGGAAAGTAATACTTTTGTTATAAAACATAAGATAATTGTATAAATTGTAACATATGCTTCTTCTTCTTCTTCTTCTTCCTAAGTATGGCAATCAATCCCTTCAGGGACTATTTGTGCCAGTGTCGAGTGTTAGAGAATTTTCATGTTGCAAAATTTCTCTTGTTTGCCGCATTAAAATGCCTAGTGTCATGCATTCTAACGCCCAATGGAGTTTCTGGAGACAACCCACGGCAGTAGCAGATCGTAACACGCCTTTAGATTAGAGGTAACCTATTGACCAAAATGATAAATCACTTAACCCAAAAGTCGTATTATGGCATTATTTCCAATGCTCCTATAAATCAGTCACTAAATGAAACTTTACTGCACATATCGACACCAAAAATACACATTAAAGATCACTATAACACAATTTACGACACACTGGAAAAAATCTCAACCGCTCCGCCTGATTCCCGCCAAAAACTCTTAACAGATAGTTAAAATGTATTTTAAAAAATATGCGTTTTAACGTGGTTTCAATGTTCTATTATTTGTTGTTCAATGTCTGTGGGCCTATTTCAGTTCCAAACTTAAAAAGTAAGAAAAACTGCCCTCTCAATCACTCAATGGAGAACAGAGTAAAAAGCATTTAATTGTAATTAAAAAATCCTTTTTTTCCTTTAAGGAACGGAACCCCAAAATACTGGCCAGTAAACAAAGAGAAATATTTTTTACTTGATATTAGCCATTAGATACCGTTGACAAAAAAAACCGGCCAACTCACAAAAATGACAACAGGAGCAAGGAAAATATAATCAAAGGGGAAAATATACAGCAAAGCAAATCCAGTAATACGTTTTATATTTGCCCGTGTCGTAGATCGTTAAATGGTAGTTTTATTCAATTCTCTTCAGTTTTTCAACTGAAATACTCATAAATTGGTAGATTTAGTTTACACGTACTCCAAATCTACATGCTAATATCTCTTCTTTGGCTACCCCTTAGGGTACCCTTTCGGGAGGCAGGAAGACTTGTTTTTCCGGAACACTCATCACCGACAGGCATCCGTAGACTGATGATACGTGTTGAATATGGGAAAAGGGTATCGTAGCGATAGGTCGTAAGGAAAGGAGTGAAGTGGTGCCATATTCCGGTGCCAATTCTGTTGTACAAAAGCACTAAACTAATTAGATAGTTCTAAAAGTATTCCCATCCTTATTTAACCCCACACATGAAAAAGGGATAGCAACACTTTAGGGACTGTCAAATTAGTTTAGCTTAGTAATTTTGTACAACAGAATTGGCACCTCTGTCTGCGTACCCTAGCGTGAGGATAATAATATGTAATTATTTATTTTTGCAAAGATCAAAATAATGTCGCGCGATGCTGGAATAGCACACCAACGAGTGTTAACTGAGCGGGCGTTTTCATAATTTATACCAGCTAATAGCGCTGCACTATACCAATATTATTTCTCTTTGGAGATTGCGCATACTCTGTTTAAACCAATATTTTGGTTTGGAAATTGGAATTAAAGCCGATTGCGTCGGTGCATTTATAGTGTGCACGAGATTAATTTTAACTTTGATTTTATACATAGTCTAATAAATACAGTTGTTGTGATTTTTTTAATTTTAGTGAAGTGTAGTAAAGTTATTCATGGCTAAAAGGTTGTGGCTCGAGATGTTGTGGTCCCGAGATCGATGCTGGGTCGTGGTACATAGATTAATGATTCCTCTACATTGAGATTTGGTCATCTATTTGACAGATGATAAAGCGCCGGATTGGAATGTAACTTTAAAAGGGGGATGGACACACCACCTTACAGACAAAACCCAGTTGTTAGTACATAGTGCTGTGTATTAAGAAAGTATTTTTAGTCAATTATCAATCAGTCTATACCTACATACTTATAGTAGATAGAGTATAGAGCGCCATGTCACTCTAACATTACTCATTTGCTTCCTTTACTTATAGTATCAGCCTATAACTTACAATAAATGGATATTTCTTGAAAAATCCTGTTAAATGACATCAGAAAATGGCGGCGATTGATATTGATGAGAATAAAATGTTAAGCCACGGCGCAGTGTCGTAAATAGTGATCAGCGGTAATGCAACGAGCTGATAGCCTGTTCCACGCGTTAATAAATTAATGTTTTATCAATCCGGGCCTGTTTGGGCATATTGGCTTAACGGGCACGGATTCAGGCGATGGGATAATTCCATTTTAATTTATTTGCATTTTAAGAGAAGCAGATTCATTTTAAGGTTTAGTTTGAAAAGGGAGCACAACTTTATAATAAACTACCCACATACATAAAAAGTGTGAACTCATTTCATGTATTTAAAAAGCACAAATATATAAACAATTTTCTGTAGTTCAGCAGAACAAATTATTATCTGCTTAATAACAAAATACATGAAATAAGTAAAACGATAAATAAAACGATTTTGTTTGGTGGAAACGGCGACGTGAAAATTAAATTTAAGTCTGATAATGTTATCGCATAAGTGACAAACTGTCTTTGCTGATAATAAATTCTTTAAACCTAATTACACCTAATTAGCTTACCTTTTCAAGCTAGTTAGCTAGCAAGTTGGAGCCCGCTTACTTAGGAGTTAGGACCGTACCTTTTACAAGATTGCAGCCAAATACCACTTCTCTTATAATGTTTTTATGTGGTACTGGTTATATCATGATTGTTACATGAAAAAAAAATACAGAGCACTGAGTTTCTTGCCGGTTCTTCTCAGGTGCCTTTTTTTGCCGAACCGGTGGTAATTTAGACCTTCATAAGTGCCTTATTAGGGCCTAAACTGAATAAATAATTTTTGATTTGATTTGATTTGATACTAATAAATACGCTTTACTGGCAGTACGGAAACCATAAGCTGCTATCACAGTTACTCGTTCATGAAGGTATCATCTCAACAGTAAGATTAGAAGCCCGCTACCGCTTACCATCAGACAGTCGATACGCTTTCTCGCTTTTGAGAATGAATGTATGTATGTCTAATTCTTTGCCATACTCGTTTAGGTTTGAACGACTTTAGCACACGAAGGTACATTCCCTCTGATTTGTAAGACACAGAGTATTTTTAAAATGGCGTCTATTTACGCAGACGGGATATCATATTTTTTGTAATTAATTAATACTTATGTCTAGAAGATTTTTTCAAACATTGCCAAATCATAATTGTTACTTGAAGAAAAGACAGAGCACTGAGTTTCTTGCGGGTTCCTCTCAGGTGGCTTTTTCAGAACCAGTGGTAATTTAAACCTTCATTAGTGCCTTATTAGGGACTAAGCTGAGATAATTATTTTTAGATTTTGATTTTTGAATGATAGTTTTACCAATGCGGCCCTGTGTTTTCCCCAGCACTCCGATCGTCACCAATTACCCGATCACATTTCAATTATCCGTTTATTTACAACGTTACACGCTCTCCTGTGCGAACTAAATGAACCATTCTCGTAGTGGTACGTTCTTTGAAGCCTGTATGCTTAGAGAATGGCACTGTTGTTAAATTTTCTAAGCAAGTTTATTTCTTAGACCTTTGTTTGAAGTACTCTGAGTTTTTAACTCCTGACAAAAAAATCGGTGCTATTTGTGATATCATAGCTAGTTTTCTTTTTTTGAGATGATAAGGAAGGTGTTCTTAGCTGTAGGACTTTATAATTTTTTTATTTAAGTTTTATAGTAAGCTAAGAGTTTCTAGTCTCGTCTAGTCTAACATTTTCAGTATTTATTAGAAAAAGGCAATTCTTAGTCATAAAATAAATTGTTCGTCTGTCCACATAGCGGAAGTTTTGGAAGACAATGAAAGTATTGTCACGCGAGAGCCATGGCGTTTGGAGAAAGCGGTTAGCATGTACGTACACCATATGAACACCTACGTAATGTCTATAATACATCATGTTTGTGAATAATATGTTGCAAACGGACATTATTGTATGTATTTACTCAAATCTATAGCAAAAGTTTAGATTAAAAAAAAAACATGCAGTATTTAACTATCTAGCGTAGAACTCACGATTCGAAAGAACTTTTTTGTGAACTCTACTCAAATAAAGATATATTTGATTTTGTTTTAACTCTTTCCAAAAAAAGAGCCTTTTTTTCGTTCCAAGAAAAAACGTGAGCTATTTTCTATTCTGACGTCAAACTGTCATCTTCTCATTTCTTCTTTTTTGAATGCTGCCAATGCTTAAACAGACCCGGTGGAAGGTGCAGTTGTCGATATACAGAAATGTGGAGATGTTGGTATTTATCGTAAATTTTATAGGCTTAACTTACCGTTAAAAATCGATAAGGCGCCACTAGTGTAGTTGGCATCACCAGTCACGTGATCTGCCAGAGGTGGACAACATTCAAATATGACGTTGTTGCCAACGACTCGATAAAGCCCTCAGTGGACTCGGTAATTACTGCTGTCGGTTAATGAGTGGATAATGATGAGCCCTTAACGTACCTACACAATATATTTTGCTGCGGCAATTTACGCATTTTCTGTGCCCCTGTTAAGCCCATTTGGCACCCAGTCAAAACTAGAATTAGTTATAAATTATGTTGGTATTTTTATTTTTTTTAGTTGGTGTTATGTGGTTATTGTATTTACATCCCGTATTTATATTATTTACCTGTAATCCTTATTTGAAATTAATTAAATTTTAAAACTATAAATAATATTGATTAATTACTAGCTGTTTTCCCCGTGACTTCGCCTGCGTATCAATATAACATATATCCTATGTTACTCGATCATAATGTAGCTTTCTAATGGTAAAATATTTTTTGAAATCGGTCCAGTTGTCGCGGAGCTTATTTCAATACAAACAAACGATCAAATCTTTCCTCTTTATAATATTAGTCTGAACGAATGAAATGCATAGAATACTTAGCTATCGTATTACCTAATGTAAACTTACAAAATAATATTGAGGGTTTCCAACCCTGCAGATCTCTTCACACTCATTCCACAATATGATTGTCCTCGGGTGAAAGCTACTTTGGAAGGGCGCAGTTTGAGACCATATTGGCTCCAATGTGAGGGGATGAACTCCACGCCGATGGCGAGAGGTATTGTAAAATTCAACATATTCACAATAAATATATTTCTTCCTTATATTAAGTTATTCAAACCTTAATGACGTATCCAGTCTATATTCGTTCCCGTATACTTTAGATCATCTCCCAGCGTAATTTTTCCTCCTGTAAGGCCCAGCGTACGGGTCATAGTGGCTGGAGACAAGATGTGGTTCATGGTGATCATGTTCCAGTGCCTTTCGCTCCTTCAGCTCGCTCACGAACCAGGTGAGGAAGTAGCCAGCCTTGTGGAGTACCAGCCAGAACACGAAGGCATATATCAATTTGAGGACGAATATCTTCTTTACCACCAAGTCAGCTATGTACACTGGAAATAATTTTAAACTTGGTGAGCATTTAACATTCAAAGGTTTCATATATACTAATTAGCGTTAAAATTTTAATTGTAACATGTATAGTAAGATAATCTCTTGAAGAAATTGGAGCCGCCCGACTGGGGACTGTACCTCCGCCTTACAGAAGACCGCTGTGATATAACACTACTTTGATGTAGTGTTGTATTTCTGCGGTGAGTAAGGCTTCCAGTGCTCCAAGAGGATATGCTGCGCTATTAGTAATGCTGCTAGCATAGTGAGTCCTCACCAACAACATGGTTGGCAACCCGTTAGTGATACCCCTGGTATTGCTAGCGGTTATAGGCTACGGTGACTGCTTACCATCAGGTGGGCCGTATGCTTGTGTGCCACCTTAGTGGTATAAAAAAGGAAAGAAAACCAAATTAAATTTTACGCAATTCTTATTGTATCTTCTATTGGTATATCGTATTGACCTCGATTGAAAGAAAGCAAACATTATTCATAACAACACAACTATAAACAATGAGAAAGGATGACAAGTGCAGAAGGGGATATAGTGTCGTTATGAAACGGTCCCAACTCAGCATGTGCTGGTAGTCTTGTGACGGACAACCAGCGCTGATCTCCGCTGGGACCGACCCGTTACGACATGTGTCGGCAAAAAAAAAATTATAATCAAAACAAGAATATAGAAGTAGGTATAAAAATACTAAGAAATAAATATAAAATGCGCATCGGCTTGTACTAGCTACAAAAGATATAGTACGAGGACAAACAATAAAAGTAAACAGAAAAACGAATATTAAAAATGCATACTTGATGCCAGCATTGCCCAACAGAGCTAGCGAGCCTAAGCTCGCTCCGAGGACTGACACAAACCGGCGCGCAAGAATAAATTGAATATTGTTATGATTATTTCATAATAAACTAATGAAGATTGTCACGTGGAAAGATCAAGATATTTCAATCATTAATACAATGCGAGTCGCAATCATCCATCCATTATAGAATAGCACTTCTCCACTCAGATTCGCTACCTCATTATTGTGGAATCGCACAATACAAGTACGGTGGATAATTTGATGGTCCTTTTGGTACACTTGCCCTCATATTGAGGGAGGTAATTGTAATATTATTGATATAATATAAAAGCTCGCGTTGATCTCATTAAAAACTAACGTCCACTCAGGTCTTAGCATGTTGTAAATAAAAAGTGATATTTATATTAGTCTGTGGACTTTGTTGAATAAATTTAAGAAAATAAAACAATATATAGAAATGTATATTCAAAAATCTTAAATATATTTTTAGAGTAAGTTAAAATTGAAAATGCGATTTCCTATGTCAATGCAATGGCAATACCTCAAGAGTAGATAATATACTACGTGTAATACAAATAAATAAATAATTGTTCAGAAAAGTGTTTTTTGGTAAATAATATGATGTCATGTCAAATCTGGTTCTTCTCAGGTGGCTTTTTCCGAACCGGTGGTAATTTAGACCTTCATGAGTGTCTTATTAGGGCCTTAACTAAATAAATGTTTTATTTTTATTATGTGTTGATTTTTATTTTTGATGAACACGCAGTTTATTCGTATTATCAACATAGAGTTACCTATATCTACTTAGACCCAAATTAATAGATAAATATAAATTAATCTCACCAAATAGTGCAATCTTCTTTTTCTTCCCTCGCGCTTCAACATCCCCATATTGTAAAGCTCCACAACACACGAAACACAAAACGCATACAAGTAAAGTTATCGATGAACGCATTTTCAACAACTGGCACGTTTTCAACGGTTGAAAATAAACGGCTTTTATTTAAAAGTGCTATAAAAAAGGAGCTCTGTTTTATGAGCGTATAGACCGGGAAACCGTGACATAATGACTAAATTCTATTGAATGGAGTGTTGGGGTCTGTTTTGCTAACTTATATAAATTGTGTTAAAATGGAAAGCTTCACTTTGAAAGTTGCTAAACGGATATGAACTTGTGTCTCTAGGGACGAGAAGTAAAGGTGATAATTATGTTGCGTAAAGTTATATTATAAACATTGCGTTAAGGGATCACTTTCGATTCCAACTCTTAAGAAGTGATGTTATTTGTTTTTACTGTAATACTTTTAAATTAACTATTTAATAATATTTTATAATGATACAAGCTTTATTACTGCGTCGGTTACTGCGTAGAATTTACATTTTCTCGTTGGGTGAAAATTTCCTTCGTCAAGATGTAAGACAATCTGTCTTCGTCACTCCTCTCAAGAATTCCGAACAAAAATGAAACAAAATATCTGTCTATCAAACCATCACTTACATTTGAAAGCCTTCAAGCCAACTAAGAGATATTAATTACTAGCTTCTGCCCGCGACTTCGTCCGCGTTGAGCTTAAAATCCCGGAGGCAACTAACATTATCCCTATGTAACAACTTCATACAAATCCGTTGAGCAGTTTTTGAATTATTGGACACAAACATACATCCATTCCTACAATCTTTCACTATTTATAATATTGGCAGGATGGACGTACTACTAATACTTTCCACCAAAACATACTGACTGTATACACTATTGGTTCTTCAACATAAATAAACGAAAAGAAAGGAAAAGTCCATCAATCATTATTGGTTTAAGTAAATAAGATATTTCGGTTAATTTCATGTCGTTATAATAAAATAGCTCCATAATCCTTGCGATAACGTTGTCTCAGTTCACTGGCTCTTAAACTTTGCCTTTGAGATTCTTATTTCAAACTCGTGTGCTTTATTCAGATGTAAATAAAGCTTGAAACGATAAGTAACAAGTATAATGGAGTTTGTATGATAATGTGTGATTCGAAATGTTGCTTTTATAGATAGTAACCACATGAGTAAACCGATTTTTACCTCTTTGTGTTTAAATACTAAATGGCGGCTCCCGATTACAAATATTGTTTCCCAGGGTATACACGTTACGGGAACTCAGTGGCCCCAAAATTGCGACTACGTATTCGTATCACCTTGTGTTCCCTATATTCCTGTACGCTTCTGAGACTTGGACAATGCGAGAAATAGAGAAAAATAAAGTAAACGCACTGGAAATGTGGTGTTGGAGAAGAATGCTCGGAGTATCCTGTACTGAGTTCCGCACGAATATCTCATTACTCCGAGAACTCGGCATACAATCGCGTCTATCGTCCATAGTTAAAACACGCATTTTAAAGTTCTTTGGTCACATATTACGGCGGAATAACACGTCCATAGAGCGCTTAGTCGTACAGGGCAAAATAGAAGGTACCAGAGGACGCGGAAGATCTATGTCAAATCGGCGGTGGGCTGCCCATTGCATGAATGCTCACGAATGGCGGAGAACAGGATTAAATGGCGAAGTATCGTGAAGCAAGCTACGTCCGCTCCTGACAACACTTGATGACCACGACCGCTCTGACAAGAGCGTACCGACGGAGAAGAAGATTCGTATCACCTTCGACTATTATTGTATGGGAAAAAAAACAGCGCCGCGCCGGTGAAAAATGGCACTAATTTTTTTTATTTCGCCAGTTACGTTTTAGAATACGTAGACCCAAATTATTTGTGCTCGGGCTACTGACGTTTGTCGTTCTGTAAGAGAAACAAAAAAGGTGTGTAAGTTAAGAGAGAAGCGTGATGATAATTGTATCTACAAAAAATACTGCAGATTTTTATATCCTTTATTAATTTAAATGCCATTTTTTTTTTTCAAAAGAGTAATTGTATTTCTTACCGGATTCTTCTCAGCAAAAAACGACCTTCCGAATCCGGTGGTAGATTCTGACGATTTAAAAGTACTTGTAAAGTCTAGTCAAATAAACATTATTTTGAGTTTGAGTTTGAGAGCCCCTGGCGTCCTTTGAAAACCAATTAATTGATACGGTTTTATCCCGCTCCTGATCCGGGTTGGGCCGCTAATCCACCAACCACACTCTATGGCACCATAAAGTTTGAGAGTCCAGCGCCGGTAGCAGGAACATTGTCGACATTGTCCTACGTTGTTGATACGAAAACGTTGTCGATTTTTGTATTGGAAAATGAACAGTGCTGCAGCGGTGAAAAGGGGAACTAAAAATTAGTATGACAATTTTGACATTACGCGAGTTACGTTTTCGAATACGTTGTCGACAATGTTCCTGCTACCGGCACAGTATTTTATAATTTTCGGTTCGATGCTGACTGCATCGGTGCATAAATTCTTTATTGTCCAAACTGTTACATTATTGAAACGTGTATCCGTTATCTGTGGGGTAAGATATCGAAGATCGAAGCTTAGATAGTGCTACTACTAGCCTTAGCAAGAAGTGAAAAAGGATGTATGACAGCCTTAATATAGTTACAAAACCAGAACAATACAAGTCAACTCCTTAAAAACTTGGATTTAAGTTCAAATTTGGAGCAATTGACGATATCTTTCGTCTAGCCTTTGCCAGGGGGCGCGGTTTCGATTCCCGCAAGCTCTGAGTATTTCGTGTAAATATTCGAATAAAAAAATTTTTTCGGCAATCTTTACATAATCTGGGTACAGGATGGCGCTGTGTGATAATATCCGATCTTTATTATTAGTAGTAACTAAGAAATTGTGAACTTACAAAAAAACCCGTTGATGTCCTTAACATTCAAAGCTTTCTTGTCTTACTTGGTGTAAAAAGATCATTTTTTGTGTAAACTTTTAGAATGAAGGACCTAATTCTAGGATATTTTGAAATACACACCCCAATATTGACTTTATCCATCTATTTTAGGGTTTAATTTCTAATCTATGATTGTAGATAACGGCGATGGCGCGTTTACATATAATTCAACCTTATCTTTATTATTCTACTTCATACAAACTTATGATTTGTTTATAGTGAGAGCAATTCAATGTAGGCACATCTGCAAACAGCCCGCAAGCGATAAATCTGCTTACATAAATGCGGCAAACGCAGTACGCTATGCGCATACGATTTATGTAATTAGCGCAACAAACAAATTAAAACTTTTTCAGACAAACTATTATTATGCAGTTCTCGTAATGCCTTTTATTTCGAAACAGTTTTTTTTTATTCCACTAAGGTGGCACATAAGCATACGGCCCACCTGATGGTAAGCAGTCACCGTAGCGTATAGCCGCTAGCAATACCAGGGGTATCACTAACGCGTTGCCAGTCCAGTTGTTGATGAGAGCTCACTGTGCTAGCAGCATTACTACTAGCGCAGCGTATCCTCGTGGAACACTTACAGAAGGTTAGCTATGCGTTAATGACATACAACTGTAGATAAGCCCAGGATTTTGCGCATGTCCAATACGTTACCATTCTCATTTTACAGAACGCTTGCGAACCACCATAGTAAAAAAATATATAATAATATATCTTCACGCCTTCCCACAAGGGGGTGAAGGGGTAGGCAGAAGTGTTAAAACACCCACTTTCCACCGAAGATAATTTGGTGCCAACTTGACGTGACGGATGGTGAGTCCGTCGCCGTCTCTTAGGCACTACAAACATCCTTGAATTTTATTCAGACGTATGCAGTTTTCCTTACAATGTTTTCCTTTACCATAAAGCTCGTGGTGTGACTAATCACTGTATTTTAGTTAGAAAATGTAATTGGTACAGACCCATGGGATTCGAACTTGCGTCGTTAGATTAGCAGGCAACGCTCCATACCACAAGGCCATCACGACTTGTTTAGTAGTAACGTAGTAACGGCAAAAAAAAAATATAGTTCTTAATTACGTAAAAGTATTGGCATTAATCTTAAAATATACTTATATTTATTCGCAAAGATGCATTTGAATGCAGTTTACTGAACGCTATCAAAGCATTTTCATTTAATTAAATAGTTTTGAGCGCATTTCCCAGTATTTAAAGTGGAGAGCAAATAAAAAGCGCAATCCGTTGGCGTGTGGCTATTCATTAAATAGTTTAATTACATTTCAGAGTGGCCCTCACTGCCGGGCCCGCGGTCACCGGACGAGGGTTACCGTCCAGAGTAGTCTGAGGCAGAGGACGTAGCGGGCATTTTAATATCTTGTTATACAAATGTTATAATATGACTGATATTGTATAGTAAACAGTGATGGTGTAATTTTGTCACATAAACGAGCCAGTCTATACTCAGCTTAAAAGACTAAACAGTTTGACCGAGAAAACGTAATTTTCGTTAAATTTAAAATGCTATTTAAGCATATGCAAATTAATGACATGTCTTTCTAATACAAAATCGAATCTAAACATTACACAAAAGAGCAATGAAACAGACATACACACACACTGACGGTAAAATTAATATGAAGCCATGCATTCCATAGTTTGCCAGTTGAACGTCTTGTAAATTGAATATTAAAAACTAATTTGTCAGTCGAGCCTAAGAAAGTCTTTCAAGTGGTCCCGACTCGACAAAAAGCTTTCTCAATAAAATTGAGGGCATAGGTCAACTACACGAACCTCTATAATATCAGCGACTTTGCAACTGCATTTCTTATTTTGTTACTTATTTTACTGGTGTATAACCTGAGGTATACGGTCGAAATAGCTTTTGACCTCTCCACCCGCGCAAAATCACATTTTGGAATGATCTCTCACCGGTAGTTTGCCAAAGGAGTACCGTATGGGGTTCTTAAAGAAGGGTGTGAAAAGATTTCTGCAGGGTTGGCAACTCGCTAGTGATACCCCTGGTATTGCAAGCGTCCATAGACTACGGTAACCGCTTACCATCAGGCGGGCCGTTTCCTTGTTTGCCAGTTTAGAGGTATAAAAAAATGTATTTAGGTATAAGAGCAGTCACTGAATCCGGTAAGTGACTAGTAAAATGTTACGTTGTTTTGTAAGGAAATGGCCACGCTACACTCTTGTTCCTTTCTGATTATAACGAACGTCAGTGTTCACGCAAACAAAGCTATATCATAATTAATAGATAATATTTCTCACGGCAACGACCCTCCCTAGAGGCAAAAGATTCTGAATATATATTAATTAGTCCTTAAACTACGAGCAACGTGCCAAGCAATGAGGCAATCCATAGAGCAGGGATCCAGCTGATGATGTGGTGACAATAATGATGATAAAAGTACATACTTTCACTTTGATTGGATTGCCTCACTGCTTGGCAAGAATGGCACGTTACTTTTAGTTTGAGTACTTGTTAATAAATATTCAAAATATCCCCTTCATCACCATCTTACAGTCTAAAAGTCTTCTGATGAACAAGACCCATAGATTTAATGACGTCTTCTGTTGAACAAAACACATAGATTTAAAGACGTCCTCTGTTGAACATGACCCATAGATTTAAAGACGTCCACTGTTGAACAAGACCCATAGATTTAAAGACGTCCTCTGCTGAACAAGACCCATATTAAATAATAACATCTGCGACAAAGTTTTCGAAGCAATCAGATTTTCGATCTATCTAGTGGGAGGATGTCAGATACAATTCATACATCATACTGACTTGTGTAAAAGCTAAATTAATGCAATATATACGATAAGCAAAGCAAAGTGCTAGTCGTATACCCAATAGCTGTGATTCATATAGCCTTGCTCCATCCTATAGTTTGAAACCCGTCTATCAATCTAGATATTCAATTTTCCAAGTTCTGCCCAGACAATTATCCTGTCTGTCAGTCTTCGTTCTCGTGAGCAGTTACTGTTACGAAGCTTTTCTAAAGTTTTTCATACAATTTAAGTGGATCTTGCTATTTTGATAATGTGGTTGAAATGCCTGAGATATAGATTTAACGAGAATAAACAGAGGTAGGGCGTTTTGGAATCTCCCGTGAGTTTTCCCATTAAAATTGGAGCCACCCGACTAGGAACTTTGCCTCCACCTTACAGAGACCGCAGTCAAATAAACATTACTTTAATACTAGAGAGCTGCTTACCTTTAGCTGAGGAGACTGAAACGAGACTAAAATGCACAATTGCACAGTTGCACAGTTCAACAAACTCTAGGACTTCAGTTTCTGGTGAAATAGTTATTTAAAACGCCATCTAGGATTTTTTATTGGTGCGAATCAAATTGGCGCGTACCTTGTTAGCTGTCACTAAGTAAGTACATACGAAAAAGGGTAGATTTATTGTTGTCTTCTGTAAGAGCAATAACCTAAATTGGCCGGTCAATAACCTGCCTCCAAACTCCACTCCATAATAAATACGAATATAACAGCGGATACAAATATGAAGGGAATCCCAATCGTTTCTTTATATAGCTTGGAATACCTATAAGTATACGAATAGCAGAAAGGAATCCGAATCTATCGCCCGCGGGGATCCGATCTGAATGGAAACGCGAATGTGCAAAATGTGTATAAGTGAGAGATAATTTCTGTAAGGGACGGACCCACATAAATGTGCTTATCCCCTAAGGCGCAAATGTTTTCGTCACAACGTGACTTACAAACTATTATTTACTTTCATATAATATATTGAATGTATTACATTTATTGACACTTTTTCTAAGCCTTACTATTCTCTCACTGAGTAGACTAATTATTAGTATTAATTAAATAGAAATAAAAACCCTTGAAGAGAGTACATTTCTTACCAATTTATTGACATCTGTCATTAAAAACTAAAACAAAAACCAATCATGAAGTAAATAAAAAAAGGTTAATATTAGAATATGAAGGAGGTTCGTCAACAATTAGTATTGGCAACTTAATCGAGTACGGTTGTATATATAGTTTAATACTGTACGTTATCTTAATTTTAATAAATTAAACACAAATTTTCAACAAACATAAGAAAAAGACAGGATATCATACCGCTCAGCCAAGAAATGTACCACTTGAAAAGATTAACCGCAACGGCATTTCGTTATCAGAACCATTTAATCCTATTATTAGTTAAGCTCAGAGTTACGATGGTTTAGGAATGACAATGAGGTCATTCTTGGAAAAGCGAAGCAGCATGTAGTGTACTAAGTGGCAAGCATATAGCGGGAAAATACCTGACTTATGTTTGTCATAAGTTAGCACGCACGTGTCCAAAAAAACATAAAAGATTGTAAAGAATACACCTCTTCAGTATACTATAATTTTTATTCCACACTCACAAACATTAGTACGAAAATATCTATTTTAACTACTCGATACGTTCTACAATTTACTGGACTTAATCTCGGTAATCACTTCTTGAAGACAACCGTTCAATTCCAAGGCTCGACGAGAACTGCCTTGTTTAAAAACTAGTTGGCTTCATAGAACGTCTTGATTTCCGTTAAGTTTAAATCATGTACTATTTATGGTAACAGTCAGACCGGAATGAATGAATGAATGAGTGAGTTAAAACTATTAAAACTATCTATGTCAAATCAGATACATTCAATCTCGATTTTACTGTAGAATTTTGGAAATCATGACAAGATTGAGTGGTAGGCCGTGTCTTCGCTCTGGTACAATTTACTTTGGTAAGCTACAAGATGATTAACGTTAAACGCCTGTTGGAAGGAACAGCTGTAGCGCGAGCATGAATAATTTGCGACAGCGTTTTCGTATCGCTTTCGACTATTTTTGTATTGAAAAATGAACAGCGCTGTGGCGATGAATTGTGGTACTAAAAATGAGTATGACAATTTTGACATTTTACGAGTTACGTTTTCGTTTACGTAGTCGAAAATTTTTCCTGCTACCGACACTGAACAAGACCTGTTTTTTTTCTATAGTTCATTGATCTGGCTCCAATCTAGGATTGCTTATAGATACTGAGAGACTAAAAACTACTTTGTATAAACAAATAATCTCAATAGAATCTGATTGCATACTTAAAATGCATTCTGGTGCGGTGAGAGCTGAATCCAATTCATTCTTTGATTATAGCAGAGATGAAGGAATGAAAAGCAAATTATATTGTGAGAAAAGTTGGAAGATTGAAAGTAAAGGATGCAAAGCAAAGCCATTAAAATGCGATCGAGTCTCTGATATCTGCAAATTGGATAACCAGCAATTTAGTTATATCGGTAACTGAAGAACCCGAAAATATTTTAGAATGAGGCTACTTATTATTCCCACGGACTACCTAAATAAATAAATAAATAAAAACTACCAGAATTTCGGGATAAACTGTAGGTCTTTTTTGTAAGGTGTATTCGACATATTATTCACAGCTTGGACAGGACAACGTCTGTCAGGTCAGCTAGTAAATTATACAGTTAAGTTACTAGAATATTTTCCATAGTTCCAATCGTGCCCGTGTTAAAATATCCTCCCTGCATCGCAGTCTCCTAACTACCATCCATAATACCAATAATTATCTCACACCACCGGCTCCGGTGGAGACGGAGACTAAGCCAATTTCCCGTTAATCCCAAAGGCACAGGCATTTCCAATTCCTAATCCATAGTGCAGTTCAGTTAACGATGTAATAGATCCTAGCATGAACATATATGTAGTTACAAACCAATATATTTAGTTGTGTGAATCTGTAATTGGTTTAATGTTGCTAGTTTATAAGTTATCCAAATTTTGTTAACTGTTGATTCGCCTGTAAAATAAAATAAAAAAATAAAATATTAAAATTAAATTAAATGAGCGTCATAAAACACTTAATAGGGCTAAATTGAGTAAATTATTTTCGCTCCCATTAAAAATGTTTAACTTCTATGAATACAAACATCCAGGCGTTCGGATTTCTTATATAAGTTGATAGATCATAATTTCAATGCAATACATTAACGATACACGGACGCGTGACGTTACTAATAGCTTAAGAGTAGATAATATTCTGCTAAAAGTCATACTTTAAATCTACCCTGGGTCATATTCCATATATTTTGGTTTAGACGATATCATTTAAGTAATACCACTAAATTATCTGCAAGTCCCAAGTCGCCCCTTCTGTTTCCGTCAGAGATGAAGCATGTACTGCAGTATATTCTGGCTGTTAAAGCTGCTAATTTGTTGGCACTGGGTATAATCTGCTGGCTGAAGCTAGTGGCTGGATCAAACGGAATTAATTAAAGGAATCGCCGCTGGACCACAATTTGCATATGCGACGAAGACAGACGAGCGATTAAAATGTTGGTCGCGATTCAATGAAAATGTTTTAGAAAGAAAATTTATATTTTCTTAATGTTGCAAAGAATAGCAATCTTATTGAATGTAACATTATAAAAAAAAACATTCTGAAATTTAAAAAAAAGTTTAAACTCTTTAATAAATAATGTGATTATTTTGATACAACAATAACCCCTACTAAAAACCTCTTTAAAAATATTGAGCTTTAACAGGTACCCAATGTTACTGCATGCTCGATTTCCAATGTCTATTTGAACACTAAAACATACTAGCTAAAAACTTTTCTCTATCCATTAAGTGTATCGATAAAATTAGCTATTGTCGTGAATGCCAAAATTTTTGTTATAACCAAGAAAAGATTATACCAGGTATATAATTTAACAAATTACCACGATATAGGTACATACCAAGTTTGTTTTTGTAATTTTCACATCTTACAGATTACTTTTTATCTATCAATTTGACTATAATCACATTTAAATAACAACTCCACCATTAAGTCGCCAATCTGCTCGACCGTATCTCAGGCGGCCTGTAAACTGGATTGTTCCCAAAGTTGCACTATTGCATAATTCGGCACTTTGCATATTTTAGCGCCGTAGTGGCGACAGATGTGCCTTTTTGTCACAATCTACGTTTGTCCTCTATCTATATAGAGTACCATATAACAGGAATGAGGCACCCATTCAAACACCCCAATTATAACAATCATGCCCGGCTGCACTAAATTTTGACAGCACCTAACCTGTTCAATGTTCATACCTACCTGTCTCTAGGATGCACGTAACAAAATAAAAGCGTTGCACCACAACATTCTTTAATAGCGTAAGCGCAAAAAAATATAATAGCCCGTGACTACATGATAGTTACCGAAGTATCTATATGCTTCGAGAAAAAACAAAGAGTACAAAAATAATAATAATAATGCTTGGACATTATCACACAGCGCCATCTGGCCCCAAACTAAGCAAACCTTGTACTATGGGAACCAGCAGCTGATATAATACTTATATACTTACTGTTTGTAAATACATACTTATAATACATACCAAACACCCGCCTATACCCGCATATGTAATCCGCCAATTTGTGGCGGTGGCCATCTAGGACCGATTTTCATCAAATATAGCTAAGAACACTCCCGACTAATTCACCTTTCGTACAATATAATCAAAATCAAAATCGGTTCATCCGTTCGGGGACTACGATGAGCTACGATACACTGTAGAGTTTATTACTCCCTCTATCAACGAAAGCCACAGCAGACACACACACAGACAGACACGTGAAACTTAATACACCCCGTTGTTTATGCGTCAGGAGTCCAAAACATCGATTATTATCAGATACAAAATCAAAATCAAAAATAATTTATTCAGTTTAGAACTTAATAAGGCACTTATGAAGGCCTAAATTACCATCCATTATTGGCGATATAAATATAAATAAGTAGACAAAAAAACTTTCTTCCAAATTAATTTCATAACTATATCAAATGAAAAGCTAAATTCCCCCAAGAAAACATAGGCGGGCAAGATCGCAAGTAGAAGCTAATCAGCCATAATGTTTGGCTAAATGAAGTCACTTCACGTTTACCATATATTCAGAGCATTAGCACAATGACTTGGCACTTAGATAAGCAGGGAAGTTATTGGACTTGAATCATTAATCAAACTCAACATTTCAGCATACTGCCTAGTTTACAACTTAGCTGATGAGTTACTTAAGCTGTGTTTTTTTACAAATGTTTTAAAAATCGAGCAGATCAAACCTTAATTTGTTTGGGCTAAAATACCAAATGTGGTGTTAGTAAGAGATTTCACAACGAAACCATGAAAGCCAACATAGGTTGTTAGTGCCACACGACGGCAATATCTAATAGTAGGCACAACGATATTTTATTAAAGCGCAAATCGCTTCTAATATACCATATATTCTACTATTGAATATCCAACATGTATCGCCTTGTTAAAATCAATATGTTTAAAATCAAAAGCAATAATCTTAAAAAATCTGCAATTTATTCTAAGTTTTTGCCGACAAAGACAATATAGAGCCTTAAAAAAGAAACTTACGTCTTAAAGCCTCCGTCAAAGACTCACTTTAGGTCTCGTAACTTGTAGCACTTGTAGTGATGGATGTAAACGGTTGCCTTAGTATTTTACGTCGGCAAGAACTTATATGGTTGTATATTATATAAGTTACTAGCCACTACAAAAAAATAAGTGAATAGATTTCTTCTTTTTACAAGCTTTCTTTTAAAGTAACCCAAGTTATGCTTGGTAATTCTATTACACTCGACACTGGCTAAAATAGTCCTTGAAGATTGATTGTCATAGTTAGAAATGATTGATTAAAGTCTGATTACCTAATCCTCATCGCGGATAACATTAAATTAAATTGTTGAGTTTTAACTGCGAAAAATAAAGAGCTCACAGTATTACTTGCCGGTTTTTCACAGGTGATTTTTCTGAACTAGTGGTCAATTCTTTATTCATAGAATTAATTGAGTGAACTGAATGAACATTTTCATTTCTTTCAGGACCAAATTTGGTTTCTTTATCTTCGTTCTGGGTTGAAGGATACACAGCCTTGCTTGTACTTCTATTTTTCACTTCATTGTTACATGGGGATATAGCTCAGTGGTAGAGCATTCGACTGCAGATCGAGAGGTCCCCGGTTCAAACCCGGGTGTCCCCTGGTTGTTAGGAAGAAGAAAGTTTTGTTAATTTACATTTTTTACATTTCTTTTTCGTTGTTTATATTTCTTATCCATTATTGCATGCAGAATACTATCAAATTTGCTAGTTAGGTATTATCAGTATTATGTGCACTATAGCACCTTATGGGTACGCAGTACATTATCTACTCTCTGCTTTGCGATTTGGGATTTCCCGTGGGTTATTCCATTTAAATTGGAGCCGCCCATCTGGGGACTGTACCTCCGCCTTGCAGAAGACCGCAGTGAAATAACACTACTTGATGTAGTGTTGTGTTTCTGCGGTAAGTAAGGTTGCCAGTGCTCCACGAGGATACGCTGGGCTAGTAGTATTGCTTCTAGCATAGTGAGTCCTCATCAACAAAATGGTTGGCACCCCGTTAAGTGATACCCCTGGTGTTGCTAGCGGTGACTGCTTACCATCAGGTGGGCCGTAAGCTTGTGCCACCTTAGTGGTATATAAAAAAAAAACCACCTAGGCCACTGTGACCGCCGACCATAAGGCGGGCACAGTGGCCTAGAAAGAGTTATGTAATGAAGGATATACTCGTAAATGAAACACCAAATTCTTCAAATATTTTATTCTCCATCCTTATCAACAAATTCGTATAGAAAACATTGCCTATACTAATAATAATCACAAAGCACAATATTTAATAAACCATAACTACACTAGGTGTTAACCACCCAGATATACTGTCTACACGCGTCGGCAATTTAATAAAAGTGTAGTTATTTATGGCTAAATAATACAGGAGCCAAATAGCCCGGATCTTTCGTCACAGAATTTAGTTGATAAAAAGAAATTGTCAATACGTTATGGCTGTTGGGCATTCGTATATTATTAGCATGGTGACCGTGATTGAAGTTGCGGTCCAAATAAACCCCTGTATAGAAATATACGAACACCGTTTTCACCGACTGCTTCAATATTACATTCACATTATAGATACAGTTAAAACAACTTGAAAAATTTCATCTTCCCTAGAATTAAGTACTGTTTGAGTATAATATGAACTGACTAAAATATGTATATCCTGCTCTAACGCGCGGCATTCAAATTTATTAAAAGGAAGACAAAACACTAAGCTTTTAATACGAACAAGTTTCTTGTGTTATTATTAACACAAGACATGTCAGCAGTCAGCAGCAAGACTCTCATTTGTCGTACTTAAATTGTAGCTACGTGATTTTGTAATGTTGTAACAGATTCTAAAACTACATATATAAACATATCATAATTATATATATTGCAAAACTTTTGCTACAAATACTGTCACATAGTATACCGAACCCATTTTCGAATCTTGCAGCAAAATATTAAAAATATCATACTTTATGTGCGCCTAAAAATCATTCACTAAGATAGCGCATCGCAATTTAATTCATTTATACTAATGAGGTCATAATTTGTTTATAATTTAACTATTCATAAATCAGGTTCATTTGAATCCACTTGATCTAAAACATTCATTCATTATTAAAACAGCACAAAGTAAACATCATTTTAGTACATTGCTAATTTCATGTCAGCTTGTGGCAGAAAAACAGAATGCTTATAGAATTACATTGAATTGAATGGGTCACATTACAAATGGTATGTTAAAAACATAACGGTTCACATTGAGCACGTGAATGTTAGCACCCTGGAAAATAAAATGCAGTGAACGGCTTATGTTCGTAGCTAATTTACTTTTATACATTTGTTTATAATATCGTGTTCAAGGTAAAATACTCAAATATCTATAGCAAGCAATTTGCGCCTAATTTCTTAAATATATGCATTATTGATTCATCGCCTTACAAATGTCTTGAACAGCGTAGCTTATACCTGCCTCTTTCACATCCATCTAACTAAAGTGAGATAGCAATACACACAATCTCGAATTCAAATCGGCCGGGTTTTTAACTGAATATTGGTGCCAATTCTGTTGTTCAAAATTACTAAACTTAACTAAGTTGACAGGTCTAAAAATATTGCCATCCTTATTTAACCCCGCACATGAGAAAGGGATAGCAAGACTTTTAGACCTGACAAATTAGTTAAGTTTAGTAATTTTGGACAACAGAATCGACACCATTGTCTACATACAGTTAAAGGCTAAAGTTATGTCCTACAAGGACAATTAATTTATCAATGACTGTCTACTTTAAACCTTATCAAAGCCGACTATTTGATCCACTTAAAAGCTATCAATACATCTTTATGCTTTACCAATACATATACTGCCCGGTTCCTTCAATCAATAACCAGAAGTACACATGAGTTAAAAATAAAAAAAGCTAATTCTTTCTTCATAATGTGGATTAGCGACGTGGAATAAGACAGTGTTCTCATTAGAGTAATTTTCCTTAGCAACCGGGCTAGTGTCTTAAGCTATGGTACGGCATGTTAGTTGTGTGTTTTGTACTTTATGTATTGTGTCAATTTGCATCGTTTATACTAAAGATTTCGTTGTTAAAATATGCACCAAGTCCATCAAGAGAGGGTTTTCAATTATTATATTAGAATATAAAAGGACACGTGTGTTCAGAAGGTCATATTTATGTTTGAAAGGTCGTCTGTGTGTTTAGGTAACTTGTATGTTTGTTGAGAACATCACATGTACGTGTCCAGTAGGTTATGTGTGTGTGTGTGTGAAAGACAGTTCAGAAGGTCACTTGTGTTTTTGTTCAGAACGTCGCGTTTAAGTGTCCAGCAGGTTGTGTGTATTCAGGACAAGTACATAATATCAAGTTCAGAAGGTCATGTGCGTGTGTTCAGAAGAATGAATGTATTCAGCGAGTCCGTATGCATGTGTGTAGGATATATTGAAATGGTTTTACGTACATGTTCAGAAGGTCATGTGTTCATAAGGTAGTGTGTGTGTGTGTGTGTGCTCAGAACGGTCTGTACGCGAGCGGGTACTTGGCGGGCAGCGCGCGGGCGGTGTGCGCGGCGAGATGGGCCCAGTGCAGGCGCGCGGCGAGGGCGGCGAGGCGGTCGTCGGCCTCGCGCGAGGGCCGCTCCTCCAGCAGCCGCGCCAGCAGCTTCGCGCCGCGCCCCCACTGCTCCAGCGACACCGTGTACCAGATGCCGTACTGGATCGCCTGCAACGATCACGACAACATCGCTTACACTACTACTACCGAGGGTAACGTCTTTCCTCTCTAATTGACCCTGTAAATTACTACATAGTGAAACAAAGTCGCTTCCCGCTTTCTGTCTGGCCGTATGTTTGATTCGATCTTTAAAACTACACAACCGATTTTGGTGAGTGTTTTGAAATAGATGGAGTGATTCAAGATGACCCTTATTAAATATAATTTAGGGAGTAGTCGGTGCGGCCCTCTGGCATTAGTTATCCTTTTATTATCTTATATTGATTATTTGCCTTGTGTTTATTTTTTAAGAGTTATCAAAATTAATATTGTTTTATCAGGAGGGTGACCTTAGCGTCGGTGAGGTCTGTGTACTTGAGCAGGTCGTTGGTGTTGTTGTGCAGCGCGAGCGCCAGCTGGTCGCGGTCAGCGGTCACCAGGCGGTAGAGGCGGCTGAGCGCCACGCCGCGGTGGCACAGCGCCTCCACCAGGTAGCCGCGCTGCTTCTCCTGCTCCCTGTGCAATGACAACGCCGCGTTACTGGTATAAGCGGTGGCCACGCAACCATACGGCCCACCTGATGGTAAGCAGTCACCGTAGCCTATAGCCGCTAGCAACACCAGGAGTATCACTAACGTTGCCAACCATGTTGTTAATGAGGACATATAATATATATCGAGGAGGTATAGGTAATATATACTCACAGTTTAATTTTGCTAGCGTCGCTCCTGGTATCATTCTTCATGCCTAAATACGCGAGCAACTTGTCTTGGTCTATCGCCTTTATGACCTGCACGTTAATTCAAATAAAATTATACATTATTTGCCATATACAAATTGATATCACTTTGAGTGGACTCTTTACCAGCGCATCATAATACGACTATATACGACGATCCATAAATAAACACAATCTATGCAATCTAATCTACACTAAAATTATAAAGAGGAAAGATATGTATTTTTGTACCTAACGAATAAACTTAAAAAGTACTGGACCGATTTTAATAATTCTTTTTTCATTAGAAAGTTACATCATCACTGAGTAACATAGACTATATATTATACTAGCTGCCCACCCCGGCTTCGCTCGGGTAGACAAAATATTTGATAAATGTCTATGGGCTCCGAAACTACTGAACCGATTTTAAAAAATCTTTCACCGTTAGAAAGCTACACTATCACTGAGAACCATAGGCTAGCTGCCCGCCCCGGCTTTGCACGGGTAGACAAAATATTTGATATCAATGTCTACCCGTACGAAGCCGGGGCGGGCCGCAAGTCTATACATAGATATGTGGCTTTGATAACCAAAACTGTCAATGTTTTTTTGCGGCTACGTCAGAATTATTGAAATTTTATGTATTTTTCCGTTAGCAGGGCGCAGGCAGAAACTCGACAAGTAATTTAAAATTTGTTTGGTTGTATTCCGACACAGCCACGATAGGTTGCCTATCACGGCCAAGTTATTTGGCGATTTTTGCCTGCGCCCTGCCAACGGAAAAGTACCTAATATTCTGATAAAATAAAGCATTTAAATTAATAGAGATGTTATTTTTAATAATAACCTACATATTGTGGTACAAATAAACAAACTCACCTTGTCTGAGATACTGATGAGTTTCTCACAGAACGCGGTCGTGACGTCAGGCTCCTCGTCGGGGTGAGGGAGCCTGCGATACATTCAATATTACAAGCTGTTATTCACCTGTCCGGGTGTGTGTGTGTGTAATAAACATTTTCAAGTTAAATTTGACCCCATTCCCAATGTCCGATTGTGCTGAAATTTGGCATACAGGTTTGGTTAATGCACGATAACTAAATGCCGCATTTTTTTTTATCCAATATGGCGGACGTCTTAAAATAGAGGTTAATTTTTAAAGTAACCGTAGTAATGAGTCGGAACTGTAGGAATATAAATTTCCTCAAGCTATAGGAATATTAAATTGTTTAAGCGATTTTTGGTTGTCCATAACAAAGTGTGTGTGTTGGTAGGCAGTAGGCAGCAGGCACCTCTTGGCGTCAGTGGGCGGGTCGAGCGCGTGCAGGTAGGCGAGGTGCGCGCCGAGGTGTCCGGGGAACTTCTCCACCACCTCCTCGTACACCTGCTCCAACTTGTCACCCTCTGGGGAATAACACTTATTATTTTAATCTGTACAACAAGCAAGTTTTTTTTCTTTATTTCGTTGGTACTCGATTGGAATCTAAATATAAGGATTGCTTTACTGAAACACAAATGGTACTTACGTGGCCTGACAAGCCTAGTTACCAATGCGTAAACATACCGTCCAACATGCATCGTGACCAATACGCATACCGTCCAACACGCATTTTGAGCAATACGTATATCGTGACAAATACGCATACTGCCTTACACGCACAATGATCAGTAGGGCTAGCATGAATAATTTTGACAACGTTTTCGTATCGCCTTCGACTATTTTTGTATTGAAAAATGAACAGCGCTGCGGCGGTGAAAAGTGGCACTAAAAAGTAGTATGTCAATTTTGACATTTCGCGAGTTACGTTTTCGAATACGCTGTCGACAATATTCCTGCTACCGGCACGGTACATAGTAAGCGTTTAGTATAGTCGTATAGTCGTATAGTCGTGGTGTGACCTAGTTTGGCGAGCCAGCCGGTGGTGAACTCCCTGTAGGCCTCCAGGTAGTCGTCGTGCGCGCGCGCCTTGTCCTTGTCCCTGGGCGAGGCGGCGCGGCGCGCGGGCTCCGGGGCCACGTACTGCAGCGGGTACACGCACACCTTGCGGCCCAGCTCGTCGCGCGCCAGCGTCAGCGACCCGCTCAGCGTGTGCCCTATCGTCAGCACGGACCGGCTTATCCTGAGGAGTACCACACCACCGTCTAAGTACCATACAAAACAAGATGGAGGTGGGGCCAAATGGGATAATCCGTGGGTTTTTCCATTAAAATTGAAGGCCCCCGGCTGGGGACTGTGCCTTCACCTTACTTACAATAACACTACTTGATGTAGTGTTGGGTTTCTGCGGTAACTAAGGTTGCCAGTGCTCCACGAGGGTATTTTAAGCTATTGCATAGCTTTTATCGCGGGCCTTGAGCGTGGGGACCGAATCCAGAAATTCCGTAACGAAAAAACTCCGACCGGCACAGCGGTAATACTTTTTAGTTCCATCTATCGATAAATACCAGAACTTTTAATGACTTTTTAAAATATCACGCTTATCTCTTTAGTTCAGCAACCCGCCTTTAGGTGGCATTGGTTGTATTGGAAAACTACCGTAATCAGCTGTTTGTGAGAAAGTATGTAGGTATATAAAAAAATACTGCATTCATAAAATAAATAAATAATTATAATTGCATAAGTTGATAAAAATGCTATGCAATAGCTTTACCGCGGCAGTCTCCGAGTGCCACACCTAATTTTTTTTTATACCACTAAGGCAGCAAACAAGCATACGGCCCGCCTGATGGTAAGCATTTACCGTAGTCTATGGACGCTTGCAACACCAGGGGTATCACTCGCGCGTTGCCGGCTCTAATGATAAAGATTTGCTGCGCTAATAGTAATGCTGCTACTCATCAATAACAGGGTTGACAATGCGTTAGTGATACCCCTGGTATTGCTAGCGGATATAGGCTACCACGACCGCTTACCAATAAACGGGCTGTATGCTTGCGTGCTACCTGAGTGGTATAAAAAGGGATCGACTTACTTTTCAGAAGGCACAGCGGTGAAGTATAGAGGCATTACGTCCCCACTCGACAATGCCGCTGATGTGAACTTCTTGCCGCCGATTAATGCCTGCAATATAAACACATTGCTACACAAACAAATACAATCGAAGTGCCTCCTAAAGCTCATATGGATTTTTGCAAATTACAAAAACCCAAAAACTCGTATAAGTGTGGCAAAATTTTACAGCCTACACTTGGAATGTGAGTAAATCCGCAACTGCGTAGTGCGTACATACATACAGATAAAACTAATAAAAGGGTGTTTTTGTTACAAACATTCTATAAAAAAAAAATGTACACGTCTAGCGTGATGGGCTGCAGCAGCCGCTGCTGGATGACGACGGGCAGCTCCTGCAGCTTCTGTTACCTGTGTCTGAGAGCAGTACACGTCTAGCGTGATGGGCTGCAGCAGCCGCTGCTGGATGACGACGGGCAGCTCCTGCAGCTTCTGTTACCTGTGTCTGAGAGCAGTACACGTCTAGCGTGATGGGCTGCAGCAGCCGCTGCTGGATGACGACGGGCAGCTCCTGCAGCTTCTGTTACCTGTGTCTGAGAGCAGTACACGTCTAGCGTGATGGGCTGCAGCAGCCGCTGCTGGATGACGACGGGCAGCTCCTGCAGCTTCTGTTACCTGTGTCTGAGAGCAGTACACGTCTAGCGTGATGGGCTGCAGCAGCCGCTGCTGGATGACGACGGGCAGCTCCTGCAGCTTCTGTTACCTGTGTCTGAGAGCAGTACACGTCTAGCGTGATGGGCTGCAGCAGCCGCTGCTGGATGACGACGGGCAGCTCCTGCAGCTTCTGTTACCTGTGTCTGAGAGCAGTACACGTCTAGCGTGATGGGCTGCAGCAGCCGCTGCTGGATGACGACGGGCAGCTCCTGCAGCTTCTGTTACCTGTGTCTGAGAGCAGTACACGTCTAGCGTGATGGGCTGCAGCAGCCGCTGCTGGATGACGACGGGCAGCTCCTGCAGCTTCTGTTACCTGTGTCTGAGAGCAGTACACGTCTAGCGTGATGGGCTGCAGCAGCCGCTGCTGGATGACGACGGGCAGCTCCTGCAGCTTCTGTTACCTGTGTCTGAGAGCAGTACACGTCTAGCGTGATGGGCTGCAGCAGCCGCTGCTGGATGACGACGGGCAGCTCCTGCAGCTTCTCGAGCAGCGCGCGGTTGTCGTGGCGAACGTTCAGCCGCAGCACGTAGTCACCCTTCTCTAGCTTCACTGAGTACTGACAACAATACATATACATGGTTATTGATGCAATAACATTACCAATAGTCCCGAGAGGAGGTACATTTTGGGTAGGTTTTTGAGCCTCCCTCCCAGAAAAAAACTACCAGCTCTCCTACTAAGGTGGGAGTTGCATTATGATCAGTTTACGACACATGACCACTTTTTTTATGAACGGATTACAATAACACCGCTAGAGGTAGGAGTTGCCTGGTAGAAATCGTCATGTAACGAAAAAGCGTTATGCCCCCTCCATGCTACTTTTTCTGTGCACGGCCGATTGTGTAACCTCAATACTGAAAGCGTGGAAAGAACATAGTTCCCGTCGAACCCCCGTCCGCAAATGCTATAATTTTTTTTTCATACCCACGGTTTTATTGACATAAAAGTACAGTAAGTACAATTAGCAGCTTCTTCCATATATATTATATATATGCCTAATATTAATTAATACAATTTGTATGTTTGTATTTAAATTAACCTTGGAGGGGTAGGCGTCGCCGACAGCCATCAACTGCTTGCAGCTGTTGTACAGCATCCACATTTGGGATTCGAACTCCGACTCGTACAGCATATCGCACAGCAGCGACACTATAGGGGAAACCTGCACATACATACACACTTTATTACTTTATATAAATATCTTATATATAAAATGCTCGTGTCGCGGTGTTCGTAGTTAAACTCCTCCGAAACGGCTTGACCGATTCTCATGAAATTTTGTGTGCATATTGGGTAGGTCTGAGAATCGGACAACATCTATTTTTTCATCCAAAATGTTAAGGGTAGTCCACCCCTAAATTGTTTTTGTCTACCCGTGCGAAGCCGGGGCGGGCAGCTAGTTATTGTATAAAAAGGTCAAACTGTCACGTTGTGTAGATTATATAGATACAGATATAGATGTAATGGTGTTGTAAAACTATTAAGATTTATACATTATATTTGTAATTTATTAGGTATCTACGAGCAAATAATTTAAGTACTAAAATTACAACAATGCAAATTGCTTACTTCTGTGGCTTTAGCGATGTGGAAATTATATGTATTAATAAGTTGATATATCTGTCTGCCCGGCGGGATGACGTCTCGCGCGGTCATCGGGGCCAGCTTCGATTCCGTAGGCCTGCAAACATCATAGCTTTACATGTACCTGCTAGAGATGTACCGCAAAATCGCTTTAAAGTCAATGTCTGGCCACATATACGAACGGATTAGTTGGGTTGCACTTACTAGTCTTAATTTTATCTCAGTGCTGTCGAAATAGAATAAAGTTCTGTCAAAACGAGGAATATATTGAATTCCAATTAATAACACAATGGTGTCAATTCTGTTGTTCAAAATTACTAAGCTTAAGTAATTTGACAGGTCTAAAAATATTGCCATCCTTATTTAACTCCGCACATGAGAAATGGATAGCTAGACTTTTAGACCTGACAAATTAGTTAAGATAAGACAAATATTGGTCTCTATTTTGTTGTACAAAATCATTAAACTTTACTAATTTGTAAGTACTAAAATTCTTGCTATCCCTTTCTCAAGTGCGGGGTTAAATAAGGATGGCAATAATTTAAGTCCTGTCAAATTATTTCATCCAACAGAATGATCAGCATTGTATGCAGTAGTATATAGTAGTATATAGTAGTATATAGAGACCTGAACACCGGCTCAGTGTACTTGAGTTGTGCCGAGGGCTGCACGTCCTGCAGCCGCAGGGCCGACACCGATACACTCTGGATGCCCTGACGAACAACGGCGAACAATATTCATTCACTAATTAGTACGCGTGGAATTTATTTTATTCACTATTTTATGGGATTGGAAAATAAAAGTAGCCTAAGTTACGCCTTAAAGCAACAGATATCTGCCGGTTAAATTCCCTTTCAAATCGGTTCAGCCGTTTGGAGATTACTCGGAACAAACAGACAGATAAACAAACAAAAATATTTTGTTATAAATGTGCCTTAAATACTTTCATATGCATTAAGTAATAAAAATATTTACATTAGAAAGAGACACTTTAATTTTATTCATTTGTATAGACACACTAGTATTTTCCCTGCTACTTCACCCTCATAACAATATGATATAGAATAAGCAAATGAAAAATCAGTCTTGGAGAGGATTTGCTCAAAATACGCCCTAACATATTTTTTTAACTTGCGCAAATTATATAACTACCTACTTTATATAGTAATAACATTTTATACCACTAAAAATAAATTATTCGAATTTCAAACATCATTCCCTTCAGTCTCTATCTAACATTAAAACATTAATTTTCCAACCACTCCGTGACGACATTACGTACCTGTGAGCCGCAGAAGACCAACCGCGATCCGAAGTCGGGCTTGATGCCGTGGAAGTCGATAGTGTAGTCTACCACCAAGTCGCCAAGGTTGGCCCAGTACTTAGCTATCACCACCTCTAAATGCGTGCCGCCCTGGAACACGCACAAGTTGGACATAATGATTAACGCTGTGGCCAACATATGTGCCAATATTTGTAGACTAGACTGGCTCCGTAATTTACGGAAAACCTGAAGTTGGCCGATCTTTTAGTTGGTGCCGGATTTGGCCAATGTGTTTATACATAGGTACGTCAAAGCGCGCATAGAATGCGTATAGAACCGGATTTAGAAAAAGGGTTATAAAAACAATATGCAGCATACAAAATTGATATAGAGTCGTGGATGTTAACGGGCTTATAAAAATTTGGCAACAAACTTAATGCACGGCCAACGTGTGGACGACGCGACGACCATCTGTCCAGCAACACAAAACTTGAAACCTTAAAACCTGAGCAATAAGGTTTTTATTAAATCGCGTATTTATTTCATTTATTATTTAAAACTTTATGCATAATGTAAGTATAATGGTGGACTTAATGCTAGAACATTTTCTACCAGACGACCACTTTGTTTGTTATTTTTAGGGTGCCGTTCCTTTAAAGAAGAAAAAAACCCTCATAGGATCATTTTGCTGTCCCTCTGTCTGTGTGTGTCTGTCTGTCTGTCAAGACCTTTTTTCAGTCAGTCAAAACAATGCATTCCCAAGGAGGGTTGATGTCAGGCAGGCGGCCGGTCGTAAAATGATCTGCCAAAACCCCAGCAATATGGATCAGAGTATAAATGAGAGCGATCGGGCTAGGGCGTCCCCCGCAGGCGACGCTCAGAGGCAGCACCCGGCTTCTGTGGGAAGTGGACAAGGGTTGTTGCACCAACACGGGCGGGTGCGACGTAAGAAGCGAGCCCAGAATGCAAGGGGTAAGGTTGCGGTGCGGAAGCTGGAATGTAGGCACGATGACTGGAAGAGGAAGAGAGCTAGCGGACGTGTTTAAAAGAAGACGTATAAATGTGGCGTGTCTACAAGAGACCAAGTGGAAAGGTGCGAAAGCTAGAGAGATTGGGGAAGGCTATAAGTTATATTACAGTGAGAAAGATTTATGGGGACTTTCGATTAAAGTTATTCAAGCAATTCTACCAACGATTGCTCCTATACTGGCAACCATTTTTAATACTTGCATTGATCAAGGAATATTTCCTGATTTAATGAAATATAGTAAAATAATACCGATTTTTAAGGCGGGATCTAGAGAAAATCCTTCTGATTATAGACCAGTATCAATACTGCCGGCTTTGAGTAAAATATTTGAGAAAATTATGTTAAATCAAATGTTAGGTCACTTTAATGCGCATAATATATTACATGGAGATCAATTCGGTTTTACTAAAGGTAGATCTACAAGTGACGCGGCGGCAAAATTACTGAAACATATATTTGAAGCATGGGAAAGTTCACATGATGCCCTAGGTGTATTTTGCGACCTATCTAAAGCATTTGATTGCGTTGAACATAGTACGCTACTGCTCAAACTAAAATATTATGGTATCCGCGGAAATGCCCTTGATCTTGTAGCCTCATATTTGTCCGGTCGTCAACAAAAAGTCGGTGTCGGAGGCATAACTTCCAAAGGCACATTAATAAAAATGGGAGTTCCGCAGGGTTCAATATTAGGTCCTTTCTTATTTTTGGCATACATAAATGATCTCCCACTTGTAGTGGATAATATCTGTGACATAGTCTTATTCGCGGATGACACGTCTCTGGTATTTAGAGTGAGCAGAAAAGACAAAGAAATGATAAGTCTAAATGAAACGCTAGCATCCGTTTCTAAATGGTTTGACGCCAATAACCTAGTTTTAAATTCAAAAAAGACAAAATGTATACGGTTTTCTCCTCCAAACTCATCGCAGGTAGACACGAATGTACAATTAGATGGCAGAAAACTTGATTTAGTTGATAACACGATTTTTCTAGGTCTAACACTAGATGCAAAATTGCAGTGGGGCTCTCACATTGAGACTTTGTCAAAGAAACTTAGTTCAGCTGCGTTTGCCATTAGGAAAGTCAGACAATTGACAGATATTGATACTGCAAAATTAGTTTACTACGGATATTTCCACAGCCTCATGTCTTATGGCGTGTTATTATGGGGATCTGCGGCGGATCTGGATACGATATTCATTCTACAGAAAAGGGCAATCAGGGCAATTTTTGCAATGGGTCCCCAAGAATCGTTAAGAGAATTGTTTAAGAAAATTAATATTCTCACGTTACCGGCTCTTTACATCTTTGAGAACTTGTTGTTTATAAAAAAGAACATTAGAAGTTTTCAGTTAAATTCAGACAACCATAATATTTATACAAGAAACAGAAACAAAATTGTGGCTCCTAGGTTTAGACTTACAAAGTAAACAAATCATTTATGGGAAACTGCGTCCGCTTTTACAATAAAATCCCACAATCTATTACCGAATTGAATTACGATAAGTTTAAGACTCATGTCAAAAGAGTTTTGATAAATAAAGCCTATTATAAAATTAATGATTATGTAAATGATAAAAATGCTTGGAATATATAGACTCACTCTGCACAAGTGGCTCCCCGCTCCTGGTAATTGTAATAGTTGGAATATGTATTTCATGAATGCAGTGACAAAACCAACTTGGTGGCTTTCATTTTGATATTTGTAATTTCATACCAATGTCTAGAAGAATTTTGTTACAAATTGTTATATAATGATTGTTAAATGCAAAAAAAGACAGAGCACTGAGTTTCTTGCCGGTTCTTCTCAGGTGGCTTTTTTTCCGAACCGGTGGTAATTTAGACCTTCATAAGAGCCTTATTAGGGCCTAAACTGAATAAATGATTTTTGATTTTGATTTTTGATTTTGAGTGGCAGTGATGGCAAGCGAAATGGTGTTGGAATAGTGTTGGATAGTCAGTTGAAAGAGAAGGTTATGAATGTGAAAAGAGTGAGTGATAGAGTGATAGCAGTGAAAGTGATACTAGAGAATGTAATTTTGAATATAGTAAGTGTGTATGCACCTCAGACTGGATGTGATGAAGAAGCGAAAGATAAGTTTTGGGAGGATTTTGATACAGTTATGATAGACATTCCCGATAGCGAGGAAGTTTATGTAGGAGGGGACTTGAATGGACACGTAGGGAAAGGAAATGAGAGCTTCGAACGAGTGCATGGAAGTTGGGGGTACGGAAATCGAAATGGTGACGGTGAGAATTTTCTGCAAGCCGCTCTTGCCTTTGACCTGGCCATAGTAAACACCTGGTTCCAAAAAAAACCCGATCACCTTATCACCTATAAAAGTGGACACCATGCGACACAAATTGACTTCTTCCTCACAAGAAGAAGCAAACTCAATCATATAAAGGATTGCAAAGTACTGCCAGGCGAAGCTGTCGTATCACAACATAGGCTTTTAATAATGGAGGTGTCAATTATGGTCCAGGTCAGTAAAACCAAAAACCGGCCCCCACCAAAACTCAAATGGCGAATGCTGGAGAATGAAGAGTATGCAAGTAAGTTTAGGAATGAAATGTTAAGTAGAATGGAAGAAATTAATAGTATGGAAGGTAAATCAGTCAATGAATGTTGGAACGAAATGGTAGATAGTATCAGAATGGTAGCAAAGGATGTTTTAGGAGAAACGAAGGGAAAACGTGTGATAAATAGAGATACATGGTGGTGGAGTGAAGAAGTACAAAAGATCCTGAAAGAAAAGAAAAAAGCATTTAAAGAATGGCAGAATACTGGAGATGGTAACGAGAGTGTGAAGGAAGCAAAGAAGCTTCAGTATAGGGAATGGAAGAGAAAGGCAAAAAAGACGGTGGCTATTGCTAGAGCTGAAGCCTAGGAAGTTATATATAACTCCTTAGATGGGCCTCGAGGCCAAAAAGACCTGTACCGCTTAACAAAAGCCAGGGAAGAAACGGCAAAGGATATAAAGCATGTGAAATGTATAAAAGATGATGCAGGAAAGGTGTTGTTAGAGGATGTTGAGATAAAAAAACGTTGGAAAGGGTACTTCGAAAAGCTAATGAATGAAGAGAATGCATGGAATGGTGTCTTGAAAGATGAAGTAGTGAATATCGGTCTGGTCAGGAAGATCAGTGAAGAAGAAGTAAGGAAGGCAGTGTCGAGTATGAAGAATGGAAAAGCGGTAGGGCCAGACGATATACCAGTGGAAGTGTGGAAGTTATTAGGTAAGGATGGGTGCAAGTGGCTGACTTTATTCCTCAAAAAGTTGTTGTACGAAGAGGCGATCCCTGATGAATGGTGCAAAAGTTCGCTAGTGCCCATTTTTAAGAACAAGGGTGACGTACAGGACTGTAATAACTATCGAGGAATAAAGCGAAAGTGATAGAGAAACGATTGCGAGAAGAAAGTGAGATATCACAAAACCAGTTCGGGTTCATGCCGGGGCGCGGGACAACGGACGCCATATTTGCTCTCCGCCAAATGTGCGAGAAGTATAGACGTGCGCATAAGAACTTGCACATGGTGTTTGTTGACCTAGAGAAGGCCTATGATAGAGTACCCCGAACGGTTTTGTGGTGGGCTCTGAAAGAGAAAGGTGTGCCTGTGAAGTATGTGGAGTTAATTCGTGCTATGTACGAGCGATCAACTACGCATGTCCGCTCGGCTGCGGTAATCACCGACGAGTTCAGTGTCATGGTAGGACTGCACCAAGGGCCGGCTCTAAGTCCGTACCTCTTCCTGTTGATTATGGATGCCTTAACATCGGTGATACAGGAGGAAGCACCCTGGTGCATGCTATTTGCCGATAACATTGTTCTGGTCGGTGAAGATGGGCTCGAGGTCCAGAGCAGACTGGTACAATGGCAACACAAATTGGAGAGTGTTGGCTTGAAATCAGCAGAACCAAGTCTGAATACATGTTCTGCGATTTCGGCGGTATCTCCAATCCTTCGGCCATAACACTAGACGGAACACCTATACCAGTTTGCTCCGACTTCCGGTACCTCGGCTCGCTTATGCAAGGTGATGGCGATGTGGACAGGGACCGTGCAGCACAGAATTAACACAGGATGGATGAAATGGCGGCAGGTCACGGGAACTACATGTGACTCCCGATTCCCTTTAAAACTTAAAGGGAAAATTTATAAAACCATGATAAGGCCTGCTGTCATGTATGGATCAGAGTGTTGGGCCACTAAGGCGACGGATGAAAGAAGACTGCATGCAACTGAGATGCGAATGTTGAGATGGATGTGTGGCGTAACGAGAATGGACAAGATAAGAAATGAGTACATTAGAGGAAGTTTGAAAGTAGCTCCAGTGATAGATAAGTTGAGGAGCAAGCGTTTGTCATGGTATGGGCATGTAATGCGGAGGAATGAAGATAACGTGGTAAGAAAGGTTTTATGTATGAATGTGGGTGGGTACAGGGGTCGAGGTAGACCTAAGAAAACATGGATGGACTGTGTGAAAGATGACATGGCCAGAAAGGAAGTGAATACAGAGATGACGGCTGATAGAGAAGTATGGAAGAGAAATACATATTGCGCCGACCCCAAATAATATGGGATAAGGGCAGGAGAATGATGATGGGTGGAGTTATCAAATTGAAATTAATATGAAATACCCAGGTCTATAGTCTCTTACAGCTGTAAAATAATCAAACCTGTAATTCTATTACATTTCTGTGTCGAGCTGTTGAGAGTCACCGACGAATAATGTCCTCATTTGAAGTTCGCCTACTTTTAACCTTACCTACAAGTGTACGGAATTCACGGTGCGCAAATCCGACTCGCACTCGGCCGGTTATTTTCTTTTTCGTATAATTGTGTGAACTCACCAAAACCTGGAACGGCAACAAAGCTGGAGCCTCAGCGCAGACGTTGAGCGTTTTGTGCGTCTCGTGCGTCCGGCAACTGTTCTGAGGCACGATCTGCATGCAGTGCACCAGGAATAGGCCCGACCGCTCCTTGTCCGCCGTCGTCATGCGGAGCACGCCCCACGTGGCCTCGGGGGGCACTGACAGACAGACGGCGCACATTACAGCATCACTACTATGACGACCACGGATTTGTAACGGAAAAGAGAGGTAGGGCGAGTAGGGGATTTCCCGTGGGTAATCCCATTTAAATTGGAGCCGCCCGACTTGGGACTGTACCTCCGCCTTACAGAAGACCGCAGTGAAATAACACTACTTGAAGTAGTGTTGTATTTCTGCGGTAAGTAAGGTTGCCAGTGCTCCAAGAGGATACGCTGGGCTAGTAGTATTGCTGCTAGCACAGTGAGTCCTCATCAACAACATTGTTGGCACCCCGTTATTGATACTCCTGGTATTGCTAGCGGCTATAGGCTACGGTGACAGCTTACCATCAGGTGGGCCGTATACCTTAGGGGTATAAAAGAAAGCTCTGCTACAGGTATGGTAATTTCTGTTTGTATTTTGTTTAAATAAGCATGATACACAGTGTAATTAGAGTGTGATACACAGTGTAATTAGAGTGTGATCGTGTAGGAGGTAGTGTGTGTGTTAGGCTCACCGATGAGGAAGTGTCTCCGGATGGCGGCGGGCTTGAAGGGCGCGTCCCGCTCGGACACGGCGGGCGCGGCGGGCGCGGCGGGCCGCTGCGGCTGCAGCACCGACACCGGCACGCGGAACACCGGGCCCTTGCCCACGCACGACACGTCCCACGCCTCCAGGCTGCACACACACACACGTCACTCCCCGCAGTGTAGTGCCGCTTTCGACTAGTATTGTATGGGAATATGAAGATGCGCCGGTGAGAGATGGAACGATATTAGTATGAGTGTCGGTCCTGACCAGGCGTAGTGCGCGCCGGGCGGCAGCGCGGGCCGCAGCCGCAGGGCGAGCGGGCGCGCGCCGCTGGCGAGCGACAGGTGGCGCGGCGCCTCCACCCACTCCGCGCCGCACGTCAGCGCCAGCTGCATGCTGAACTCTATCTGCTTGCCGATTATACACTTGTCTGCAACACACGTGCACCTACATAGATTTTATTGTAACTGATCTGCGACCACGTCACACTAAAATCAACATTTACAATTTAATAACAGGGTCCAATCCGGCCTATTAGGAATGACTGCACTTCGCGAGGTCCACCATATTGGGTCAAAAATTGCGGCATTTAGGTAATCTTACTTTGTCACGGGAACCAAACGTATATGCAAAATTTCAGCTCAATCTAACGCAGGGACAGGTGTAACTCAATAAAAGCTTGTAATAAAACTTACCGAAATTTTGGACTGATTACAATATAAATTGTTTTATCCTGATCCCAGTTCATAAAAATGATGACTACATCTAATCTACCGTACAAATGGTTTGATATAAAACATACCGTGGCACAAATAACGTCGATCAACAAAGTCCATTACACTTTGATTAGGTTCTTTTTTCAAGCCTAGGGATTAAAGGTAGTGTGAAACATATTAGTTAGATAGAAAGGGGGCCATATTTTTTTTTATGTTTGAGTGTGGTGGTAAAGTAATGAACACATTTTTATATACAGGTATATCCTACGATGCACACTCTGAAAATTGAAAAAGTGTTACTCGACAAAGACAAATTCGCCTTGCGTAATACAATTTTTTTTTAATGAACAATAATAATAGTTCCACAAAAAATCCGCTGTCCGCTCTATCCTAACATGTACAATGAGTGTAAGCGAGACAGACGATATATAATAGAATAGTGGTACTCACTCTCAACATCCTCGTGATTCTGCAGGAAGTGTGGTTCGATATTGACTCTTATATCTTTAGGCGCATCGTTCAGATTCGGCCGCAGCAGTATGCCCTTCGCATTATTGGTCCCGCATTGTATGATAAAGGTGACGTCACGCTCTGGTTGGTCGTAGTACGTCGTTAGAAGGTCGAAAGCCTTTGGGGAGAGAATGAGATAGCTATATAAATGGAATACCTATCTTACGGCACAATAAAATCGTCAGTTGTCGGCTCTGACTCAATAAATTAATTGAACAATATTTCCGTCACAATTTTAATAAATAAATTTCATACATATAAAACAACATAAAGAGGTCTTAGGTAATAAGTCACTACAACAAAAATGTTGTAAAATATGTGAATTTGTAGTTTTAATTATTGAAATCAAACGTGTATATCTTGAAGATATTTTATATTGTAAGTAAAAATGACAGAACATTTATTGACTTAATGCACTCAAAATTAGAACAACTTTTTCTAATGTGCCAGTACGCGCACAAAAATAATGTGCTATATAAATGAAACTTGGTAGTTTCTTTTCTATTTACTGCTCACCTTTTCTATGTTAAGTAGTCCGGCCCCCTGTGCCCAGGGTTCAACATGCGGCAGATAAGTGGCTGAGTTTTCTAAGGCACGCTTCACTGAATACGGAGAGTAGGGCAGACCCTTCGCTTTTAGGCCGGATATTAGCACCGCTGCGTAAAAAACCGTTATTGTACATACCATAATCATTAAAAAAAACGGCAATGGGGCAACGTTTAAGACTACGAGCTACTATGAAGAGTTTACTAACCAACAGCCCCCGCGACGTGTGGAGCCGCCATCGAAGTGCCGTTCATTAGCTGATTATTCCTTAGTGTAAACCTGCAAACAAAACATGTAAGTAAATATGAAATTAAACACAATTTTATAAAACTGTTGTTTATTAAAATAAATATTTGTCTGACGAGGGCCCCCGTGAGCTCCAGCTGAAGGTAGTACATACGCACCTAGCGACAGAAGCGACGGCCCCGCCGGGGGCACAGACGGAGACCCCCAGCGCGCCGTCCGCCGTGGGCCCCCGCGAGCTCCAGCTGAAGGTAGTACATACGCACCTAGCGACAGAAGCGACGGCCCCGCCGGGGGCACAGACGGAGACCCCCAGCGCGCCGTCCGCCGTGGGCCCCCGCGAGCTCCAGCTGAAGGCCCCCCCGCTGGCCCGCGCGCGCATCGAGTACGCCGCGGACATCATCTCCGGGGACACGTACGCGCCCACACCTGCACACAAACACTTCTGTTCTATCTGGTGATGTTCAAGGTCATAAAGGATATGGAAGACGGTACTTGCTCTGACCATCTCTGATCGTACACGAATAAGTACTGCTTTACAGTCAGAGGGTTCTTGATCCTAGTCAATATTTTCGGGATCTTTATCTCTGTGGGGCTGGACATAACAATGAATAAACGTGTAGTGTTAGTGTGTAGTTTAATGTAGTGTATAGTGAATTGTGTAGTGTGTAGTGTGTAGTGTGGTGTGTAGTGTAGTGAGTATAGTGTAGCGTGTGTACCGATGAGCACGGGGCGCGCGATGTCGGGCGGCGCGCCGACGGTGCAGAGCGCGGGTCCGTGGTTGCCGGCCGACACCACCCAGCTGGCGCCGTACCGCTCCACCACCGACGCGATCACCGACCCGATGCGCCTGACACATACACACACACACACATTTTTATTACTGTTGCCCATGTACTTAAAAATTCAAATTTTCAGAAGCCGTTGAAAGATTTCATTACAGTGATAGATATAAAGACAGAAGACTTGTATTTTTGTATTTTGAACTACTCGCCGATTAAAAAAAAATCACGAACAGAAGCTTTATTATTACTGAGTGACACAAGCCATATAGTGGTGCCAATTCTGTTGCACAAAATCACTAAACCAAACTAATTTGACAGGACTAAAAGAGTCTTGCTATCCCTTTCTCGTGTGCGGGGTTAAATAAGGATAGCATACAAACATTCCTGTCAAATTAGCTAAGTGATTTTGTACAACAGTATCGACCCCACTATATTACTACGTACGTACGTAAAGTACAAATAAAAGCAAGAGGTATCGTTATCCCTCACCCGGCATCGGCCCAGTGCGCATGTTCGCCGTAGCTCATGTTGACGACGTCGATCTTCATGGCCGAGCTGAGCTGCATGACCTTGAGGCAGGCGCGCACCAGCGCCGTCCCCGTCTCCATGGACACCAGCCGGCTGTCCCCGATGGTGAGGGACACCAGCTTGGCCCCGGGCGCCACGCCGTTCTTATCCGGCTCCTCGGGGAAGTAGCCCGCCGCTATGGCCGCCACGTGCGTGCCGTGGGTGGCTACACAAATATATTTACACTTTCATCATTCTCCTGCCCTTATCCCTTATTTGTGGTCAGCGCAATATGTATTTCCCTTCCATCCTTCTCTATCAGCCGTCATCTCTGTATTCAATTCCTTTCTGACCATATCATCTTTCACACAGTCCGTCCATCTTTTCAACGGTCAAATAGTCATAATAATTCATTCAGTTAAGGCTCTAATAATGCACTTATGAAGGTCTAAATTACGATCGTTTCGGAAAAAAATGCCACCTGACAGAGAACCGGCTAGAAACTCAGTGTCTTTTTTTTCATGTAACAATCTTCTTGTTGTTTTCAAGGCTTGAGCTCGATAGGCGGGTATCGATAGTCTATCGATAGAGGAGTCTATTGAAGTTTGATACTATTGATAGTGAACGCAATGTAGTGACATAGTATATAACAAAGTCGCTTCCCGCTGTTGATCTGTCCCTATGTATGCTTAGATCTTTAAAACTACGCAACGGTTTTTGATGCAGTTTTTTTTAATAGCTTGTTCCATGAGGAAGGTTTTTTATGTATAATTCATTTGGTATGGTGGTATGGTAATTTAGACCTTCATAAGTGCTTTATAAGGGCCTAAACTGAATAAATGATTTTTTTATTTAGATTTTGTGTTTTGTAGGTATTTAACTTATATGGTTTACGCTGGCCGCGCGAAGTCGGGGCGGGTCGCTAGTTTAGAACAAACATTACTACAGAAGTTTTAGTCATCTTTTCATTAGTCCAGTACTAGTGGTTTTATTTTCAATGTGATGGAAGCAGGCATGGGAAAGATAACTCAAAGCTCCAATGATTGGACGATTAGGTTTCATCAGTGTTCTGTCTGATATTAACTCAAAGAACAAGCTTGTTCGTAAATGTATCATCCAAATCGCTGATTTGCAATTTGCCATTGAATATTGTATGTAGATATTTTATGTAATAAGGCATTCAATAAATTTTATGTTACAAGTTATAACATAACGTGAACTAGTAATTAAACCGACTTAATTACTAAAACATGACTGATAAAAATACAATAAAGATGTGGATAATTTTTAAAGAAAGCATTTAAATTCTTAATGTATTTCAATAAAAGTACCAAGTACCTCTGTTCGTAAAATTCTTTTTTTATGAAATTATTGATCAATCATATAGGACAAAAGCATACATAGTTTACTTTTACTAATAAGCGTCAACAAACTTTATAAAACTCTGAAATATAGACTTAAAAAATAAGTTGTGTATTGAGGAACATTACAATCAAAGATTAATTCTAGAACATTTACAATGGAATGGAAATCAGTACTAATTGATAGAGGGACTGTATGTTTCGTCAACAGAGTGGATTATAGCACGAAAAACTATACCAGAGGACCTTATGTGCCTGAGACTTTCATTGGATGACTTCATTTGTATATTTTTTGCCTGCTGAAACATCTTATACAATACCATTTCTCTGTCATGACAAACGGATGACAATATACGACAAATTGAGCTGTATCACTATACAGCTCTCTTTATTTCAAAACAAGTTTTAGGGTTCATTTTCACGCTTTTAGGGTTCCGTACCTTAAAAGGCAAAAGGGTACCCTTACAGAATCACTTTGTTTTCATTTTAAAGATCTTTCAATATTATTATATTTTAATAACATAAACAAGATTAAAATATTTACATAAAACAGGACTTAAGCCACCTACCTACTTATAGACAATTATAGATCTTGCCTAATTTCACATGACTACATATACCAAATGTACCAAACTACATGACCTGGAGTGTGAATAGAAGCACCATCACCATACACCCTGCAGACTAGCTTTAATTATGCTTGCGATATGTTCTTTGTATTTTTCTGGTTTTTTTTTTTCCATTTACCTTTTTTTTACTGTTCGTCCGCGCACTATCTGTTCTACCTTTTATAACATGTAAAGCCAATATTAGGAAAATCTAATTGCTATGCTATTGGATTTTCCTAATATTTCTTCCTACTGCTATATTGTATCTTCTTATTTATTATTATATCTCTCTGTTGTGACAATTACCTTTGACACTAGTGACGTCACGGGCCGGTCCTAACGGAAGATCAGCGCTGGTTGTCCTTCACAAGACATCCAGCACATGCTGAGTTGGGACCGTTTCATAATGACACTATGTTCTTTTACACTTGTATTCCTTTCGTATATGTTTGTGTTGTTATGAATAAATGTTTTCTTTCTTTCTTTCTTTCTTTCTTTCTTTCAATTAATTTCTACCTGATAATGAGTGCTTACAGACTCATAGTAAATTTGCTTTACAAAATACTACTCACAGCACATTCCAACAATCTCCAAGGTGTTCCCTTCATCATGTACATTGATACTGATGGTCATCTCGTCCAGATCCGTAAGGTGTGCGTGTTCGTGGGTCACGCTGTACTCGCCCAACAATGGCCCCGAAGACAATTCCCCACTTTCTGACGTGTCTATGCATGCTCTGTCCAGAAAAAGAAAAAACATCTATACTAATATTATAAAGAGGAAAGATTTGTATTTTTGTGTGTGTGTATGTTTGTATTGAATAGGCTCTGAAACTATTGGACTGATTTAAAAAAAAGAATTTCACTATTAGAGAGCTACATTATCACTGAGTAATACAGACTATATATTATAATGATACGCGAGCGAAGTCGCGGGGAAGCAGCTATTTTTTTTTATAAATTGAGAACTTATAAGGTACTTATGAATGTTGTTAAGTGTACAACTGGTTCAGAAAAAACTGAGATGAATTGGCAAGTGTTCTCGCAGCTTAACTTTTCAAGTGTGCAACACAGCTTAAGCAAATTTTTAACAATATAAGCTTTTTACATAGGGTGAGTGGCTTAACATTATTTTATAGGTAGTATATTTTTATTAATTCAGAACCAGTGGGTAAATCTAAAATTTATTTTTCTGTATAAGACTAGAATAGATGTCTATATGATATCCTCACCTCCAAACACTACCATCATGGAACAGCACACAGTCATATGTAGGGCCTAGGTCAGTGTATTTCTTCTCAGCGGCCTGTAACACCTCCACTCTTGCTTCCAGCTCCTCTTTCAGGAGTTTGTCGCTTTGACTCATAGTTGAGCTTTTCGATGCTAGAATATGAATGATTTAGCTTATGCTCTCAGCAAGCCTGAGTTGAAATTCACTATACATTCAATAAATGGTTAAATGTTTTTCTGCTGACAAGTTTGTGTCTAGCAAACCACTCTTGGCATTCTACACTCTCTGCCAACAGCAGAGGCATTTCATATGGTGATATGCTCTGGCTTACTAGAGTGTGATTCCACGAAATATTTGGCTTATTTAATTTGGCCCTTGGGATGTTGTAATTGGTTCTAGGATTTTGTAGTTGTAAAGTATAAAAACAGACAAAACCCACTTCTACTTATTCACTTACCTACTTAGAATATATTTATAAGAGGTAAAGACGACCACCATTTTCAAATTCAATGCTGACACAAGAAGCTGCATATAAATTCTCAAGTTTTGTTATTCAATGCAAGATTTGTATTGTGTAAACACTTAACATCAATACATACCAACATCATTCTCAAATTCTTGGAGCTGTTTGTTGGCCTCAGCAAAGGCAGGTTTGTGTCCCACATCCCACAAGTGCTCCTTCCTGTGCTCCTGGATCCTTTCCTTCACCTTCTTTGGGTACAAGCTGAATGGGTACACAATACCCACACGCCACACGCCTGTCGGGTTCTTCCATGATTCTGGGATCTAAAGAAGATATGGGATGTATATTCAAACCTATCTTTTAAATATGTTGTAGTACATATGTTCTTAGTAAAATATCTATAATACAAAAATGAATCCCATTTCTTGAAGTACAAGGATAGTTCTTACAGAGAGAAAACTTTAAAAAATTACCTGAAAAAGTCTAAAAACGGGTAGACAAAATATTTTATAAATGTCTACCCATGCGAAGCCGGGGTGGGCCACTAGTGATTTATAAAATAACCAGTTTGTAGAATATGCAATGATCTCAGACAAATCTGTGTGTGGCAATTTATGTCAAAGTTAAAAAAGGAAGTTTAATACTAAACAAAATTGTCACTGAACTGGTGAATACAAAACTTTTATAAATATTTTTGAGCATAAAATAGCATGTTTAAATTCTGTTTAAAGTATTTGATCACAAATTATCATAGAATGTTAGTCAATGTGAAAGTAGAAGTGTGAAGAAAGTAGAGCTCAAATCTGCTCTATTCTGCAATATCTCTAATCTGCAATGACATGCATTATTTTATTGGAGAAATTTTATGATTCTTTACAGAGCTACACACTAGCGTTAAAGAACAAAACATATTGTTCTTGTTACATACTCTAGGTTTTTTTTTTTATTGTAATTAAAATGCCAAAAACAGCTGTTTTAAAAGAATGACAAAAACCCCTTTATATTTTAAATAGTGATGAGTCAAAGTGAAATATTCGTTAGGTATATTACCTAAAATTAATTACCACAATTAATTGCATAGTCAGGAACTTTAAATTGTAGTAAAAATAAATAGTGGGAACCTTTAATTTCCGCCCAGTTATGCCGGTAATGCAGCCATCGGCCAGTTTCCGTACTGCGGTAGTGTCCACATCCCCGCAGCCGCTGCAGTCGAATCTCTCTATAACCTTTGTTTCACCAGTGCTTGTCACCTGAAACCCAAAAAAAACATTTTAAATTCGAAAATGCAAATAATTCTCAACAACAAAATATGACAAGACACTTTTTTTACCTTCAAACCAGCAGCCGCTGGGTCCACACCAGAATCAAAAATAGCAATAATTGTATTCCTTCCGTCGTATTCTGCATTTTTATTGAGAAATGAAACAACCCCAGTTTCTTTTTTCGGCAATAGTCCCCAAACAGGGAAATCGCAGTCGATCGGTACGTCTGCCATTTTTGATGATTCGGTAGCTAATGTTGCAACTTGCAAGAAAACGGAAAATCTATTGTAGTATATTTAATTTATTAATACTTGCAACTTTACAACGTCCATATGATATGAGCACAGAGTACATAATCACTACGAGCCTCTACGATATGAGCAAACTCGTAGACTAGTTTAAATTCCTTTAGACAAAATTAACGCACGATGTCGCCGATACGATAACATCAAAAATCCGGACCACAGAGAACATAACGCACATGAGCCGCATTGTCTCGAACGGCTAACGAGAAGAGAAACCCTTTATTCTATGGGAGACACAATTTCTACCTATTATGTATATCTATACCAACTTTTTTTATACTGGTGGGTTACAAAAAATATTATTTTTTATTTTGTAGGTAATTTTTTGTCACGTCAAGTAGGTTTACTTGACGTGAATGTACATGACGGGAATTTCCTTGAAAAATAATTTGCCGTATGAATAAAATTGATTGATTATGTGGTTTGAAATCCTACCACCTATTGCAATTATTACTGCTAGCATCGGTCTTCCAGGGTTGGGTCTTTATTGGCTACATTACCTTTTTCTTGGCAATGTAAGTATAGGTCGCGGCACGAAACTCTAGCGCTGACCGTTATTGCGCAGAAGTAAAAAATAAGGTGTCTTGGCGGGGTACAGGGGTGAAGGGCGAGCGTGCGTTGCGCCGATTGGCTCTCCAGTCGTACTCCGTCCCCCGTGCCGATACGACGCTCCGCGCACTTCCAGTGTACAGTCGCGTTCTGAATTGTTATGTTGTCATCGTTAATTTTTGTTGTTGTTTTTTGTTAAGTTTGTTTTGTTGATTTGTTTGTTGTGTTTGTTAGTTTATTCACTGTTTGATTAAGTTTGAACAGTTTTTAAACAGTGAAAATGCCGAGGCCGAGAAGGAATACTGTTTTGAAAAGACAGGCACGGAAAATGGTGTTTGACGTGCATTGTTTTCTGAAAAGGGAATCGAATGATTTCATTAATTCCCTGAAACAAATTCAAAGTGAAATTGGCGAAGCTGCGAGTATTTTACTCGATTCTGACCGCAGCACTGTAGATATAAGTGAAATAAAACAAACTGCAGAAGTTATTCAGGCGGGAAATATAAAATTAAATAGTATAATTAGTGACTTACAGAAAATTCAGAAAAGGACAGCTGAATCTACAAAGACGTCCATAGCAACGGTAAGGAAAATCTCCACTGAAGCCAATAATTCCGACTTATTATCAGTATTTAGAACACCAGGCAAAAAACGCTCCAGATCAAAACCGGTCACAGATATTGATAACTTTGATCAAGGATTAATAAAGAGGTGCATACATAACTTTCATAGGACAAATAATGAACTTCCCACCGTCGGAAAGTTGAGAAAGAAGCTAGAGGAAGATATAAATTTCAAAGGCTCAGAACGAAGTCTTCGACGAATAATTAAGAGTTTAGGGTTTCGGTGGAAAAATACTGAAAACAATCGAAAAGTACTGATTGAAAGTTCAAATATACGTTTACTACGTATCGAATACTTACGCAAAATAAAACAATATCGCCAAGAGGGAAGGCCCATCGTATATACAGATGAATCTTACGTAGATTCATCGCACTCTGCTCCAAAAGCCTGGACCGATGGTACTACAAAAGGTCTCAAAAAACCTATCTCCAAAGGACAGCGGGTGGTCATTGTCCACGCAGGATCAGAGGCTGGGTTCATACCGAACGCACTGTTAACTTTTAAAGCTGGTGCGAAATCAGGCGACTACCACGACAATATGAACTACGACAACTACGAAAAATGGCTGAGGACACAGTTATTGCCGAACTTACCGCCTAATTCTGTCGTGGTAGTCGACAACGCATCATACCATAATAAACAATGGGACCTTGCACCCACTTCTAATTCCAAAAAAGCTGACATGCAGGGTTGGCTTACTGAAAAGGGCATACAATATGAGGAAACTCTACTAAAACCTCAACTATACAATTTAATACGGGCTAACAAAGATAGATTTAAAACATTTTCAATTGACAGGATACTAGCAGAGCAAGGACATCAAGTGCTAAGACTGCCACCATACCACCCAGATCTAAATCCAATCGAAATGGCATGGTCTGACATAAAGCAATATGTAGGCAGTAAAAATGTGAAGTGGAGTGTTGCTAAATGTATAGAACTAATTCAAGAAAAAGTTTTGCTGATGGGTGCTTGGGATTGGGGAAAGTTATGCCAAAAGGTAAAGGACATAGAAGAGCAATATGTCAAGAGTGACCATGTCGTGGATTTGGTTACAGAAGAATTCATCATTCGCGTTGATGGTGACAGTTCAGAGGATAGCCTTGGTGAGTCTGATGACGATGACGCTGTTAGTGCCGACGACCGAAGCAGCCCTGAGCCGGGGCCCTCAGTAAGCAAAAGGCCCTGTTGGGATACTATTGAAGGTGTAAGACCATTGTCTGATTCGGACTAGATATCGGAAAGGAGAATGCGGTGTCTGATGTCCACACCCTGCCGAACTCGCAGGTTTCTTCTATCCTGAGAAGAAACTTCAGTAGGTTCTTATGTAATTCGGACTTAATATAATTTTTTTTATTATTTGGTATTTAATATAAAAATTTACAAATCCGATAGTGTATTTATTTTTCTACTCCCCATAAACTTGTTAAAAATTATATTGTAGGTAACATGAAGTCATATTTGCGTGCGTGACAGTACCCATACGCAGTTAAGTTCCACATTTTGTTCACCGCTAGACTTACTATTTGACTTTACATTAAAACATTATTTTGCTGTTTTTAACTAAGCAATTAAATTACTAATTTGTATTGCGTGCGCGATGGTACCCATGCGCAGCTATCCCCTCCACGTTTCGCTCAGCGCTAGAGTTTCGTGCCGCGACCTGTACCTATTTGATTTGATATTATTGCAAACTGCAATGCAAAGCTGGGGACTAGATGTTTGCACCTTTATCGCTGTACCTCAAGATTCTAGAGATTAAGTTCTTGTATGTTGAACAACATATTCTGATTTTATGCACGTAGACATATGTGGGTGTGTAATATGTATAATGTAACAAGTTATACAAGAGTTAAAACATTAGAATTGCAACATTCGATTTTTTTATTTGTTTTTTTTTTGCCTCAACGAAAAGAATTAGTTAGTATTTCTTGCCCTTTTAGAGTTCCCTATCTGTACGCAACCCTATTACAAGGCATATGTTCCCTAGTTGCCTTTGTCTGTCTGTCCACCTTCAAACTTTCACAGAATTTAAATTATGTAGGTAACGGCTCACACCGCTCGCGCCATTAAATATTATGTACTTACGTTTTTTGTGTGATCCTATTTTACGAACTGGCAACAGGGGCAATGGCAAAATTGGCAAGTCTCTAAGTGTCAGCAAGTTGTGGTTTTGCTCCGATGTCACTGTCAGCCTTCTAGGTACTTTTGTGGGATAATTGTTTAAATTCGATAAAAATATGTGGTACGAAATCTTGCCGAGTTTCTTCATTATTACTGCAGCTTTAGGACTGCCAGGATGGGGCCTGTATCACGCTCACAATTTAGTACTAGGCAACGTAAGTTTTCAAAATAAACATGTTAGATAACACTACCGTCCGATATACAAGGCGGCCGAGAAGAGTGCCTAAGACCGAACCCGTCGTTCGTAAGCTCAAATTCGAAGGCCATCAATTTTAGACCATCATATCATCTATAGTTAATGATAATTTTGAGATAGAAGTTACCAATGATACAGTTCCCTGTTCTTTTGTATACAGCTCACCTTTTTCATCTGTATTTACTGATTTCATTAAACTCCATAATCGATTTGCTGAAACCACTGAATACTGTCCATAATAAAATATAACCAGCACCTGTATGAAAAGGATTTTATATATAAATAAGTGAAATACCACTCAAGTCACTCACTCACCACTAAGTAAGGTAAGGAAAATTGAGATCTCCCGTAGGTTTCCCATTAATAATGGAGCTGCCTAGTACTGTACCTCCAACTTACAGAAGACCACAGTGAAATAACAGTACTTTGCTGTTGTGTTGTGTTTCTGCAGTAAGTAAGGGTGCCAGTGCTCCAAGGGTATAAGCTGGGCTAGTAGTAGTGCTGCTAGCACAGTGAGCTAATTAAAAAGTGAAGAGTATTAACCTAAGGCAAATTACATTTCAGCATCACAGACGCAGCTTAATTGACAGATGGAACCGGAGTATGTACCAGCGAGACTTAAGACTCACTGGAAACCCTTACAATATTAAAGTAAGCTTAAAGTACATACTTATAATTTTAAAATATAACCTTTCAATGGGGATTTGTTGTTTCTTACATGCCAGGGTTGCCAGGTTTAAATTTGGTAATGGTAGTAATCTTACTCTTAAAAAACAGTATTTATAAAATAAGTGATTTGCCTGTTCCTTAATCCCTAAGCTCAATTCATTTTCATCAGATTTAGTTGTTAAAAAGTGGTTTATAAATAAGCTTTTTTTTTATTATTATAACGATCACATTTTCTTAAATCCTTGGGATACCGAATACCATGAAACTTGCACAAACTTGAAAGTGTTATTATTATTATGTAGTATATATTATGGAGGGATAAAATATAATTTTAAACATTATTTTAAAACATTACTTCTGATTTTTATTGTAAAAAAAAATCATTTCTTGTTCTCAAAATAAATCCATCAAAAGTTCAGGCATTCTGACACTGACACGATTTTGAAGCTTTTATTTAGACATAGGTGCCAATTCTGTTGTACAAAATACTAAACTAATTTGACAGTTCTAAAGGTATTGCTATCCTTATTTAACCTGCACATGAGAAAGGGATAGCAAGACTTTAAGAACTGTCAAATTAGTTTAGTAATTTTGTTCAGAATTGGCACCATTGAAGGTACTAGGTACTTGAAGTGTCATTGTAAACTCTTTATATAATCAAAGTGTAAACTAAATAAAATTTTAATTCCTGTTTCTTTTTCAGGGCCTAGAATCAATTCCAGACAAATAAATTTGGAAATACTTAGTGAAAATGTAGTGCTTATGAAATAATATTTAAATATTAATTAAACTGTTCTTGTTTCTATCCAAAGAGTTTCCTATACACTTCTTACTTCAGCCCATGCCACACCTGGGTAAACTACTATATTAAGTATTTAAAAAATATCTTATATCTGAAGGTTTGAAACAATGATAAAAGTAATAAATATACCTCCGTTCAAATAACAAAAAATAATCGGCCAAGTGCGAGTTGGACTTGCAAACAGAGGGTATATATATATATATATATATTATATATATATAATATATATATATATATATATATAAATGACAAATGAAACTTCACTGCATATAGTATAGGTATAACGACACCGAAAATACAAATTAAAGATCACGGTAACACAATTTACGAGACAGGCAGGAATATCAACCGCTCTGCCTGATTCCCGCCAAAAATCCTATTAACGTATTTATTCATGGGGCTTTTAATAATAATAATGATCGACACAGTAGGTGTCAACTACCATAAAAACGCAGTGGCTATGTACTCTGTGACTACTACTACGTTTTACCTCGAGAGTAGAAAATACGGTTTTACGGATAATATCCGTTAGCTTGTATCAGAATAACGCATGACATAACGTTTTCAATTGCTAACTCAGCACTCTCGCTATAAGATTAAGCAATATTTACACCAGTCTTACTCTGAATACAGAAACAACCAAACTAAAATAGTTATTTTCATGTTTTTGTACCGTGCAATTAAAGCGTGCTAAACACGTTCAGTTTTAACTATACAGTGGAACTGTGCAATTAAAACTGAACTGAAGGTGTGTAGGCAAAACTGACAACTGTGCAGTTCTAAACTGAACGTGTGTAGACACCACAGAGTACATAACCACTACGTTTTAGTAGACACTAGGGGCGTCAGTTATAACTGCACAGTTTGACTGTACAATTAAAACTGTGCAGTTAAAACTGAAAGTATGTTACGTATGTAACCCGCTTAAGCACCCACCTCGGTATTGAGTTGGTAGCCCTGAATTTTTGACAGCAAAACAAACGTCACACATACAACGTCAAAACGTAGACGTACAACATTGATCGTTGTGCTCTACGAGTGGCACGTTAAAACTTGGCTAATTTAGCCTATCAGCTCATCATTCATTGTCGCGTCTCCAGTACCAACGGAAGAGTGTCGTGTGACGAGTGTGCCTCTATACAACCGAAAATGCCGTCGTGTGTTTTCAGGTTTTGCACAAACTATACTGGCAAAGGCAGATCTCAAGGAATCACATACCATTCGTAAGTAAAGTATTTATTTTATTTATTTATTTATTATTAAAAGCTTACATCTATCATTACAGGCGAACCCTGCTTATACTATTGCCCTAAAATACAATTATATTATAAGTAAACTAGATACGTCATAATACTACTCTGAGAGCGGGACATGCATATGAGCTGATTGTCTTACGTTGGCTACGTTGACTCACATTTGCGCCGGGGCGTCGTAGGAGGTCGGTAACCTTACCTATAAGTGTGTACGAACCCTCGGTGCGCGACTCCGACTCGCACTTAACCTATTTTATTTTTTAATTTATTATAAAACGATAATATTACTTAAATAAATCGATACTAGTGATGGTGTTATCAATCCTATCGATACTCACTACAGCTTACAATCAATAGTATCAGTTAATTTTTGATATCGATAGTATCGATATTGTTACTACTTAACAAGGTCATCTATCGAAAGCGGAACTATCGATTTTTGGACAACTCTAAAGCATAGAATAAGGACCAAAGCTAGCGAGCTAGTTATTAGTAAACATTTTTTATACCCCTAAGGTGGCACGCAAGCATACGGCCCACCTGATGGTAAGCAGTCACCGTAGCCTATCGCAATACCAGGGGTATCAATGGTATCATATCACTACGGGGTGCCAACCATGTTTCTGATGACGACTCACTGTGGTAGCAGCAATACTACTAGCCCAGCGTATCCTCGTGGAGCACTGCCAACCTTAGTTACTGCAGAAACACAACACTACATCAAGTAGTGTTATTTCACTGCGGTCTTCTGTAAGGCGGAGGTACAGTCCCCAGTCGGGCGGCTCCAATTTAAATGGGATAACCCACGGGAAATCCCAAATCGCCCTACCTCTGTTTTTAAAAAGCTCATGGTGTGATTAATCACTTTACTTAAGTTTAGATAAACTCATTGGTACAGGCCGGGACTCGAACCTTGGCCCATCAGATGACAGGCCTGTTGCTTCAACCACAAGGCCACCACGGCTTTAAACTTATTACTTACATTACTTATTATTCTGCACTACGTTAGTATTTAAAATATCAAAAAGTTAAAATCTCAGTCAGAATAAAAAAAAGGTGTCTTAGAAAACTAGTCCTTTTAGACTGTCTCATATTTACTATTTAGTACGCATATTTTGCATTAATCTGATGCCCGTTGATGTACGAGGGTGTTTAAGGGTGTAGTAGTTCTCAACTTAGACGACTTCATGGTCGCATAGATTTTAGTGATATTCAGACCATTAAACATTTTTTTGCAGAAACATTGTCGTTCTGTAAATAATTGCCTAGTCGTTGTGTATTATTCCTATTTACTAACATACTTAATATGTATTACCTTCTCAGATTTCCCGAAAATGAATTAAGAAAACAAAAGTGGATATTTGTTGTTCGAAAACAACGACGGCAATCTGATTGGAGACCCTCAAGCTCTAGTCGAGTATGCATTATGCATTTCAAGCCAGAAGACACGTATACAACTAATAAGGGATTAAAAAGAATATCTAGAGAAGCTGTACCTTTCATTAAAGTACGTGCGAGTCTTGTGCGAGTTTATAACAACGAAACATTGATATATACCCAGCATATATGATAGATGTGTGCCATTTTCTTTTTGTTTTAGGAGGATGAGAAATCTTGTAATTATCGCTCAGAAACGAGCTCGCCAAACTCGCTAGAAGACGTTGATATTTCTGACATGGATGAAATTTTCGATTCGCCCCAGGAAGCGTACCTAAAATCGAAAATAACAAAATTAACATTTCAAAAAAATAAAATTCTTAGAGAATATAAAAATATGGTGAAAAGAAACAAAAGACTCCAGGCCCGGTGTAAATATCTAAAGGAAACAATAACGAAACTGACAAAAAGTCCAAATTTACCTGAAGACCACGTTATTTCTTTTACTATCATTTCTGAAAACCAAGTTAAGTCTGAGTGAGTCTCAATAACTAATTTGTGTACTTATGTAATTATATTTGTTCGGAGGAAGTCGCGGTCTGAAGCTGATGGTAAGATAATACGGATTTCGTAGACAGCTACATGGGATCGCATTGTTTGTAGTCAGTTACAGTTAGTCAGTACGTACCTACGCAGTTGCAAGTTCTACAGCGGATCTATTTAATGGTTGGAAGCAATAGTATCGATACTATTTCATGATAATAGTATTGACAGTATCGATTTTTTTTATGTATAATCGTTATTATCGATAGTATCACTGTCTTAAATCAAACAAACTGTCGATACTATCGGTAGTTTGCAATACTTCTAAATTCCATAACCGCTGATAGTATGGTTTCCCAGATATGGGTTCCGTAGCAAGGAGTAAACATTCTGACTCACCCGCTCGCTTCACTGTAGTTTAAAAAACTGTATTATAGAAAACAAACATTGACGCTAGGGCTAGCCCTAGCGTAGCGGTTGTGTTCTCTTGGATGGAGGGAACTGTCTTATGTAAGTGTATTATCTATGGAGAAACGTAGTGATTATGTACTCTGTGCTATGGAGGGAACCAAATCAAACGTTCCTTCACGTAGTGGTTATAGGTCGCGGCACGAAACTCTAGCGCTGACCGTTATTGCGCAGAAGTAAAAAATAAGGTGTCTTGGCGGGGTACAGGGGTGAAGGGCGAGCGTGCGTTGCGCCGATTGGCTCTCCAGTCGTACTCCGTCCCCCGTGCCGATACGACGCTCCGCGCACTTCCAGTGTACAGTCGCGTTCTGAATTGTTTTGTTGTCATCGTTAATTTTTGTTGTTGTTTTTTGTTAAGTTTGTTTTGTTGATTTGTTTGTTGTGTTTGTTAGTTTATTCACTGTTTGATTAAGTTTGAACAGTTTTTAAACAGTGAAAATGCCGAGGCCGAGAAGGAATACTGTTTTGAAAAGACAGGCACGGAAAATGGTGTTTGACGTGCATTGTTTTCTGAAAAGGGAATCGAATGATTTCATTAATTCCCTGAAACAAATTCAAAGTGAAATTGGCGAAGCTGCGAGTATTTTACTCGATTCTGACCGCAGCACTGTAGATATAAGTGAAATAAAACAAACTGCAGAAGTTATTCAGGCGGGAAATATAAAATTAAATAGTATAATTAGTGACTTACAGAAAATTCAGAAAAGGACAGCTGAATCTACAAAGACGTCCATAGCAACGGTAAGGAAAATCTCCACTGAAGCCAATAATTCCGACTTATTATCAGTATTTAGAACACCAGGCAAAAAACGCTCCAGATCAAAACCGGTCACAGATATTGATAACTTTGATCAAGGATTAATAAAGAGGTGCATACATAACTTTCATAGGACAAATAATGAACTTCCCACCGTCGGAAAGTTGAGAAAGAAGCTAGAGGAAGATATAAATTTCAAAGGCTCAGAACGAAGTCTTCGACGAATAATTAAGAGTTTAGGGTTTCGGTGGAAAAATACTGAAAACAATCGAAAAGTACTGATTGAAAGTTCAAATATACGTTTACTACGTATCGAATACTTACGCAAAATAAAACAATATCGCCAAGAGGGAAGGCCCATCGTATATACAGATGAATCTTACGTAGATTCATCGCACTCTGCTCCAAAAGCCTGGACCGATGGTACTACAAAAGGTCTCAAAAAACCTATCTCCAAAGGACAGCGGGTGGTCATTGTCCACGCAGGATCAGAGGCTGGGTTCATACCGAACGCACTGTTAACTTTTAAAGCTGGTGCGAAATCAGGCGACTACCACGACAATATGAACTACGACAACTACGAAAAATGGCTGAGGACACAGTTATTGCCGAACTTACCGCCTAATTCTGTCGTGGTAGTCGACAACGCATCATACCATAATAAACAATGGGACCTTGCACCCACTTCTAATTCCAAAAAAGCTGACATGCAGGGTTGGCTTACTGAAAAGGGCATACAATATGAGGAAACTCTACTAAAACCTCAACTATACAATTTAATACGGGCTAACAAAGATAGATTTAAAACATTTTCAATTGACAGGATACTAGCAGAGCAAGGACATCAAGTGCTAAGACTGCCACCATACCACCCAGATCTAAATCCAATCGAAATGGCATGGTCTGACATAAAGCAATATGTAGGCAGTAAAAATGTGAAGTGGAGTGTTGCTAAATGTATAGAACTAATTCAAGAAAAAGTTTTGCTGATGGGTGCTTGGGATTGGGGAAAGTTATGCCAAAAGGTAAAGGACATAGAAGAGCAATATGTCAAGAGTGACCATGTCGTGGATTTGGTTACAGAAGAATTCATCATTCGCGTTGATGGTGACAGTTCAGAGGATAGCCTTGGTGAGTCTGATGACGATGACGCTGTTAGTGCCGACGACCGAAGCAGCCCTGAGCCGGGGCCCTCAGTAAGCAAAAGGCCCTGTTGGGATACTATTGAAGGTGTAAGACCATTGTCTGATTCGGACTAGATATCGGAAAGGAGAATGCGGTGTCTGATGTCCACACCCTGCCGAACTCGCAGGTTTCTTCTATCCTGAGAAGAAACTTCAGTAGGTTCTTATGTAATTCGGACTTAATATAATTTTTTTTATTATTTGGTATTTAATATAAAAATTTACAAATCCGATAGTGTATTTATTTTTCTACTCCCCATAAACTTGTTAAAAATTATATTGTAGGTAACATGAAGTAATATTTGCGTGCGTGACAGTACCCATACGCAGTTAAGTTCCACATTTTGTTCACCGCTAGACTTACTATTTGACTTTACATTAAAACATTATTTTGCTGTTTTTAACTAAGCAATTAAATTACTAATTTGTATTGCGTGCGCGATGGTACCCATGCGCAGCTATCCCCTCCACGTTTCGCTCAGCGCTAGAGTTTCGTGCCGCGACCTGTATGTACTCTGTGAGTCTGTGCCGGCCAAATATCAATTCACGAAAACTTAGTTTGACAATCAAAGAAAAATGATGTCTTGATCTTGTCTTGATATTGTTTAATTTATTATGTGAGATACAGTGGTTTTTATTTTATTATATAGGCAACGTGTAATGTGATAAATATTCCACAACGTGTTCAACAAAAGTAAATCGAATAATATTGTTAATTATCAAAATGAAGATTTTTTTCTGGTGATTGGTGAAATGGAGTCCATAGACTGTCAGGAAGGACGTTGCCAACCTTCTTGGTGGTTATCCCACCGTACGACGTTGCCAAGAGGATCCTCTCTATTATCTACATGACATTGGCAAAATACGAAATGTACTTTTTTGTGTTGCCATTAAATAAATAAATACATAGTGGTTAAGTACCCTGTGAATTCACGCAATGCAAATAAAATAAGGTGAAACAATTGATTTTAAGATATGACTTATGTTTATTCCTAGTTTATTTTATTTCTATTTGTTGGTTTCACAGTATTAGTCGAGATAATAAAATCTTAAATTTAAATTACAGTTACTATGGCTAACTGTTTTGTGGACATTACTCTTGAGTTTCTAGCTGTCGCTTTTCACAGTATCCTCTTTTACGTTGGTGTTTACCCTCAAAGTGTGTTCGAAACTAAAAAGAAATACAACATTGCTGTTCACCGGTCTGTACATCCTGAAATTTGTCAGTACATCGAATTGAGTCTAAAAAGTGTCGGAGAATGCTTGAAAAATGGCCAGCTAACTCGCATAGATTTTGCTATCACAGACTCTGAATACAAACCAGTAATTACATTCGTATTTGATTTCGTTAAAAGCGATTATTTTGATGCCACTGTTGATGCTTATTTAATACAAGTGGAGCAAAATTTACGTGCATTTTGCCTAAAGTTACCGTCAGTTTGCCATAATATCCAGAGTTTACCTGAAGACAGCAGTTTTTCATTATATATTCATACAAATGAATCAACAGCAGTATCAATGGCAAGCAACCCAGATCTTGAAGAGTTCCCAATGGTAGAAGCAGAAGATACATTTCAAGGATCTCACAAAATTATACCTATCCGGAGGTTTCCTATCAGAAGTTACAATATTGAAACCTATTTGGAATTATTATAACACACATTGCGTAATTAAATTTATTTGAGTTCCCCACAGTTTTTCTGTTATTTGTGTTAGCTTTTTAAAAAATTTTGATTGAAATTTAATCGGGTGAAGTTAAAATAATGTTCTAATAGAAAAACAAGGTAGCAATTCTATTTTTTCCTGGGAAAATAAGTTTGCCTCTTGGTTTGTGTGTCACTTACCATCAGTTGGGCCATATCCTTGTTTACCACTTTAGTGGTATAATAAATACTGACACTAAGATCCACAATTCGGATTTTACATATACCTACATACTTATTAAATTTAATTTGTGGTAGCTTTAAAGAGATCAAAATTGGTCAGTTGGTACATCTTGTCTCATGTTATAATTTATTATTTTAAGGAATGAAGAACTGCCCTGAAGACTTAAGTAAAGTTGCATCTGGTAGAATGGGAGGATTGATGTGGAAGAAATTAATTGAAATGTGTCACATTTGCAAAGAATAAGGCTTGCAATATGATTACAAATAAAATCATAAACAGTAATGATTTTTCTAACATTCATAAGTGTTTTTCTTGAGCGTACGAGCGATCTTTGATGTGAATCAATGCAAATAAACTAGCATGAAGATTAATATGAGTTTCATATCGACGACGACGATGACGAGACCGCTGTTCTAGTGGTTAGTACACCTGACGGCTATGCTAGAGGCGGGTTCGATTCCCGCCGGGGCAAACATTTATCTGACAAATCTGTTTGCCTTGCGTCTGGGTGTTTGGTATGTATTTACAAAAAAAATGTATATAAGTATTATATCAGCTACTGGTTCCCATAGTACAAGCTTTGCTTAGTTTGGGGCCAGATGGCGCTGTGTGATAATGTCCAAGCATTATTATTATATCATAATTGTCATCTCTACTAGGTAGGAAGTAATTACCTATCCGGTATCTCAAAATTACTTTTTTAAAGTACCTACATACATACCACCTCAGAGTAGATAATGTACTATGTACAGAAGTAGGTACTTACTATGTGGTATTGCTGTAACAAAATTAGCCTCCCACCTTCTTTTAGGCCTGTGTCTGATTATACAGGATGTCCCAAAACTCAACGATAACCTGGTACCGGGCGAGAGGCCAAGGTATACCAGTTATGAAAAAAAAAAGAAAAAAATCTATGTCACTTAGTCAAGCGATGATAGACATTTTTCGGAAAAGTTAAAAATTTGACACCCTTGGTCGCATTTTTAGGTACTGTGATCGCAATTTTCACAATTTTACATTGATTTTTTTAATAATGTTATCTCAAATAACAGTGCTATTAATGGTAACCACAAATGAAAGTAATAATCATTGTTAACTAAGTAAAATAAATTAAATTTTGACGAGTTATGGTTAATAAAATTTATGTCAGTCAACTTTGACACTACGTTGGAAAAAAAGTGTACTACACTACCTATGGCAAGTTTTTTTTTTAAAAGATGGCCCATTTAATCTAGATTTCAAAATAGTACAACACTTGCCACTTTTCTTGCCAATAAAACTGCTATTTCGTATTTTTTGCGAAAGGAACTCATGGAAAATTTAATCAAAATAAAACGGTAAATTATCGTAACACTTTATTATCCTCCTAAAATTAAAGCAGATGCTCAAATTGTTTCCCTCCAGCACGAATACAAGCTCAGCATCGCTTCAAAAATGACCTGTTCACCAGTCTTGCAAATCTCCTCGCATTGATTTCTTCTGATGCTGCATCAATTTTTTGGCGCAATTCACAAACATGATTACGAGAGATGCGCAGTAAACGAAGAAACGATGCGTACTAAATGTTATTGTTTAAATTTTATTATGAACGACTGATGAGTCGTTGTGAGTGAGACGGATAGTGACGTCTCGTTTTGACAAATACCATAACTACTATCCATTTCTTTTTATCACTTTTGTTCATTACAAACAATGGACACTTCGAACTTTTCAAACAAAAGAATATCAGGTTTTTTTTTTACTGAGGGATCCCTACGCATAGCATACGAAATAGCAGTTTTATTGGCAAGAAAAGTGGCAAGTGTTGTACTATTTTGAAATCTAGACTAAATGGGTCATCTTTTAAAAAAACTTGCCATAGGTAGTGTAGTAGGTACATTTTTTTCCAACGTAGAGTGTCAAAGTTGACAGACATAATTTTTATAAACCATAACTCGTCAAAATTTAATTTATTTTACTTAGTTAACAATGATTATTACTTTCATTTGTGGTTACCATTAATAGCACTGTTATTTGAGATAACATTATTAAAAAAATCAATGTAAAATTGTGAAAATTGCGATCACAGTACCTAAAAATGCGACCAAGGGTGTCAAATTTTTAACTTTTCCGAAAAATGTCTATCATCGCTTGACTAAGTGACATAGATTTTTTTTCTTATTTTTTTCATAACTGGTATACCTTGGCCTCTCGCCCGGTACCAGGTTATCGTTGAGTTTTGGGACACCCTGTATATCTACTTGGTGTTACCTAGATTTTTTTTTATAACTAGCTCTGCGCGCGACTTCATACGCATGGGATTAATTTTGTATATTGTAATAATTCTATGCTTAAGGTATGCTATGTAGGTAACATACATAGTGATTAATGTATACAGTGTAATTGTGTTTCTGCGGTGAGTACGGTTGCCAGAGCTCCATGCTAGTATTGTATGCTGCGACCACAGTGATTCCTCATAAAAATAGTGTTGGCAACGCGTTAATGACACCTATTGCTGGTATTGGTGACGTATATAGGCTACCGTGCCTGCTTACCATCAGGTGGTGAGCGTGGTACGGTTGCGTGCGTGTAATCTTAGTAGAATAGACATAATAATTGGTAGATTAGGTAGCTGTAGGTAGGAATTAGGTACACTGATTGAAGGTAGTATTTTTTTTCAAATAAAACAGCAAATTGGTAAGTACCTAATTTTATAAATGCATGTTCTAATCCGTTACCAAATACCATCTTCACGCCTCAGTTTCATCTTCAAAACTCTCAACTTGGAATATATTTCGTCCCAGTCGACGTAAGCGCCGATGATTTTCCTAACATTGTTCTTGGCGTCCACGTAACCAGACCTTCCATGAAGCAACCTTATGTTGTCGAACACCAGTATATCCCCACTCGTGCTCTTAAATTTCGCTGCGAACTTATGGCTTAATTCTAAGAACAGCTTGTGAGCTTCGTACCAAGGAATAACATTCTCGATAGGGCCGGGGAAACAGCTGCTTCGTTGTGGTACTGAGAAATTTATTCTGACAATTTGGCCGTGTCGGTCGAGGCAGATTACAGGCGAGCGGTGAAGCTTGAAGAACTCTCTGCCATGTTCCTCGCCTATGTCACTCCACTCCACTTCAATCTCCGTCAACAGCTTGTATTGCTCCGGATGGTGTTGCTTCAAATAGTTCCCGACGTAATGACAGTCCACAAGCAAATTCTCGCCGCCCTCGCTCGCTGTTTGAACCAAGCAATGAAGGAAATTGGTCCCAATAGACTGCTCGTAGTACGGCAAGTCTGTATGCATTTGCAAATTACTAGACAAGTATGCGACGTTGCTGGTCCCTACTACGTGTTGGACTACAAACTTGTTGCCATAGTGCGTTCTTTTAGTGAATCCTATTACCTCGATCAGTTCTTCAAGAGCACTCTCGGAGGTGGGGGTATTTTGGATCAGCGCTACACCATACGTAGACAATTTCAATAGGAAATCGTACATATCTTCGTCATGTCTCAATACCTCACTGTATTCATACTTGCTGAAAATATTCGGGAAATCCACGGCGTTCCATATAGTCTTTGTAGGTTTATAAATAGTTTCATTGTACCTCTTCTGGTTTTCAGGCGTGAAACTTCTAAACTTCAACCAGGCCGTTTTGAACCGAGAGTTATGTTCGTCAGTCCAAGTGATTTCCACATAATCCTCGCCTTGATCGACTTCCTTCGGCTTGACGTTTTGTTCGAATTCACTCCAGTCTATGAACCTACTTTTGGCTGAGGAATGGAAGCACTTTTCACACTGACAGTTGTCTCTTAACCACACGAAGGGAAACTTTAGATTTTCACCTTGAATAGTTATGTGAAGATACACGTCGGTACAGATGCTGTTCTGATCTCGACTCATAACTGCTATCTCGGTTCAAAGTACTATCTCAAAGCTAACATTGCGGATGCGAGCTCGCCGCAGTAATGATAACGCGAGAAACGAGACTCTACTTATAATTGTTAGATAACGAATTGCCTCTCATTAACAAGCAATAATCAGTTTATTGTACTTATAACAATTCCATCACATTATAGTATAGCTTTATTTAATAGTGTACAAATACTATTCAATAAAGCTACACTACTACTATTTGTATGTGTAGGATTTTAAACTGTTTTCATTAATTTTAGAATGTCAGTTCAAAGCAAGTGATTATTAGGTACAAGTGGTAAAAATGACTTTCAACTTAACGGTAAATCAAACGCTTAACGTAAAAGTAAGCTATTTATTTAAAACAATATAATAAAACATACCTATAATTCTAAATGAGCTTTAGTTACCTAAACGGACATCCAGTGCGTTGTTCCAAATTATAATAAGTAAACATAACATAACAATTTAAAATATTAATGCTATACATACAAGCCAGAAAGGAAGTGAATACAGAGATGACGGATGGAGAAGGATGGAAGGGAAATACATATTGCGCCGACCACAAATAATATGGGATAAGGGCAGGAGAATGATGAATGATGATACAAGTTCAATATTTTTATTAGTTTTGTTTTGTGTCAATATATTGCAAGGGAAATATCGACATCTACATCAATATTAAGTTATTTTCCTCTTTAATTATTAATATAATCTCTTTAATTATTAATATAATTAAAGAGGAAATGTCAAATTTTTCCTTAAATTTGTTTGTTTTGAATTGGCTCCGAAACTACTGGATCGATTTGAAAAATAATTTGAACATTAGAAGCTGACAATATCCCTGATGAACATAGGATACTTTTTACTGCGGAAAAATGCTTCATTTCTACGGGAAAACGGATGATGTATATAATATTATCACTGAGTAACATAGGCTATTATATTGTATTGCTACGCGGGAGAAGTCGCGGGAAGAGCTAGTCACCAATATACGAACATTCCTTTAATTAAATAATTGTTATACAATAATGATTGGTTTGTACTTTATGTGACATATGACATGTGACACGGCTTATCATTAGACAAAAACATGGAGTTTTTGGCGGGAATCAGGCGGAGCGGTTGAGATTTTTTCCAGTGTGTCGTAAATTGTGTTATAGTGATCTTTAATGTGTATTTTTGGTGTCGATATGTACAGTAAAGTTTCATTTAGTGACTGATTTATAGGAGCATTGGAAATAATGCCATAATACGACTTTTGGGTTAAGTGATTTATCATTTTGGTCAATAGGTTACCTCTAATCTAAAGGCGTGTTACGATCTGCTACTGCCGTGGGTTGTCTCCAGAAACTCCATTGGGCGTTAGAATGCATGACACTAGGCATTTTAATGCGGCAAACACGAGAAATTTTGCAACATGAAAATTCTCTAACACTCGACACTGGCAAAAATAGTCCCTGAAGGGATTGATTGCCATACTTAGGAAGAAGAAGAAGACAAAAACATTATACACAATAACTCAACCGTAATCAGAAATGTACTAACTATCATATCATAGGTTCTAACTGAATGGACTGCGGACCAATCAAAATTTGTTGTCAAGATTGCCGCTTGTTCAAAGTTAATTCAAAATGTACTTTGGTTACTACTGTTTAAGATTAAAAATAATTAATGTGCGCTATAGTTACAGTACAGCATCACTGAGCTAATAAATGCTACGCGGGGCTAAGTACAAAATTCACAAATATAGTCTCAGCACGTGAACGTAAATTATTGTATAAATCTAAAACACGTAAAATGATTTATTTTCATTGGCGCACGGTTGAATTTTGCTTGCAACAAACAACACTTTGAACGGAGACCCGAAATCCATAAACCTATTGAGTCAGTGTATCTAATAAAATAGTGCAGAGTAATAGCTTGCTTGACTAGTATTTTGTTTCACGTTTCAACCAAATATACAACCAGAATGTATGATATAACTTAAAGTGAATATAAAAATATATCTAGGTAATACAAGTTATCTAACGTATAAATATTTGTATTTATTATAATATCCTTGTAACAATAGGATAAATTACAGGGTTTTAAGTAACCATGTAACGTAAATTGAAGCAAAGTGTTTAATGTATGAGTTATGACAAATTAATTGATTACCCATGGTAGAGCTGGCCTACCTGCGATATACGCCTGATATAATATTATTAGCAAAAAAAGCCTCAGCGGCCCGAATTAATAATTTAGTTCACGATGACAGCATGTCACTCGGACGAACAAACATTTTATATTAAGGTGTAGGTTGCCGTTATTGCACAAAGTACTACACTAACGCTCACTGCATTTAAACGAATACAGCAGCTGGTATCATTTAATAAATATGATTTATTCAAATAATTTATTTTTTACCACTAAGGTGGCAAACAAGCATCCGGCCCGCCTGATGGTAAGCTATTACCGTAGCCTATGAACGCTTGCAACACCGGGGGCATCACTTGCGCGTTGCCCACCCTTAATATTAATATTTTTATATTATTAATTGATCGTCCTTTCTCTTTTGACTTGTATGTCATGTCTTGTGCCTACATTCATAAATCTCTTCAGACAGAGTACATTACATTGTTGACTTGATATAGAAAGTAATAATTACCACCTACTTAAAACAAACTATTTGACGAGACCGCTGGTCTAGTGGTTAGTATACCTGACTGCTACGCTAGAAGTCGTGGGTTCGATTCCAGCCGGGGCAAACATTTATGTGACAAATATGTTTGTCTTGCGTCTGGGTGTTTGGTATGTATTATAAGTCTCTATTTAAAAAAAAAGTATATAAGTATTATATCAGCTGCTGGTTCCCATAGTACAAGCTTTGCTTAGTTTGGGACCAGATGGCGCTGTGTGATAATGTCCAAACATAATTATTATTATTAAACTGTACGAACCGAAGATATATTGTTGATGAACAACTAAAGACCATTCAGATCTTTATCACCTCCTGCCTACCTGTCCTGCCTACCCGAAACCAAATTTCGACTACGTATTCGAAAACGTTACTTGCAAAATGTAAAAAAAAACCATACGAATGTTTAGTTCCACTAATCGCCGGCGCAGCGCTGTTCATTTTCCCATACAATAGTCGAAAGATACGGAGTTGAATTTTGTTCTTGCTTAGGCTACAGAACGTGACATAACAAAGTGGATGCAAGAATGAGATGTACTAATCTTAGCAGTAATTATTTTTCATTGTGTTGGAGGTTAACTGTGATCTTATGGTAGGCGTTGCTGAGAATGCCTCTGATGTTCCAGATGTCGTCAAACTTCTCGGGCTGTGTGTTGAAGTTGCTGTCGGTCGCCTTGGCCCATACCTCCACCTGTACAATCATTTTGGCTATTATTATTTACAAAATGTATCATTTTGTTAAATGAGTGTAAAAAAAGCTTACGTTAATCGCGAAATGTCAAAATTTTCATACAAATTATTAGTTCCACTTTACACCGGCGCAGCGCTGTTAATTTCCCATACAATAATAGGCAAAGGCGATACAAATGCGTTGTCGTAATTTATTCATGCTCACACTGCTGGTATTGGTATTAAAAATAAGATAGTTGGTAACGTCTCCTCGCCCCCCAGTGGGCGCTGAGGCTTTCTGAGTGAGCGATGGGAACTTGTAATATTGAGGGTGCTAAATATAAATCGGTGGGCGGAGGAAAGTATAACGACATGTAGAATAACTTGACCTAAATCGTTATTGTTCATTTCCCTACACATTAATAAAAAATAGATGAAGAATTTTGGGGGGCGCTGGGACTTTTTTTTCCAAAGGGGCGATACACCAAAAAAGTTTAGGAAACACTGAGGTAGAGTCTAGTTACTAGACTTAAACATAACTAAAATAATTATGTAATTTGTTGTTCAGTTCAAACTAAAATATTCGTCATTTTGACCGGACTTGATTTGATTTGACAGTAGGTACTAGGCTAAAATTAAGTTTAATTTAGGGCGCGTGACGCAGTGTATGTAAGGCTACATCGCAAAACACCCTTTCGCAAAGTGTCCGTTTCGCTCTCGTGTAATGTTGTTGTGTGAGTGTACGGAGCGGTGTACCCGGTGCGTGTCGGTGGTGACGGGCACGGCGGCGCGCCAGAGCGTCCAGGCGTAGTGCCTCGCGGGCGGCGCGGGGTCGGCCGAGAGCCCGGCCTGCAGCCAGCTGCGCCCGCCGTCCGCGCTCACGTCCACGCGCAGGATCTTCGCGCCGCCGCCCGAGTACGCGTACCCTACAAGTTATCATTCCGAGCTTAACCTGGTGTAAAGGACATCGTCCATTTTGGTCCCAATCTGAAAGTGCCGGCCAAAGGTTTTTTTTTTAATATTATGTTAGAACTCGTCCGTCTGAACATTTATTACTACGGCACCAAAACTGTGAGACCATGGTCGTTGATTTTATTTGGGTTCGAATATCTGATTATTCAAAATTCAAAATTCAAAAATCATTTATTCAGTTTAGGCCCTAATAAGGCTCTTATGAAGGTCTAAATTACCACCGGTTCGGAAAAAAAGCCACCTGAGAAGAACCGGCAAGAAACTCAGTGCTCTGTCTTTTTTTGCATTTAACAATCATTATATAACAATTTGTAACAAAATTCTTCTAGACATTGGTATGAAATTACAAATATCAAAATGAAAGCTACCAAGTTGGTTTTGTCACTGCTTTCATGAAATACATATTCCAACTATTACAATTACCAGGAGCGGGGAGCCACTTGTGCAGAGTGAGTCTATATATTCCAAGCATTTTTATCATTTACATAATCATTAATTTTATAATAGGCTTTATTTATCAAAACTCTTTTGACATGAGTCTTAAACTTATCGTAATTCAATTCGGTAATAGATTGTGGGATTTTATTGTAAAAGCGGACGCAGTTTCCCATAAATGATTTGTTTACTTTTGTAAGTCTAAACCTAGGAGCCACAATTTTGTTTCTGTTTCTTGTATAAATATTATGGTTGTCTGAATTTAACTGAAAACTTCTAATGTTCTTTTTTATAAACAACAAGTTCTCAAAGATGTAAAGAGCCGGTAACGTGAGAATATTAATTTTCTTAAACAATTCTCTTAACGATTCTTGGGGACCCATTGCAAAAATTGCCCTGATTGCCCTTTTCTGTAGAATGAATATCGTATCCAGATCCGCCGCAGATCCCCATAATAACACGCCATAAGACATGAGGCTGTGGAAATATCCGTAGTAAACTAATTTTGCAGTATCAATATCTGTCAATTGTCTGACTTTCCTAATGGCAAACGCAGCTGAACTAAGTTTCTTTGACAAAGTCTCAATGTGAGAGCCCCACTGCAATTTTGCATCTAGTGTTAGACCTAGAAAAATCGTGTTATCAACTAAATCAAGTTTTCTGCCATCTAATTGTACATTCGTGTCTACCTGCGATGAGTTTGGAGGAGAAAACCGTATACATTTTGTCTTTTTTGAATTTAAAACTAGGTTATTGGCGTCAAACCATTTAGAAACGGATGCTAGCGTTTCATTTAGACTTATCATTTCTTTGTCTTTTCTGCTCACTCTAAATACCAGAGACGTGTCATCCGCGAATAAGACTATGTCACAGATATTATCCACTACAAGTGGGAGATCATTTATGTATGCCAAAAATAAGAAAGGACCTAATATTGAACCCTGCGGAACTCCCATTTTTATCAATGTGCCTTTGGAAGTTATGCCTCCGACACCGACTTTTTGCTGACGACCGGACAAATATGAGGCTACAAGATCAAGGGCATTTCCGCAGATACCATAATATTTTAGTTTGAGCAGTAGCGTACTATGTTCAACGCAATCAAATGCTTTAGATAGGTCGCAAAATACACCTAGGGCATCATGTGAACTTTCCCATGCTTCAAATATATGTTTCAGTAATTTTGCCGCCGCGTCACTTGTAGATCTACCTTTAGTAAAACCGAATTGGTCTCCATGTAATATATTATGCGCATTAAAGTGACCTAACATTTGATTTAACATAATTTTCTCAAATATTTTACTCAAAGCCGGCAGTATTGATACTGGTCTATAATCAGAAGGATTTTCTCTAGATCCCGCCTTAAAAATCGGTATTATTTTACTATATTTCATTAAATCAGGAAATATTCCTTGATCAATGCAAGTATTAAAAATGGATGCCAGTATAGGAGCAATCGTTGGTAGAATTGCTTGAATAACTTTAATCGAAAGTCCCCATAAATCTTCCGTGTTTTTAATTTTGAGCGTTTTAAATGTTTTAATAATATCATTTGCATTTACATGTCGAAAGTAAAACTCTGGAATAACTTTATTAAACGATTTCTTAAGTAAGCCTTCGGCTGTATTTGCACACGAGCTAAGGTTTTTTGTAATTTTGGACGGAATATTGGCAAAGTAGCTCTCAAAAGCTGCTGCGACGTCTAACTTATCCGACACAAGATTCCCGTTAATTTTAAGTGTGCTTACTTTTTCTTTAATTCCATTCTTTCCCGTTTCCCTATTAATAACTTTCCAAACCGTTTTTATTTTATCATCGGAATTACTTATTTCATTACTTATATATTTTGATTTAGCTATTTGACAAACAGTTTTAAATAATTTAGAATATTTTCTCACGTAACTATAAAACTCTTCATTAGTTGTATGAGATTTCTTATAATACAACTCATACAAAGTGTCTCTACTTTTCCTTATACCTTTAGTTGCCCAGTTACTAAATTCCAATTTGTTATTTAGCTTCATCTTTCGTTTAGGACAGGCCTTATTAAATTCACTGCATATAACGTTTTGTAATTTTTGAAAACATTCATTGGGCTCACCAGACTTAGAATTATAAATTTTTGATTCTAAATTCTTCCTAAACCTTTCCATTCTATTCTTAGACAGGGGTCTACACTCTTTCATAGAGGTGCTAGGTTGTGTACTATCATGCAACTCAACAAATTGAGCCATATGATCTGATCTAATGCCACTTATTAACGACTTATTTTTTATATTTCCATTTGATATTATATTATCAATGCAGGTAGACGAAGTGGCTGTTATTCTTGTGGGCTCATTAAATATAATGTCTAAATTAAATGATTTGAAAAGATTTTTAAATAATCGGGCCTCAGTTGACATTTTTAAAGTATCTACATTAAAATCACCACATATAACTAGTTTTTTATTTGTATAAAATAATTTTCTAAGCATTGCCTCCATTGTTGAACAAAATAAACGAATATCCGAATTTGGAGGTCTATATACACATAAGATTATGTATTTATCTATCTCTGCACAAGCTGCTTCACAAACCCGCTCAACAGACAAGCTAGTGATATCATTTCTATCTTTGCACTTTATATTACTATTCAATAATATAATCGATCCACCACCCTCCACTGAGAGTCTGTTAAACATACTGGCAATTGTAAAGTTACTAATATTGAAATGCATGGTGTCTGGTTTTAACCAAGTTTCTGTAAAACATAGTAAATCAATTGGAAATTTGTCTAGTAATAATTCTATGTCGAGAATTTTGCCAGAGAAGCGGTTAATATTTTGGTGTAAAAGGTGTATATAACATGCATCCGACTTCTCTCTTGTCTTACGGACTAGTTTAAACTGTCAAAATGACTATTCACAGTGCTAGTAGAACCACTACCTAGCACTGTTTCGTCTCTTAAGCTATTCGTTGTTATATTAGATATAACAGAGTTAATATAAAAACCTAACAATGTAGCAATATGCAGTCTGCATTTCTTAGGGATAAATAGTGATTCCCCAGTCGGTCTTTCACCACTAATAAAATGGTTTGTGTCAAATAGACTAAAAGTTTCATTATATGTCGTCATAATATGCATTAGATTATTTATATAGGCTATCTGTTTATTCTCAGTCTCAGTGTAGTATGCACTATAAGGAAATGTACACAATAAAATTTTACCAGCATTTAGGCTTGTCAAAACATCAAAACTACTACTAAACTCTTTTCTGCTTAAGTTTAGACATTGACCTACTAAAATTATTATTATTGTGGAACTGTCATGGTTATTTTGTCTTATTTTATCTACAATTTGCCTATATGAGGCTCCTGGCATACAATAATTAATAACTGTGTGAGCTATTTTATTATTTAAAATAAAACCTAAATCTTGACCTACTTTGTCAGAATACAACACTATTTTGTATTTAGTGGGACATGAACTCATTTGTTGCACAGTCTCACCCAACTCAGCAACCTGCAACTTACAGGGCAGTGTCACAGGCTCAGGTTCAGGCTCGCTGGCTGATGGTATATTATATGCACAGCTACATGTGTGCTTGGTTGTCAATGAGTCAAAACGGTCTGCATTATAATTACACAAGTCTACCAGCTCTGTTGTTGCCAGAATATGTTCACTTATTTGTTTCTGAGCTTTATTGTATTTATATGTCAAGTCAACTAAGTATTGTTCTTTACTCTGTAAGTCAGATTGCAATCGTTGGGTGTCTGTGTCATAGGCAATTTTCAGGTTACTTAACTCACATACATATGTGTCAAGTGTATGGCTCAAAGATATGCACTCTTTTGAAAGCTTAATGCTGTCATATAACTTTTTGTTAGATTATTCATACACTTTTGTTGAAAATAGACACTTCGTTAGGTTTATATAAATTCCACGCGTACGAAATCGTGGGTACAGCTAGTTCTTAAATAAACTAGCCTAAACAAAGCCGCCTTTGTTTCAAAAAAGATAAAAAATTATTGGATTTTTTATTATTCAGTTATTGTCTTAATATCATCAATGTCAATATCACGAGAAAACCTGAGTTAAATTATTTTTATAGATTCAGGATTCAAACTAGAAAAGGAATTCGAAGAAATTGTAAGTTTTTTTTACCACTATGGTGGCATACGGTCCGCCAACTCCAAGGGAATCGCTCGCGAGTCGCTAATCCTAGTATAAAATGTAAGGTACAATCTAGAAGAGTTAAGTTTTTTGCCGGTTCTTCTCAAGTAACCTTTTTTCCGAACCGCCTTGCCTAACTGCCTTTCTATACATAGTCTAAACTGAATAAACAATTTTTGAGTTTGACGCAGAAATGAAAGCCATATAGTTGTCTCTCTCTGACCTCTGAGCTCGATGCATCCGTCTTTGACGGTAACGGTCTCGCCGTCTGCGGGGTCGCAGATGGCGGAGGTGACGGGCAGCGAGTAGACCGGCGGCGCGGTGGCGAAGTCCGCCGTCTCCCACGTCTTGGACGGGTTGAAGGCGCGGTAGTCCTTCTGGTGCCAGTGGGAAGGACTCTCGTCCTCCGATACCGTTATTGACTCTACAAATTGTTTAAAAGCCGCACTCAGAGACGTTAATGGTGACGTAAGTCGTTCTGCAATTTAGACCTTCATAAGTGCCTTATTAGAGCCTGAATTGAATAAAAGTATTTCTGATCTTGATTTTTGATTTTGCTCCTTGGTATATATTCTAGGGACCGAATTAAGTAACCATTAATCATCTCTGAGTGCGGCGCTAACACTTTTACTAATAATTTTGTGTTGAATACTGACTGTACAATTATAATAGTTAAGAACCAACGGGTAAATATAATTTGTAAAAAGAAATTGGCCATTCGGAAAAAGAGAAAGAATTTGTGTAAAGTCATTTAATAACTGCATGACCAACGGCGCTGTCAAATGTCAAAATATTGATAGGACATTAAGACCAAAAAGCAGGACAGGTATCGAGAGCCTCATAAACAAAAAAAGGCGGCCAAAAGGCGCTGTATCCAGAGTGGAATAAATGGTAATAATAGTAACCAAGCCACTTGACGCTCCTGACGGCGGGCGCGCCGGGCACGACGACCCGCAGCGGGTAGCCGTGGTCCAGCGGCAGCGGGCGCCCGTTCATGTGCGTCGCCAGCAGGATGCAGCTCGCCGGGCTCATGGCCATCTCCAGCGGGATCGACGTGCTGAAGTTCACGCCCGTCGCGTCGATGTCCGACCCTTGGAACTGTACGGTATCACGTCACCCTCCATTCTAATACGTTACAGTAAAAATACTAGGAAACATAGGTTCGAAATTTATTTATCCTACATAGGTTCTCAAAGTGAGAGGTCCGCCCATAGAGGGCGCTGAGCCTTTCTGGGGGCGATTGAAACATCTAATATTTGGGGCGCTAAATAAAATTGGTGGGCAGTGAAAAGTATAACGAAATTTAGAATTTACATAACTTTATGTAAAAAAACACGACCTTAGCCGTTATTGTTTATTTACCTACATATCTCTATTAAAAAATAATTAGAGAATATTTTAAGAGAGGTGGCGAATTTGGATATCTCGTGGGTATTCCCATTAAAAATTGGAGTCGCCCGGCTGGGGACTGTACCTCCAACTTACAGAAGACCGCAGTCAAATAACAACACTTTGATGTAGTGCTGTGTGTTTGTGGTGAGTAAGGCAGTGCTCCACGAGAATACGCTGCGCTAGTAGTAATACTGCTGGCACAGGAGTCCTTATCAACAACAGAGTTGGCAACGCGTTAGTAATACACCTGGTATTATTAGCGGCTATAGGCTACGGTAACCGCTTATCATCAGATGGGCCGCACGCTAATGTGCCACCCTACTGGTATAAAAGGGCGTGCTCACGATGACGTGCAGCCCCTCGGTGCGCTCGGGGTCGACCCCGCAGTGCAGCAGCAGCGGCCGCAGCGGCACGCCCGCCCAGCGCGCGTTGCTGATGGCGCCGCCCGCCCAGCTGATGCCCTTCACCGGCTTCACCTGCTCCACACACACGCCCCTACACTACCGCCCCACACACACACCATCTAAACTGCCGCCCACACACACCTAAAAAGTCCGCTTCATACATACCACCTACACTATCTTACTTTTTAAACGACCTCATGTCTTTTTTCTTCTTATTAAGGATGCAGAATTGCGGACACACAATATCATATATATTCATAGTCAAGGCGCTTTAATACAATAGAATATTTATTTGCAAAGGTCGGTTACATTATGGGGTCCTAAAATCAGTTATTGATCATACGAACTTGTCAATAATCTTTTTATGAAAATGCAAATATGGAATTTAATTTGAAGGTTAAGTGGTGAATAATAAGTGTAGGTATGTATATAGGTGTAGGGGTGTCAGCGATGTGAGGTACCAACCTTGTTCATCTCGCTGCGTCGGTTGCCGGCGCACATGAGCGCGGCGCGCAGTTCCTGCGGCGGGAACAGCGCCAGCAGCTCGGCGAGCGAGAACTCGCGCTCCGGCCGCGCCGCGCCCTTCACAGTCACGCGCAGCCGGTGGGTGCTGGCGTCCAACTCTGGAACAGGCATGTGTTGCCGCACGTAAAATAATTCACTGCAACCAACAAAATATCACATGTTAGTTACACGGAGTACACTACTAATAAACAAATACACAATTTAAAGGAATCACCCTATCCGTTTAGATAATGGCTTGGGAATATTCATATGTATACAATATATACGGAAATGGCTCACACACGAACAAACTCTCTTAATATAATATTTAGTTATAATACAAACATATGCTAGAATTTTACTTTTATGTAAAATTATGTTTTGTTTATTTAAGAACTTTGCGGGTGCATATTAACTATGTGTGGTTACATAAAAAAGTGCATACCGCCAGTCTGGGAAGCGTCAACGTCATACTGACTATACATAAAGATTTAAAAAATAGTCTTTAACGTCTTTAGTATGTTTACATGTTTAGGTAGTTATTTATGTACATAATGTTGTCAGTTCTCTTGTCACACAAAATTTTAACGTCGTGCTGTCAATTCAAATCCCGTGATCAAGAATATTTATAGTCTCAATAACCAAAATAGAGATATATTTTAATTTAGTTGTAGTCTAGTCCACAGTTTCTTAAAGTTAAATGCGATATATAAAATAAAACTCAACCTTTCTATAAAAAAAATGATTGATAAATTTCGGGGGGCGTAGAGAATATTTTTTATTCTAAAGGGGGGAATAAACAAAAAAAGTTTGAGAAACTCTGACCAGTTGTAAGATGAACAAGTGAATTGTCACCAATAAGCTTGCACATGTTAAATGCCTATTCTTAGTATAAAATAAATTCCTTCCACCACCAGTAGACCACCACCAACCGGTAAGTTAATGAAACAATAGCTACCATCAAATCCGTCAACGTACTTGGGCGTGTCAAAGTATTCGATTTGCAACTTGGGTGGTATTTCGGCGTTGAACGGCTTGGCTGTCTTCACAATGAGCCGCTTGTCTCTGAGCGGCTCCTTCACCCATAGCTCATCATCCGTGTGATCCACTACGTCATCGTCGTGGAGGTTACCTGAAAACGGATGTTTCTTTTTACCCGACTACTGCGAAGCCAAAAGGGTTATGATTTTAGCAGTATATGTGTATGTATGTATTTACGTATGTGCATCCGTACCGTCTAAACGATTCATCCGATTTGACGAATAAGATGTCAATCGATTTTTTATTTGGGTCCGGGAACATAAGCTACATTTTAACCGACCTTAAAAATAGGAGTTGATTTTATTCCGTAGACGGGTTACAATTTTTAAATATTATAAGATTGTATATATTATCAATTTTACGGTGTGTGTGTGTGTGTGTAATCAAATCTTCCGGTTGAATTTGACCCACTGTCCACCACCACCCCAGTGTTAAATTTTGCATACACGTTTTGTTACCGCGAATATGCTTGCAATTACCTAAATGCTGCCTTTTAAAATCCAATATGGTGGTCGTAACAAACTGGACAATTATTATTTACCACAATAACCCTTGTGATATGGGTATCAAATGAAATAGCTTGATGAGCGACACCTCAGTATTTTTATTAATAAACCGTAAATATAATTTATAACTAATATAATAAAGATGACATGACATCCCTTGACTGGTGCTGTACTATTTAACTTAAAAAAAAAAAGCTATACTGGTTGTTTTACTACCGTTCACCATTGTATCACTTTGCATATTGAATGGCAAGATTTAAACTTAATATTATGTGCGAATAACATGGTTATATTAAAGTCTTACAATATTGTCCCTCATGTCCCTATATGGGGGCAAAATTGATGGTCTTTTGCAAAGCCTATAGGGCCTATATCTATGAGGGCCTATCCTTTGGTGGATACCACATGACTTTTAGTATCTTAGACATATGAAGGTTAGTACTAAACAACATTTACTGTAATCAAAAGCTTGTGATTAGTCACAATATAAACAATAGTTAACAATTTGGCGGGTCTAAAAGTATTGCCATCTTTATTTAACCCCGCACATGAGATAGGGATAGCAAGTTTAGGATGGCACTTTAAGTCCTATATAATCTACCAATACTTATTTTTTAAGCCTAATCGGTAAAGGCTGGTACATCAACAATATGGTAGCAGATTAAAATATGTGTCAATGTAATATAAATAAAACTTTATTAGTCACGATACTGTATTGCTGTATCATAACATAATAGTGTTAAGATAAGCATTTGAATTGCATTAAGTCTTATTCGAAAAATTCCATCTCCTTACAATGTTATTGCTGTATGGGGTCATAAAATGATCATTATCATTGTGAACTACTACTATATCTCCACGCCTTCCCACAAGGGTCCCCGAAGTGGTAGGCAGAGGAATTAAAAAACCCACTTTTACCACACAATTTAATACCAACGTGACAGATGGTGAGTCCATCGCTGTTTAACACTACTACATCCTTGAATTTCTTGTCAGATGTATGCAGGTTTCCGCAGGTTGTTTTCCTTCACCGTAAAACTCGTGGCGTTACTGATTAATGCACTTAAGTTTTTTAGAAAATCTCATTGGAACAGACCTATGTGGGCTTTGATTATATGTGGGATTAAAGCTTGCGTTGCTAGAATAGCAGGTAACAATAAAGACATAAGCAAAATAAAGTGTATGGTACATTACACACCTATTCTGAATGTCTCTAGTAAGTTGTATACTTCCTGTGTCTTGTGCATTCCATAGACATTCCAAAAAGGCTCTATACTCAGTCCAGCTGCATTCATAATTTGTTCTCCACCGGGATGTGAGGTAAGGAACTTGGTGACGTCATAGACGCCGTGTTTGTACGTTACCCAGAAACTGCTCCTGTAAGATTTGTTTTGAGAATAATAAGTAAATGAGGGCACATGCATCCATCAAACAACAATACTTTGATGTAGTGTCGTTTTCTGCGGTAAGTAAGGTTGCCAGTGCTCCGCGAGGATATGCTGCACTAGTCATGCTACTAGCATTCAGTTCTCGTCAATAGGGTTGGCAAAGCATTAGTGACTGCTTACAATCAGGTGGGCTAAACATTTGTTTACAACCTCCATATAATTCAATTTATTACTAATGTTTGAAAATGAACTCAAGTTTTTTCGTCTTTCGATATATGTATCACCACAGGTTAAGGAAGTTGAATTTGTTAGTAAGTTTTTACTAATTTAGCTGCCTGATGTGAGATAAAAAAATAATTAAACTAACTTGTCATCATGCTTGCTGACTTCCTCAGCGCGGTATGTTGGCAAATCTGGCCTCTTAACCCCAGCTTCCACATTCACATTATCTGGCTTTTGATTACCACTCTGCACATCCTTGTTTACTTTTTTCTTGTTGTCTATGTGATCTGAAATATTTGATATTTAGATTTTTTTTTTTTTTCAAAAGTCTCCTTCATATTGAGGCTTGATTGAATAATTCCCTTTTTCATATCTTAATGTCTAGATGTAGTCTCAATTTAAAATTACTAACCAAAGTAGTGATTTCCAGTTATGCTTACCTGTAATAGCAGATCCGACAAGTATTGAACCAAATAAGACTGCTGCAACATTCTTCTTCTCATATTGTGTGTAGCTCTCTCTTTCATTTCCGTGCTGTCTTCTCTTTTTACTTTCTATTGCTACTGGAGCTAAGTTTAGGAATGGTTTCTTTTGTAGCGCTGTCCTGGTTTAAGAAAATATAGGTTATTATATAAAAAAATACCTTATATTCTGACCTAGTGGAACTGTGACAAAGGCTAGCAGTGCAAAAAAAAATATTGATGAATGTTAATTTAACTTTGTCTTTGATTTCACGCTTGTATCGAAGATAACTGTTCAGAAGTGTGAAGTAAAATAAAATAGCAGAGAACAACATGATGGTAACTTATTACAAAATTTTAATATTATATAGAGTCATGATTTGATGCAGGTGCATACGCCTATGTGACCTGTTTTATGCCAAATATTTAGTATCTAAGCTAAGTAATTAAGAAAAAAATCCAGAAAATAGTCTAGTTTCATCTCAGCCAATCTAGAACTGTCTACCCTGAAGGTGTACTAACAAAAATAGCTTACCTTAAAAATAGATTCCTCAGTGACATTATTTCTGTACTATGAATTTGCACTCTTCACATAGAACTTCACACATTTATTGTGTTAATTATTATGATAATGAAAATATTATTGAGACCTTGAATGTCCGATATGACATCAAACTTTTATCTTATCAATGGCAAACAAAACATTGACAACAGGCGATCAGTAGTGGAGAAAAAGTTAGGGTTGAATGTTAGTTGGAGTAGTGTTATTGAAATACTGATGACGACAGAAAGCAAGCCCGTTGCATATCGTACTGCATCATCATACATCACATACAGGGATATTTATGTAGGGATTGTTCTGTAGCAAGGCGTCATGTAATAAATAATGTTTTAATTTATTTCAGTGTGGCTGTGAATATTCTAGAAGTGAAATATCACATTTTGTTACATTAGGTAGGTTCTTCAGAATAGAGAGCTCTGTACGACCTTAATCGAAGTCTATTTAAGTTATAATAATGATTAAATACAATGCGATGATAAAATAAATTAAAATAGTATAGAAATAGCACAAGTTTCAAGTTCAAAGTTCGCCCATTGACATAATTTCAAATTGATATCTGTCAAGTCAGTAAAACGTCACAAATGTGACAGCCAATTTATTCTTCTTCTTCTTCCTAGCTATGGCAATCAATCCTCTTTAGGGACTATTTTTGCCAATGTCGAGTGTTTTGGGGATTTTTAACGTTTCTCAATTTTTCATGTTTGTTGCGTTAAAATGCTAAGTAATTGACGGCAGTAGCAGATCGTAGGTAACCCATTGACCAAAATGATGTCACTTAATCCTAACGTCATTATTTCCATTATTTCTAATGTTCCTATAAATCATCATCACATAGTATAAAACAAAGTCGCTTCCCGCTGTCTGCCTGTCCTTATGTATGCTTAGATCTTTAAAACTACGCAATTCATAAGGAAGGCTTTTACGTAATTGAATAATTTGTGTTTTGTAGGTATTAAACTTATATGGATAACGCTTGCCGTGCGAAGCCGGGACGGGCGCTAGTCAGTCACTAAATTAAACACTTTTTTTTTTTTCTTTTTTATCTAAGGTGGCAAACAAGCATACGGCCCGCCTGATGGTAAGCGGTTACCGCAGCCTATGGACGCTTGCAACACCAGGGGCATCACTCGCGCGTTGCCGACCCTTCAAAAATCTCTTCACACCCTTCTTGAAAAACCCCATGCTGTACTCCTTTGGGAAAACCACGGCGGGGAGTTCATTCCACAGTTTAATTGTGCGCGGGAGGAAGCTCTTTTGGAACCGCGCAGTTCGGGACCATTTTGGTTCCAACGTATGGGGATGAATTCCCCGCCGGTGGCGAGAAGTGCGATGGTAAAATGTTGCCGTGGGCATCATGTCAAACAATTCCTCGGAACACTGTCCGTTATACAAGCGGTAGAACACACACAGGGAGGCAAAATCTCTCCTAAGACTTAGTGGTTCCAAGCCGCTTGAGAGCTTGGGATCGTCGACAATTCTTACAGCGCGCCTTTGAACCGAGTCAAAAGGCGCAAGCTGGTATCCAGGTGCCCCCGCCCACAGATGACAGCAGTACTCCATATGGGGTCGGACTTGCGACTTGTAAAGTTGCAGTCTTTGCCCCGATGTGAAGTACTGCTTCGCCCTATTGAGCACACCGAGCTTTTTGGATGCCAGCTTGGCCTTGTCTTCCAAATGACTACGGAACTGAACGTCACTAGAAATGTCGACGCCAAGGATCCCAATGCTCTTCGAGATGTTGACGGACGTGTTCAGGAATTGTGGAGTTACAGCAAATGGAGTTTTCTTAGCGGTGAACGCGCAGACTTGTGTCTTAGTGGGGTTGAAGTGGACTAGGTTAAGGCGACCCCATTCGGAGACACTTCTTAGTGTACTCTCGATTTCGGACACAAGTCGTTCGCGGCTTTCCTCTACCACGGAACGAGGGATGTTTGCACGGCCCGTGTAATAAGCATCCCCGGTACTGTCATCAGCATAGCAATGAATACCGTCAATAGACAGCATATCATTGATATGCATCAGGAATAGTGTCGGGGATAGCACGGAGCCTTGCGGGACGCCGGCATTTATGTCCATGCTATCGGAGCAACTACCGTCGATGACAGCTCTTATGCATCTGCTGGACAGAAAGCTGGCGACCCATTTGCATAATCCCTCGGGAAGCCCGTATGATGGTAGCTTCGCGAGAAGACCACGGTGCCAGACCCGATCGAACGCCTTCGCTACATCTAGGCTCACTGCCAAGGCCTCACCTTGACTCTCAATGGCGAGTGACCAACGGTGTGTGAGATACACTAAGAGGTCACCAGTCGAGCGACTGTGGCGGAAGCCATATTGTCGGTCGCTCAACAAGTCGTGAACCTCTAGGTACCTCAAAAGTTGTGTATTGATCACTCGCTCCATCAGTTTCGAGAGAAGGGAGGTAATAGTGATCGGCCTGTAATTCGTCGGGTCTGACCCGGGTCTGGCCCGTCACCCTTTTTGGGCACTGGGTGCACATGGGCAGTCTTCCACGAAGACGGGACTACACTTTTGGAGTAGGAAAGCGCGAATAGGCGCGTCAGCACAGGACACAATTCGGGAGCACACTGCTTCAGCACCACTGCCGGTATGCCGTCTGGCCCACTCGACTTATGGATGTCAAGAGAAAGTAGCTCCTGCCGGGCCTCCCGTTGGGTTATACAAATCTCCGGCATGGAGCTGTCACACCGCGGGATGGTAGGCGGTATGGCACCCCTGTCATCCAAAGTCGAGTTCGAGGCAAAGAGAGACCCAAGTAGATCAGCCTTCTCTTTGGCACTGTGGGCCAAGTTGCCGTCCGGCTTCCGTAGTGGTGGCAGGGACGACTGGCAGAAGTTTCCTTCGGCAGCTTTAGCGAGAGACCAGAAAGCGCGGCTCCCAGAAGGGAGGCTCGCCAGCCTTTCGCCAATTCTGCCGACGAAATTGAATTTAGCCCTGGCAATCATTCCTTTACTGGACCTCGAGGCAGCATTCAGTTGACGTTTCGCAGCAGAGATGTTAGGATCCCGATTAGCGCGGGCCGTGGTCCAAGCCTCGTACAAAGTCTGCTTTTTTCGTCGAGCTTCTTTGCAGGGCCGATTAAACCATGGCCGTCTCTTCACCCCTGCAGCCACCAGCGGTTTGGGAATGTAACATTCCATACCCGCCAGTATCGCCTCAGCGACGGCGACCGCACAGGTGTCGGGGTCATCTGTTGCGAAACAGAGCTGCCTCAGAGTAGAACTCACGCAATCCATCCCAATCTGCTGACTTGTAGTGCCACACGCGGCGCTACCCGGGTGGCTAAGCCGCCACGGGCTGCGCGCAGGGCGCTAGCGACCGGACGAGGCAGTGGTCTGAGGAGCAGAGTGGCGCCTCCACTGTGACTGTATAGCCGTCCGGTCGCGTAGTCAGCAGAAGGTCCAATAAGGAGCTCGTATGACTCTCGATGTCTGGTATTCTCGTGGGAGAAAGAACCAGTTGCGAAAAGTCATAGGCCAGGGCAAAGTCATGAGCAGCCCTACCCGCGGAGTCAGTGGACCGAGAACTAAGCCACACAACGTGGTGAGCGTTGAAGTCTCCAAGAATCACTAACTCCGCGGAGGGGTACTGCGCAAGTACTGTAACAGTCGTCGATTGCAGGTGCTCGAACAATCGATTTGTGTCCAAGTCATCGCTGTGGGACCTGTAAAGGTAAATTTAGGTACGGCACGCGTAAATTTGGGTGTGGCCACCGTAATCTACGCGGGCCCACAAAATCGACAGGTCCCTGTCTTCAAGGCCGTGGAGACGGCGACAGCAGACATCCTCCCGGACATACATACACACCCCGGCACGGCACACAAAGCTGTGCTCCAACTTGTACCCGGGGTAGTGCAAATACGATGTGTCGTCGGGGGAGGATATCTGCGTCTCCGTGAGAAATAGAAGAGTCGGCTGTGCAGTCTCAAGATGTTGGTGGACTGCATTGATGTTAGCGTGGATTCCCCTGATGTTGCAAAAGTCCACAGAAATTGTGGATGGGGAGGCCGCTGGAGAAAACTTCTTTTTTTTCTTGTGTCTGGCCATATTAGGAAGGGGGTGGGAGAGGGTTGAGAGGAGTCGTTGTGTCAGCAGCAGTAGGGACAAGCGCAATGCAGATCCGCCAGAGAGTCGCGATGGTGATGTGGCTTGCTGGCACGGCAGTCGGAAGGGCCCCCGGTCCCCCCCTGCCGCAGCCGGCCGGGTCCACCCCGGTCTCCTCCTCCGGCACGACCGTCTGCGACAGGGATTATGCGCGGGCGGCGGGTCTGCCTCCCACTGCGGAGATTAAGTGATCCCTGGGTTCGGGACCCCTACAACCCGCGGGTGGCCAGCGGACAACCGTTTCACCGGGTCTCCCTAACCGCCGCGCCAACATGCCACGCCCACGCAACTCTGCAGCGGTAATACATCACTGGTCCCCCTACTGCCGACACAACGCCTCCTCACGGAGCACTGGCGACCTTACTCACCGCTGGGAACACAACACTACCTTGACGGTAGCGTTATTTGGCCGCGGTCTTCTGTAAGGTGGAGGTACGATCCCCAGACGGGCAGCTCCAATTTTGAACGGGTAAACCCGTTGTGCCCTACCTCTCTTAAAACTAAACTTGTTAATATGCTACGATTACTGCGAGAATAATAATAACCCAGAATAGATAATTATTTATATAATAATAATGGTGTGGTGCGTTCTTAGATAATTTTATTGCTGGCTCAGATCAATTAAAAAACAATGACCTGAGACTGCTGGTCTTTCAATAACATTTATTCACCAGAGTTAAATTAAAGATTAGATCCTTTCGTTATGATTGATTCACTTAATTATTGGCAAAATTTTATAGGGATGTAACATCATACACTACATTTATAATTCATTCAAACCGAATGCAGAATTTCTTCGTTTCCCTCGTTCGTATTCAATGTACCTACATCGTTTTTCTAATGAGTTTTTAAAGACTTCATGCATTAGGTAGGTGCTTGGTACGATGTAAAACCTAGACCACGCAGTTTTATAAGGTTTTTTAATGTCGTTTGTCTCCATTACGTTTCTTAACAATTTAACTAACTAACTACTTAGAAATAACGTAAGATTTGTAAGCTAATCTTACTGATCTATACTAATTTTACGGATAATGAGCAGTAGTTACAGAAGCTCTAAGAACGCTGCCTTTGAGTATCTAGAAAGCCTTTAACTTAATCCATTCAATACCTAGAGTTAATGCGATTGGTAGCAACTAGTTACCATCCACATTTCAAAATAGCACACGATAAGATGATAACATTTCATACAAGGAGTTTTAACCTTAAAAAGAATGTGTACATCCACTGTACACCAAATTGATCAGATTTTGTATTATATTGATCAGTGCCGTTAGCACGAACATTGTCGAAAACGTAACTCGCGAAATGTCAAAATTGTCATACTAATTTTTAGTTCCACTTTTCACCGCCGCTGTTTATTTTTTCATACAAAAATAGTCGAAGGCGATACGAAAACTTTGTCGAAAAAGTTCATACTAATTCATTTCGGCATGTCGAAACAACAGTGACTGTCACAGTCTCACAACTTAGCACTCAGTATAAGGACTTAATAAGGACTCAGAGTTTTTATTGTGTTTTTCGATCGCTTTGCCATAGATAATACAATAATACTGTACTAGCAACGCTTTGCGACGACACGCGACGTGGGTGTTTTTGGCGGAAAAAAATGTGGAAAATTAAAAAAGTGTTTTTTGATTTGTATATTTTTATTGTTTTATTTCTAGGTGGATGAAATGTGTACCAGTACCAGTAATGTGATGCTACTGGACTACTAAAAATACCTATAAAATTATTAAATTTAATTCTTGTCATTGTAATATAAAGGTAACATTTTATGACGCGCGTCATTTTTCTTTTACGACACTTTTGGAAAGTTATTATACCTTTAACAAAAGAACCCATAAGTTTAATCGTGTAGGTATTTTTCGATAGCCGATGTTTATTATAGTCATTTTGGCTTTTAGATGTAAGGTTTTATGACAAGGTTCATGGATAATAATTACCTACTTATTCAATTTCTTTTATGGCGTTTAAAATTGATCTAAATTCCCTAGAAACTTTTGTTGACCTTTAAATTGAACTGCCTATGCATAAATTCTAACAGAACACGTTTTTACGGTCAACTTGATTTTGAGCTAGCTTCATCTACTATCCGCCATACCAGAAGCACGATATGTCGCCTGGCCAGCGTGTGATACTTCAAAGAACACATTAGAATTCCAATAACACACAGCGTCTCCGTTAACAATGCACCTAATCAAATCGAACATCCTTGAAACTACAAAGTTACTCATGTGTAAATCACAACCGTCCCAATCGCGTAGGTTTGTGGTAAGTTGAAAGTTTGTACATCTCTATAGGCATCTAACATCTAAGATGGCGTAACGAGGCCCTATTTATTACGCTCTGTTTGGGTGGAGGCGCAATTCAAGCGGATTGATCTATGGTATTAGCAATTAGACGACTATATTGATGAATTCTTATGATTAAATTAGATTATAATCATGTTCTGAAATTACTAGTAGCTATATTTTATTTTGTGTATTGTAGGCCGAGCAAGAACAACATTCGAAAACGTTTTCGTATCGCCTTCGACTATTTTTGTATTGGAAAATTAACAGCACTGCGGCGGTGAAAAGTGGAACTAAAAATTCGTATGAACATTTTCGAATACGTAGTCGAACGATAGACTTGCTTCCTGCACTGAATTTTATTATGCGATCAGTGTGCCATAATTTGTATAAATACTTCTTTGAGCTACTGATGAACTTAGACATGTAGTCGATACTCTGTGGCTCATATAAAGCGATGTGTTGCCCGCTACAAGTCGCTCCCTGCTCCGCCCTGGGATCTAAAGTCCCCAGGCCGCGAGTTCCAGGGGACTGTTATTGAAAAAGTTAGAGACGCGAGGACTGGCCCTGAATTAATGCCAGGGTAAATACTCGGGTATCGAGACGTTTTTTCCTCGTCGACCGGAGCCGATGGTATAAGTAAAGTATGCCATTATAAGCTCTGTCACGAGTTGCGAAAGTCTTATTTATGACGCACCGTCAGCGTTCTAGAAATGAGAGTATGTTTTCAATTTAAAAACATGTTTAAGAGGCAATCATTAAAGCTAATCATACTTTACTGAAATTTACGATTGTGATTTTATCACGTTTTAACTTACAATCTAATTAATTACATGTTAGGGCATGAAGTTTAATGAGTGTATGAAGCGTAAGAGGTGAATAGATCAATATTGAGGTGGTTGCAGGCTGTTAGTATAAGAGTAATCTTAAAATAGCCTGTACATTTTTCTGAAATAGCTTTAATAGTTTTTGTATAGTGAGCATATTAAATGTATTTAATTATATTTTCTTACATTTCATTTGTGTAGACGCGCCGACGACGACCGAGACAACCATATTTTCATTAGATTGTACACAATAAAGTCACATTCCGATGTTTGTTCGCTTAAATCTTTTAAACTACGCAACGGATTTTAATGAGGTTTTCACTAATAGATGGAGTAATTCCTAAGAAAGGTTCTTATGTATAATTTATTTCGGTTTTGTGTAACCTCGTCCGAAGCCGGGGCGGGACGCTAGTGAGTAATAATATAGACGCCCCGGGTGATAAGATTGTTTGCCTGGAATGATGGATCAGGTGCTTGGTAAAGCTCTATTATATTGAATAAACTTCACGAAATGATATCGTAAACAAATATTTGATTTTCCATAGAAACGTAGTCTGGCGGAAAAATAATTTTCGATATACTTATTCACCCCTGCCTACTTCTTCTGGGCCTCGTGGGAAGGTGTGAAGATAAATTATTATTATTTGATTTACTTATACATGAAAGTGGTTAATTTTGATGCCATCACCACGTGTCCGGTCCGGTCTATCTTTACATGCGATTGGTGCTTTGAATATCGCTTCATCTCGAATGAGTTTGAATGTAGAAAATAGATCATTTTCCCAACATTTCTTGACAGCCTCAAAATTGCTTTGAGAAGAAGATTTATAATTTTTTGTAATGCTCCGTATTTCTTCACAAAGAAATTGTATCGAACTATTTTGTCAATAATTATTCGTATGGATTCACCTCATTTATTCTTAGTGTTACCAACAAGAGGCTGTTTAATTCCGTGTTGTCATAAGAATTGCAATAAGAAATGAAGACCCTAAAAAGGGCCTTAATAAGGCTTAATGTCACTGAGTCTTCGGCCTACCAGAAAAATGGCTTATGAGAAATATACAGATTACAATTCTAAGAACAAAAACAATAATAATTCCATGAAAATACAATACAATTGAATTTACAAAAGTCTCATCAACTTTATGTCATTTAAATTAAGCTTTACGGTCGTTTACGGTGACGGAAAACAATATTGAAAGTTTAAACAGTTTAGTTAAGCATGGCATGGCATGGCGGTCAGTCATGTAGGTTCTATGAATCCATAGTAGGTACTGTGTGTTCGTAGAATTTTGTTGTTGGCCGTACCTACGCTTGTCGTAATATTATAAAAACGTGCTTTAAATTGTATTTATCTTGAAAATCCTGGTCAGGACACTTGGATAACGTTATGAAATTATTGTATTATCAAGACATCTTGAGTTAGGTAAAAATAACGTTGAAAAATTTCGTTACGTTGATAGATACTAAAAACAAACTATGTTCGTTTAAAAAAACAAAATTTTTAGTTCTATACCAATTTGTTAGTTAATTTCCATTGAAATTGCAAATAAGAAGTGTAAGCAAACCCAGGGACACGTATTGGGAGCCAGATGAGGCCGTAACAAACGGGGTGTGTAAAACAAATGGTGGAAGCAGCGACCCGAACACTCTGGCCCTTCCTAATACTACAGATGCGGTACTCCACTCCGGATAGCCGCCATTATAATATATTGGATTACATTCTCCTGCTTGTATTATTTTATTTTTATACCACAAAGGAGGCACACAAGCATACGGCCCACCTGATGGTAAGCAGCCACCGTAGCCTTTAGCCGGTAGATAACCCTTTTTTTATACCACTAAACAGGCACACAAGCATACGTCCCTCCTGATGGTAATCAGTCAACGCAGCCTTCAGCCGATAGATAACCCTCCTTTTTGCTTCGCCGTAGTCGGGTAAATACATATCTACTTCTTTCGCATCGTAACCAGTGACATGAGAATTGTACATTCCCTAGCAACAAACCGGGTCCATTACCTAAATAGTTGATAGAGCTATGTACAATGCAGTGAAAATATACGCTGTGGCAAGGCTCGTGTAGCTCGGCAAATATGGAATCTCGTGGCCGGTTGCATCGCAGCGACTAGGGAGTTACGAATTAAGTTTCAACACATGGATGACCCATATTTATTTTTAATATTTTTTGCTGCTTTTTTGCAGCGAAAATATTGTTGTACATAACTGAGAGCACCCAAAAAGTGTAGTAAATTGTATAATCACTCGCTGGAATTAATGAACCGATTTTTTTTAAACCACTTTATAGTAAACAGTCACCGAAGCCTATAGCCGCTAGCAATACCAGGGTATCACTAACGCGTTGCCAGCCACTTGTTGATGAGGAGTCTCTGTCCTAGACTGCTAGCAACATTATTATTCTCGTGGAGCACTGGCAAGCAACCTTACTCACCGCCGAAACAGAAAACTACATCAAAGTAGTGTTTTTGACTGTGGTCTTCTATAAGGTCAGCTCCAATTCCAAAATTGGAGCTGACCTTACAGAATCCTTCATCGTCTTTTCTTATGGCGTCACAATCAGTAGTAGTAAATGATATTATATGTGTATAAAGTAGTGATTTAAATTTTGAGTGTTGCTTTTGATAGCAAAGTAGTCACGTCTCTAAGTTTTAATTTCACGGCATCAATATATTTTTTAACAAAGACTCTTTGTAAGCAAATCTTAATCGGGTTACCAAACTATTAATGTGTTAATATGTATTTTCCTATATACCGCATCCATAATATTTTATTCTGTGCGCAAAATTGTAATCGATCGTGTGACAGAAACCATAATGGTCGGCAATGAAATTGTCTTGTTTAGTACTGACAAATTAACCAGCCTGTGCTTTATGATATGAGGGCTCTTGCATTCCACTTGGCATTACAAATACCTATGTATTTAAAAAAAAATTGCTCCGTATACCCACACCACCCATCAGATTGTGTTGAAACCTTTTTAATAGACTTGAACTATTTTAAAAACTAAACGGAGAATATAAAACAAACGAGTGAACATTACAGTAGTCGCATATGATGTGTAACATCTGACACCTGACGGCCAACTCTACCTGCCCTCGCGCTCATTCGCCAAATCAAATAACACTTGCCCGGCTGCGTGTAACGAAATTACTCCCACAGATTGCAAAGTGAGAGAAAAGAAAAGTAAAAAAATTACGATACTTTTGGCCATTTAAGATAAAAAGCAATGCATCCCGGCTACAGGTATTCTACTACCCTACTAATATTATAAATGCGAAAGTTTGTGAGTATGGATGTATGGAAGGATGGATGTTTGTTACTCTTCCACGAAAAAACTACAGAACGTATTTGGATGAAATTTGGAACACAGATAGTTTATACCAGAGTTAACACATAGAGTACTTTTTATCCCGGGAAAATGGTAGGTTCTTCTGGGATTCTAAGCTCAACGCGGATGAAATCGCGGGCAGAAGTTGCATATAAAAATACTCTCACCAAGCTTTAAGTAATTATTATGAAGGTTTAATCTCGTTCTCGATAATCGAGTATAAGTAAGAATGCCCTAACGTAAGTTACATAGCAACATATAACATTTTATATTCGAGTATAATGTAATTTTCCAGTGTGCAGGCAGACACTTTGGCAAATGCCATTAGACGGCGTCATCCATCATACAATCTTCTAGATGAGAGAGCGTCACGTAGGGTTACAGCTACCATTTTTAAAATAGAGTGATGCCTCACTGGTTGCCTAAATTGCAAGTTTTCTGAATAGCCTGTCTAATATAAAAGCTATACAAAATTAAAACAACTAATTAATACATAGTAACAAATTTAGAGTGGAATATTTTTGTGCTTATCTCTTTCTAAAGATTATTCAGATGACTTAGTTCTCAAAAGACATTATTTGCGTTGCGTTAATGTTTTCAAAAGAAATAAATAGTTTTGAAGGTGCAAAAATTGCCGAGTGAACAGGGTGCATAAGTGAGATTACCTACGATTGGAGCGGAGAAGTGAAATCCGAAAATGCCTATCGCAGATCAATGTCAGTCCACGCGCCTGTATATAAATGATAATGCCATGTGATAACCCTATAGGGGCTAGGTTATTGTGTCTAGATTTTTCATTGCAGAGTATTTAAGCGTCATATGTTTCCATGTAACAAGAACAGTTCATAGACCCTCAGATAAAATAAAGTAGGTAGTTCGGACTTTGCGAGCAGCGAAGTTACGCCAGTAAAAACTAAGCCTTGCAGTGTAAATATACACATTTACAACGAAAAACAAAGAAACTACGCCTTGCCTTTAAAATACTGGTGACACTTCATTCAGTCGGGAGGTAAATAAACAATTTAATATCGCGTATAAGACCCGTTTTCATGTCATTACTATGTGTTTAAATCGCGAAAGTTAAAAAAACAGTGTCACTTCATTGTTCCTAAAAATACATCTACCTTTTTTATTTGATCTGAACCAGGGCCTTTAATCGTAGAGTCACGCGTGGCACTGCACTACGCCTGTCACCCCAAGACTTTATTACACACTTAGTATTTTTTGAAATTTTACTAGCTACCTACAAAGGAACACAGAAATGTATGCAGTGCTTGACGGGAGAGTCTCTGATCTGGCACTGCTTTGGTATTCAACTGCCTTACCCTCTGACCTCTTGCATTAAGCTACCTATTTCCTAGTAAAAGATTTGAACGATTCTTCAATAAAGTTTGTTTGTTGACGAGACCGCTGGTCTAGTGGTTAGTGTACCTGACTGCTACGCTAAAGGTCGCGGGTTCGATTCCCGCCAGGGCAAACATTTAAGTGACAAATATGTTTGCCTTGCGTCTGGGTGTTTGGTATGTATTATAAGTACATCTTTAAAAAAAAAAAGTATATAGGTATTGTATCAGCTGCTGGTTCCCATAGTACAAGATTTGCTTAGTTTGGGGCCAGATGGCGCTGTGTGATAATTTCCAAACATAATTATTTATTTTTTATTATTAAAGTATTTTAATATTGTCCTACTTTACCTTCTTCGATCTCTTCGCGTCCACTCTTTAAAGCAAATCTATTCAGAGTTATTATATGTGAAAACAACGTCGGGTCTCGCGGTAAAAACCTCCATTCCGCTCTTGACAAGGGCTCAGGTTTTTGTGGCCCTTCGAAGCCTTCTTGTGTGACGAACATTAAAAGGGACCTGTAAAAGGTAGTACACATTGGGTACAAAATTTATAAAGGTTTTATATTAAGGGATTACTATCAGAATTATTTTTACAAAAAATATTAATTCAGTAATTAATAAAGTCTATATATAAGAATACAGTTTCTTTTATCTTAAGTCTATAGACAATGCCTCTTATAGGCTCTGAACTGAATACATTTTTTTGATTTTTATTTTGAATGTTTATTAGGAAAAAGTAAGTTCCTTAACTAATGTATATACAATAATTTACTAGTAAAACGACTTTTATAACAAGCTTTTGCAGCACTTTGGTGTGCTGCTAACCATTGAGGAGTTTTCTAGTCATAGCGTCAGAATTAACAACTGGATTAGAGGTCGTTTAACTTAAAATAATTCGTAAGACTTTTTGAGAAACAATTAGTCTTTCCTGAATAAGCTAGCCTAAAAATATATAATTAAATACTTAAAAATATGAACAACCGTAGACGAAAAGCTTGAGGCAAATAAAGAGTTGCTATTTCATAAAGCAGCTTACCTAAAATTCTTACCTCATTGTATTCAAAAATAGATGCAAAGCACACAGATACAATGCTTAAATTACAATAAAAGACTAAAGTTAATACCTGTTCACTTCAGCTTCACACTGACCTACGTATAACATTATCTTCTATTCGTGTTTCAAGTTTACACTTGTTACAATTACAAATTACAAGCAAACCCAACACTAAGTCAAACTGAAACTTGCGGCAACTTAACGCATATTTTCCATATCGGCTCTCGTTGGAAAGTTTCCCAATGTTATTTATGACCGGCCATATTTCCCACTAATAGGCTATTTGGGAGCCGGTGTGCACTCCTCGTTATGTGTCGAGTTCCTACATGATGTGTCATTTTACAGCGATTGCTCCTGAATAGAAGATACTTGCGTTATGTTTTTCCTATAAGCGATTATAACGAAAGCTTTTATGGCCAAGTCATGACATTTTGCTCGTGTGGCAATTTGTTGATGTGGCTTTTTGACATATTTGTTTTATAATAATTAGACGACGTTCTAGCTGAAAACACAGCAGTTTCTATTATAATATTTAAATTGCTTAATTTAAAAACGTTCTGGTTCAAACAAAATATAACAGTGCTCTATTCAGCGTCTCAATTTTATTTCATTTGTACTAGCTGTTTTACCACGACTTCACCCGCGTATCAATATAATATATAGCCTTTGATACTTAGTGATAATGTAGCTTTGCATCGGCTAAAGATTTTTTTAAATCGGTCCAGTAGTTTCGGAGCTTATTCAATACAAACAGACAAATCTTTCCTCTTTATAATATTAGTAAATATAAATATGGAAATATTAGACTAGACTAGATTCAGAAATAACTTAAACAAACCCAGCGCCATCTAGTGTCAAATAGAGGAACTGATATTTTTATAAGATTGTTATAGGTTACTCGTCTGTTTTTGTTATTGAACTACATATTTACGGTTTTCAGATGTTTTCCTTTACATGTGCTGTAAGGCACTGCTTTTTGGCAAATTTCATGATTCTAGGTCAACGGGAAGTAATCTATAGGCTTTGATTCCCTCGTGAAATCATAAAATCATAAACGGTTATATCTTTTCGTCACGTTGACTTACAGGTTTGATATTTCCACAACTAAAAGGGACCATAGACCCGGGTATTTGATATTAATTTCAACTTGATGACTCCACGCGTTCTAAAGAAGAAAGGTCTTGACAGACAGACGGACAACAAAGTGATCCTCCTACAGGGGTTCCTTTTTCCTTTTGAGGTACGGAACTCTAAAATTAGAACGGCCGCTACATGGCGCTATTTGTGTTTATACAACGTGTTACAAAATACCCGTATAAATTTAGGGTAGAATAATTTTGTATGTTAAGCGATATTTTCGAACTACCCTCATTTCAAGTGTGGTTTTTAGCCTGCCGCTGTTAACGGCAGTTGTCTATACGGTACGGTCCAGCGCGCACGGCGCTCAGAACCTCAGAACGATCCGCTGTGAATCTGCTTAGTACGCAAATACGGTCTAAATGGACCTTAATCACGATCATTAACTTGATTTTTGGCCCAAGAACACGCTAACCCATAGAAAAGAAAATTAAGTGACATTCTGGATACATCATTCATCATTCTCCTGCCCTTATCCCATGTTATTTGCGGTCGGCGCAATATGTATTTATCTTCCATCCTTCTCTATCAGCCGTCATCTCTGTATTCACTTCCTTTCTGGTCATCTTTCACACAGTCCACATTCGTACATAAAGCCTTTCTTACCACGATATCTCCATTCCTCCACATAACATGCCCGAACCATGATGCATACATCAATACCATATTATGTTTATGAACATAGCGAGCAAAGTTAATAGCGGTCGGGCAAGAAGAAGTATTTATTATATACTACTAGCTGCCCGCCCCGGCTTCACTCGTGTGGACATTTTTTTTGCATTTATGGGGATGAAAAATAGATGTTGGCCGATTCTCATAGATACCGGATAAGCACAAAAAATTTCATCAAAATCGGTCTAGCCGTTTCGGAGGAGTATGGCAACGAAAACTGTGACACGAGAATTTTATATTATACTAGCTGCCCGCCCCGGCTTCGCTCGTGTGGACAATTTTTTTTTGCATTTATGGGGATGAAAAATAGATGGCCGATTCTCATAGATACCGGATAAGCACAAAAAATTTCATCAAAATCGGTCAAGCCGTTTCGGAGGAGTATGGCCACGAAAACTGTGACACGAGAATTTTATATATTAGATTTTATATTATATATACTATAGATTTATTTATTTATAAAAATGTAGGCAAATTTTCACCATTACACAGGCTTCTATTAATCTAATTTTTATGATAGTAACTCCCAGTGGAAACGTAAAGTACTGCAGTCAGGTCCATCACTGTCTTCAGATTTCCACAGTGGTCCTGTGTGGATTTTGCCATTTGCTATATTTGAGCTGTGTGCGTCTGTGTCAATCCAATTATATATAGGACCGACTAGCATAGGATGATATAAAGCAAGATTTTCTTTTTCATTATATTTTTATCGATTATTATATAAAATGTCTATCTCCGCTAGCTTCCTAGCCCGCCCCCATGTCAGCTAAGCTTGCAATTCCACTCACGTGCCCCGTCCGACTACCCTCATATTTTTATTGACCGCAACAGCTTAAGAAAATGCTCTGCACCACAAAACAAGCCGCTTTAAAATGGTTTCCCCGGAAAATGAATTATTGAGCGACTCGTCACGGAGAGATTTTTAATGGTTTCAGCTTTTCCCGATTTATTTTGTTTTGAAGTCCTATCTTTTGAATTTGCTTTGATGTTATTAAATAGGTCAATGTGACGCTTCCTCGACAGAACTTTGAGGTAGAAAATCTTACCACATCTCTTATTATGGCTAAGTTCAATGGAATACATTTCGTTTATATTTGGTAATATAGTAGAATGCTTGTAAAATGCGACATTTATAAATGCCTTTCAAGGCCTTTTTTCGATATTTTCTCCATCCGCGAGTTGCTCGATAGGGAAACAGTACACAAACTTTTAATCGATCCAGCAGTTAGTTAGTAGTTTAGCTTACCTCGTACATATATACAAAATTACCTCTTTATAAAATTAGTTTTGAGTAAAAAAACCGTCGTTTAGCTTCTAAAATAAGCTGCAGAGCCCTATTTCAAAATTTATCATTATACTTTCAACCGTTACAGCTAGGTTTTGGTTCTAAAGGAGGCTGTGAAGCGGCAGCACATTCCCTTCGCACTTTTTTATCCAACGAATGTGGAGAAGTGTTGTTGAAGGTGGACGTAAAAAACGCTTTCAACTCTGTGGACAGGGGCGCCCTGTTGACACAAGTAAGAGAAAAAACACCTCAGATATACGCATACTTGTCACAATGTTACTGTACCCCCTCTAATCTGGTCTATAATAATAATCTGTTACTCTCCTGTGTAGGGTGTCAACAGGGTGACCCTCATGGACCGGTAATTTTTAGTCTGGCAATACATCCTGTTATTTCAAATTATATATATAACAAACGTACCAAATAAAAAGTTTCAGTAAAAAAAATATTATTTTCAATGTAAGTGGATGGCGTAATATATGAGAGGAAACACTTAATCCTACTAGATAACCCTCAATACGATATTACTTCGTTAGTGCGCTACGCTAGAGTGTTCTTTACTCTTTAAAATACTCGCTGCCCGGTGCAGTCGATGCGATCCCGGAAAAATAAACTAGAAACTTCCCGGATTAAACTTTAATTAATATACAGCAATGCCACCTACCGTCGCCTTTCGCTAGTGCACAAACTTTACTATTCACTCGCCGAGAACTTATTTTCAAGCAATAGATTTCATTTTACCTTAGTTTATGTGTAATAGGATGTGGTAACTTGTTGCTTTATGCTTCTAAGCTTGGTAATGAGTGCAATCATTTAGCTAGGCAAGAGTGCTACCACCGTTGCATAATAATTTCCAATTAATTAGCCGTGAATCTTACATATTGATGCTTGAGCTGCATATGTATGGCTTTTAAATGCTATTACTTCTTTTACATAATCATTGCCACATGCTCAGTGGTGAGCTAGGCGTTGGGGTTCGAATCCTAGCTCGACTCTTTGACAATATACTTAATGATTAAACGAACTTACCTGTACGTGAAGTTCTATCATAATTATAGGAGCTGCTTCGTCCGAAGAGATTAGCATATACACATGTAGTATCACATACGGTGTCGCCAGACTGAGCACTGTTTAGTTGAGAATATACCTCACTTTTTTTTTTTTTTTTTTCTTGATGTGTGTACATTCCTGTGGTGGTTATATCTGCGGGTCAGTCTATCATTTAGTTATGAGATATATTGATTTTTCACAAGTGGGTCAAATAGGGAAGGGAGGGATGCTAATCTCTTCGGACGAAGCAGCTCCTATAGTTATGATAGAACTTCACGTACAGGTAAGTTCGTTTAATCATTAATTATACTCGCTGCTTCGTCCTCGAGATTAGCATATACACATGTAGATATTGAGAGATTGTAAAATAAGTCAATGTGAAAAATCGATTATATTTACAACAAAATAAAAAAAACTAATTATATAATAATTCATAAACTTAGTTATAAGATATTTGTCAAATCAAAAAATAATAAATGACTTATTGAGTTAGTTGTTCAGACATAATTGCCATTGCGAAAGAACCATGATCAACTTCATTAATGATCTCTCTATTATAAATACTACCAAGTGTTGGAGGTTCCACTCCAACCAGCGGTTTTTCTGATGAGATCAAGATTAACACCAATTAATTTAGCTTTTGATGTACTGGCATGCCTAGTACTGTGAGCTGTTTTAAGAAGATCCGGTATTTTTATAACAATTTTATCAGAACACCATTCTATGTTATTGATATTGATCAAGGATAAAGTTTGCATTCTATGTGCCGTGACTAGTGCTAATATGGTCACAAGTTTTTTAGATACAGTTCCTATATTTAATGATTTATTTGGGTACCACGAAGCCAAATGGTTCAAAACTATAGAAGTATCCCAAGTAATATTATATTTTGGCAATGGGGGCCGCAATCTGAAAATTCCTTTAAAAAAACGTTTTATGCTCTCATCATTACTAATTTCGGGTCCAAGAACTAAGGATAACGCAGACCTACAACTATTTATTGTACTATATTGTGCCCCATTATCAAAAACTTGTGTAAGAAATTTCAGAACATTGTTAATTGACGCTTGGTATATATCTAGATTATTATTGTTACAAAAAATGAACCATTTTTTTAAACAAGTATCATACTGCTTAATGGAATTATCTGATAATGAAGCTATCATTATAGTTATAGATGAATCTGGTACTTTTTTTCTCAGCATGGTCGTCCTGATAATACTCCGGCAGCCAGGGTAAGCCGCTGGTGTACCAACCGATTGCTGGAATGAGATAAAATAAGATTCTGGCTAGGTTCAAACATTAATGGTGTCGAGATAAGGTACTTTTTGTACAGAGGGAACCATGGCTGGGTAGGCCACCAAGGAACGACGACTATACCCGTAGCTTTATCTTTAATAATTTTGCGTATACATTTGAGGATAACAGAAAATGGCGGGAACGCATAGAAGAAAAAATTTGACCATTTAATAGTAAATGCGTTCACAGCAAATGCGTTAGGGTCCCTATTCCAAGATATATATTTCTCGCGTTTTTTGTTTATCCTGCTTGCAAAAATATCAATTTGTGGTGTACCAAAACGATTTATATTTTTTTTTAAAAGCATGGTTTGCTAATTCCCACTCTACGTCCGGATGATTTCGCCTAGATTCAGCATCAGCTATGCTATTTTCTTTGGAGCTTATGTACGAAGCAAAGACGGTTATATGTTTTTGTTCACACCATTGCCATAGATCTCGCGTAACTTGCGTGAGATGAGGAAACTGTACTCCACCCATACGATTTACGTATGATATGGCAGTGGTGTTTTCAATTCGAAGTAATATTTGACAACTGTGTAAATCCTTTGCAAATATTTTAAGACCGAAGAAAGCCGCTAAAATTTCCAAATAATTAATATGCTGGGAACGCTCAAAAGCTGTCCAAGCACCACTCGCAGTTTCCTGACCACACGCGGCGCCCCACCCCGTAGTCGAAGCATCACTGAAAATTTCTAATGTGTACTCATCGTATTTTATGGCTTTAGTCGGACTAGTCATAGCTTGACACCACCATTCAAAATCGATTCTTAATGTGTCGGGTAAGTTCATAAATCTGTCGTAATTATCTGGATCATTTAAAAGATTTAAATACTTACACCTTTCAAAATGTTTGGTGTATAACCACCCGTATTCTACTGCGGGACAAGCTGACGTAAGGAGACCGACTATTTTACAATACAAAATCTCTTATTTTACATCGCTTCAAATTAATAAAATGATTTAATTGATTTTTGGTTTTTTAAATTTTTTCAAGTGGTAATGTAATAAGAAAAAAAAATTACTAAAAATTTACAACAAGTACTAGGCCGAAGATTGCTCTTTTCATAATTTATAATAAAACCTAAAGCTTCTAAAAGATTAATAGTAACTTGTAAATTATTAAGGCATCCATTATAATCATCATTAATTAAAAGGAAATCATCTAAATATACTGTAGATATATATCCACATGATCTGAGCAACTTAACAACCGGTTTCATAATTTTTGTAAAAACGAATGGTGCTGTACAAAGACCAAATGGTAGTACGTTAAATTCAAATAAATCATTTTTATTGCCAAATTGAAAACGTAAATACTTTTTAAAATCATTGTGAATTTTTATCAAAAAATATGCATCCTTCAAATCTATGGTACACATGTAAGAATTTATTGTAATTAACTTAACTGCTGTACGCAAGTCTTCTAATTTAAAATGTTCGGTATTTATAAATTTATTAAGATTTTTCAAATTGAGAATAAATCTGTGACTACCGTTCGGCTTTTGTACAAGAAAAAAAACTTGATAAATATTGCCCTTTACACGGTTGACATCTAGATATTGCTCCTAATTCTAATAAATCATTGATGCACTGTTGAAGCTGGTATTCCTCTGATTTTGCATAAATCTGCCGCTTAGGCAGATTTGATTGATAAACAGGTCGTGTAAAAGGTATCTTGTAACCCGAAACCCATGACAATAACAGTGGGTCCTCAGTAATTAACGACCACTGATGATAAAAATAAGTAAGCCTGCCGGCGTGTCTCACCTCTCTGTCTACTGTCGGGGGCTAGCTCGCTGCGCTAGGTGCGCCGATGTCTGTGGTCGATACAACGGCCTGGAGGAGCTCGAGTGCTGACTCCTCTGTGCAGGTTCCTTCATCCTCTGTACCCCCGTCTTGAACCTGCGTACTGGGGGAGGAGCCTTCCAGTTTAAATTCTTATTTTGACTTGTAGAAACTGGTTGTTTCCTACTAGTTTGAAAAGTAGCAGGAGTCTTCTGATTAGGTGTTATTTTTAAGTCTGTGCCTGATTTAGATATAAATTTGGCAGTTTTTAACGTCTCAGGTAAATCAGTCCCAAACAAATAATTATCTATTTTTGTTTTTTGTATTTGTTCTTTCATATCCTTCTTCAAATTATAGAGTACAAAGTTTCGACGTGTGACTGAATCTGTATTTTGACAGTCGCATATAAGGCGGCTTGCGTCCATAAGTAGCTTTATAACGGCTGTATTTTTGTTGTGTTCGTCAAGCAAAATAGAAATAGCTTCACCAAGACACGATATAGCAGAACCTAAAACCTTTTGTTTTATTTCAATTCCTTTGTCTCTCTTCAAAACAATATCCGTTAGAGCCGCCTTTATTTCCGGATTGAGAAGTGGAGCATCAACTTTTGTACAATTACTAGGTGGAAGATACTTCCCTTGCAACTCCTTGCGTAGATCAGTAGATAATCCTGAGGTTGCGACGTGCTGAAGTCGCACCGCTAGATCAGCATTAATATCTTTACCGTAAGTATTAGTGATAGATGGGTCCTTGCCTAGTAAGTCTATGACGACCGTGTCAACCTCAGGTTCGGTAGTCACTGCATCTACTTGCTCTTGAGTAAGGGCTGCAGTCGGATGCTCGGAATTGCTGGTCGATGGAAGGGCCTCATTATAAGCATTTGGAGCCGGTTCTGAGCTGATTGTTGGCTCAGGGTCCAGAACTTCTTCGGCATCGTCTATAATAGTCGGGTTGATTTCGAAAAAAAAGAGCCGTCTGTAATTATCATACCTGGTACCTGGCTTTTTTTTTTTTTTTTTTTTTTTTTTTTTTATGCGAGTGTCTCCGCCCATGTAATTTAATTCCTTATATTTCGTGTTATGAATTTTAGAATAAGTTAAGCATCATTACTGTAACTTTATTTTATGCAAACTAAATTCGAGTACACCAGGGTATTTTTCAATTTTATTAAACTACGACTCACAGCACGGCGCGGCGGTGCAGTATAAATACACGCTGTTTAGTTATATTATAATAGCCCCATTACTATGTAATAACCAAATTTTTACGTGTATTTATTATGTTACAAGTATTGTCAGTGAAGCAGTCAACACTAACTTATCAAGTAACTTACTGCTGAAATAGTAAAGTTCTATGTCATACAGAACTTACTTTTATATTACAGTATTGTCAGTCCTACTACAGTAAGCAGTACTGACTTATCATGTAACAATAGCGCGGTAGGTAGATAGATAAAAATATCGCATCGCTTTACCTCAACAGGGTAATAAAATAAATTTGAACGCCGAACACTAACCTTCACAGTTTGACGGCACAGCAACGGAATCTACCGATGTCGAAGACGAAGTCGGTCATGTCGTCTTTTCCGACTGTGTTTTAATTTCCTTTCCAGTTTTTTCAATTTTTTTGCAATAACATCGTATTTATCCTCCTTGGAGTGTTTCCTTTTTCCCAGATTGTAATCAAAATAACTTAAAAACACAAAATAAAATACAACAAAAAATTATACGTGCTAACTGGCGGAGCACTGAATTGTGAATGATAGACTGACCCGCAGATATAACCACCACAGGAATGTACACACATCAAGAAAAAAAAAAAAAAAATAGTGAGGTATATTCTCAACTAAACAGTGCTCAGTCTGGCGACACCGTATGTGATACTACATGTGTATATGCTAATCTCTTCGGACGAAGCAGCGAGTATAATTGTCAACTTTGAATATGTTCTTTCTATTTTGATCCACCCTTGTGCCACATGAACAGACCTCAAGCCGCGGGAAAAGAAGTAAAATTTTCTCAATGGTCAAGTTACTTAAATATCTGATTGTAATGCACACTATTTCAAACCTCGATACCTAGAAAACTTTCCGTTCGGATAGAACTGGAGCTTTCAGTAAATCAAGACGTATGCGGCGAGCCTTCTCTCGGGACCAAATTAATAATGATACATCGGCCCCTAGTACAGCGGAGCCAATATCGAGCGACTCCTGGCGTTACTTCTCGCAAGAGATTGACTTCAAGTAATCGTTATTATTTTTCATATTACGTAGATCGCAAGCAAGCATGTTACTCAGGTGGCTTTTTTTCCGAACCGGTGGTAATTTCGACCTTCATAAGTGCCTTATTAGGGCCTAATCTGAATAAATGTTTTTTGGATTTGATTAGAGCGTACAGCCTAGCGGTTACCGTAGCCTAAACAAGTTTGTAATATATTTGAGTAGCGCTACGGGGTTGTCAACGTTGTTTAGCAGTTCTGGAATTAGATAGCGAACGTCAACAGAAATTCTTCAGAAAAACTATTGTAAATAAGGTTTTTTGAGTTAACCCAACCATTTCTACAAATGTCATCTGCATTGTTAGATGCCGATCGTAATTGGTGACTCAGTGGGATTTACTAAGGTGTTGTGTGCATTCCAATTAAGTAGGGAGATACAATTTGAGAGTGACCTTCACTGACCAACATCCAACTGGGAAATCCACGACGGTTATGTTAAAATCTCTTACGTTACTCCGGTAGAAATACTCTGTAATGCATACGAGTACATTGGTAGATTAGTAGATCCAACAAGTAAGGAAAACCGTTAACGAATGCAGAAAAAAATTGGCCAAGTGCGAGTTGGACTCGCACACCATGGGTTCCGTACTGTTTATGATACAAAAAAACTCGCTCTTTTTTTGAGCATATAGCAATACTCACACATTCTGTGAAAATAACAACCTGTCTAGCTATGAATATTATTAAGATAGCTAGAAGAAGAAAACAAAAAATTACACATTTCTAGTATGGGAGCATCCTTTATTTTTAATTTATATACATTTTTAGTGTTGCTGTTATAGCGGCAACATAAATACATATTCTGAGAAAATTTCAACTGACCTTTCATGGATCATGAGATACAGCCCGCTGACGGACAGACGGACGGACAGCGAGGTCTTAGTAATAGGGCTCCCTTGGCTACCTTTCGGGTACAGAACCCGAAAAAGACGTATGAATTATGGGTTTTTGTATTAAAATAAAAGCAATTTGGACGTCTGATGTCGTTGTATTGAGGCAAACCATTCATTTTTGTACACGTGAGCGACGAGCTTTGTCCCAGAGCGGGCAGGGTCACTATGATAAACTGTCCTGAGATCTGAAAAGGGTTTCTTGTTAGATTGAGACGTCGAGTTTAGGGATTACAATGCGTAGTCTTTTTAAACGGCATATTAGAGTATGTCTCGAGTTTGACACATGTGTCGATAATACGTTTATAGGCTTTACCCTTGAGATCATATCGTACTATTTTATCCTATAGTTCTATTTTATCACTAATATCTGACCATGAATCACACCTGCCTTTCCTTTGTTTCTCTTTCACCTCTTCATGTACACTAAGGCTGTCTGGAAGAGATCGCATTAGCAATAAGACCGCCTTTTGTATTTTTTCTTTGTGGTGTGCAATAAAGAGTATTTGTATTCTATATCTATACTAATACTAATATTACAAAGGAAAGATTTGTACTATTTTGTGTGTATGTTTGTATTGAAATGGCTCCGAAACTACTGGACCGATTTAAAAAAATCTTTCACCGCTAGATAGCTACATTATCATTGAGTAGCATAGGCTATATTATACTAGCTGCCCGCCCCGGCTTTGCACGATACAATACAAATACTATACACTAGAGACTTGGACGGTGCTAAATTGGAGAGAGTTTTGACTGGGGCAGTATATCCACCCACAGTCTAAAAACGATTTGAAAGTACAACTTTGAAAGCCTTTTTAAATTATTTAATAAAATATTTTTATTTAGTTTTTTAAATTTACTTATATTTAACATATTATTATCTTAACACCAAGCCCCCACGGGGTAGGCAGAGAGTATAGAGCGGCATTTCACTCTTGACTTGCACATCTTTATTGCTTCTTTTACATTCATCAATCTCTTCATACATGCCCGCCGGTTCCGAGTTCTCTATACCTTCATCCATGATTAATTGATCTAAGAATTTTGATCTTGACTTTGTCAGTGCTTTGCATTGTATAAATTTTATATAAATCATTTAATGACAAATATTTGATATGTAAATTAAAATAGTGTAGTTTTCTCAGTGTTGAACAAGTTAATCACCTTAAGGCGCTTTTTATCTTAAACCGTGTATAATGGTGCGCAATATTCAAAGGACTTGATCAATCAGCGTATAATGGCTCAGCTGGCCGTTTTCCCATCGTATGAATTAACGATAGACGTAGGTATTCAGATCTATGAACGATTTATCCTTAACGCTCTTCATACAAACGGCTACTATTTTATAATTTTACTCAGCTTTAAATCATGTGTTCTCACGATTTTTTTTTGTGTTTTTATGAGTTTTTTTTACTGTTTTTTTAATATGTCGTTTCCTAAGCTCAATGGTTTTTGGCGACAGCAGATTTCGAATTACTTTGGTTTTAATACTCAAATTCAAAATCATTCGCGAAATTTTATTTTTTGTTTTTATACACTTTTTGTTTTATTATTTGAGTCGTGCAAAAACTAGTTCAATAAATTGTGAGCTGTAGAAAATCATTTTCCTTCACACAACCCGTTTTCGTCATTATGAGAGCATAATATATTCTATAAGTAAAATATAGAAATTTAAATGAGTACGTTTTAGATCAAGCTGCGTTTGTATGGACCTCCGAACAAGACGACAGATCATCGACCTCCAAGAACCTTTTCTTGGAGGTCAATTAAAATCTCGTAACTAATAGACAAAGATCCTTTACATTATACTATGGGATTTACGTATTAAAATCTAGGGGTTGACGACCCATGTATCTGTACATAATATACTACATAGTCTCCGGATTGAGGAAAACATAACTGATACAAGTCTACGGTATGGATTATATAAATTTCGAATTTAGATAATAGGATTGTTTTAATGAAATCCAATAAGTGACTCATAAAAATATTGTCGTGACAAAGAAAAAATAAATAATTTTAGAAAGCTTCAAGTTATCGTGTTTTCTATTTGGGATATAATAGCTATGCAAAATTACGAAATATGTTAATATATTTTGGTAAGTCTGGAAAATTACAGTGAGGAATCGTCTTAAAAAATTACGACGAATTTGGTCCAAAAACGTACTTAGTAAGATATGCAACCGGAATTCTTGTAATGAAACTGCAGTGTAATTTGACTTAAAATGATGAATCCATGTACTTTCTGTATGTTGTACGCAACATGGACGATATATAAATAAATGTATCCCTTATTTAACATCTTAATTCTGGCATAAAAAGCCCTTGACTAAAAGTTTATTTATTCTGTTTTATTTTTGATCCAGAAAAGATACTGCAGTTTATGTGACCAAATAGTAAGTTTTTTTTTTAAATACTTAATTGTTCCTTAAAAAGCCGACTATAAGTCAACGCGGTCTAACGAAATGTATAGCTTTTCGATCCCTATTAAATCTACATCGAAAAATTCCTTCCAAAAAGGAATTATATAATATTACTTAGTACGATATCCTCGTGTCTTACTTAATTCCCATTCACAGCCCGTCCCACGAGGCTGGTATAATTAGAGGCTAATTCCACGAGCTACGCGAGAAACCTATCCTACTGATTATGTACAAGTACATGCAAGCTTCATGTAATCAGACATGTGGCTTGCAATCACCGCCTCAGCCGCTTCGCTTCATGACGACGCATTGAATTAGCGAATATTGAATTAATAATAATTAGTTGCCACTATTGAAATATGTTTGCCATAGAATGAAAGTAAATTAATTCAGTTTGCTGTTTTTACAATGAAATTGGCAAGTACGTTCCACCTGATGGTAGGCAGTGACCTATCATCATCATCATTAGCCTATAGACGTCCACTGATTAACAAAGGCCTCCCCCATAGATATCCACAAGACCTCTACCTATAGTCGTTTGAAATTACTAATGCGTTGCCACACTTATTATTGTAGAGGACACTATCCTATAGCCTAATTATCTACTCTGAGCTATACCATATCCTTACTTCCAACACAGCGTATTCTCTTGGAGCTCTGTATACAAAGACTGCAGATTTTTATTCTTTGCAGACCTATTGCAAGATGTACGAATGATACCGTCTTAGTTGTGCCTGTCCGACTTCATCCAGTAAAACTATTCAGTATTCTATAGACAGGGAGATGATTTAACGTTTTGAAGTAACGCGTGTGGTTGTTAGGGATATGGATTAACATATTATGAATATTCTGATGTCTTTGAACTTTGTCACTCAGATAACTTGGGGGTCAACGAACTTAGTTTACGTGATGTCTTGGACAACACTGTGCTCATCTCACACGCATAATAGTTTTGTTGGTTAACGAAACTAAAATAAAGAGGTGTGTTGCTGTGGTGTTCTTAAATTAAATGAGACGTAGGGCGAATTGGGATCTACCGTGGGTCTTCCCATTAAAATTGGAACCGCCCGGTTCAGGTCTGTCTGTACCTCCACATGCCTCCACCTTATAGAAGACCGCAGTGAAATAACACTACTTTGATGTAGTGTTGTGTTTCTGCGGTGAGTAAGGTTGCCAGTGCTCCACGAGGATATACTGCGCTAAAAGTAATGCTGCTAGTACAGCTAGTGATTCCTTATCAACAACAAGGTTGGCAACTTCTTACCATCGGGCGTATGCTTGAGTGCCACTTTAGTGGTATAAAAAAATCATCATGTAATTGCTATCAATGATAATATGGTAAGTTAAGCTCACTTAAGAAGCAATAGGCCTCTCTAATTCCGCAATATATTTACAAAACATATTGTATATATTACAGTTGAACTGTTATTACTGGGTTTCTGTTTGAAGTATATAGTGTTTTTTATTTCCTTAGCTGGTACACAAGCGTACGGCCCACATTATGAAGCAGTCACCGTAGTCTACAGACGCTGGCAATACCAGGGATTTCACTAGCGAGTTGCCAACCCTAAAGTAGCTATTATCCAATATTATACGTAGTTTTGTTGTATTCGTTGTAAGTATGAGCGTGTAATTGTGTATATGTACTGCAAGGCGTAGTTTTAACCGGCGTCACGTCATTGTACGCATTTCCATTTGACGCAACCGCTGGTCTAGTGGTTAGTATACCTGACTGCTACGCTAGAAGTCGCGGGTTCGATTCCCGCCGGGGCAAACATTTATGTGACAAATATGTTTGCCTTGCGTCTGGGTGTTTGGTATTATAAGTATGTATTTCCAAAAAAAAAGTATATAAGTATTATATCAGCTACTGGTTCCCTTTGTACAAGCTTTGCTTAGTTTTGAGCCAGATGGCGCTGTGTGATAATGTCCGAGCATTATTATTATCTTCCTTTTTATTTGATCTCAGCACTAATAAACAAATCTGTTTACTTCGCTCTCAATGCGAATTCCTGTTAACCGACCGGAGCAAGTACTTATTGGGCCATTACAATAGCAACACCAGTATTATATAGTGATCGGACATTCCACCGCGACAATACAACCCTCGGAATGCTTATTGATGCCTATTGGGAGCCGGTAGGCATTGAGGCAACTTGCAACTGTTTGGATAACATCGATGTTGGTGCCAATTCTGTTGTTCAAAATTAGTATACTTAACTAATTTGACAGGTCTAAAAATATTGCCATCCTTATTCAACCCCGCATACGAGAAAGGGATAGCAAGACTTTTAGACCTGTCAAATTCGTTAAGTTTAGTAATTTTGAACAACAGAATCGTTGTTGTATTATTGCTAACATTAATTATACTAAGCGTATTCTCAGGTCAAATGAAGAAGGTAGATGAAACTTTTTGAACAACGATATTACGGATTAAGAAAAACAGCCCGCTGACAGACAGACGGATGGACAGACAGCGATGACTTAGTAATAGGGTTCCGTTGGAACGGAACCCTAAAACGTAGTTAAAGCATGTACCTACTACTATAACCGAAGTAGCAAACGCTTGTCACATCCGTCTCTAGAGAACTATTCTCGAAAACCAAGACTAGATGTAAGAAATTGAAACTAAAACACGTACTCGAACAAGTTCCCTTGATCCCTCAGCACCGGAAGCCCTTTGTAAAGGCTACTTACCGGCTTGGCTGGCATTACATGAAACCTGCCACTGTAGGAAAACCCAGTTTAGATTTTAAGCTTTATAGGACTTGTTACTATTGCCTGGAGTGTCTTTGTGTTCGTCAGTTGAACCTAATTCTACGTTCAGCCTAGACCTCGAACTTCACTCCATTAATGGAATTACGGGAAGTCATTTATAACTCTTTTTTTTAAAAAAAGGTAGGGCGAATTAGGATCTCCTGTAGATTTCTCCATTAAAATTGGAGCCGCCCGAGTGGGGACTGTACCTCCACCTTACAAGACCGCAGTCAAATAACACAATTTTGGTATAGTGTTGTTTCTGTGGTAAGTAAGGTTGCCAGTACTCCAGGAAGATAGGTTGTCTATACGATTTTCATATCAGGATATCAATATTATATTTAGTATCAAAAACTCTGGTTACGTTTACATCGAGAAACTCGATACATTTAAAGCTACTTAGTTATTGATCTGCTCCAAGAGACGAACAAGGTTGTAATCAAGCTAACAGTCCGCTAAAAGTCCGATTGATCTAGTCGGTCCTTTGACATGTTACGACATTGTAATGGTTTTCTAGAATTGTCTCGCCTCTCTAGACATAGTTTCCTAGTGTTCTTATACTTATAACGAGTGCGAGAAAATCTCTGACTATTCTGATGGATTTAAAAGATATCTGTATTGTGTTTCTGCGGTAAGTAAGGTTGTCAGTGCTCCACGAAGATACGCTGCGCTATTAGTAATGCTGCGATCACAGTGAGTACTCATCAACAACAGAGTTGGAAACTCGTTAATGATATCCCTGGTATTGCTAGCGCCTATAGGCTACGGTGACTGCTTACCATCAGGTGGGCCGTATGCTTGTGTGCCACCTTAGTGGTATACAAAAAAAAAGAAAATTTATTGGTGTTAATGAAGCGTGCTGATTAAACGGTTCACCAAACACAGTCTCCACAAGCACCCTGTCCCAACACTTCACAATCTAACTAGATATTACAGCGCACTTCTGTCCTAAGTAAATAGTGTTCGCGTGTTTTTCCTCGAGGCCACTAATAAAAAGAGGTTCCCACAAAAACAGCCGAAGAGCCTCTCCTGTCAAATAACCGCGCGATGTTCGAAACGTATTCGGTAAGCAAAAACAATATTAACCGGCTCTCGGCCAGTTTAATTTCCATAAGAAAATAAAAGTGCCCTCTATTTGTCTCCGTTGAGTGGAGGATGTTTGCTTCGAGGGGTGGTACTGTTGGTAGTCGAATCGGTGAGATTTTTGTGAGCTGTTTTCGCTCGTTTATCGACCCGATGTGTAAGCGTTCATGAAAATAAAAGTTTACCGAGTTCTAACTAAAGCACTACCGTTACAATCCAACTAATATTTTTATTATATTTATGCATGTTATACAACCAACAGGAATAAATCTAGATTTTATATCACTAAGGTGCCAAAGAAGCATACGGCCCACTAGCCTATGGACGCTTGCAACACCAGGGGTATCACTGGCGGGTTGATGACCCTTCAAAAATCTCTTCATACCCTTCTTGAAGAACCCCTTGAAAGAAATTTTGCTCTCAAGCACCATGCCTGCTGTGTTTGATATTCCAATTCCAAGATGAACTACTGTTAAACGTGTTTGATGTATAGATATTGCCATGAATTGTGGCACACATGTTGTATTATATTGGAGCTTTTTAATTGACTTGTCAAATTGTAAACCTAACACCATTTTAAGTGAAAAAAAAGTTGACCATAAAGCCTTGATCTACAAGACTTACTACGACTCGGAGTGACAAACTGATACAGCATTTAATATAATGTATTTGATTCTAACACCTTGTCCACTACGAATTTAATAAAATAATATCGATTATTGTAACTTTTTCATTAAAGTAGTAGGGCTCCATAATCTGAAACATATTTCTCATTCACATTTACAGAGAACGAAGTTTGCCAAAAGATTTTCACTAACAAAAGGTGTTGTGTATTGTATTCATGGCAAGTAGAAAGCTTTCATCGCCGGCCTGTGACGGTGCCTCATGCCAGGTGCTATCTCGACCTTAATGCTTCAGAAATTAAAGTCATTTTAGATTTTTTCCTTCATTCAGTGAATAAAAAAGAACAAGTGGATTCAAAAATGTTTTCTTAAGACAAGATTTTATTCGGTCATCAAGCCCTGTCATTTGATATCCATATCATATGGGAATATGATATGGATGTGGAAATTATAAGTCGCCATCTTGTGGCGGCCGCCATATTGGATTGAAAATTACGTCACTTTACTAACTATACTTTGTTCATCAAGTCCTTAAAGAAAGGAAGGTGATAGCCATATTGGAATAAAAATTACAGCATTTAGGTAACCGTGCATGGTCACGAGAACCAAACGTGTGCCTATGCCAAATTTCAGCTCAATCGGACATTGAGAAGAGGGTCAAATTCAAATTGGGAGATATATTTTTTTTTTATACCACTAAGCTGGCACACATGCATACGGCCTACCTGATGGTAAGCAGTCACCGTAGCCTATAGCCGCTAGCAATACCAGGGGTGTTACTACGGCGTGCCAACCATGTTGCTGATGAGGACTCACTGTGCTAGCAGCAATACTACTAGCCAACACAACACTACATCAAGTAGTATTATTTCACTGCGGTCTTCTGTAAGGCGGAGGTACAGTCCCCAGTCGGGCGGCTCCAATTTAAATGGGATAACCCACGGGAAATCCCAAATCGCCCTACCTCTCAAAGATTACACACAAACACACACACATCGGACAGGTGAAACCAAATAAAAGCTTGTAAATAAGGCAACAATTTGATTTAATTTTTAACAAATATTAATGGCCTGTCAGAAACTGTATTGAAATCCCATTTTGTCTAAACTCCTACCGACAAAGATAATTCCATAGTCTTAGATTGTAACATAGTTCTTATCCAATTTATTGACTGCGTTAATCATCTCATGGTCGAACACTAAACCAATTCACTCAGTCAAATCTGATACCACATTAACTTTGAGTGGCCTCCGATTTCACATGCAAAATTGTATTTGACGACGCATCAAACTTACTTTACAGTTACCTTCAAACTGTTCATGTCGTTACAGTATTTGTCCGTCAAAAGTGAATTTTCAATACATTTTACTTAAGGAGGTACTCGTTTTAAGTCACTATCAAGTGGTATGGGCAGATTGAGTGATCGATGTGGTCATAAACATGCATCTTCGCGCTTTAGAAGTGGTTTAGTTCAGAATACAGAAGTGAACGCGTGGGCAGCCCTGAAATACTACTTTGTACTTTCCCGACCCGACTAGCAGAATGCGGGTTATGCCTTTTTGAGTGTATCTACCCACCCGGTAGCGTGTCAAGCCAAATTCAAGCTAAACGAGCAGCACTGTGTTTAATATTACAAGAACCATTTGGAGCCACTTTTGACCCCCTCATCATTACTTTAACGCACTTTGTAGTCTTACGGTTTAGATTTTCACTTTAAAGTGTTAATATTATATTTGTCTTAATTTCGGGATTAAGTATCATAATTTTAATAGGTATGTACGTTAAAAATATGTTTTTACTTTATCGACCTTGAGATCAAGAAATAAGATTATTTTTTTCTAGGAAAATATTATAACATGCCTGTGATGAAAACTGTATTCTTACCAATACTCAGAACACTAATAAAATTAGACTATTCCATTCAAAATATAATATTTTCCAAGAATACAGTATGATATATATGTATGTAAAGTACATATCAATGCCACATTGACATATTAATACGCAGGTTTCATATGAGCATATTTCCATCTCTAATGGAGTTACGGGATTCTTGCGACATTTTCACTCATGTATTCGTCGAAATTCTGGGAATTAAATGACAAGCCTAACACAGGGGCCGTGAAGGTATATAAATACATATTTACACTACTAAGGTGGCAAATAAGAATGCGGTCCACCTGATGGTAAGCGGTTACCGTAGCCTATGAACGCTTGATACAACACGGGATATCAATCATGCGTTACCAACTAACATACACATTCTACCTTCTTGTCATATGATTATAGAAAAGATAATACTATAAGAGGAACTGTCTAGAAAAACCCCAACTCCGTATTGGATTTTGGCAGTTTTGAGTTAATTTTGCAGTTGTTAATAATAACAAAAAAAATGCCAGCAACACATATATGGAATCTAATAAGATTTGGCATTGAGACATGTTTTATTTGCAAAAGAAATTTTACGGAATAATATGTTTTCGTGTTCCACTAAAATGTGAAGTATATTAATAGTTTCTATATATCGCACATCCTTGTACATAACTAGTAACATTTCTAGTATATTAAATAACTTTTATATAGGATATCGCACGTGGAGAAGTCACGCATAAAAAAGAGTATCTTTAATAAATTTCCGCATATAGGTAAGTGATCGTAAGTAAGCATATTCGTACGATTTTATCAGTTACCGTGGCCAATGGACGCTTGCAAAACTCATGTTATCATAGCTTTTGTCGCCGTTTTACGAAATCTTAAGGACTTTGGGTCCCATTAGGGTCGCGAAAATGTATGTATATATGTATGTCTCGTAGTAGACATCCTGTCTACTACGAGACATACATATAGATTTTCTACATTAAATTATTGTTTTATTATATGTAGTAATTAGTCTGTGGGGCGAGCGAGGGTGATCATGCTCAGCCACCGCAAAGGGAAGATCTTCCAGCCAGGCGGGTGTTGTGCCTGGGGAACCGCGGCTCCGACTGTTCTAGTCGGAAACTTGTATATATGTTGAATTGCGTAGAAAACTTCGCTAGCGCGTGGCAGGATTGTGACGTCATTCGTTGAATGTTGTCCTGCTAGTTAGTCGATTTCTAACGTTGGTTTATGTAGCCGTGAGGTCGCTACATCACTCCCCCCCGAGACCGGAGGTCGATCCAGAGCTTGATTACAGTCAGTGCTTGAATGCTTGCAAGTGCCAGTGTGCTTCGAAGTCTGCGGTGAGTCGAGACTGAGCGTTAGATGCCGACTGAGTCCAGTATCTCAATGCAAGCGTACGACGTGGAGATAAGACGGTGAGCAATGCCGAATGGACTCCAGAAGTGGGCTGTGTGAGGCGGACGTATGTAGTCGGTGGAGAGGTGAGTGCCAGGACCAGTAGCGCGGTGAGTCGGCTGAGTTGGACCTGTTGATACTCGATGCTGGCTTGCTGTGTGACTGCTGCTGAAGACTTTGATGGGGGTGGAGAAGGTTGCTGATGTTCACGCCAATACTGACGCAACGGGGTCACCAGTGTGGGGCGAGCGAGGTGATCATGCTCAGCCACCGCAAAGGGAAGATCTTCCAGCCAGGCGGGTGTTGTGCCTGGGGAACCGCGGCTCCGACTGTTCTAGTCGGAAACTTGTATATATGTTGAATTACGTAGAAAACTTCGCTAGCGCGTGGCAGGATTGTGACGTCATTCGTAGAATGTTGTCCTGCTAGTTAGTCGATTTCTAACGTTGGTTTATGTAGCCGTGAGATCGCTACATCACTCCCCCCCGAGACCGGAGGTCGATCCAGAGCTTGATTACAGTCAGTGCTTGAATGCTTGCAAGTGCCAGTGTGCTTCGAAGTCTGCGGTGAGTCGAGACTGAGCGTTAGATGCCGACTGAGTCCAATATCTCAATGCAAGCGTACAACGTGGAGATAAGACGGTGAGCAATGCCGAATGGACTCCAGAAGTGGGCTGTGTGAGGCGGACGTATGTAGTCGGTGGAGAGGTGAGTGCCAGGACCAGTAGCGCGGTGAGTCGGCTGAGTTGGACCTGTTGATACTCGATGCTGGCTTGCTGTGTGACTGCTGCTGAAGAATTTGATGGGGGTGGAGAAGGTTGCTGATGTTCACGCCAATACTGACGCAACGGGGTCACCAGTGTGGGGCGAGCGAGGTGATCATGCTCAGCCACCACAAAGGGAAGATCTTCCAGCCAGGCGGGTGTTGTGCCTGGGGAACCGCGGCTCTGACTGTTCTAGTCGGAAACTTGTATATATGTTGAATTACGTAGAAAACTTCGCTAGCGCGTGGCAGGATTGTGACGTCATTCGTAGAATGTTGTCCTGCTAGTTAGTCGATTTCTAACGTTGGTTTATGTAGCCGTGAGATCGCTACAAGTCTCTAAAGAAAAGGTGCAGATGGTGCTGTGTGACAATGTCCAAACATATTTTTCTGTATTGAAATATTCTGCAGAATCACAAGGTCAAGTCATAACAATGCCTAGCAGAGACGAAACGAAACCGAATTGATTGATAATGTTGCATGCTTACCGCTGATGGATTCCTATTAATTGTTCTGATATTTAATATCATCCGATTGTTTGGTTTACATAAGAAACTAAATGTGTATTTTATTGGTCCAATTTAGTATGATTAGAGCACTTATTTAATGTTTTTTTTAATTTGGTTTAAGACTTTCCCCAGTTCCGAGAAAAACCTCTGAGGAAAACCAGTCAAAACTCAGTGCAGTCTTTTTTTCATATAACAATAAAAAAATAACAGAACTAATTTAATATAATGTAAGTTTTAGGGTCGGCAACGCGCGAGTGATACCCTCCATAGGCTACGGTAACCGCTTACCACCAGGCTGATGTTTGTTTGCCACCTTAGTGGTAAAAAAAAACTATGGGGAAAAGGAAAATTGAATATTAAGAAAAAGCGAAACTAGAATTGTTATGCTATTTTGTTCTCATGGAGCATCTTCGAGTGGACTTGGAAATAATAGGATTTTAAGCCTATAATATTTTTTTTTTCATAATAAAATAGTTTCCATGAAATAGAGCTCTCTCTACAAACACCAACATACAGAAGCGCATACCGATAATAATCTACTCTGAGCCGATAATATTGCAAGCCCTCGTTCGTGCCTGATACGCATTTGGCTTTATTATATTTTTTACATTTGCATGCAGTATTTGTTTTTCTGCATTCGTTATACTAACTTTAACAAATACCATCGCAGTTTATTCAACTATCGATAGTGCGAGCTATCGATAGTATCAATACCTTTCAGAGCCATACTTTGGATACTATCATTACTATTTTTGTATATCAATCGAATTGCTCTGTAGCATCGATATCTCTATCTATAGTATACTATCTTATCGCTTATAGGCGATAGTTTAGCGATAGTCGACTATCGATAGGCTACCCTAGTAAGGATAACATGATTATGTAGCTATCGCAAGAGACCTATCACCAATGTGGTTGCTAATATCCAGCGTTTATAGGCTTCGGTGACCGCTTACCATCGGGTTGCACTATTGCCACCATCGTATAAAAGAAGCATACCACTGCGGTTGTTCACAAAAAGCGTATTAAAATCCTACCAGCATAGTTTCACTTAAATAGTTTGATTGGTTTAGCCACTGTACAGCCAATAATTTTAACAGTGCATTTCCGATTCTAGTGTTTCTAAATGATTTGCATAAATCATTAATTCGCTACATCCTATGTTGCATCAGTGGACCGCACACCTCCCTAATGTTGTGTTTTTGATAATCTATACTAATATTATAAAGAGGAACGATTTGTATTTTTGTATGTATTGAATAGGCTCCGAAACTACTGCACCAATTTCAAAAAATCTTTCACCGTTAGAAAACTACATCATCACTGAGTAACATAGGCTATACATTATACTAGCTTCCCGCCCCGGCTTCGCTCGGGTAGACAAAATATTTGATAAATGTCTATAGGCTCCGAAACTACTGGACTGATTTCAAAAATTCTTTCACCGTTAGAAAGCTACACTATCACTGATTAACATAGGCTAGCTGCCCGCCTCGGCTTTGCACGGGTAGACAAAATATTTGATATAAATGTCTACCTATGCGAAGCCGGGGCGGGCCGCTAGTGATCAATAAAAAAGAAAAAAATTGCATGAAAGAGATATACGTTACATATTGAAGACTAGCTTATGCCCGCGATTTCGTTTGGGTGGATTAAGAAAAATGTCGGGAGCCCTTTCTTCTCCTGGATTTAAAAGTACTTTAAAAGTATCAAAGAAACTGTAACAGTTTAATTATCTTGTTCTAAGGATATTTTATATTCACAAAACTCTATTTTGCAGAAAGACTAAGTCACGGGTACTAGCTAGTCTGTATATATAAACGAAGAAGCTGACTGACTGACATATAAACGCACAGCTTTAACGGCTGGGGTTAGACTTGAAATTTTGACAGTAGGTATTTTTTATGACGTAGGCTAAGGAAAGATTTTTGGAAATTCCACCCCTAAGGGGGATGATAAATAGGGATGATAGTTTTGGATGAAAATACGCCAATTTTTGAAGATATACGCTTGGAATTTATGGTATTGGTATTTGGCCTTTAAGTTAAAAATAAATAAGTATGTATTTCAGGATTTTTGGAGAGAAGTTATCATTTAGAATTTTAGATTTAGGTACATGTTGAGTTATTTAACACGCGTGCGAAGCCACGGGCAAAAGCTAGTCTATAATAATCAGATAAACGAAAGTTTTCATTATAAACTATTTCCACTGACATTTCTGTTCAAATATTTCTAAGTTAGTAATGAGGTATCCAATCTCACCGAAGCATTTTTAATACCTTCATACCAAAAGTATTAAATCTTCGAATATCTAGATATCGATTTCAAGTTAACGCGGAGATAAGGAGTCTATTGACCCCAAGGTAGAAGGGGGATTAACGTCCCGTAAAAAAATGTTTGAGAAATGGTTTTGGAAATTGCTTGAGCTAACAGGAGCACCTTCTGAAATAAAATAATTACAGTTTAAACACGCTCAGAATATATTTATCCTAATGATCCTAGCAAGGATATGATCACATTTATGAAATTGTTTTATTGTCATCGGTCCTTAATACGTGTGAAATTTTCAAAATAACCAATACCAGTAATGTTTTTTTGTACCACTAAAGTATTCGGCCCGCCTGATGGTAAACGGTTACCGAAGCCTATGGACGCTTGCAACACCAGGGATGAAGGGGTATCACTCGCGCGTTGCCGACCCTAAAACTCTTTTTATTATAAGTATTGAAAATAACTTGCTTTGAGAATAACAATTTGTCCCCAATAACATATTTAAGGGCCGACATTTAGATGAAATTACAAGTAGTTTTGAAGAAAGGTAAGCCGGCAGAGGTAAAGGAGGAAAATTGGTCAGCCATAGGGCAGTAATTCGTGGTTACCATGACAATGAGGTCGACGACCTAGTCCCGAATACTCCATCAAATGTCAGTTTATTAACACTGGGAACGATTTCTGTGCTGAATTACTTATGATACAGATTTTGACGGAGAATTTCGAACGGAATAATTATTTTTATGGTCTTACTTATACATAATTGGTCGTGGACGATCTATGTTCACACACACGCCAAGTTCCTCACGAGGTAGGCAGAAAGTATAGAGCGCTATTTCACTTTTGACTTGCAAACATTTTGCCTCTTCTACCTTCATCAATCTCTTCATACAAGCCCGCCCGTTCCGAATACCTTTCAGTATTGAGTCCGTTGGTAATTTGAATAAAATCTATAAATTTATACCTTTCCACTGCTTCGTGTTCCCTCTTATCATCTGCTAATTAGCGAAACCATCTTAATGTGTTTGGATATAATGAGAATTTTAGTTTTGAGTTTGTATTCGTCGTTTCCTATCCACTTAGCACAGCCAGTAGTCTCATAATATTATATTTTTATTACCTTTGAAACCTAGGTCTAGAATATTGCAAGTTTTTTTAGGTTAAAAATATGCGATAAAGTACACCATCTTTCAACTCGCTTACATTGTTTAGGGTTCGGTTAGAGAAAAGGAACCCTTATAGGACCACTTTGTTGTCCTTCTGTCTGTCTGTCTGTCAAGAATTTTTATCTCAAGAACGCGTGGAGATATCATATTGAAATTAATATGAAATACCCGGGTCTATGGTCTTTTTTCTCTCACCGACGACTAATGAACTCATCTGAAGTCACTACTTGAAGTTAGTACTTTTAACTTGACCTACAAGTGTGTACGGAACCTTCGGTGCGCGAGTCCGATTCGCACTTGGCCGGTTTTATTTAGAACTCTACTAGTTGCATTGAGTCTTGAATGTAACTGAAGATATATTACACTATTTGTTGAATAATTCATCGCCTTTAAACGCCTCCTAATAATGTTGCGTGTGCGCCTTACTGTTAAAATACTCTATGAAAAAGTTGTAAATATGCCAATTTAAATACTGGGTCAAGATTGGTTAATTCCTTATAAAGGCTGGAGAGCTGATATCGTGGTAATTTTGTTGTTATCTATAATGCTAGTGTATGTAGTGTTATTGATAGGTGTAGTGGCGGCGCAGGCGCAGGACGCACCGGTGCTCTACGACGCCTATTTCGGGAAACCAGTCACCGACAAGCGAACTGCTTTCCTAGCTCAGGTCACCAATGCTAGTGTGTGAGTTCTTCGCATAAAAGCGAATGAATATTAAGCGAAGTGCAATTTTATCATAGGTTTTTTTTATAAGAATTGTGACCTACTATAATTTGTGGGGAACGAAACCGTTGCGAATAGAGTTGCCGCTTGAAGGGCGACTATTCATAGTCCAGTACAGTAGTGTTTTACTATCGATAGCGTATCGACTATTGAGAAGTCAACAGTAGTATGACCACATTAGTATAACTATATTATCTATAACATTGATAGTCATATAAATAGGTATCCAACAGATTTTTAAGGTCAAACTATCGATAGTCCCAATACGGGGGCGCTAGTAGCGCTCTTTCAAGATAATTATTAACCAAAGGTCTATTTTACGAGAGAGTTACGACTTGTGTTTAGCCATGGACATTATGTATTTTTGTCTATGTACTAGGCTATGTACAGTGGCGGTGCGTCCGTGTCGTGAGGATGAAGGGCGGCGCGTGGACGGCACCTGCACGAACCCCAAACACCCTTCACGAGGCGCTACTCTCTCACCTCTGCCTAGACTACTGCCACCACAGTTTGGCCCTGGTACGTTCAAAAGACATAGAAGGCTTAACTTTTTATGCCAGCCTGATGGTCAGCGGACACTGTAGTCTATAGACGCTTTGTACCAACGCGTTGGCAACACTATTATAGTGGATATGACTCACTGTGTCATAACCTAACTAGCATAACTTATAGCCCTGCAGATCCCTGTGGAGCATTGGACCGTATCGCAGAAACACAACAATACATCAAAGTAATGTTATTTGATTGCGGTCTTCGTCAAGCGGCTTCAATTTGATTCGGAGATATTATTTCGCCCTACATCTCTTTTTGCACTCTAGGTGCTTACACCACGTAGAAGCGTTTCAAGAGAGGTAGGGCTATTTGAGATTTCCCGTAGGTCTTCCCATTTAAATTGGAGCTGCCCGACTGGGGACTGTACCTCCACCTTACAGAATACCGCAGTGAAATAACACTACTTGACGTAGTATTGTGTTTCTACGGTAAGTAAGGTTGCCAGTGCTCCATGAGGATACGCTGGGCTAGTAGTAATGCTGCTAGCACAGTGAGTCCTCATCAACAACATGGTTGGCAACCCGTTAGTGATACCCCTGGTATTGCTAGCGGCTATAGGCTACGGTGACTGCTTACCATCAGGTTGGCTGTGCTTGTGAGCCACCTTAGTGGTATAAGAAAAAAATAAGTTATTGGTACAGGCTGGTGCGCAGGAGCTTAAGAATTACTATAAACAGTGTAACGGCTTTTGTCAGGTAACAGCTTGCGTCCAGCGCGGGATGGTTCGCCTCTGCCGTCAACGCGACTCCTGCGCACAAGGCTATTGGCCGACGGCTACTTCCAAGACCATGATCTCTCCGTGTTGGCCACCAAGGTGTTCGTCTTCTCATTTGTGGATAATGTCGACCTCGTCTATTTGCGTAAGTGCTTTACCTAACTTATTCCTTAGTTCACCTTTATGCGTTCTTTTTGCCATAAGAATGTCATGAGTCATTAATATGTGATCGTGAAAGTATGAAAAACAGTATTCTAATCTGTTCCTTAGTCCGCTACGGGTTTGGAAGCGACTGTTGTATAAACAACCGGGTCCTGAACGTTGCGAATCCGTTTTGCATCCCGATCGAGGTGCCCGCAGACGACCCCTACCTCCAGAACACCGGCATCAGGTGTCTCAACCTCACCAGGGTCGAGACCTACCAGGACAACGGCTGTCTGCCACAGAGCTTGCCTGCTGAGAGAGTGAGTCGGAAATTATAACATAGGATAAGCTTTTAACTTCGCATCACTTCTTTCGACTAGGACTTCAGTAGAGCAAGCATGAATAATTTGCGACAACGTTTCGTATCGCCTTCGAGTATTTTTGTATGGAGAAATTTACAGCGCTGCAGTGGTGAAAAGTGTAACTAAAAATTAGTATGACAATTTTGACATTTCGCGAGTTACTTTTATGAATACGAAGTCGACAAGTTTTCCTGCAGTAGCAAGAACATGTTTCGACTACAAATTCGAGAACGTAACTGTCAAAATTTTCATATGAATTTTTAGTTACACTTTTCGCCCGTACAGCGCTGTTCAACTGTTCCGGGCGGTTCCAATATAATTGGGAACACCCACGGGAGATCCCAATTCGCCTTCCCTCTCTTAAATGTAGATATTTTAGACCATCGCTTACCATAACAACGATAACACACATTAAAACCATTACTTTTAACTGCCGCAGTACAGCCGAGTAACGCCACTTCTGGACCTATCAGTAGTGTACGGGAACACGGAGTCTAGGAGCAGGGAAGTGAGAGCCAACCGCAGTGGTCTGCTCTCATCCGTAATGGAAGGAGACAGGGAAGTGCCGGCAGGGAACTCGGTGTTCTGTCTCGGCAATAGACCGCCGGAAACCAGGTGTTATGATTACGGTACAGTATGATTGATTTGCTATGTAGAAAAAAATATCACTCATCTGGGAATTACCTAGTAAGATTGCCAGTACTCCACGAGGATACGCTGGTAGCTCAGTGAGTCCTCATCAGAAAAAAGGTTGACAACCCGTTAGTGATACCCCTGGAATTTCTAGCGGCTATGGGCTACGGTGACTGCTTACCATCAGGTGCGCCATATGCTTGTGTGCCACCTTAGTGGTATAATAAAAAACCTCTACCATAAAGAAAATTACAGTCAAATAACTATTTAGATTTAGTGCTGTGGTGTGCAAGGTAACCATAGCTCACCTAAGATTCACTGTAGGGGAAGCGGAGATGCTGATTCTGTAACTCAGCTCTTTATAGTAATAATAATACATATCTTCACGCCTTCCCACAAGGGTCCCCGAAGAGTTAGGCATAGGGGTCACAACATCCACTTTCGAAAGAAGATAATTTGGTGCCAACGTAACAGAATATATTGAGTCCGTCGCGGTCTACATACGTCCTTGAATTTATTTTCAACAAATGCAGGTTTCCTCACGATGTTTTCCTTCACCGTATTAGGTAATCACTTTATAGTTTAAATCATTAAAAAAGAAAAATGCGTTATCTCTTGAGTTATAGGACACTGTTCTGCTCATATTTGTTACTTTGGTTATGGAATATTTGTATTACATTGCTCTTTATATAAACTACTTGTTTCAGGCGACAGTCTAAACGGCAACCTCTTACCAGGGATATACCTAACAGCCATGTGGTTCTTCAGGGAACACAACCGTATCGCCCGCAGGCTGGCCGAGCTGAACCCTTGCTGGGACGACGAGAAGTTGTACCAAACCGCGCGTCAGATTAATATAGCGCAGTGGCAGCACATTTACTACTACGAACTAATGCCTCATCTTATTGGTGAGTGAGTGTACGTCCGTTGAAACTATTGTGTACTAGCGACCCGCCCCGGCTTCGCACGGCCAAAGAGCCATATAAGTTAAATATACCTACAAAACTCATAATGAATTATACATATAAACCTTCCTCTTGAATCACTCTATCTATTAAAAAAACGAATCAAAATCCGTTGCGTAGTTTTAAAGATGTAAGCATACATAGGGACAGACAGACAGCGGGAAACGACTTTGTTTTATACAATGTAGTGACTAGCTGTCCTGACAGACGTTCTCCTGTCTTAGCTATGAGTTCATATGTCAAATACACCATAGAAAAAAGAACCTTTAGTATATCTCGAAATGAAAATGGTTGGTTTTTTGTCTTCAAATGTTTTCTTCACATGAACCTTCTCCTAACAACAACAAGCACAAAACAAGAAGAAGCGAAATCGATCTAGCCGTTCACGCGTGATGTAACCAAGGGAAATAAGGATGCATTTTTATATAGATAAAGATAGATTGAGGGTAGGTCGGATCAGTATCGTTACGATGCTCAAAGTTTTAATTCTTTACGGTCCGTGTGTGGCTAGTGAATATTTTAGAACTTCTCTTATGCTTAAACCCATACGATATCTTCGGACCTAGAAATCAAATCAATAAAACATAATTCTAATGACAAAATACGTATTTATGTCTTGCAGTTTGAACCAAGACCACTTTACTTCTAAAACGCCATCAGTACAAAACCAATGGTCTGCGTCTGCTATTTGAATTGATTGATAAAAAATTAATAGTGGTGAAATTATGGTTCCATTATAACGAATTTGTAACTTTTGGTAGTCTGCTAATTCTATTATCTAACACAAGTTTGGCACCGTGTCATCTCCCTGGCACCTCGGTGGCGGCCGGCGCCGCTGCTGCTAAGCAAGAGTGCCTCAAGCGCCGGAAATATGCATGTCGTGGTCCAGGGCACATATTTTCTGCATTTGCGGTTGAAACTCTGGGTCACTGGGGCCCGGATGCTCTTCAGCTTTTCAAGGAGGTCTTGACAGGCGCGGTGGAACATATCTCGCTCAGATAATCAGCATTGCTATCTAGCGTGGCAATGCTGCTAGCATTCTTGGCACGCTCCCGCATGATTCGGGTTTGGGTCAGATCTTTTATCTATAAGTAGGTTGGTTAAATTCTGTTTTTTGTAAATAGTTTAATCCGACTTGTGTCTCTATAATTAGTACTATAAAACTATTTTCAGGTTACAAGAACGCGTTATCTGAAGGAATAATATATGAAACGTCAGGATATGTGAATGATTTCGATCCGGAGTATGAGCCGGGAGTGTATCGAGAGTTCGTCGTCGGATGTCGATGGTTCCACACCTTGCAGAATGGATTTGATGAGTAAGCTTTAATACAAATGTTCGTTGAATATTGAGTCTTGTTTAACGAATCGAGTTTCTCTAACTTGTGAGTTGCTGTTCCTTGCGTATATTTAGGAAGAATTGCTGGTAAAATAATTTCCTCACCAGGTGGTAGACTCTTATTGCAAGAGGTCAGATATTATCTTAATGCAGTTTCAGATTTGCCGTCAAGTATTACTGTGTATGCATTACTTCTTGAAGTAGTGTTGTGTTTCTGCGGTAAGTAAGGTTGCCAGTGCTCCACGATGATACGCTGGGCTAGTAGTATTGCTGCTAGCACAGTGGTTGGCACTCCGTTAGTGATACTCCTGGTATTGCTAGCGGCTATAGGCTACGGTGACTGCTTACCATCAGGTGAGCCGTATGCTTGTGTGCCACCTTAGTGGTATAAAAAAAAGTTACAGATAATTTTTATCTATGTTTGTCAGCTTATACAGGGATAGTCGGTACATGGGCAGCAGGGTGGTGGTGGACGACAGGCTCAGGAGCGGTATCCTGGGGCTGAACAACACCGAGGCGGACCTCACGCAGGGAGCCATCATACAGCCAGCCGATAAACTGGACTACGTCATCGATCCTGATGTAATTATACAAGTCCTTACCAGCCGGTTACCGTTCTTCGAGTGTAGTATATACGTCTGTATATTTTGTTTCACATTCTGTAGCCTAAATGGCTTGATGGATTTCGTCATATGAGATATCGTTAGGTGCTCTTTCACGTAGTCGGATGAGTTATTATGTAACTTTTTAAGAAGACTGCTCAGCAATCTCATTACGATTATTTCATCTTGGTATAGGTTCGCTGGCCAGTTGCCAATTTAATAATAAGTTAAGCAATTGCTTGCAACCCGTATAAAAGTATAGTTTAATAGGTGACTGACCTTGTATCACATATCACGAGATCACCTGAAGCCTAAGAGCCCAATAAGGCCTCTGGATTATCGGAAGCCTTAGAAATGTAGGCAGACAGCCGTTGGCTGTCGCTTTGCTTCAATTGAATTTGGAGAAATACTGATTAATTAATGGCAATAGTGTTTGGGAAATAGCTAGTGTGATAGTCACAATAAATTACCGATTCATAAGAAGAGAATAACATTTCATTTTGATTTACTTATTAAATTAATGACTGTGGAGGATTGATCAATAAAGCGTGTTTTAATATGCCGTTAAAATGTAGAATAGTATAAGAAATCCGAAAAAATATATGTTTTCTTTTCTTCGCGCGTCTTTACCAATCTGATTACGATGAAACCTTGGTGAGTTGTAGTGGGCGCGCCCGCGTAATTTCCTTTTAGACCACAGGAAGAAAAGTGGGCATTTCATGGTATGCCGGTTATATCTAGATTATTTATTATTATTTTTTTTGTTATTTATTTTGTTATTTGTAGATAGCAGAGCGTATCCACTCCATAAGCCACACGGCGGCGGACGAGCCCGCAATAGACATGATGCGAGGCCGCGATGCAGGCCTGCCGCCCTACAACCACTACCGGCAGCTGTGCGGCCTCAAGCCGGCCAAGCACTTCCACGATTTCCTCGACACCATAGACAAGGATGTGAGTTTTTTAAGCTATTGCATAGCTTTTATCGCGGGCCTTGAGCTTGGGGACCGAATCCAGAAATTCGGTAACGAAAAAAACCTAACACCCCCCACTCCGACCGGCACAGCGGTGATACTTTTTAGTTTTTCCATCTATCGATAAATACCAGAACTTTTAATGACTTTTTGAAATATCACGCTTGTCTCTTTAGTTCAGCAACCCGCCTTTAGGTGGCATTGGTTGTATTGGAAAACTAGCTCAGCTGTTTGCGAGAAAGTATATAGGTATATAAAAAATACTGCATTAATAAAATAAATAAACAATTGCATAAGTTGATAAAAAATGCTATGTAATAGCTTTACCGCGGCAGTCTCCGAGTGCCACACCAAACTTTTTTTAAACTTCGATGTTGTTAACTGCTAAGTACTGTAAGCTTTCCGTTGTGGTAGGCAGTCGTCGCTTATATTTAAAAATTCAATAGATAAAAACAATAAAATTGATAGAAAATGTCTCTGATTATTGTCAGAGGGACGCCTTCTATAGTTAAAAAAACAGTCGCAGCCTTTAGACACTTGTGTGTGTATCGATAGTGGGGGTATCATTAGCGCGTCTTAACTACTAGTCTCCGGGTCCCACAGCGTATCCTTGAAGACCTATGGTAGCTTTACTCACCGAAAAAAGTTCACTCAAGTTTTTTTCCGAACCGGTGGCTAAGTACGATGTTCATACGTGAACAATTTTCTTTTAGGTGAAGGTACCGTCTTATTAGCTTCAATTTCGTGTGTTTTATTAGCTTCATCTTTATGTGTGTATCTAACAATGTAACTGAATCTTTCAAGGTGATTTTCAACCGACTTCAGACGACTGTCAATTTGTTATTTTTTTACACGGCTCAATGCCTATATTTTTTTAAACTTTACCCTAATATCTTGACCAGGTTCATCAAAAATTTTTGTAAATAAATTTTAATCGTTTTTTTTTAGTTCTTTTAAACTGTTAATCCTTTGAGACTCCAGAACAATGTGTACGTTTGAGTGTATTACATTTTCATAATAATAGGCTATTGTATAACAAAACATAGGTAAATCAATGAGGTGACAGCTAAGTTAAGGGTTGTGTTCAGAGAGTGGAGGCTCTGTCGCGTCTGTATGATGATGTGGATGACGTGGAGGTGATGGTGGCCATATACTCCGAGCGGATCCTTCCGCACAGCTACGTGGGGCACACGCTGCTCTGCATCATGACCCACAACCTGCGCCTCTGGCGACGATCAGACAAGTTCTTCTACGAGCACGCACTGTCACCTACCGCATTCACTCTCCGTAAGTAACCTGCAGGCTTACCCATTTCTACTATCTACTATGTTAACGCTATGGAAAACAAAAGATATGCATGTGGATTAAAACTTGACCACGTGACATAACGTAAAATAGTTTTTATTCCCATACAAGAAATGTATTCTATAGCGTTAACAATTATTATAGTAGTAACTGGTATTACATTAGAACGGTCGGAACGGAAAACAAGATAAATACTACTTAGTATGTGCGTGGTTACCGAACTTCAATCCAAAGAAACGAAGCTCTTGTGAGTGCTCAACCTTGAATGTCTGTCTGTCAAGACCATTTATCTCAAGAACGCGTAAAGTTGTCAAGTTGAAATTAATATAAAATACCCGGGTCTATGGTCTCTTTCAGCTGTGAAAATATCAAACCTGTATATCAACATAAAGAAAAGATATGACCGTTTATATCGCTAACTTTCGCCTATTTTGTGAATCAAAACCTATGGGGTACTTCCCGTTGACCTAGAATGATGAAATTTGGCAAGAAGCAATATCTTGCAGCACATGTCAAGGAAAAAAAACTGTAGCTTAATAAAAAAAAAAGCTAATTTACTATAACAAACTGACAAAACTATCACTCCATCTCCTTACCTTAGTTTGTACGGCACCCTCGATGCGCGCGGACTCGCAATTGGATGGTTTTTTTATTTGATCAGAGGCTACATTATACTCTTGTTCCAGCCCAGCTGAACGAAGTACGCAAGGCTAGCATAGCTCGAGTGTTGTGCCACAGCGGCGACAGTGTAAAGCAGATCCAACCCTACGCGTTCCTCAGGAGGAGACCTTGGTAAGACTGCAATCTCTTAATATGAATTACTTTATAAGCCAAGACGATTAATTAATTTGAATTTAGAATATTTAAATATTCGTTCGACTGATTTGAAATCATAGTGCGTCTTAAAATCCTTTTTTGCATACTGTCTATAACCTTTAAACAGCTTATCATGAAATGAGAAAAAAAACATCATACCGTTTCACTGCATCATGTTAAATGAATATTTTTTAGGGAAATAAACAAGAATATACACAGATAATAATTTAAATTATTCCAATGCTTACCTTACAGCATTTATCACGACACGACAAATCACTGGAACTAATTATTCGCAGCGGTACTTTTAAGTCTTAGTAGCAATTAAATTATATTTGATATCTAGGTTCAGAGACATGTCATTTCTAGGTTATACTATTTTGTATCTGGGACGTTTGTATACATATGTTTAAGGTGGTAATGTTCAGAATAATACCTTTTATAGTTATCTAGGTACATTTCTGTATCAGACAATTTTGAATCACTCTCTTGGATATTTTTTCTGTTAAAATGTTCATTAATTGTGACGAATATAAATATAAATTATCTTCACAGGAATAATTTCGTCCCTTGCGAGGAGATTCTTAGTACGGATTTGTATTATTGGAAGGATAACTCTTGTCCAGAGATTAAAGGCGCAGTGAAGGACGTGCAGCAGGGACCGATGTAAAAGCGAATATGATTTAAATATTAACGTTGCACAAACAGACATGCATTTCATTTTCTGTGTTCCACGAACGGTAGTTAGCCAGTAAGTACATGCTCTCCACAACAATACAGCTGGCAACACGCAAGTGATACCTCTAGTATTGCAAGCGTTTACAGGCCGCTTTAAGAGAGCTGAGGCGAAAGGAAGAGGATCTCTCGTGGGCCGCCCGACTGGATATTACCTTCACCTTACAAAAGGCCGTAGTCAAATAACACTACTTTGATTTATTGTTGTGTTTCTGCGGTAAGTTAAGGTGCCAGTGCTCCACACCCTGCACTAGTAGTAACGCTGCTAGCACAGTGAGTCCTCATCAACAACATGGTTTGCAACGCGTTAGTGATATCCCAGATATTGCTAGCGGCTATAGGCTATGGTGACAGCTTACCATCTGGTGGGCCGTATCCTTGCTACCTTAGTTAGCTTTTTGTATAAAAGAAAAGAAAAAGTGCAAGCACGAGCTATACGGTGAAGGAAAACATCGTGAGGGAACCTACATACATCTGAGAAGAAATTCAAGGACGTGTGTAGTGCCTAAGCGACGGCGACGGACTGTCAAGTTGACACCAAATTATCTTCGGTGAAAAGTGAGTGTCGTTGTTACGACACTCACTTTGTTCACAGATGTGTTCATCTGCCTACCCCTTCGGGGATCGTTGTGGGAAGGTGTGAAGAGACTGCGCTCACAACAATGCGTCTGAAATCTAATATCGTCGTAGAATTTAAACATCCTGCGATATTGCACCGCTCTGCTCGGCAGGCACCAGATTTGGAATGTGGTTATATCCTCGCTTATCAATTTTATATTTTATGGAAATGATCTTTTTTTTTTTCATCCTTTCGAAATGCCACAAAACAACCTCGTTATCCGATTATAGATCATTCAAATTTCTTTATACAAAATGTAAACAGCATAAGTAAAGGGCTTACCGAAGATGAGAGAAACTTTCAAGAAATATAATATTATTTATTTTAAAAAGAAATACCAGACGTTCAACCTATTATCTTGATTATACAGCAACATCTTCGTATTACAAAAGTTTAGATAGCTGGATTAATAAACTAATATTCTAAACATTTGTATTTTTGAGTGTGTGTGTATGTTTGTATTGAATAGGCTCCAAAACTACTGGACCGATTTCAAAAACTCTTTCACCGTTAGTAAGCTACATTATCACTGAGTAACAGAGGCTATATATTATATTGATACGTCGGTGAAGTCGCGGGGAAACAGCTAGTAAATAACCAAGGAGATGGTAAGGGATGGAACGGTTTGATTGTTCTACCGAGTTCTAAGAGCCTAGCTTTTAAACCCAGTATGATAATGGACAGTGTGTATAATGTTTTATATACAGGTGAATACATGTATATATTAGCGACTCTGTCGAATTGTGTAAACAGAAAGTGTGTTTTTTTCCAAAACCGACTGGTTCGGTTTCCAGGTAGGAATATTGAGTTTTCAAAAATCGAATGTTGCAGTTTTATCAAGTCGGGCTAGTAACTCCTTTCAGCACATTTCGCTATTTCACATAGTTTCAGATTTGACCATCAGGTGGAAGCATATTGATCAAATAGTCTAGTACTATGAGGGTTTACTATTCATGGGGAAAACACAGGTTCGACAGACATGACATGTGTGACATATCCCTTCTTACATGGGACACTACTGGTGGTACTACTGGCCTTGCCTTATTGATGATAATAAGTAATTTATGTTCACACAAATACATACATGTCTTCATGCCAAGTCCCTCAAGGGTAGTCGGATACCTCTGCCTTATGGTAGTGGATATTGATAATGCTATAAAGTTTTTATAATGACATGTGACAAGATAGAGAAGTACTGGAGTTCAGTGCCGGTAGCACGAACTTTTTCAACAACGTTTTCGTATCGCCTTCGACTGTTTTTGTATTGAAAAATGAACAGCGCTGCGGCGGTGAAAAGTGGAACTAAAAAATAGTATGACAATTTTGACATTACGCGAGCTACGTTTTCGAATACGTTGTCGACAATGTTCCTGCTACCGGCACAGTACTGAAAGTGACTTCGTTGAAAAGTTACTGGACCTACTTATTTTTCATGAAAACATTTTTCATTGCTCGTCCCAGGTGAATTAAGGCGCAGTTATACCGAAATGAAAATAATCAGATTTCAATACGTTTGTACCCTATGCTGTGAATTTTACGGGTTTTTATAAGCTTGTCTTGTATGTATGCACATGTTAATGAAACTGTGAATATAACGGAATCTTTCATCATCACTTTTACCGACTTCAAGGCATTTTGAATGTTTGCGCACGTTTTAAGGACCAATGACAATACCACAATTTCATGACTATTAAAACAATAAAAAAAAAATGTTATGCGCCGCAACGTATTTTTTTTATACCACTAAGTTAGGCACACAAGCATACGGCCCACCTGATGGTAAGCCGTCACCGTAACCTATAGCCGCTAGCAACACCAGGGGAATCACTAACGAGTTGCCAACTATGTTGTTGATGAGGACTCACTGTGCTAGCAGCATTACTACTAGCCCAGCGTATCCTCGTGGAGCACTGGCAACCCTATTTACCTCAGAATTCAGAAACACAAAACTACATCAAGTAGTGTTATTTCACTGCGGTCTTCTGTAAGGTGGAATTATACGGATGGGTAATTAAGATCGGCTTGACTGGTCATTTATGTCGTACCAATACTCTGCTCTAGGCATTTATAGGCTATGGTGGTCGCTTACCCACGAAGGATATATTCATTCATATACATCTTATTAGTTAAAAACAGTTTAGAGTGAGTTTTGGACCGAATTTAGCAAAGTACACAGTTTAATGCAGACAGAAAAAAATTGCTACACTTAGACTTCGCCTTAACGTAAGTTAGAGAGTCGAAACGTTTTTCCGTTTAATAACTAGATCGTTATCGAGACGATGGCACTTCTGCTTGCTCAAAACTCCATTTAATTGCTTGCCACCGGGTGACACACTAAACGGGGAGAAAAGGATTTGCTTTGATAAAGGTTATTTAAAAAAGGATTTATTCAAATTATACCTATAATAAAGATATTAGCTGTCTAGTCATCATCGTTAATTTGATGAATAGCATAAACTCCATTCAAGAAATATAAAGCAAAATTCTCAACTCCATGCTCAGATCGAATAAAAAAGGTAGATAGATGAAACTTTGAACAACGAAGTGAAGCTGGTTATTTAAACATATAGTGCGTGGGCAAGGCGTAGTTTCTTTTTATTTGTTATACACTCCTATAACTTGCGTGTAACAGTGTATATATTTACACTGCATGGCGTAGTATTAAATAGCGTCACATTACTTATTATTTGCGGTTGGGGCAATAACCGTGTCTAGGGATCGAACCGCAAAGTTCAGTTTGTCTTTTAAACTAGTTTGATTTTAGTACGGAACTTGGCCAATGTTTTTAAACTACGAAATGGCAAGTCTATAGCTTGCCTGATGGTAAGCCGTCGCCGCCGTAGCCTATAGTAAGCTTATAGTATAGATGCTTTCAATACCAACCTTATTGTCGAGTGTGATATAATAATATGCTATTAGTTTTGCTCTGTAGGCAATTATTTTCCACTTACATAAGCTAGACCTAAGTTTCGAGTTGAGATATGAAGCATAAATTGCGAGGTTTCTCAACTCGCTCAGCTAATGACAGACATCCATCAAACGCGCGAAACATCTTACAGCCATTTAGCTCTAATGGCGAATAAATTATTTTATTTTGCACTCACAGCCGTAGTAGATGAGAGTTGATTTTTTAAATCTGTTGCCATTTTGTGAAATTCATTTATATTTTCATCTTTATTGTAATTAGCTTTTGCCCGTGACTTCGCTAGGCAGCAATACAATCCAGTCTATACTAGTCTATACTTCTATACTATCTGTATCTATACTTAATATTATAAAGAGAAAAGATTTGTATTTTTGAATTTTTGTATTTTTGTGGGTTTGTATTGAATAGGCTCCGTAACTACTGGACCAATTTTAAAAAATATTTTTCCGTTAGAAAGCTACATTATCACTGAGTAACATAGGCTATTTATTATACTAGCTGCCCGCCCCGGCTTCGCTCGTGTAGACAAAATATTTGATAAATGTCTACCCGTGCGAAGCCGGGGCGGGCCGCTAGTCTTAAATATATATAATGTAATAATAATAATAACAATAATAAGCATTTATTGTCAGACACATGATCCATAGATACTGAGAATGATAATATCACATACTAAAACAAGACTAAAACACAAAGGAATATTTCTACAGATTAAATTGAATAAAAAAAACATTATATATTTTTTATTGTCTGGCCAAAATCAATGTTCATCAGATCATCCAATGGTGTGATGTCTATGGCCAATGTAATGTCCATAGTTTTTGGACCAATCGCGACCAGGCCAAGGGCACGAGAATTTTTCACATCTTACAGAGTCAATTAATGAGCTTGAGCGAGCTTCTCTTGATATCTTTTGTATATTTTTTAATCTATTATGATTCAGAAAAGGATTGAACGTACCGTGTTGATTTAGTGGTTAGTAAACGTACTAACAAGGTACCGGGAGTTCGAATCCCGTTACCGAAAACATATGATGAACATTTATATGTTTGGTATATATAATATGATTATCGAACAAGTTGTCTGGTAACTATTGTACAAGCAGAGTTTGAGACTTGATGATGCAGTGTGATAATATCCGACCATTATTGTTATCTTTACCGTAATTGTTATGTCAATTTTACGTCGCACCTAGTATAATACAGGTAAATTGTTAAATAATCACGCAATATAGATAATAATTCAAAAATAAAAACTAGATACATTTACATTTTCCTAAAATAAAGCTTATACTATGATTCTCTTTAAAATAAAATTAAATTCTCTGCACTCGCTCATATTTTGCACCAGAGATAAACCGACCAATTTGTAGTCTTCCTGTTACAGCCCTTGGCGATGGCACTGAGAAGTCTTCCTTGTCTCTTGAATTTAAATCGACTAAGCCACCGCTCTGTTCCCATTTACCTAAGAATTATAAGAGAATACTATTCTGTCAAGATTAGAAACCAGTAGATCTTTCTACGGAGAAAAAGGTAGTCTACTTTGTAGTATCCATGCCCTGGGGATGAACTTTTTCCTTGAATTTTTCACCTTTTTTTTGTAGCAAACGATTGAAAAAGGTTGTTTTTTTTGCTAACGATCTATGTGATTATATTACGCTATGTGAGTCGTCGAATAATAAAAAGATAAACTATTTTTATGGTATCATTTGTTTTGGAAAACTGCAGAGGCAATTTGATCCAATACGCCAATATATAATACTTCAGTGGATCATAGGAAAAGTTTCCTGTGGCATGTTATTATAAAAACAAATAATATTTCATTATTTTGTAGGCAAATAAGAATGTATATGGATTGAAGACTATATAATACAGGATTACTTTGGACCCTAGTCATGATTCCATACCCTGTCATCAAGAGCATACTACCAAAAAGTTACGTTGTTTTTTTAGGGTCGGCAACGCGCGCTTGATACCCCCGGTGTTGTAAGCATCCATAGGCTACGGTAACCGCTTACCATCAGGCGGGCCGTATGCAAACAATTGCCACCTTAGTAGTGTAAAAAACAAGACGTAGAACGCCAGTATACAGAAACGCCAATCATATTTTAAAGGTCTATTCAACAATTTGAAGCATCGTCAAACTACAATATCACATTCTGGTTCAAGATTGGACAATTATTTAACAATCGTACCACGGGCGGGTTCCTAAACTGATTTCCATGGTACGGGCTAGCTGCAGGTGCGTTTAATCATTTCACATGACTCGGCGTAGCGGCGCCCTTTCGGATAACCCCTGGGCATTTGTGCTTCACAAAGGCGTGTTTAGAGTCAACGGTTTTTATGCCACGGAACGCTATGGTCGGGTCACTTTGTATCTGACTTTTTCGAAAAAAATCTTCTCAGTTTCTATCAAGTAATTTAATTTTAAGTAAGAATAAAGGTACTGTTTCATAATGCTATTAATTAATCATAATATTAACTTCTGTTATTTCCAATACAAAAGAGAATTCATTTAACTTGAAATTGGATGAATATGTATTCATGATAGGTACTTACTTTGTGGGAAAGATCCTACGAGGTAAAATATATGCCACTAAGCAATTTTGTTAAAACATTTTTTTTTACCTATTTAACATTTATTTTGAAAACAATTGAGTTGTTCACAACTATCAGAGCAACAAAAAAAATTCTTCTGTCACTTGGGTATTGGGAAAAAAGAATTAACAAAATCACGTGGCAAGTAAAGTTTAAATAAAAAAAAATCTCTTATTATTTTATACTTAATTGTGCCGATACCTGAAACGATCTCGGACGGAGTTATTACAGAAAACATAGAGGCTTGGATAATAATTGAGGGCTGTTGGTTCTGTAGCAGTTTATATCATGTAACTATGAATATTTTGTCGGGACGTGACGTTATACCGTTTTAAGCCGTGGTGGCCTTGTGGTTGAAGCACCGGCCTGTCACCTGATAGGCCCAGGTTCAAATCCCGGCCTTTTTCCCGTTAGGGGCATTTCAATAACATACGAAACACATCTTCCATAAATTCTGAATTTGTATGACGTAAGGAACACACCCTCAAAGTTTCAGGCCTCTACGATCAGCGGTTTAGGCTGTGTGTCAATCCGTCAGTCAGTCAGTCATTCCAGACATAGCCTTTTATATGTAGAGAAGATCGGATTATATACAAGTTAATAATCAAAGAGGCTAGAGTGTGACAGAATTGTCAAAATTTTCTGCTATTTTATGAAGCTGTTACCTAAATTTAATATGTTATTTTTGCGCCTGGGCATATAAACCTGCCGCAGAAATAAGGTAAGACACACACAAACAATTCAATTGAAATATTCAGTTCGAATCACACACACACGTCATGTAATTTTATAGTTAACAGATTCAGTAGCCGATTCTTCTCTACTTACAGAGATTGTATTGTTGTGTTTATAATGTTAGATGTTGGAAAATAAGCGGTAACTATTATTGTTTTTTAAGCTACACTGCGGGTCCCAAGGGCGGTCGAAATTGATTAATGCGATTATTTGTAACAAAGACCAAACCTGCCTGGAGTATAACGAGTGCGTAATAAAACAATTCCGCAGCTGCTTCAGCTCTATAGAGATTTCTTCATATTTTTATGAAACGTTGTTAGCTCAATTCAGGAATGAGGAATTTTTGTGTTTTCATTTTGGGAATACTTTCTTTATGATTTTCTGCTTTGGACGTTTGTTGTGTGTGTATAGACTTACTTATTTCTTTTTTCGTTGACTGTCTTCTGGGAGATTTTATATCAAGGTTTATCAAAATATGATATTATGACTAATAGAGAAAATAAAACATGATTTTTTAGTACCCTTCTAATCAATTATTCAAATCCTGTTTGATCAATATTTTACATAATAAATAACATGCATAACCTTTTTATGGCTGTCACCCAATACAAAAACAAAAAAAATGTAATTATTTGCGGTTGGCTGTAAATGTTCTTCGAATGTATTAGCATTATATGTTTTATTTTTTTTAGAAACTTTTATTGAGTATCACCTGTCCGGTGTCTGTAAACAAATATCGCAAGTCTTCGACCCTCTTCGCAGTGTTCGATTGAGGCGATTGAGCTGCTATTTGGCACACACTTTTGGTTCCTGTGTCAATGCACGATTACCTACATGCCGCCATTTTTAATCCAATATGGCCGACGCAAAATGGCTATTTTTCAGTTCCACATTAACCCCTATGATATGGGTATCAAGAGGCAAGAAAGGGCATGAAGTTCGAATAAAAGCTTGTATAAAAAAATCTATTATGTACTTTTTTCTAAAAACCCTACTGGAATTTATTTGATCGTGATCCAAGTACCTACCCTTATTATGTTACTGCACTACTGGCAATATAAAGCTCGAGTAGTTGCCGACAAGGTGGCGATCATTAGACTAGTGTACAGACGTCTCGATTGCATCGTAAGACTCTCGATACTAGTAGCTTATACTGGAGCACTAATTGAAATTAATTGCCTGCCAGCTTTCGCCTTTCACTACTGTGATGCCCTTGCAGTATTAAAATCGTCATGCAAAATTGTTTTTCACGACCTTGTCTGTCTGGCCTTTATCAATTGAAATCTCTTTTAACACCATGTGATTTTTAAATGGTGTTCTATACTCTCTGCTCAACTTGTGAGGACATGGCGTGATGAATGAAAAATGTGCGATGAAGGCAGCTGAAGCAATAAAGACATGAATTTTTATTTAAGAGATAGGGCGAATTGGGAACTCCCGACAGGCAGAAAGACAGGGGACTGTAACTTCACCTTACAGAAGACCGCAGTCGTATAACACTACTTTGATGTAGTGAATTGTTTCTGCGGTAAGTAAGGTTCCCAGTGCTCCACGAGGATCGCTGGGTTAGTAGTAATGCTGCTAGCACAGTGACTCCTCATCAACAACATGGTTGGCAACTCGTTAGTGATATTACTGGTATTGCTAGCGGCTATAGGCTATGGTGACTGCTTACCATCGGGTGGGCCGTGTGCTTGTGTGTCACCTTAGTGGTATGAAAAAAAAACATAACTCTAGTAGGTACGTACGTAGTAGGTACGTATTTTAACACAAATTACTGGCAAACAATAAATTCAAATTCTCATCTAATCATCTTCATTGGACTATACTTTACAGACAAGCACTTTCAAATCGTCATAATCTACCACCGGATTCGGAATCCAAGAATCCAATAAGAATCACAGCAATTGCGCTTTTCAAACAATTTAGAATAACAAGCTTGTAAAACCAGCATCATCTATGTTTCGTAACTCTTGTGTTGTCACCTGTAGTGGTGAAAGACTCACGGACGCACGAAATCATGACCTAAGAGACTATGACGCTACACGCTTTGTCTAAATGATAAAGAATGCCTTTCTGTGGCTTCAGGTATGAATGCCGAAAAATGTTGCTCACTCGCGACATTGTTAAAACACTGGGTTATTTTACAGAACAATTATAATGTTCCGCATTGTTAGTTTACACAAAAGACTTGTTTTTTTGTAATTTGTCGCGTTAAGGCTTTCTTTTATTGTTAGTTTTATGAGTTGTTGAGAGAAAGAAAGAGAGGTTTTGTCTAACTTAAGGGACAAGCATATTATTTTTAAGGCCTAGCTTTTGCTCATGACTTCGTCCGTTTTTCATAACACCCTCGGGAACCCGTTGCCTAAAATAAAAGGTGAACAAAAGTTTAAAAAGACACTTAAAATCGGCCGGAGTGCGATTCCATGTAACGAAGTTTCAATTTTAGCGAGTCTATGTATAGATCGTAAATCGTAACTTTATCTCATCTTAACCTAAGGTGATGTAAATAAACCTTAGAAAAAGGACTAGAAGATGTTATATTGACTGCAACCTAACGGATTAGAATTGAAAAAATGTTTGGCAGGATGTTAAGCCATCTGATAAGCAGTCATCCTAGCCTATGGACGCTAGCAATATTTAACGTTGCCAACCTGCTGTAGTTCAGGACTCACCGTGCTAGCACCACACAATACTGCCGCAGTGTATCCTCCTGGAGCTCTGGCAATCTTACTCACAGCAGAAACACAGCCCTACATCAAAGTACTGTTATTTGACTGCGGTCTTCTATAAGGTGCAGGTGCAGTCCCCAGTCAAACGACTCCATTCTTTATGGGAAAACACATGGGGTCCATGTATCGCCTGGGATTAAGCTCGCGGTGGATCACTGTACATAAGCTTAGAAAACTCATTGGTACAGGCCGCCAGGGCTTGAACCTTGACCCATCATATGACAGGCGGTGGTCGCTTCAAACACACGGCCACCACGGTTTTGAGCTAAAATATATTCCCAAAAACATGATCTATCCATTTAGAAAATAATCAGGATACCCATGAATTCATTTCAATTGCAACCCTTTATCTGTAAGTTAAATAAATAAACACAAGCAGACTCAGTAAAAATATGATAGTAGAGAATTGTTTAATGAAGCCAGTGCGATAACCACATAGCCACAATCTGTTGCCATGTAATGCTGAGTCTCCTAATTGTCTGTAGCGCTGGATTATCTCGTCTTGAGGATTCACTTATGTATTGCAGCTTTAATTCTCAACCTTACTATAAGGACTTCATATTCAATTACTCAAGTATCGATTCATTTGATTCATTGTCGAATTTATAATTGGTATCGATTGAATAAGGGTGAAGCGTCTGTAGTTTACGGTAACCGCTTACCATAAGGTGGGCTCTATGCTTTATTGCTATTTAAGTGTTATTCATAAAAGCTCTTTTAAATATTACACAGTCCCTCCCGTGGTAGGCAAGCAGTAAGTATAGAGCAATACTATGGTTAAAGAAATTTATTTCTATTAAGAATTCACTTATCATGAGAACATTTAGAATTCTTTACATATTATATTACAGAATACAGACAGACAGTAGCATTAAAAGCAAAAAATCTAATACCATCAGATTCACAGTTTAATGGTCACATAGATAAACTGTTTCTATTCATCTCTTGAAACACTTCTTTTGCTTATTCTACATTCATCAATCTCTTCGTAAATTCCTGCCGGTTTTAAATTAACTATTATTGTTTCGTCGTTGTAGAACTAAAATATTTCAAGATGATTTTAAGTGACTGTGTCTTGCGATAATTAATAATAGTACGCGTAATTCCACGCAAATATTTCAAGGTGAGTTTTACTTAAGATAGCGCTTCCTTCAATACGAGTAAACCTTAATATTTGTCAAACAAACTGAACAACAGTAGTTACGTGAGCTACAAGGCTAGGCCTAGACAGATGATCTAGGGCTATTCCTCAAGTGAGTGATGAACGCGCACACTGATCAGCCACCTGCCTCCTGAGCTGAGACTAATGACGGCTGAGGAGTTATCAACTGGGAATTATAACTTGGCCACTTGTCTTTAGTGAAGTTCAAGGGTAGGCTAGTATTCAAATATTTTTTATATCACTAAGGCGGCAAACAACCATACGGCCCGCCTGATGGTAAACGGTTACTGTAGTCTATGGGCGCTTGCAACACCAGGGGTATTACTCGCGTGTAGTCGACCTAACGATATAAATAAATTTGACCCACTTTCCCGTGACCGATTCAGCTGATATTGTATATTCACGTTTGACTCCCGCCATTTTTAATTCAATATGGCGGACGTGGTGACATTTATAATTCCCGCAAGAACCCCTATGATATGGGTATCAAATAAAAGAGCTTGATGAGCGAAAAGTAGTAAGTAAAATTACCTCATTTTAAATCCAATATGGCAGCCGTCGAAGGTGGCGATTTATAATTTCCACGGTAGCCCCTTAGATAAGGGTATCAAATGAAAGATGCGAAAAATCAATTTAACATTAACAACTAATTAAAGCTAGCTTAAAAAAAATACTCTTGTATTATAAGCACACCATTGTACAGTTCTCATCAACAACAAGGTTGGCAACTGGTTAGTGATGGCCCAGGTATCGCAGGGGCTATAGGCTACGGTGACTGTTTACCATCAGATGGGCTGTATGCTTGTGTGCCACCTTAGTGGAATAAAAAACATATATAAAGGATCTTTTATTAGGACTTGGAAAGTACCTTCCAAGCAATCCAGCTTCCTCAAGCATAGTGTATGCCCATTAGGTACACATGTCGAGCGGATAACGATTTTCGGCACCAATAACAACGCTAGGAGATTATCTCGAAGGCTTTATCAATATTATTAACGTGCCTCCTGGAATTGCCAAATCAGTGGGTGTTTGGTATGTATTAATTTTTTTATCTAAGTGGTTATATCAGCGACTTCCCATAGTTCAAGCTTATATCAGTAAGGGCTAGTATATAAGTGTCGAAATAACATCGCATTGATCAAAATAGGCTGTTATATGAAAAAAAGAGTACGGTGTTTCTTGCCGGTTTTTCCAGGTGGCTTTATTTTAACCTTCATAAGTGCCTTCTTGGGGCCAAAACGGAATAAACGATTTCTTGATTTCGACATTGTTATAGCGGCCTATGTAGGAAAACAACATTAACTCAGTATTTACCGCAGCATGTGGCTCGATCACAACACGACAGCCAGCGACAGCCGGGTGGAAGTAATGAATCGATACCTCGACACGAACGACGTGTGCCGTCCGATTTTTCTAGTCAACCGATTCAACTTATTCGAGTTGCTTGTTGTTTAATCAGATTGAATGGAAAATTGTCGGTTGTTTGATTTGTTTTGAGCAAGAAATTGCGTTGCCGAGGAAGATTTGCTTTCGATTTGTGGTCGAAGTTATTTACTTAACTTGGATTAAATTACACCTTCAATGTAGCAGTATTCAATGTATATACTCGTATAAGAGATACTAGTTTATTATTTTATATCTATAGTATGTATGTGTAGATATCTATATTAATTATGTCAGCAGTTCTAGTGATACCCCGTAATGTTGGAGGGTTGTTGTACATTTGCCATAAAGTAAATTCGCCACATTTTTTAAAAACCATACATTGAAAGTATATTCGTTACATGCATTAAACATATTTGTAAATTCGTCACAAATCCATATTCCACATATTTTTTGCTTAAAGTAGCATTAGCAAGCAAAGTTAAGCAATGGTAACCGCTTACTATCAGGCGATCCGTATGTTTGTTTCCCAAATGAGTGGCTGTTGTAAACCTCCACAATTATGGTCAGTTGTGCAATTCTAGTGGCTAGTAATACCTGGCTGTTTTGCTAGGGGTAGTGGGTTCGATTCTCGCCGCTGCAAACTTAATTGTGACAAACATGTTTGCGTTGCGTCTGGGTGTTTGTTATGTGTATTAATAATAGTATTTATCTACTAAAAAAAGTATATAAGTATTGTATCAGTTGCTGGTTCCCATAGTACAAGCTTTGCATTTTTGCATTATTATTATTATTATTGGTAAGGAATAAACAACCCAAAAAATATTCCTTGTTATTGTTAAAGAGTAAACCACTGAGAACAACATTAGCAAACAGTACCAACACGTATCGTTCTTGAGTAAAGAGTTTCAAAGGAGACCGCAACAATGCAAGTATCCGCAAAATTGTATTTTTTTCAACGCGGCCTCATAAAAGACGTAGTTAACTGGAGTTTGTTGCTTTGTCATCAAATGCCGGATTGCGGGAACATTCCTGGAATGTTTTGACATTCACACGTCTGACGGATCACGGCATCGTTCCAAGAAAGTCCTTTGCATAAATGATGAGTTATATATATTTTCATACTATTTTATAAATGTATAGGAAAAAAACCCGTGAAAATAGGGTGTTTTAGGATAAAACAATACCGTAAGTATCTTTAATTTCTCTTTCACCTTTTCCTGTACCCTAAGGTTGTCTGGAAGAGATCGCTCTAGCGATAAGACCGCCTGTTGTCTTCACTACACTGTATCTTTTTTGTTCTTGTATGTATTTTGGTTTTTGTGGTGTGCAATAAAGAGTATTTGTATTGTATTGTAAGTAAGCAGTAAGCACCCTATGTTTAATTGCATCTCATGGTAGCATACCACTACTGTAAATCGCTATGAATATATATTAAACACATTAAAATTTATCAGATGACATTATTTTCTTATTAATTTTGATTTTGACAATAATTCTGATACAGTGTCCCAATTCACATATTTTAATTTTAATATTTTCCTTGTACATTACCCGGTTATATACGAAGAACATTTTTTCCTTGTACATTGCCGGTAATGTAACTTGGTAATGTACGAGGAACAAGCAATTTTTTTCACTGTAAATTCGGACACTATTAAATTAACTTTATTTAACCCTTTTTTATCTCTTTAACAACCCATTAAAGTAGATCAACACCTAAAGAGCCTCCTTTATGTCTCACCACAGCCACAGCTCTAAAGATTTTTCGCCCTACTAGTGTTTGTGAAGATTCGATTGCTTACAGAGAACCTCGCTCCATTTCCTTTGAAGAATAAATTGAGAGATACGATCACTATCCTTGAGTTCGATCGGAACTTTGCCTTCAAGCAGTTGTTAGTTCTAGCCACAAGCGGCGGCTTTACACCACTTCAATCTAATAGCTTAGCTAAGATTTCTTACTTTTCTTAGAGATCTCTTCTAATGTACTGTATTTTATTTAATACCACAAATTGGCACACATGCGTACGACTCACCGGATGGCAAGTCACTAGCTTAAAGCCGTAGCAATACCAGGGAAATCACTAACGCGTTGCCAACCCTGTTGTTGATGAAGACTCATTGTGCTAGCAGCATTACCACTACAGCGTATCCTCGTGGAGTCATGGCAACCTTACTCACCGCAATCACAACACTACATCAAAGTATTTTTATTTGACCGCGGTCTTCTGTAAGGTGGAGGTACATTCCCCAGCCCGGCGGCTCTAATTTGAATAGGAAATCCCACAAGATACCATTTCACCATGCCTCTCATTAAAATTGTTTGTGGTTGTAAATAATGTAGAATGAGACATTTATTGAATTCAGACCATGCAAGACAGCGAAGTAATCTATCACATTTATGGATAAAAAAATCTTTTTTTTTATATATTCTGAATATTATAGTTCTTAGTTATAGTTGGGCCGGTAGGTGGCACCATTGCTGAAATCCGGAATTCATTACTATACGGAAGTTTTTGTGTACATTCGGTTGGTCTGAGAATAGGACGTTAACCAGTCATATGGGTGGTCCAACCCATTTTTTTTTATATAAATAATTTATTTGTATGCCCAAAAAACGTTTTTTGGGTGAGATAGTAATGTATAACAGTGCTATAATTAAACTGTTACATTATTCAGTGCTACACGGAATACAATTGTAACTGACTAGTTTCGAGCTTCTGAAATCGACGGCTTTTGTAAGTCGATTTTTTACAGTATACGACACGACATAGTGACGATCGTCATACGATATTCGATAGGCCATACAACGATGTACATTACCATTGAAGCAAATAGCTAGGGTACTTTCAATTATGGGTACGTTGTCATAAATAATCTAAACTAATACTATAAAGCTGAAGGGTTTGTTTGTTTGGCTGAACACGGTTGTCTCAGAAACTACTGGTTGGAATGAAAAAATATTTGTATTTTCGATAGTCCATTTATTGAGGAAGGCTTTAGGCTACATAACATCATAATTATTATATTGCTATGCGGGCGAAGTCGCGGTGAAATAGCTGATAAATAAATAAAATATAATTTCGAGTATGGCGAGTGCTTAGAGCAGTTCCACTCTCGTCTTGCATATTTTTTTCTATTCAATATTCGTTAATATATTCATAAATCTGGGTCCCTCATTTAAAAAGCTGTAGAAAACCATGTAGTGTAAATGGTCTCCATTCCATTTACCGGGTATGCTGGCGGCCGGGCGGCCGGCTGGATTAAATTTTAATCGGTGCAGTTGTGTCCGGCTATTGCACGCGTGACAACCAATGAGTGACTAGCATTGTAGAGGTGACAATTCCATTGCATATACATTTTATTATTGTTTTTTTTTAAACCATTAAGGTTGCAAACAAGCATACGGCCCGCCTGATGGTAAGCGGCTACTGTAATCTATGGAAGTTTGCAACACCAGGGGTATTACTCGCGCGTTGCAAAATCTCTCCACAGCCTTCTTGAAGAACCCCATGCTGTAACTCTTTTGGGAAAACCTCGGCGGGGAGTTCATTCCGCAATGTTTACGTGCGCGGGAGGAGAGGATATTAATCATATTTTACTTAAATAATAATTTGTTTAATAATAACAGAGGAGGCGAATAAATTCAAGGAAAATCAGAGACAACTATACTACATACGAAATATTCACGCATTTTTATTTCCTCGCCGCCTCCACAGCGATTCCTACCAAAGCCTCTTATAAGCCCCACTCAATGTTATTACAAGATTTTACCTTCATTATGACTATATGAATAGGCAAATACAAATTACGTTAGTACCATTCTCTCTTGTTTGCATTTTTTTTTATTGTTAATAGAGTCCTGTGTTGTAAATAAATAAATTATCAGTTTGGAAAATACACTTGAAAATGTATTCGTCATGATCTTATTCAGGATATTAGGTTGAAGATATGAAATTATATTGATAAGATAAGGCAAATAAAAAAAAAAAAACTTCTTAAAGTTGGTTAAAATGATGTTGAAACATTCCGTGACATACATACACACAGAGATCCACACATAACAGGTACTGCTATTGTAACTGTTGTCAATACATCCTAATGAGTATCTCTTAAGCGCAACTCAAAAGCTTTGAATCTAATTGATCTCTCTTCGATTATATCTGTATCTACATATACATAATATATACTATCTCTTATCTTAGATATTAAGCATATCAAGCATTGTGCCAGCGACTATCCAACTTCGCTTCTAGTAAGTATCTAATAAGTATCTTACTTAAAAAAACTAGGCTTTATTCTCGTATAAACTTTGGTAAAGTCCTTCAAGAAAGGTGAAGCAGGTTTCCACGAAGCGATTCCAAGTACTTTATTACTGGAACTATATCCGAGAATTTCAATAAAACACGAGACTTCGACAAGTTTAAATTTGCTTTCTACCTCCGCGGCATCGGACGCAATGCATCGTCCATCGATCGAGTGGACACTAACATTTCAAGGGATTTCACCTTTAAATCCAGTTTCTAAAGCACTGTTTTTTATCTTTTATCGTATAGCGGAAAAGTGCTGTTTTGATTGCTCTTCCCTATTAGATTTGGCAGAGGCCTTTGCTTGACGTAACAATATAAAACGATTTTGATTTTTAGGGTCGGCAACGTGCGAGCGATTCTCCTGGTGTTGCAAGCGTATAGGCTGCGGTGACCGCTTACCATCAGGCGGGCCGTATGCTTGTTTGCCACCTTAGTGGTATAAAAAAGAAGATTTTTAATGTGTTTTTAAACAATAAATGATGGTAAGCGATAACCGTAGGCTATGGACGCTTGCAACACCAGTATCTCTCGCGCGTTGCCGACCATTATGATTTTAGTAAAACGGCAATGGACGATAATTTTATGCCTCGGTAAGCTGGTTACTCTGCGTAGAAATTACATTTATTATCTGTGGGTTATTCCTCTTATTTAAGGGAAATATTGTGTACAAACGTACGTATGATGTATGGCTTCGGAAGCTCAAAAATGTATACTCGTGTGTAACTCGAAACCATAATTTAATTTCATATCGGGAACGTGGTCCGGAACAAACGTAAGCGTACACTCTCCCGGAAAGAACATCTCTACTATATCCCGGAGTATGGAGGATAAAAATCCCGGGACTCGTTCAGGTCTCACTGAAACTGTAACACACAGTATACACCTCTACAGCCTTTGAAATAAAGGCTAGCTCGACCGCAAAAGTACTTTAGGAATATATAACAAAATACCAGAAATGTCGTTTAAAATTGAGCTCTGTACCGTAATGGTAAAGGTGGGTATTGTCATGGCAAGGGGCACGTGCCACAATGTGCTATTTACTATCTCTATATGACAAGCTTATGATTTTCTAATAAATAATAATGGCGGTATATTTGTCAGGTGGAGCTGAGTTAGTTCAGAGACTGAAGTGGCTTTACATACACTATTGAATACAATCTGGCGTTACTTTGCGGAAATTCATATCAATAAAATAATAATTCATATTTTGTATATGATATAATTCGCTTTATCCCGTTCAAATGTGTTTGTTGAGACAGCCTGCGCCCAATTGTTGACCTATCTGCAACCAAAGTTCAGAATTAATTAAGTTATTGAGCCTTTTTTTATTTATTTATTTAATACATTTAAGTTTAATCATGCAACATAATTTTCTTCGCCAAACCACTAGAGCAGTTTGTAGGCGTTTCGCTCATCAACAACTTTTATAACTTAAATGCTACCTTAACATTTTAGTGTGTGCATGCTTAAATATTATAATATACTTATAGCAATATACTGTTTTAGTCAAATGTCGTTTTTGTTTTCTTTTTTAAACTTGAAGCAAATATTTCTGTAAATATTCGTTTTAACGAGCTTTTACATTTAACTTTTACATTTTCTGTTAATTTATGATGTTTATTCCAATGCTTTGTTACTACATACTGTCGAGTTCTTTCTCCATAAAAAATATTTACTCTTGTATGGGAAGAACCGGCAAGAAAGTCAGTGCTCTATCAGCCATCAAATGCCATACCAAATTAGCATACACAGTACAACATCAAATAAAAAAGGTAGACGGTAGTTAGAAAAATTAAGTCATGCCGCCACCGGTGAAAACTACGCCTTGCATTGTAAGTAAACAATCACACGCACACACATACAATTAACACAATGAAACTAAGCCTTACCCGCATACAGCGTGTTCAAAAATACGGCGTTAACTCAATAAATAAAAAAATATCTGCAGTTTTATATGGCGTAAGAACAATAAATCTTACTCGGCAGATAATTATCACGGATGGGTAATTATATTAGCAGCTGTAAGTTGTAGTGCCGGGCGTGCCGAGTCGAATATTTCACCAATTCCACCACTAAGTTCTGTTAAATGGCAGAAGTTTCACTCGGTACCATTTTATTTCAATTTAAGATTGAAATGGGACGCGACTCTGCGGAGGAAAATAGTTATAAGCTTTTACGGAAATAGCAATGTATCTTTTTAACATTGTACATCTTTTACGTGGCATTCCCTTCGAGCGCCACTGACGAGTTCACGCTAGTGTTGGAACTCACAACGCTAGACTGAATATAATGTTTGGGATGTAAGCTCACTAGTGGCGCAGATTTATTGTATCAAAAGTTTATAATACGTATTTTTAAATTAATTAACTTCAAGGGGCTTGAGATTGTATCTAGAAGTACGCCGCTGTAAGCTGCATGCTTATTTTAATAGAATCAAGTGGTATCTCTACTCGAACAATTATAAAATTAAAATATTAATCAATCAAAGTACATATTTTGTTACTTTTTTTAAGTGGAATAAAGCAAATTATATGGTATTCCATATGTTAATTTGCTTCTTCGTGGTATAAAAAATAATATAAATAGCACACGTGGCTTAATAAGAAGTGATTTTTGAGGGCTTGGCTACGAGCAGGATTTTTAGAACTAACAAGCATACGGCCCCCACCTGATGGTAAGCAGTCACCGTAGCCTATAGCCGCTAGCAACACCAGGGATATCACTAACGAGTTGTCAACTCTGTTTTTCATGAAGACTCACTGTGCTAGCAGCATTACAACTAGCGCTGGCAACCTTAATCACGGCAGAAACACAACACTATATCAAATTAGTGCTATTTGACTGCGGTCTTCTGTAAGGTGGAGGTACAGTCCCCAGCCGGGCGGCTCCAATTTTATTGGGGAATCCCACGGGACATCCCATTTTCGCCTTACATCTAAAAGTGATACCTCCGATGTTGCAAGCGTCTATAGGCTATGGTAACTGCCTACCATCAGGCGGTCTCTAAGCTTCTGTCTAAGTATGAAGTCGTTGAAAGTATACTGTTAAAGATTACACCACAATCGGTCAGCTTAGAAGATGTAGGAGTCACCCTAGGTACCGGAGCGACTCAATCCATTAAGAAGGACGTGGCAACGTTATCAGAAGCCCGATCTTAGGAGTGGGACACATTGTGTCGCTCACAATTCACTCACACTTTATCTCAAGAATAATCACTTACTAAAAATATCTCTGATTAAAATTAGACTCCACATAGTTGGAAATTTCTAGATTTGTTTCTTAGAAATATTAAGTATTGCTTCTTAGGATGGAAAAAGGAATGAAAAGCTCCGACTTTGCTGACTAAGTTATGTTTATAAAACAACTAACAGAGCGTAATATATCAAGAGTGGTCCATGGTGTGCACTATTCCTTAATTGCCATCAAATGACTCCGTCTGAAAACAGAGATGACGTTTGATTTCCGAACTCACGAATGGAACAGGAATTTTAAAATTGAATTTAAGCCTGTCACCGGACTGTCGATAGGCACGCCTGATTAATTCCCCCTTTTCAATTCGGAGCCCAGCGTAAGCCTTTATTGTCACGTTTTCATTACTGTAATGGGAATGTGCGGGGAGGTATGTCGCTTTGGGTTTATGAATTAATTTTGTTGATTTGCTTGGCCACAATGGTTAGGAATATCTTGATTGGATCTAGTTGAATAGGAATATCCATTGTTGCAAATCATTTGTTTTTTTAAGACACTTTTATTATCATCATACCTGTATGTATGTATCATTCATCGTAATTTTCACCTAATACAAATCGAGTGATTTTTTTGAAAATTTTAGCAAGTATTAAGGACCGATGGCAATATAATCATTTTAAAACTTTATCCTAATATCCTGACCAGGATCATCAGGCTAAGTACATTCTATGATTTATTTTTATGATGTTCTTAGCAACAATAAAAGTCCGTGACTTCGTACGCGTTGATATCAAAACTATCATATTTTTGTATCAATAAAAAAAAACTAATTGTCGGAATCGTTTCCCGATAACATAGGGCAGGCCAAGGGCCTCAATGCCTCTATATAAATAAAATACTACGGCCCTTATTTTCTGGAATGGTTTAACATACTGAACTACAGACAGTTTGCAGTTTTATTATAACAGCTAGAAGTTATAAAATATTATACTACGTTAGAATGTCTACGAGCAGTCTACGAGACTGCTACGTGTGGGCGTAGTGCTACGAGCGTAGTACGAGGCTACGTGGGCGGTAGCAGCTTTGTTATTGCGTATTTTGACGCGTTTCCGATCAGCTGATGCCTAGGCTTTGTTTAATTGCAATGTTAACCATGACCTTACTTATTTTAAGCGTCAAGTTATGAGATACTTAAAAATTAAGACGATTAAAAATAACCCAATTTTTTTGATAAAGCAAGGGTAAAAAAATACAAAATACTGTTTGTATACATGTTTTGGTTCAAAAAATATTTAAAAAGTTGCACAGTTAGATCTCCCGTCCAAAATAAGAGGTGACAAGTGTTGCATAATATATCGATTTTAAATTCTATATTATTTTTCTAATTCGATTCGGATATTGACTCCATAACAAGCGGTGTTAGATAAATACATTGCAGAAGAATTAGTTTTTAACCAAATCCTGGAACAGTAGCCGGAGCAAGAATAACTTGCGATTACACAATCGCAAGTTATTCTTGCTCCGGCTACTGATCCATTCGTATCGCCGTCGTCAATTTTTATATGGTAAAATGAACAGCGCTGTGGAGGTGAAAAGTCGAACTAAACATTAGAATGGACATCTTGAGAGTAACTATTTCAAAATTGTAGGCTTAAGATATTCTTGCTACTGGCACAGGACACCCCGTTTGATGGTTAACGATCACCGATAGCACCTATGGCGGTAGGTCAGTGTTTTCGATTGAAACGAATACACTGTCCTGTCCCTAGCAACTACAAATTTTAAATGAACAGCCTTTGAATATTGAACAGCGTTGCGCTTTGGAAAAAATTAACAAAAAAAACACATTTAGCGAGTTACGTTTTCGAATACGTAGTAGCAAGTTAAGCTTGCTGGCTGCTGAGCTGCTGGCAGCACACTGACACAATCTTTGGAAATGTTTTTTTAGGCACGTTTGCTCCTTATTGTAGTTGCACAGCGCTCACCCCCAGCCCAAGGTTAGAACGTCTAGGACGATTTTTAGACCTTCATAAGTGCCTTTTAGACCTTCATAAGTGCCTTGTTAGGGCCTAAACTGACTAAATGTTTTTTGATTTTGATTTGTTGCCCTCAAAATGCCTTATGGCAGGAAAGGGGAAATTGTGGCCCGTTATATACTGCAGCGCGAGCATGAATAACTTGCGACAAGGTTTTCGTATCGCCTTCGACTATTTTTGTATTGAAAAATGAACAGCGCTGCGGCGGTGAAAAGTGGTACTAAAATAAGTATGACATATTTGACATTTCACGTGTTACGTTTTTGAATACGTAGTCGAAAAATGTTAATGCAATCGGCACTGAAGTCCACGTAACAAATGGATACTGAACGTATAAACACTAACACAAGCTTGCTAATTCTCTTTAGCCTCCTTTGATGTAGTGTTGTGTTTCTGCGGCAGGTAAGGTTGCCAGTGCTCCACGAGGATACGCTGGGCTAGTAGTAATGCCGCTAGTACAGTGACTCCTGCTCAACAACATGGTTGGCAACCCGTTAGTGATGCCCCTGGTATTGCTAGCGGCTATAGGCTATGGTGACTTTTTACCATCAGGTAGGTCGTATGCTTGTGTGTCACATTAGCGGTATAAAAAAAAATTGAAGTAAATCTTCAGGTTACTATGTTCCGAAACGTGTTTATATCTAGAACTTTCTGCAGCCGCTTGTAACGTAAGAAAACACGGTAACCGTAAAATAAATAAAATAATGATGGCCCAAGTGCAGGGGGTGTGGGGCGAGGGGGTCGCGGCGGCGGCGGCGGCGCGCAGACGGCCGCCTACGCGAACCTCGCCGGACGCGTGCTCCTCCGCCGACCGAGCCTCACTACACAGCGGCCGGGCCGTGCGCCCGCCGCACGCACGCACGTGCACAAGACACGCGAACACGTGAACACGCGAACACGCTACCTGCAAATACTACTCGCTCATTTACCAAAGTCGCGGCCAACTTTACACTGCATGGGTGAGTTTGGTGTCACTTACTTGTCCGCGCGCGACCTCCGTTGTGTTTACGAGTGTAGCGTCTCAAGAAATTATTTTGTAATTAATAATTTTTGGTGAGCAATAATTAACGAGCTCGTGTGTTCTTTATTATTCATTTCTTATTTTTTTCATCTTAGTGCAATATTTATTTTTTATTTTATTTTATTACTTTATTATTTTTATTAATCTTATTGTTTTGTGGTTTCCGCAATATATAATGTTTTATATTTATTTTGGCTGTACGTAGTAATTAATTTCGACTTCCATTGTAAATTATTTTATTAAGTACAAACATATCGGCTCTTATTAATTAAATGAAATTCTAATATTTTTAAAAATATTTATGTTTTAATTATCAATATTATTAATTAATTGACATAATTCTCTGAAAACATTATATCGAAGAGAAAAGCCGTACTTTATAAGTGAGAGTTATAGATTATAGGTGATTTTTTATTTATTAATTTCTCTACTATACCCAGTCACTAATAATACCTATCAGTTTAAAAATCTATAAGAATATACTTGTTGACCTATACACTTTACCACGCGTGTGAAGCCGTGTTCAAAAGCTAGTATTTTCTATAAAAAAGAGCCAATTTACTTATGCAAGTTTATAATTTGCGGTTGGTGCAGTAGCCGTGTCTGGAGATCAAACGGCAAAGTTAAGTTTGTTATTTAAACTAGTTCGATTTTAGTACGGACCCCTCGGTGTGCGAGTCCATCTCGCACTTGACTGATTTTTTTATACGCGCTCTTAGATTTAATTACTTTTTCATAGAAGCAATAATTCCATCGCAATAATAATATCTAATCTGCTTTACTTAATTAGATTAACAAACTCTATTTTTCCTTTCGTGGCAAATTCAATTATTTTGTTTACAATAGTCCTGTATGAGGAGATCTATACTCAACAGTGGGTGAAGCCAGGTTGAAGAAGAAGAAGAAGAGTTCTGTAAATTATTAAATACTGTTTAAAAAAAAAACTTTCAAGGAAGAAACTACAAATAGTTACAGTACCTATTATATGCATCGAGTATTACCAATTGTTGGCTTTATTCTATCAAAAATCTTCTCGGCTAGGTAGAGAATAAGATAGCCACTGTGGTCTTGTCTTACACAACCCTATAAAATAGAAAAACACACTTTAAAATTGATATAACGCAACGGAGGGTTCCTACTTAGAACTGAAAGATCATCGTTGAAAATTCAAAATTCGATTTATATTTTTTTATCTCCGTTCTTTATAAAAAGTAAAAACGGGTATTATCAAAATCAAAATAAATAATGAGAGCCCTAATAAGGCCCTTATGAGGTCTAAATTACCACCGGTACGGAGAAAAGTGTCCTGAGAAGAACCGGTAAGAAATTCAGTGCTCTGTCTTGTTTCTACATGAAAAAAAGACAAAATCACGATATAACAATGTTCTTCTAGATATATTTTATTATTTATTTTATTATTTATATTAAACTTTTTTATATTTTTTTTGTAAATACCTTCTATATAAAGGTTTTCGATTCAAGTATCGATATTATAATTCCTCGATTAATGTATTTTATATTCACGGGAGCTAGACTGGTGTCTTATTGCAAGAACTTGAAGATTTGAAGACTTTCTAAGAATCCCGGTTGAAATCTCGCTATTGAGTGAGCAGATTTTTTATTGTATGTAGATACGGCAAATCCCGAGAATTTTTCAGATTTTTTCAATTTAATATTTGTATTATTTTTCCGAAATAGCAATTTTCTGGAATAGCTACAGTAATTTTATGTGTAGTGATATTATAAAGAGGTATAATTGTTTGGAGGTTTGTACGTACGAATTATAAAAATCTTAAAATATGGTAAGATATGCTACATTTTATCTAAAGAATATGTTATAATTTCTAAGTGGGTGAAGTCTTGGTGAAAAGTAATATATATGGATGATGTATGAAGTAATTCTTTGTACATCGGTATAATCTCTCTGATATTTGACACCGTTGGACTAGTGGATAGTAAAGCGGACTAATGCGGTAGCTCTAGCGGTTTAAATCCCAATAGAAGAGCAAACAATAATTTGCCTTGACTCGGGGTATTTTTATAATTATCAGTATGTCATACTATGAAAATTGAGTAATGAAAGAATAATTATGAAATATAGGTACATAATTCAAAATACCCATGAATGTTGCAGTTGGTATCACCCGATGTCACCGTCGGATGTTGCTAATGGTCAATTGATTAAAACTGCCTTTTAAACAAATATTCCAATGCTAATTCTCTCGCCTCACTACCCTGTAGTCTTAGCAACAACACATTTCGACTACGTATTCGTATAGCTTTAGACTATTTTTGTATGGGAAAATGAATAATGTAGCGATGGAAGTGGAACTAGAAATCGTATAAATATATACACGTTTTTCTTGTTACCAGTACTAAATATCGCATGTGGCATGTCGGTCATATGAACCCTTACGCTATGTCCCGACTAAAAATCGTTCAACAAAGAAGATTTGACTAACAAAAATGATCGAGACACTGTTTATGGTGATAACTAAATCCTCGCTTAAAAAGTCAGCGATACCTATTCTGAAATTCAATTGCATAGATAATATTCTGTCAAAAGATTTAACAATTCGTTTTTCTTAGCTATATAAGATCACGTTTTAATTTATCCTGTAAATTTTTGTAATGTAATTTTGCGATAACTGTGAGATACGAATCAGAACTTCTAACAGCGTTAAGCAAATGAAAGCCAAGTTCAAGCAACAGATAAATAACGATTAAGAAACTTTGCTCTTCAACGAAATTAATAACAAAATATCTTTGAAAAATCGCACCGTGAATTATCCGTCGAGTCCTAATGCAGATTAGAAAGTCTTAATGAAAGAGGTTCTCTGTTATTATTTGTAAATATTAAATGGTTATTTAATGGAAAGATGTTGGAGGATTTGTTTAATTTTTTCAATTTGAGGCTTACCGTACAACTCTGTAACCGCTAACAAGAATGCTCATATACCAAGAGTCAGGCTCTATCGCCCCTTATAAAGGGAAACAACGGCCTCCAATTAAGTAAGGGAAGATCTTACCTTTGTATAATAAATCTATAATATAAAAATGATTCGCTGAATATGTTGCTGAGCGCAAATCTCGAGAGCAGCTGAACCGATTTCGCTTTTTTAGAATATTCATAGAAATACGAGGATGGTTCTTACGGAGAGAAAAATAATAAAAAATGACTAAAATTGGGCCGCTAGTATTAAATAAAAAATATGTGAGGGCTGGCCACAGTCCACTGCAAACCTCGGTGCAGAATATCATTGTAAAGCAACTTTCTAAGAAAAGTTTTATTGCGCATTTTTTCAAAGTTAAGGAATCTTAGCTGCTTAGTGGATGGGTGACCGCCCAATTCTCCCATATATATAAAAGGTGATTGACATCTACACAGCTCAAATCACTGAACTACTGAAAAAAAGATTAGATGGCCTTTGTATTCGAAACATCACAGAAGTACTTCTGTAAATTAATAAGTAAATACGCGTGAAATGGGAAAAATATGTTAGCCCGAGTAACGCCATCGAAAGCTAGTTGAGCATATCTCTCGTAGCGTGAGTTCCTAGATATGAAGCTACTTTACCGTATTTGAGCAAGGTCTTAAACGTTTTAGTTCAATAATCTTAGGATAACCCCATTAATGTCTAGCAATTACGATCATAACGGGATTAAAGAAAAAAGTAATAAGTTCCCGCTAAAGTTTGAACCCCACTACTTCAAATGGGAGGCGGTCACACCAGCATCACGGACACGGCTTCCTATATTATTTACTTCAATAGTGGCTAACAATCTTTATAAGTAAACTTTATGTATTTTTTTTGATTTTAAAAGAGTAATTGCTGAGTTTCTTGCCGGATTCTTCTCAGCAAAACCGTCCTTCCGAATCCGGAAGATTCTGACGATTTGAAAGTGCTTGCCTGTAAAGTCTAGTCAAATAAAGATCTTCTTGAGTTTGAGTTTAAGTATCATAATTAAGTCGGTGTAACATGTTACCCTTCAAAGCGAGTCTATCATAGCTTGTCTCCCTCTTTGTTTAATAGCAGGAAAGAGACAGAGTGTAAGAGAGCACCCGACTTCCCAATTGGGTCAAGTTCAGATGGCATCTGCAGGCGATTATATGTTAAGTTTGACAGTAAAATATCAAACCCCAGCTTAATAGAACCTGCACAAGCTGTACATGAAAAGGTTTACTTGGATGCAGGATTGTGTAAAAGCTATTTTTATAGGTATTTATTGATTAAGTAGATAATTTCCTCCTAACGACAATTTTAAACTTCATCTGAGATCTCCAAATAAAGCTTTTTTACGGACCGAATAATTTAGACCCTTATAAGTGCCTCATTAGGGCCTAAACTAAATAAATATTTTGATTTGAATTTTGATTTTGAAAGGATTGGTTAACATGAGCAAAAAACAGGAAATATGTATTTACACAAACAAACAAACCTCTTTATAGCAAACAAAAACTGACTTGTAAACTCGAGCAGCAATTAACTCGTTTTCACCTACCACCAGTGGCAAAACCAATAAAAGTTTGTCCGAGCAGAAATAGCAATTTGCCAATTTAAGACAGTTACGATTTGGTTTTTCATGTAAGTCGTAATTGTTGCGGCGGTGGTCGGGGGTACGTGCGTAGAACGCTCCAGCCATGATGATGCTAATATTAGGAGACTACCGACATTTCACCTTTAGGGTTCGTAACCCATAGGCTGCGGTAACCGCTTACCATGGCCGCCGTATGTTTGTTTGATACGTTAGTGGTATAAAAAAAAACACTGTACTTAAGCTTAGAATAACTCATTGGTACAGGCCGGGATTTGAACCTGGCCCCATCGGATGATAAGCCGTTGCTTCAACCACAAGGCCACCACAGCCTTAATTCGTACCCGAAAGTATATACCGTATAAAAGTATATAAGTATATACCAGTGCCGGTAGCAATAACATATTTCGACTACGTATTCAAAAACGTAACTCTCAAAATGTCATAATGTTCGTACGAATTCTTAGTTTCACTTATCACCGCCGCAGCGCTGTTCTATTCTTATTTTCCTTCAAGCGATACGAAAAGTCGCAAGTTATTCTTGCTTAGGCTACTATAGAACAAAAATGGTTTATCCATTTTAAACCCTAATAAGGCACTTATCAAAGTCTACTTTCGGACCACTTCAGACAACAAAGCCACCTGAGAAGAACCGGCAAGAAACTCAGTGATCTTTTCATCAACTAACAAAAAGTCTCATGCCAATATGTAGCCTTATAGGAGCCCCTGGCGTTGCCTCCGAGGTCCAACCCTCTGGGGTCAAACTGGCAGCGACACCCGACGTAAATCACCTATCCACATTCATGTATTGTTAGTGCTCGGTATTCTGCCCGTTTATCACATTTATTGCCGCGAATATCAATTCTAGTGAACACAATTGTATTTTGTCCAGAATATTGTTGTTAAAGATTTATCTATGTAGGCCCAGTGGACCCAATATATTTCAATACATGTTAGGCTTGCGGATTGGATATGTTGTTTATAGAACGGTTCAGATATGCCTTCCCACATGGGTCCCCGAAGGGATAGGCAAAGGTTACTACACCCACTTTCCACCGAAGATAATTTGGTGCCAACGTGACAGATGGTGAGTCCGTCGCCCTCTCTTAGGCACTACATACGTCTTTAAATTACTTCTCAGACGTATGCAGGTTTGCTCACGATGTGTTCCTTCACCGTAAACCTCGTGGTGTGACTAATCACTGCACTTAAGTTAGAAAAACTTATTGATACAGATCGGTGGGATTCGAACTTGCGTTGCTAGAATAGCAGGCAACGCTTCATACCACAAGATCACCACGGTTCATTTTGTTTGAATTGCTAGGATCGCTTTTTACCTAAGGTGACAAAACTTACGACCCACTTGATGACTTGACGCTTGCAATATCCAAAGTATCTCAGGAAATGCCGACCTTAATAAATAAGACACGGAAGTTTCTGTGAATACCCGTAATTTTACCCGTATACTAGGGTTTCGGTTACAAATAACTGTTAACTTCAGGATTTATAAAAGAGGTAAAAGGGAATAAAAAGGGGTAAAATTTGTGTTTAAAAAATGTTCATGGTGTAATTATTTGTTTATTTTTCACACGTGCAAAGCCGGGACGCGTTCCTAAAATATTCATCTATCTATATACCTTCATGAATATAAATAGCCACATATATCAAAGGTCGTCATTTGAGAACGGCCCTTTGTTACGGCTGTTTTTTGTGTTGTTATGCTCATAATTACCAGAACAAAGACTACACTTCAAAGAATTTGATTTGGCAAAGTCGGTTATTGGGTTTATTAGTAAATTTAATGGCGAAACCGCTTTAAAAGAATAAGTGAATATAACAAAATACCTTACTTACCTTTTTTATGGAATAAAGGCACCGACGTTTTTCAAATCAGCTGTCATAAGTCTTCCCGGTTAATAGCCTAGAGCCTTAGATTAATGACGTCACTTCACTCACTAGTACCTCAGAGTAGATAATACACTACGTACAACTAGTACCGTTAATACGTGGTGTGCGATCCGATTATTCGGCAAGTCGCGTTTATGGGGCTTTGTTCATTACACCTAATAGGATTCTGCACAAGCCACTGCCGCCTTAGCTGATACTGAGTGATTCAACTCTATTGTAACTAATTAGCATTATGTTTATACTGTACTTGCTTTTGTCCGTGGCTTCGCCCGCGTGCTTCTGATAAAGATAGTCTATGTCCTTCCCCAAGTTATAATCTATTTAATTGCCCAATTTCATTACGATCCGTTCAGCCGTTTTGTCGTGAAAAGGTAGCAAACAAACAAACAGCGTTTCTTTCGCATTTATAATATTAGTATGGACTATAATCCCATAACGGTATGTAATGCAGTGCCGGTAGCAGGAACATTGTCGACAGCGTATTCGAAAACGTAACTCACGAAATGTCAAAATTGTCATACTATATTTTAGTTCCACTTTTCACCGCCGCAGTGCTGTTCATTTTTCAATACAAAAATAGTCGAAGGCGATACGATAACGTTGTCGAAAAAGTTCATGCTACCGGCACAGACATCCACATTCCACATGACCGACCAAGCATGTTTAGTTAGCACTGTTGTAGTATAAAATATAATTATCAAATTCTCTGCACTGATGGATAATTAGGATAACATTGTGACGCAATAAAATTAATTACGTAGAAAAACTGCTTAGGTTTTTTCTCAGATTGTAGGCTCTAAGTCTATAAAATCGCTGCGTGTGGAGAGCGTATGAACATAATTTATATTCTCAGTAAACATTTTATTGCAAGATGTGACCCGGAATTTTTCCCGGAAAAGATATTTGTTAATTAAATTATTATTGCTATGCTTAAATATTTATATCGAGCACGATGGAATCTCTGTAACGTCTTACGTATGTTATCATTAAGCGACTTGAGAAAAATGTCGGGAGCAAATAAATTGTGCCGTACCGAGTACCGAGTACCGAGGTCCTTACACATTTTTAATTAAGTACGAGTGTCTGGTGCTTTGTTTTAATTAAAAATGTGATTTAATTAAAGATGTGGGACTATCTCCAGCGCTGGCCGCGACGCAACCTTTGGGAACATTGTCGGGGGCGAATTAAAAATGGAACGCCTTGGAATATCAGAATCCGATTATAGCTTCTACTCTAACGATGTTTTAAGGCGATTTCGTCGCCCACCTTTTAAAAAAGGTGGGTGTGTGGGTACTCAATAATGTTGGATTGATGAAATGATTTACGTGAATAAATATATTCTGTGAAGGACTAAAATATAGCATGGATACATTCGATATACTTTAATACTATATTATGATTATAGTAGTAGCTCTAACTTAGGTCTACCTAGCTCTACCTACCTCTACTTATAGTTCTACCTTAAGTTACCTAACTCTACTGAGACTACCGAGACTCTACCGAGACTCTACCGAGACTCTACCGAGACTCTACCGAGACTCTACCGAGACTCTACCGAGACTCTATTGAGACTCTACCGAGACTCTACCGAGACTCTACCGAGATTCTACCGAGACTACCAAGCTTCTACCGTAACTCTACCGTAACCCTACCAACATTATCCATGAATTACGTGTCATGAAAGGTACCTATTTCGGTTCAGTTTTTAAGCGCTGTGGCTTAGTTAGGCCGTTCGTTGATCTCTCAGTCAGTCAGGACAAATCTTTTATACGTATAGATATAGAAACAATACATACAGACATAATTGTTTTCAAGCTTTATTTATCGAAGTTACTGTATCGCATCCATAAACATTTCACAGTCCTTAGAGTCTGGCTCAATACTGACGTTTCATTAAGTATGAGCACAGCCCAATTCGTAAACACGGCACGCAGGAAATGAAACAGCCACTATTCAAATACGGCGCTGTCCGGACTCCGGACGACGAGAACGGCCAGTTTTTGATATTCCACTTTAGCGTTTTTTATTCAAATGTATATGGAAAGCTTATTTAATATCAAATATATGGAGCGTATAGTTTAGGGTCTGCAACGCGCGAATGATTCCTCGATGTTTCAAGCGTCCATAGTTATGGTAACCGTTTATCATCAGGCCGGCCGCATGCTTGTTTGTTGGTACACCTTATTGGCACACTAGCGGCCCGGCCCGGCTTCGCACGGGTAGACATTTTTCAAATATTTTGTCATTATATTTTTATTACTTAGTGATAATGTAGCTTTCTAACGATGTTTCTTTTATTGAAATCAATCCAGTAGTTTCGGGGCTTATTTAATACAAACATACACACAAAAATACAAATCTTTCCTCTTTATAATATTAGTATAGAAGTATAGATAAAAAATGCATTAAAATATTAATTAAAATAGTTTCTCAGGCAGCGAACTAATCGCAGAGCACACACACAAAAACAGACAGACAGTCTCCTTTTTCTCTTAAAAATGTTTTTTGTTTAAAGTGAGCGGTATATTTCCCAACCTATATAAGTTATTTGTATCACAGATTCAACAGCAGTAGCTCGAAAAATGGTGCCAATATTTATACATATCCCTTTGATTGCAGGTAAACGTAAAAGGCATAATATATAAGGCGTGCGCACGTTTGGGCGGCTCGGTCGAGTAACGCGCACTCGAGGGCAGATAAATGTCCCCGACACACCGGGGTCTGGACCAACATGGCCTCGTTCAAAGGTAACATTTACATCCATACTGTATTCTACTACTAATAAACCCCAAACTGTGATATGTCTATTCATATTAATTGTATTGGTTAGCCATTATATTGGTGCCGCCCGACTGGGGACTGTACCTCCACTGTGATGCAACTTTGATGCAGTGTTGTGTTTCTGGAGTAAGTAAGGTGCCAGTGCTCCACGATACGATGTGCTAGTAGTAATACTGCTAGCACAGTGAGTCATCAACAACAGGGTTGGCAACGCGTTAGTGTTACCCTGGTATTGCTAGCGGCTATAGGCTACGGTGACTACTTACCATCAGGTCTTAGTGGTATAAAAAAACAGCAATATTCCAGTAAACCCACTAATTAATACAGACAATAAAAATATAGTCGAATGAAGTAATTATCTCCCAGCCAACAGTCAAAGTGAACAGTAGATTATCCTCATTGATGGTAATCGATAGTCGGTTCCACAGATTACTTGGCTAACTTTCATTGAGCTTAGACAAGTTTAAATTGGCCAACGAACAGGTATTGCCCGCAACAGGCATACTATCACTATTACTGTATTTAATGTAACAATACATGATATAAGTTTTTATGAAGGTGAAAATAATTCATCATCAATAGTTGTTAGCAGTCACACGATGGCATTTATTTATTGAGTTTTTGGTACACGTAATATATATGGGACAATAATAATACAATCTAAAACTAAAACTAACCTAATATTAAAAATAAAACACTTGTCCCAAATTGTAGTCACTCGGGAGGGTGCCAAGAAGGCTGTATGGCAATGCTGATCCTTTGCGCAAAATATGTTCCAGCCTTCCTGTCACCGGAGGCCTCAATCAATAGGTGTTAGCTAAGAACCACTCAGAAGTCTCCATAATGGGCCATCCATAAACACGTCACAGGCATTCATGATTTCTGGTCGGCTGAGCTGGTCACATTTGAGACTCCTCTCTAGTGTGACGTCACATATTATTTGCAATTTCTAAAAAACAAAGAATAAAATGTTTTTTTAAAACGGATAATTTACTTGTTGATTAAGTTGTATCTCCTTAAAGATTGTTACCGAAGGTCTGATGAGATGGACGGACGGATGGATCTATTGCGATTGGGAAATAAGAAAAGATGACAAAAAGTGGCTACGACTTTTTCGTTCTGTTTCGTATAAAAGTCTTAAATTGTGATTGTGTATTTAAGGCCGTATAAGGCCGAGTTGTATTTGTAGTGGCAAAACTATGTCTATGTTAAGAATTATACCACTATAACGGCATTAAGGTTCTTTTTCAACTCGTATAAATTCGTAAAAAGATCGGCCAAGTGCGAGTCGGACTCGCGCACCGAGGGTTCCGTACACACTTGTAGTTCAGAGTAGATAATCAATATACTATATATAACCTGTAGGTAAGGTTAAAAGTAGGCGCACTTCAAATGAGGTCAATTCGTCGGTGATTCTCAACAGCGCGATTCAGAAATATTTTTTAGGAAATGCGAATTAAGAAAAAACTACATATTTACGGTTTTCAGATTTATCCCTTTATTTGTGCTGTAAGACACTACTTCATGCCAAATTTCATGATTCTAGGTCAATGGAAAGTACTCTATAGGTTTTGATTCCCTTGTCAAATCTCAATATATGCGAAAATTTACCCACATAAACGGTTATATCTTTTCTTCATATTGACTTACAGGTTTGATTATTTTACAGCTGAAAGAGACCACACACCCGTGTATTTCATATTAATTTAAATTTGATAACTCCACGCGTTCTTGAGATAAAAAATCTTGACAGACAAACAGACTGACAACAAAGTGATCCTATAAGGGTTCCTTTTTCCTTTTAAAATACGGAACCCTAAAAATGAATAGAACCACGAAGGCAAAGCCACGAGTAGTAGTTTCTTTAGTCAATAACCTCTTGGCAGAGTGGCCGTCATGACTTGAGTAGCAAGTTCCACCGCTCGGCGCTATACCTCCCATTATGCTTATAATTTGACAAACTGCAAATTCATTTAATCTATTTTCGAAGTTCCATGGTTTGTTTAAGAAACATTATCAAAGGTCAAACTAAGGCCCAGGTACTAACTTTACATAGAAGTTGAGTGCTGAACCAGGAGCTGTTATATCTTGTCATAATCTTAGTCAGGGTACCAGCTTAACCCACTCTGCAAACGTTACATTGTTACTAACTGTAGGTTGGATATTTCGGCCATTTTGAGATGTTTAAGGCTTTGCATTAGTGAGGTAAGGTAAGTAAGGTAAGGATTTGTGTTTATCTTAACCTACGTGCATACTAGTATAATATGCATACAGGAGTATCTTCTGTAACCTTAGCAGCAATAATGTTCGACTATGTATTCGTATCGCATTCTACAATTTTTGTATGGGAAAATGACAGCACTGCGGCGGCGAAAAGTGGAACTAAAAACCTTTCAGCATTTATAACATTCAATCGAGTAAAAAACAAAGAAGGTTGAATCAGGATACTTTTATTTTTGTTTAGGAAATATTACATAGTTATGAAGTAACCAAAGCTTGTACTGTGAGCACCAAATAGACAGCGGATGAAATACTTATATACTTATCTACAAGTCACTCTCCGTGTACGAAGAGAGATGGAATACTGCAAATGCGAACGTGAACAAACATTTTTGTCCTGGCGGAGCTTACTAACCACAAGAGTAAGGGAAATTTAACTGAATAAGGACGTAGGTAGAGAAACAGACACTTAAAATTGTCTTGTTTTCTTAGATGGTGTTCATATTCCAACGAAACTAAAACACCTCAACTAGAGACGTGGTGTTTGTCGATAAGCAAAGCTGGTTATCAAACGCGCTCGCGCTGCGCTCTCACTAAATATTAAAACACGAAACTTGCCAACTGAATTCGGTTATTATGTAGCTTAATTTAAGACTATCATTAGCTTAACTCATTTTAAGCAAATTCAATTATTATCTTCACGGTGTGTGTCTTTATCTGTGCTTATAAAAACCGACGATAGTTATGAACGGGTCGGCAACGCGCGAGTGATACCTCTGGTGTTGCAAGCGTTCATAGGCTACGGTAACCGTTTACCATCAGGCGGGCCGTATGCATGTTTGCCACCTTAGTGGGATGAACAATGAACTAAGCCCTAGATGAAGTGCTCAAAACACGAACTGTAATTTGTACATCTTTGCTTAAATTTAAAGCACTTTGTTGTTCACGATGTCCTTTGAAGAACCCTTAAAATATGAAATAATTGAAACGTAAATCTGTAAGCAAATGTTACGACTTTTATGTATTGATTCAAATACTCTTTAACTGCAAACAAACAATAATTTATTGAAGCTAAATACTGAATATATTTTCCAAGTTACCTAACGAGGTATTTTCACTGTGTACTTTTGTACTTAACATCCCTTAAGGTTTGTACAAAATAATGCTCACAAACGGTTTGAAATTTTTAATATCTTGTTAAGTAGGAAAGTCCTCTCAACGCAACATCATCCCAAAGTTTTTGAGAATAATAGCTTTTATGATGGTTGAACACTCGGCTCGATTGGAGAGTAGCAGAAACGCCCCATTGTTTCATTGAATTTATTTTGATTGGTCTAAGCTAGATTACAGACAACGCATTGATTTCTATATTTATTATTCACTAGCTTTGCCCCCGGATTCGCTTAATTTTGATTTGGGTTCAGGTAACTATAGCTAATGGAAAGCATTTTCTATTCAAGTGCCATTATTTTCACTCAAGAATTCAGATAAAAATATTCCTCAAGCATTATTAGTTGGTTACACACATATAGTGCGTTCTATTCAAACAAACACTTTATTCACAATTAAGTACATTTTATAAAAATAAATTCCCAATGCGAAAACTTGAATTTGTATACTATTTCGCGTCGGTGTGCTCATAGCACAATGGGCCTTTAGCGGATCATTGCAAAGTTTTATAATCAGCTGTTGGACTATTTGTTACTCAAGAAATGTTTCACGGTTTAATAATGGCCATTGTATATTAAATCAATGTTGCTCTGTTGTTTGTTAGACCATTAGCAATTGTTGTTATTGAAAGGTTTGTTTTCACTCCTATGGGACGTTTTGTAGCGAAACTCTCGAGAGTTTTAATATTGTTTGAACAATTGGGTAGGTATGTTCTTAAATTCGTGTCCGAATGTGACCTAACCAATGAACTTTTGACATTTAGATTTAGCTCGTATTCTGAGCTACGAAAAATATATGTCTATTTACGTGATTTGAAGATCTTCACTGAAAGATTAACTGAAAGAATTATCTATTGTGTTATGAGGAGGACGCATGTCGTTTTTATTATCAAATGTAAAGAGAATAAATTAGTCTCTTGTTAACTTGTGTTATCTTCTGATCTTCTTCTTCAACCTGGATTCACCCGCTGTTGAGTATAGGTCTCCTCATTATATTAAGCACGCCACTCTCCTCGGTCTTGAGCTCTCCGCGTCCAGCTGCCAGTCACTTTGATATCGTCCGCCCGCCTCGCCGGGTCCCGTCCCCCACCTTCGACCCTGTCTTGGTCTCCACTCTACCACCTTTCAGCTCCACCTGCCATCGGTTCTACGACTCAAGTCCTCCGCCCACCTCCATTTTCTTTTTCCAATAATAGTAGCTATATTTTTCTAGCACGACTTCAGCACGTAGAGGGTAACAAATATAGGCAATAACAGCTTCTGCTCTCCTCACACACAAAGAAAAGTCTATATACGGCACTAGTGTACAAGACAAGGACAAAACTATACTATTTTTTTCCCTTACCGCGTGCACGGATTTCCCACGTTTCGTAAAGTACTTTATGTAACATAATCTATCTTTTGGTTCAGCTAATCGGGAGAAGTCACTTGTGTGGCAGCACTTTACACACACATTCATAATATCTCCATCACTTTCTAGAGCTCGCGGTAACTTCGTATATAACATACTCAGTACACGATTCCAAATAATTTCTTGACTATCATCACTTTACTAAAATGGGAGTTATCGATGGTTATGTTCAAATATGTACCCATTCGGTTGGATACATATGCCCGCGGTTGGTCGAACCCTTTCCCCCAAATCAAGATACTTCTTTACCTTTTGACCCCTCGGTGGTCACTACATTAAGTGCTATTGGGACCCACAGCTTAATGCTCTCGTGACTTCTGTGGATGAATGTTTTAAAAATTTCTGGAGTGAATAATGTCGGGGTTGTAAGAGGTCTTTATTTCGAGTTTCTCGAGCCGTTTCAGAACACATGGATTCTCGATACTAAAGACTCAGAGTAGATAATTTACTACGCTTAATTTCTCATATGGTTTGGTGACGTCACTAATTAGGTCTTGGAATATTGTGCTTTGGATACGACATTGTTATAGGCCACGGTATTTGAGAGTAATTTGCTGCACTGAAATTACGACATAGTGATATTTCTCGTTAGGTTTACTATCGATAGTAAGGGTTGGCTAGCATTTTTTTATTATCAATATCTAGTATCAATTTGAAAACTATATTACTTCGCATTGAAGCAAAATTAACTTCCATTTTGTTGTTCCCCGCACAATAGCAGAACAATATTGCGGTCTCTGCAAATACGAGTATAGTTCTAGTAATCGAATGTACCACACACATACGAGTACATCGAACTTGGTAGGTTTTATAGGTGAAAAAGCGGTTACATAATAATTAACTCATATAATAATATCTGAACAGAATATAGAAAATTACGTTTAGACTTTTTGTTGACTAAGTAAACTTATTCTAGTACTTTAAGGTCGCTTTGCGTTTAAGCCATCTTGCATTTAGGTTATTTTGGACTTAAGACATTAAGAATCTAGGTAACTTTTTGTACATTTTGGTAAATAAAATTTACAGTCAACCAGTTTGATATTCAAAAAAGCAACTTATTTATAGCGCATTAAAGTATTATACAATATAATGTACTTAATACGGAGTGTTCCCACCTCTTTTACAAAACATTTCCCAACTTGCACGACAGTTTAAGCCGGCAAAATAAATACTAAAAGCTTTTTACAGCCCGACATATTGAACTTAAAAGACGACTTCGCGTCCCGAAGCGTGTCAAACTTGGCAAGTCTTGCTATGCATTATACATACGTCTTTGTGACATACTATGTCATATATATACCTATGGATGTTAACAGCATAATATATAACCAGGCCGTTATATTGTATGAACCTTAAATAATAATTTTCTGATATTATCAAATAGTTCCAGCTGATCTTATATAAAGCAATGTTAAGGGCAAAAAAATATTGTATTTGAAATTCATACTTCATACTTAAAATATTTTATTTATTTAGGTTGAGTATCACCAAAAGATGAATGCCTTTAAAAATATCTTAGTGTTAGTATGAAAGGAGTGATATAAATCTACCTACTTATAGGCGACCACAGCTAATAAAGAAAACTAGTATATATAAACATTAAGAAAATAAAATTATATCAAAAACATATCGAACACCTTGTATCAGACAAAGACAAAATATAGCGTTGCCTACTATTCTAGCGACACTATTTCGAATTCTACCGTACCAATGAGTTTCTCTAACTTGAGTGCAGTGCTTAGTCACACCAGGAGCTTAACTGTGAAAGAAAACAACGTGATGAAACCTGCATACTTCTGAGAATAAATTCAAGGACGTATGTAGTGCCTAAGAGACGGCGACGGACTCACCATCTGTCAATTGGCACCAATTTATTTTCTGTGAAAAGTGGGTGTTGTAACACCTCTGCCTACCTCTTCGGGGACCTTTATGGGAAGGTGTGATACTAAAGTTAGCATATGCTAGTAGTACAGTAAGTCTTCTCAACAATAAAGGTTTGCAACCACGTAAGTGATACCCCGGTATAGCGTTTATAGGCTACGGGGACCACTCATCGTAATAGCTCTTAACCATCTTCATGACCACCAACAAACATTGTTGTACCACCAACCGCTTGATCTATACAGTGTAGATTAGATATATGCAACCAGATGTCACTTGCAACCAGTTTAATCGAGAAACGTATTTGGGATGACTCCCACAAGTAAAATAAATTTGATACATGAAAATGATCCCGCAGTCCTGTGGATTAATATCTATGAGTCAAATAAAAAGGAAATAAAGGGAGGCACCTCCTAAAGCCTTGATGTAGCCACGCTTTATCGTCATGCCTCCTTCGGCCTCTATTAAATTAAGGCTTTGATTATACGCGGCGATGGAGTCAGTTTCAAGTCGAGATATTCATCGAGACATGGTTAACAAATTAGTGGACTTAATTATACTTACGTTGTTAAATGTAGCCGAAATCGGTCTTTAAAGTTATCGATAATGATTCATGAATGATGTTCTTATGGTATAAATAGAAACCTTTTCAATAAAATAACGAATAATATTCCAAATTATTTGAACAAAAGGTTTAAACATCTTCAGTTTATAATTAGTCGTCTGTCTACGAACTTAGCAATAGTTCTTTGATGATTTTATTGCATTATTTTTGGAGTATCGTCTATCTAAAGTGAGAAACTCACGAGTGAACAACAAATATTACCCTGTAACGATAGCCATGGTTGACTTTTACTATACCTACTCCAACGTAACAAGCAAGACCTTCGTCTACATCTATACTGTCTTCGTACAGACAAATTCGCAGACGCTAACTAGATTGTATCCCTCCGAGTAATGTAATGTAATTACGTATAATATGTACACAACGCCAGCGGATACAACCCCTCTATTTTGTTAACAACACATCTTGTACATAAACACTCACTTATAACCGTATAGAATGTGTTTTATGTACACTTGCGGACAGAAAAAGGAACGATTCTATGTCGGGACTTATTTTTAAAAACTCATATGGAGGTAGAACCAATATTGGTAATATTGGTTCTACCCGCGAATAAAGAAGAAGGAGACAGACACGGCTACAATCAGTCAGCTCGTGACGGCCGATGCAACTCGGTCGAAACGTCGAGAGGTAAATAAAAATATAATATCGCGTCTCAGAACCGTTGCCATGTCATTAATATGAGCTTAGATCATGAAAGTTAGAAAAATAGTGATATAATTGAGAAGCTAATTATAGTGTCATTTTCATCTTTTATTAAGATAAACTTACCGCTTGCCAAATTCATAGTATAAAAAATATATCTTAATTTTGACGTCTGATGAGTTAAAATTACATAAAAGAATTTGAATGCAATTTATGGGAAGGTTGTATTGAAGAATATAATGGAGACGTAGTCCGATTATAGTAGGTACTACGTACTTTAGGGATTACCACACATCGAAAAAGAAAAGTTTTTTTTTCCATAATCGTGCATGAATAAAATTAGTACATACTATTAGATTAACCTTATTGGGGCAATTTGGAATTATCATTTATAACTCAAAAAATTCAAAAGTAATTTCTGAACTTAATTTTTTATTGCTCGGATAAAATTATTCAAATTATCACCCATATTTTTGCAAGCAAGTGTATTGTCAGAGGCCTACATATTCACGATCTTCGCTGTATTAATTCGGTGTTATTCCACAATATACTGAGGATTACTCTTCTGTACATTTACTGGTACTGGTGTAATACGCTGGATTACAAAGCGTGATATGAGGGTTTTACAGTTAAAAATATGTACTAGTAAATGGTATCAGGTGGTATTTATTGCGTCGTCAATGCGCGATGATACCCCCTGGTGTTGCAAGTGTACGGTGACTTATATGCTACGGAAACCGCTTACCATCAGGTGGACCGTATGCTTGCTAACCAGTTCAGTCAACGGTCTATTGCAGGAAGTCTGGTAGGTGGTTACCATCGCAACGCCAGTATATTCTACCGTGAAGCACTAGAGTATATACATTCCTGAGTTTCACTTTGAAGAACAATGTAGCTTCTTATTTGATTCAAAATTACTGAACAAAGAATTCTTATGACCCAAGCGTAACCCGAGTGCTCTACGTGCTGGTTGGAACGTCGCTTGGGCTGACGCGACGCTTACCATAAGAAGACTACCTCAAAAAGTCTGCTGCATAGCTATACACTATTTTACAAACTTATAATTAGTTCCATCTGTCCGGTGTGTGATAAAATTTATCAAGTTAAATTTTACAAACTTCCCAGTCTGATTGAGCTGGAATTTGGCATACATGTTTATAATGTGTCCATATGTGCGTAAAATGAAAGTGCTTGATGAGCGACACACACGTAAAGTGAGGTCATTTTAAATCCAATATGGCGGCCGCCGCAAGATGAAGTCAAAAAAATATCAAATGAAAAAAGGCTTGATGACCCAATAAAACCTTGTATTAAAGAACTGTTTTATATTTGGAAGACACTACATAAAACTCGTATCATACACGTGTTGTCTCGACAGAAAATAACTTCAAACGCACAAGTATCGGAGTCCCGGCCAATAGTTGGTAAACATCTTTGTTTGCCTCATTGCCTTCCACCGCACATTTCTATCTCCAGCCAGAACGAGATAGATGTATACTGAAGCTGACAGGAAAAAGGACAGGTGATATGAGACGCCGGGCGCGCAAAGGGTTGAAACACGTTCTTAGAATTTGTTACAGAGATTGTAGTGTTAGGAAATTTATTCTATTTAGCATTTACTGACCTGAGAAAGCCTCTAAGCAAACATTGCATATTTAAATAAAGTTGAGTAAATAATGGTCATGGAGCTGACATATATTTTAATAGTATTAAAATCCAAAATATATGTTTTTGACTAAATAGCCGTGGTGCCAGTGTGGTAATAATATGTCTTCACGCCTTCCCACAGGGGTACCCGACGAGGTGGGCTAGATTTTACAACACCTTACTTTCCACCGAAGATAACTTGGTGCCAACGAGACATATGCATAGCGTAGCAAGTTCTAATCCCATTGATAAGACCATTCAGTTTTTCTAAAAGATATAACTTCAGTGATTAGTCACACAGCGAGCTTTACCGTGAAGGAAAACTTCGTGAGGAAACTTGTATACTTTTGAGAAGAAATTCAAGGACGTATGTAGTGCCTAAGAGACGGCGACGGACTCACCATCTGTCACGATGGCACCAAATAATCTACTTTGAAAAGTGGGTGTTGTAACTCCTCTGTCTGCCTCTTCGGGGACCCTTCCGGAAAGGCGTGAAGATGTATTAATATTACTCTATATATTGTTTTTTTACATATATGCTTTCCAGTTTTGAATGACACATTAAATACTGGATAAGATTTCACATTTAATGAGTCGTGTCGTGAGAGACAGTGGAAAGAGATAATCAAATAATGTTACCAAGATATTTCAATGGAAAACGACAGCATTTGCAAAAGATTATATTTTTATGCATTGAAGTTTTAAAACTTATATATGTTTACACAAAGGAATGTGAGTGCTATGTTTTCACATTATCTCTAAGCGGCTTGCTCTACAAACTGAGCATTTTTATCGTAACTTAATATTCTTGCACCAAGTATAAAACTCATCTAGGAGTCACTATCAATAAGTAGGGTCTCCCTGCTTTCAAAGTTATGAAATTTTATACCTAATTCATAGAACAATGCATCGATAGCAAGTTCCAAGACGTGAAGTTTGTTATAACAGAAATTCCCATCATCCACATTAATTGCATGAAAGAGGGAGACAGGCGACCTGACCTCTCTCTTATACTTCCTTTGAAGCCTTTGACAGGTATTATTGGAGTACCCATTAGTAGTTAGACTGCTTGGTTCCCTGTTCAATACTCATTCTTTGAAAGTTACGATAAGATTAAAAAAGTTGTTATTACAAAAGCTTGGTTCATGAGCTTTATGGGATCCGAGTTTATTTACTTTTTTATATAGCTGAAGGCGCTCTACTTGAACAGTTTGCTTTATATTTAGGGCGAATTTTCCCATTAATATTGGAGCCGCCCGACTGGGGACTGTACCGCCGCCTTACAGAAGACCACAGTGAAATAGCACTACTTGATGTAGTGTTGTGTTTCTGCGGTAAGTAAGGTTGCCAGTGCTCCACGAGGATACGCTGCGCTAGTAGTAATGCGGCTGACTCCTCATCAACAACATGGTTGACAACTCGTTATTGATACCTCTGGTATTGCTAGCGGTTATAGGCTACGGTGACAGCTTACCATCAGGTGGGCCGTATGCTTGTGTGCCACCTTAGTTGTATTAAAATACATTTTACTAAGTTGACAAACAAACATATGGCTCACGTTGGTAAGCCTATAGACCACGTAGCCTATGGACGCCTTTTCAGCTCAGCGTATCCTCTAGGAGCTCTGGAGACCTTACCACAGATACTCGACTAAAACTCTGCCGTCCGTTTGTCTGTCAGCGGGCTGTATCTCATGAGCCGTAATAGGTTAATAGGTTAAGTCAGTTGAAATTTTCAAAGAATGTGTATTCTTGTTGGCGCTATAACGACATATAAATATAATAATTAATAAAAAAAAAGTTTTTGATTGATGTTAATAATGGCACACGTAGGTTCTTAAAATGCTCAAAAACTTGCTATCAAAAACTTATTTTTATATACAAAATCAGTTATAAAAACGGGAATTAACGCGAAATTTACCTTTTTCATTTATCGGTTGCACTGATCCTAGTTCACGGGCAGAGTCCATTGTATAAACATGCAACGCGTCAATTTTAAAGTGAATATTAAACAAACTTATTATTTACAGTTGGTGCAACAGACGTGTCTAGGAAGCGAACGGCAAAATTAACTTTACCAATTAACCTAGTTTGTCTTTTATTACGGAGCCCTCGGTACGCGAGTCCAACTCGCACTTGACCTATTTTTTTAATCTCTAGACGACGCCCATGTCATAAATTTCTATTAAAATGGGTAATATTGTTAATCTGTAGTATCTCAATCATCATTTATCTCTTTCATATGTATAGAGCGTCCCCTGATTAGCATAAATCAGCCATTCTAGGCAGGATTCGATTAATATCCGATAGAACGCGCAGGATATAAGGTGGTCATTTTAAGCGAACCTGACGCATTGCATCTATTAAGGTAATGGGATTGTCTAAAGGACTGAACACCTGAGAGTCTGACTGTATAAAATAAAAAAATCGAGATCGTTAACCTATAAGGGAAATTAAAATAAATAAATATTTGTAGGCAGTATTTAAATAATAACAAAAAAGTTTATGCAATATCTTTAATTAATTTAAAGAGAGTCGATAACTATTACGGCGAAAGAGCACGGAAATTGTACCTACATTCCCAAAATTTACAAATTTGATTATTAGCAAGAAAAGTATGTTAGTTTACGAGTATTGATATTAAAAAGGTGGTAAAAATAAATGATAAGGAAAGGATTGTTCTATTGGTTTATGGGTATGTAGGGACAAGATATACAGGAAAAAAAGGTTTTCGTCGGTGCAGCGCTGTTCATTATCCCATACAAAAATAGTTGCAAGCGCTACGAATTCGTAGTCGAAAGGTCTTCCTAAGGTCTACCTAAGGCTACAGGTGTGACTGTATACAGAAAAGCGACTGAATTCTTTGAAAATAAATATTATATACCTACTTTGTGTCTCTCACCTTTAGGGATCACTTGATATTTCACCGAATAACGGGGGACTATCAATCTTATGGTCTAGGACTTACGGCGATCATATTTCTAAGCAGAGAGTGAAGGGCTAAAATAAATAGGCCCTTTGTTGTTTGCAAGGGCGCGAGGAAATCAGAATGTCAGCTTTAATTAGTGAATGCTGAGCTATGTCTGAATTAATACCTAGTTAGTATAATGGTGGCAGTAATTATTAAATGGCTACTGAATTTCTTATCTTTACCTCTCAACTTGTGAATAATATTGTGATATTTTATATTGAATATAGACCGGGACATGGTCTCATCACAACAGATGTCGAAAATTATAACGTAGGCATCTTATAGATCAAACAAAGTAGCACCCGCCGTTTGTACGCTCATATCTTTGAAACTGCGCAACGGATTTTAATGAGACTTTCACTGATAAGTGGAGTGATTACATTTTAAGTGTAATTCATTTAGGTTTGATTGATTGCATATTATAGTCGAGAAAATCGGGCACGAGATTCACCCGTGGGAAGCGGCGGGTCGTAGAACGGGTACTGGGGCGTTTCACACCACGCACGGTTCGGACCACGGTGTGAATCCAACTGCTCTTTTTGAATTGGGCCTTTTGGAACACGCTTGTTTTTGTACTGGGTCGAACCGTCCAAATGTTTATTTTCCATGGGTTGATTCGGACCACTCATAAAGGATTATAAAACTATTTTCACCCACATTATTATTAATTATTAAGAAAATTTGATTGAGATGAAAAATGTTTAGGTAGAAGCATTTTTGGAAACATCCAATAATCCAACGAAATTCGGAAATGAGTACAAGGGCAAGTTACATCAACTAGGAGTGAACTCCGCGAGTTATTCAATAACTCTATTGAAAATGGAATAAAAACAAGTTATTTACAATGGATTGCCACTCACTTTGAAATGGGCACAAGAAAATTGTTTTCCAAACATTACCGAGAGGAAAAAATATTATTTGTCAAAGTCTTCTTGGTTTCGTAGTGACGGCTTTCATCTATTTGATGTTCTGAAAGCTTTCCAATCTTAGTTAGATAGTAGGTAGCTTCGTTACTGAGTGCCTAATAACAAAATACGAACTGCCGCTTTATACTAGACATAGTAGTGCTCGGACATGTATGTTGACATGGATGAATGTAAAAGAAGCAAAAAAGGTGGGCAAGTCAAGTGTGAAATGGCGTATCTGCCCACTTCGTGAGGGATTTGGTGTGATAATATGTTTGTATAAAACTTAGTATACTGCTTATAGTAACGTTTAAGTCCTGCCGGCATTGTGATTACGGCGTTTTTATTAACTTAATTACAGTGATTAATGTATTAAAAAGTCTAGCCAGCGACTGTAGACTGTACCTCGGCCTTACTGAACTGGTTTAAGCCTACGATGTTATCCTAGGAACCCCTGTAGGTCTGTCTGTCTGTCCGTTTGCATTCAATTTCAAAGGTTATGTATCAGTATAAGAAAAGATAAAACCAAGTATGACCTTCCAAACAAAAATCGAATCCAAAAAAAATAAAAATCGATTAACAATTTTTAAATATTTACAAAAAAAACATACAGTCGAATTGAGAACCTCCTCGTTTTTTGAAGTCGATTGAAAATATCAGATTGAAGTAGGTAGGCTTCGTTACTCTTTACGTATAATATTAAACCAACTTACAATATATTATATTTGGGATAAAACTAGCTAATTATTTACTATATAGATGTCAAGATGGGTTTAGAACTATAATATATGCGTGGGCCGACTTGTTTTATTCAATATCATCGTATGAGAGACATTATGTGTATTTTAAGAACTGAGTACATTCTGTGTTCGTGACACGGTAAAACATATTCTTTTTAAGCACATCATTATTCCTTTGATTTAAATTATTTCACGAAAACGTACGTACATATCAGTTTTTGTATTGACTTTAGCGGTACGTCAAACCAGCTCAGAAAGAACTCCGATTCCTTATTATTCCTCCGCAACGTCTTCGAAGAAAGAGTGTTATTTAAAACCGGTAGGGTTTCAAGCCACCCTGGTGGGTGATAACTCAAAATGTTAACAAGAGCGCGTCACAACCAGCCTCGTTATCCGTATTCTATTCAAAGGTTATATATAATATAATACATATTATATGCCTGCTATTTATCATGACGTGGTGAACGTCTGGCAGTTTTGGAAAAACTTGAGTTAGCTTAGGAAAGGGTGAGACCATTATCTTAGATTCTCATCTCTCCTTTTAGATATCTACCACCTCCTTGACACGTGATTTTATGATAAATCTGTAGTGAATTTTGATTTGACTTAAATATACCTTAAATATACTTATTTAATTTTATGGCTAGAAATTAATCTTTATAGTGAAGAAAAACATCCTAATAAAATATTAACCTTTATCTGGAAAGTGGCTCCAGTGACAGAAAAGTGAGGAGCAAGCGTCTGTCATGGTATGGGCATGTTATGCGGAGGAATGAGGATAACGTGGTAAAAAAGGTTTTAGTATGAAAGTAGATGGGTACAGGGGTCGAGGTAGACCTAAGAAAAGATGGATGGATTGTGTGAAAGATGACATGGCCGGAAAGGAAGTGAATACAGAGATGACGGCTGATAGAGAAGGATGGAAGAGAAATACATATTGTGCCGACCCTAAATAATATGGGATAAGGGCAGGAGAATGATGATGATGATGATCTGGAAGAATTCTTTTTCGTAATTCGACATTTCGTATTTGTCCCCAAATTAACAAACGTTCTCCGCAGTAGCCTATTGTGGAAAGAGCAGGAAATTCTGAACAATATGGACAATATTGTTAGACAACTTTTTAGTAATTATATTTAATACGATCTGGATGAAAGAAGCTGGACCCAAGTTTCCTTGCCTTAGCTTGGGGGTTTGGGTATACGTAAGACTTCCAGCGTCGCTTTACCGGCGCTTTTGGCTTCAGTCCATAGTGTACGAAACCTCGTTGGAAATATTCTTAGTCCGGCTTTTAATGCCGTCGAGGATTCGTAAGAGACCTTTTTCTCGAGCCATCAGTACCGAACCTTTAAGGAATCGCTATGCTCGAAGCATATAGGACGAGTTTTCTTACTGCCAGAGTTCATTCTAGAGAATGTAGCCTTTCACGCTGAAAAGCAATTATTGTTGAAATTGTCTATCATGTTTTCTTTCACAGTAAGCACACTGACTGATTATATAAAGCTCGTTACTCCATCCAACATGTACAATTAACGCTTAAACAAATACATGCATAGCGCCCTTTGATAACAATGGGGTACAAGGATAGGTTGTTGTTGGAATTTGTGGAATTCTCCCAGAACAGCGAGTAAAGAGATAGTATACTATCTGCGAGTTCGTTCACACGTGCGGTCTCCTTTGGGATCTGAGAAATTGAAGCGCTTCTAATGAGAGTATTGAGTTTTCTCTGCGGAAATAAACCTATCTAAATATATAAAACTCAAAGGTGACTGACTGATTGACTGACTGACTGACTGACTGACTGACTGACTGACTGACTGATATAGTGATCTATCAACGCACAGCCCAAATCGCAGGACAGATCGGGCTCAAATTTGGCATGCAGGTATATGTTGTGACGTAGGCATCCGCTAACAAAGGATTTTGATTAATTCTACCCCCAAGGGGGTAAAATAGGGGTTGAAAGTTTGTATGAAAATCCGTCGTTTTTTAAGTTAAATGAATGAAAATTGGTATTTGGCCTTTCATTTAACGATAAATAAATACGTTTTTGAGGATCATTGGAAATTCCACCCCTAAGGGGGTAAAATAGGGGATGAAAGTTTGTATGAAAATCCGTATTTTTTAAGTTAAATCCATTAAAATAGGTAGCAGTGGACAAAAGAAAAAAAAAGATTTTTTGGTATAGGTACATGTTGACTTATTCACTTTACCACGCGTGCGAAGCCGCGAGCAAAAGCTAGCTTACATATAATTTAAGACAAGTATATGGTGGTCTTGCGGTCGCTCTATGAATTTCTCCCTTTAGTCTGTGTCATTTAGCCAGTGGTATTTATAATCAGTTCTTATAGGGTTGATTTGTATTAATGACATGAATAAGACCCGTTGTCTTATGCGCGGTATTTAATTGTTTATTTACCTCCCGACGTTTCGACCGAGTTGCATCGGCCGTAGTCACGAACTGACCGAAGAAGAAAGACCCGGTTTCGTGCCATTAATATTATTTGTTTAGATCGTGAACGATTAAAAAAAAGCTTGAGGTATCCAGATGAGCTGAGGTCAAGTTAGTGATGTATGCCGTCATTGTTCCAGATTGGCTAACGGTGACGTGGGCGCAGGGAGGAATGCAGCTTCAACCCAACTGTTCTGGGGACGAAATCGACTCGACAAAAGGGAGGTTAGTGTATTTTCAAATCGTAAATTTAGCAGGTATCTGCAAGTTGTACTCGATAGTAATAAATACTTTAGCAGTTTCAAGTCGTAACAAATTTAGTTAACGATCTCACGACCGCAGTCGGAGTTATTGAGAGCTAAGATTATAACAAGCGCTTTAAACATCACGGAGTGAACGCTCTCAGTTTCACGTCGATAGTCTGCGTGGTTATAAATGTAGCAGAAATAAAAACATTAAGTTTTTATATGGATTTATTTAAATGGCTTACTATTTTGTGCAACAATTTACATCTAAATTTATTCCAATAAAAATACATACAGTAAGTTTACAAAAATCAGCCCCATATATTAGCTTCCCGCTCCGCCTTCGTTGAAGTCCCGTCACGCCCTCGTTCCGTGCCGTACGTACAGACCGTTTGCGCGTGCATTGGTCCGGAACTGTCGTCTGCAGTTATTCAGCTTTATTACACTCTATTAAAGTATATTTTACGTTCTGTATTTAACGTTTTTTTAGTGTTCTGCACTTCATTTAAATTTGCGTAGGTTCATTTCACATTTGGAGTTTTATATCTATGAGTGTAGAGGTTATTTTTTATAAAATAATACCTCATTCTTAATTTTTAAGTCCATGTTATTTTATATGAATATCAAAGTAGTGTTATTTAACTGTAGTCTTCTGTAAGGTAAGGAGGTAACAGTCCCCATTCGTGCGGATGGGAAAACACACGGGAGATCCCAATTCGCCCTACCTCTCTTTTTCTTTAGATCATATAATACTGATATTTTATTACATTGTACATGCTATGTAGCTATTTATTCTGTATGATTTGTAAGGTAACTACAATTGTATCGTATTCTATTGTACATCTTCGAAAAATAAGAGATATTTTCCGTTTCTTTGCTTATATTTTCCGCCCAATTTCATCTGAGCTGAGTCAAATATTTGAGCGTTGTATGAAATTAATTTGGACATAAACGAATAAACAATTCAGTCGTGTAGGCACGAGAAATGTTTACAGAACAATATCATAAAACAGCGTTTTGTTAATTAGCTACTGTGGACGTTTCGTCGCATGATTCGTTAGCTCACATAATTACCTTTATCTATCTGTGTACCGATTTATATATAATATAACTAATATCATAAATGTGGATATTTGTGAGTATGGATGGATGGATGTTTGTTTCTCTTTCACGCAAAAAATACTCAACAGATTTGGATGAAATTTGGAACACAGATAGTTTATAGCCTAGATTAACACAAAGGATACTTTTTATCCCGGGAAAATGTAGGTTCCTCTGAGATTCTAAGCTCAACGTGGACGTAGTCGCGGGCAGAAGCTATATATATTATATCACACTTACTTATCATGAAATCCTAAGTATAACGCCTTGGGGTCGGCAACGCGCGAGTAATACCCCTGGTGTTGCAAGTATCCATAGGCTACGGTGACCGCTTACCATGAGGCGGGCCGTATGCTTGTTTGCCACCTTAGTGGTATAAAAAGCTTACCAAATAGAAATTTGGTAGGTTTCATATAGCCTGCAGGCATTCGCTAAAAAATGATTTATAAAATCAAGCTCTAGAGGGTTAATAAAGTTACAGAAGTTTGTGTTCAAAAGCAATAGTTTAAAGTTAGGCCGTTAACGTATGGGCCTTTATGTATTTTTTTTTACTTTTCACCAGGTCAGCTTATTATGCGATCACATATTTACTAGCCGTTACATTGTAAACTTTATATCTATACCATTTTAAAGTTCGCTCAAATATTAATCAAAATCTTCGTTGTAAATTGGTCTTAAAACTCAGCCGTCCTGAACACATAGACCAACTTTATATGGAGGTAATCAAAGAGATATTAACTTACGTTCAGAACCAATAGGGACGGACTTGTAAACGTCAGCCATCTGTCTAGTTAGAGCGTACTAATATCATACCGGCGGTGGATCGTCCTCTATGGCTGTCAGCATTTGGAATATTCTAAATGGAGTTAAATATTCGTAGTAGGGGTGAATTTATTTAATTAGTTTTCCTTTTTACATTTTTACAGTAGTTTTTTCTCCCATGGCGAGAATTCATTGTTAGACTAATAGGACTAAAGATAAGACTTTTTTTCAATGCATTATTTAATCAATCAGAAATTCAACTGTCTTCGATATTGTACAAAGACTACTTGATTATAATTTTAAATATTATAATAGATAATTAGAACATACATGAGGATGAATTTTTGGAATACTTAACTAGGATTTAAAATAAAGGGTACTGGTGCGTTTCGCACCACGCACGGTGTGAATCGCCCACGGCTGTTTTTGTACTTGATTTCGCTATAATAAAGTTAACACTATTTTAAATAGTAGTTCGAATTAAGTTCATCCTAGAAAATATATGTGTATGGCCAGACGTGCCTTGTTGGAACAGACAGAGATAGCACTAGGCCCCCTTCACTCCCACCACAACATCACCACTACATTCTATAAAGCAGTTCGTAAAACTTGGATATCGATTCGAGCTCATCTATTAACTTCAATTGATATGTGCGCTTAGATTGAAATAGGCAGAGTGAAAAAAACTTTGCCTTGCTTGGAGATTTTTCATTAGGTCCACTGACCAGTTCTACTACGTTTCTATCTATTTATTGCGCTCAATATATCATTGAGACGGGATTGTCAGTAGTATGTAATAAAGTATGAACTACCCGGCTACTAAATGTAACGCTAGGTTGTAGGTGTAACGCTTGCGTAGGTTTTACCTAACTACATTTATCGAATATTTTGTCTACCCGTTTTTAGAATTTTTCAGTATTTTTTTATCTCCGTAACAAATGGGTGTTACGAGGATGGCCTCGTACTTCAAGGAACCTGTTAAAAAAATAATTAGCGAAATCGGTTCAGCTGCTCTCGAGATTTGCGCTTAGCAACACTTTCAGCGATACATTTTGATATTATAGATACATTTTTGTTATTCCAAGGTTATTACAGAGAAACGCAATGACTTAAAGTCTCAAGGTAAAACCATAACATTGTGATATGTATAGTATATTAACACTACACATATATTCAAATTCAAATTCAAAAAGATCTTTATTTGACTAGACTTTACAGGCAAGCACTTTCAAATCGTCAGAATCTACCACCGGATTCGAAAGGACGGTTATGCTGAGAAGAATCCGGCAAAAAACTCAGCAATTACTCTTTTAAAAACCAAAAGAATTACATAAAGTTTACATTTCAAATACTAACTTAACATGGATACCATATAAATGTCGATAGCCCTATGACAAAATTAGCCTTTAAATTGTTCGCGCGAATGGCTTTCGACATTAAACATTTGATAGATCCCGGCCCTTATGAGAATATTTATTAAGGGACAGCTTTTATGAAACAGCCGAAACCGTGCTTTCAACACAAACACTAGTTTTATGACTGATTTGTATTACAACACTAAAGTTGCGAACCTTTTGGAATGCCCTACTTTATGCTTTCGACATGTTTCTTCTTTCAATAATTCATTCATTCAGATAATATCATAAACAAAACTATATTACGTGTTATGAGACCTCACACATATCACTACATAGTTGACACCAAAGTAGCTTCCCACTGTCTGTCTGTCCCTCCCTATGTATGCTTAAAAATAACAGGTCAAAGTTTTTTTTAATCGGTCCAGTTTTTAAGTTAATTCATTACAAACAAAAATAAAATATTTTCTCTTTATAATATAAGTATAGTTATGAATGAAATGGCGTAACTAAATGTTCTGCAATGCATTCGTCAGCCAACTTCGAAGTACAAGTTGTAAGTGTAAGAACTTCACTCCAGTTTAATTTAAGCACGGAGTTATAACTTCAGAGAATATCAATACAGTTTCCAATACCTACAAACTCAAACACGTTTTGAACGTAAGACAATTAATCAAAACAATTTGTGCTCGTTAAGTAACTTCGCAACTTGGCGTGAAGTTTACTTTAGTTAAGAACGATTGAGCGGGATTCCGATACATATTGATTGAGTCAATAACCCAAGAAATATAAATTAAAATGTTGAGACGCCTTTTTTAATGCCTCTTAAATGGAAAACAGACATACATCCCGCCTGATGGTAAGCGGCCATCAAGTTACAGGTTGCAACACTACGTTTGTGGCTTGCCAACTCTAAAAAATCTTTCCACTTAGGTCGCTTTTGCTTCAGTTCATCACCAACCATTTAATACGGAAAGGAATACAAAGGAGTTATCTTTACAATACGAGTATAATACACAAAAGAATATAAAACAACTCGCTTTACAAGTCTTCACGGTTCCGTAATATTGTGAAGTGAAATTTTCATATCTATAGCTAAACGGCTTACTATGGTTTTTTTTTATACCACTAAGTTGGCAAATAAGCGTACGGCCCTGATGGTAAGCGGTTACCGCAGCCTATGGACGCTTGCAACACCAGGGGTATCACTCGCGCGTTGCCGACCCTAAAACGTAACGTATGTTGTTTCCATTCCTCCTGGCCACGGCTTCATTTCAAAACCAGTCAATAAAAAAAAAGCTGTAATCAATATAAATTCAACCAAAAACCAATAATTAAACTTCAGTCACCGAAAACATTAATCACCAATGAAAGGACGCCATTGATATGGAATGAATAGGCTTAAGCTCCGCCATTCAGAGTATGTATGTAAGCTCTGTACGTATGTTTGTGTGGTCATTACGTGTACGTGCCTTTAATTACATTTCAATTAACGCACCGGACATGTAGTCTGTCAGTGAGGTTTCTATGCAAAGAGTCGGGCCATTGAATCGGCGAGTAATACGCGGCTTGTGTGGCGGAATGGCTTTTGTCATAAATTGCTCTTAAAGTAATTTCTACTGGCAACATAATTTATATATATATATATATATTAATTTGCATTCTATTTGCGGTAACTACCGCATGGCCGCATATCAAAAAAATATTTTTCTTTAGAAGTCGTGGGTTAGAGCTAGTTTATTTTTAAAGAAGCGCTTTTTGTACAGTAACCATAACGTTTAAATTTTAATAATGTAGCCTAGGATCCAATTTCACTGTAATAATTATTATTAAAACTTATCTTTGCGTAGTATAAAATTAATTCGATTCCGCTGTCTGTTCGCTTAGATATTTTAAACTACTCAACTGATTTTATTGTAGTTTTCAGAAATAGATAGTATATAGATAGTATATTCAAGAGGAAGGTTTTTATGTATTAATTTATTTGTATTTAATTTAGGTTTTGCGTAACCCTTGCTAAGTCGGTGCTGGTCGCTAGTTATTATTAAAACTAAGATTCATATGAACGGAGAATGCTAAATAGTTATTTAAAAGATTGAAATAATTTAGCCAGACTCTCAGAAATACAAACTGCAATGAAAGCACAGTACAATAAAGATCTCACTAAAGTGATGTAGCTATAAGCGGTCCGCCAAGTAAACCGCCAGTTCTGTAGCCCGCCTATACTATTGCGAGTGTGTCCGCACCGCACCGCAGCGCCGTACATTACGCGAACACTTAATCACTGGAAATGCCGCATTACCTGGCGTGTGTCAGCCTGGTTAATGGCCTTGCTTGATTCTATTACTGGCCGAAATGAGCTGTTCTTAACCGGAATCAACACGTAGTTTAACTTGAGGTGATGATAATGTTAGTGATAGTTTTACATTGTATACCGTGGGTGTATTTTTACTATATCAACGGGTTCGATTCCTGGTTAGGAATATTTTTTTGTTGCTCTTTTACGTTTGAACAAAATCTATTCCTCGTGTTCACTTTTAAAATGTAAAAGGTAAGTTTTGCGTTACTTCGTGTTAAAATCATGTTTAAATAAACTATAAGGGATTTCGCTTTCTTCTTTATTTATTTATTTATCTATGTTACACAAACAGATTGAGAACAATGAAATAGAAATTACATAAACACGAAGATACACTTATAGGAACTAGATAACAATCCAATTAATGCGTAAACAGCTTGACACATACATAAACTATAACGAAAATGGGTAACCAATTAAATTAGAACAGCTTCTAGCAGATTTTCTAAATTAGACATATCAAGGAATATAGAATACAGCATTATGCCAAGTTATATATGTAACCTAATCCCCCGCAAATTCGACAAATCCATACAAACAAAACAGTCATATTACTCAAACAATATGAATAACACTATTTCAAAAGGCAATCCCTTTAAGTACCACGAAGCTTCCACGCGGCAGCTTATTAATCTCCGTCTGAGCCACGTCACAACTATGACGTCATTTCGAGTGACATCGGTGCACAGCGGCTATCTATTGATTGAAAATGTCTTCCGTTGATTGTTTAATCTATGCGGTATATTATGTACACTGTTACGCCTGATCTTTGCTATTTTAAGCGGGCAGTTATAACTGAAGGTGTGTACCTTCAGTTATAACTGCACAGTTTTAACTGTACAGTCGAACTGTGCAGTTATAACTGACGCTCCTAGTGTCTACACACGTTCAGTTTAGATCGTCAGTTCATCTGTACAGTTGTCAGATTTGCCTACACACGTAGAAGGAAAGATAAGAACTGCGATTCAACTGCACAGTTCGGCTATACAGTTAAAACTGAAGGTGAGTGGCCCGCTTTAGGGGAAATGTGAGGACTGAACAATTTAGATTGTGATTAGAGTTCCTTTTGTCAGTATGTTTGATAAATAACATTTTTAGCCAGAAACTTTGATATAATATGCATTGTATTAAATAATAATATATACATATATATAAGCAAGAAGAATATAGTTAAATGACATTCTCTCTTCTGTTAGTATATTGAAATATTTGCAAGGAACTGGTGACATATCACCAGTATATTTTGTTACACTCCCTGTAGGCACAATAACACGTTTTTTTAAAACCTTTTGGAACTGTATGTCTGTCGGTTTGTCTGTTAAGTCACGTTTATTTCCGGAACTTTCATGGGATTTTACAGGTAACTTCAGCGTACCTTGAGGCTTGATTTCAAAAATTCTTTCACCGTTAGAAAGCTAAATTATCACTGAGTAACATAGGCTATATATTAAACTAGCTGCCCGCCCCGGCTTCGCACGAGTAGGCACAATATTTGATAAATGTCTACCCGTGCGAAGCCGGGGCGGGCAGCTATTCTGTATAAATTTATAATACAGAACATCTGCAACTGGTGATTAATAAATAAGATGACACAATATAAGAGGCTCAAGGCAGCGTGAAATTGACTCATTAATCACGTCGTCATGTGACGAGCCCTTCAAACTGACTCGTGGCCCCTTGCCAGTGCTCAGGTAACGCTTTTGTAGAGGTAGTCTGATTAAATGATACTCACATTCACAAGAGATCTGGATCACCGCTATACCAACGTTAGGTTAAATATAAAAAAAGATTATTTCCAGAAATCACTATCGTAAACTCCGTGGTCATCAGTGTAATAAAGCTATTATTTGAGTTTCCATTCTGGTTCATACAGCACCTTGTAGTCCTAAGCTATGAGAGACTTCTATACCCTTTTGCTCTTCTTCTAACATGCTGGTATGAAGAAGAGCGAAAGGTGTTTTTCCATTTCCAAGTACTCTTACATTTATTATTAGAGTAACATCAGTTTGATGAAGAAAGACAGACCTTGAGGGACCACAGTTTCTTATTGAATTCGCATAACATACCCTTTAGTAAGTCTTTCACCACTCGTTCTATTATATATTGATACAATAAGTTTTTTTTATTGTATAAACATATTTATTTTGGCAGACGATCTAACAACCTCACAACTACAATGGGTAAATTCAAGTGTTCCCTTTTCGTAGATGCGGCCGTGCTGGCAGTCTAGCAGCGACTCCCGGTGAGAAGCTCCTGGAGCTGCTGCGGCCCAGCGCGGGCACCCCGCGGCGCCACTCCACCGCGGCCTGCGCCCCCGCGCAGCCCCCGCGCCCCTCCGGCTTCGTCTACTGCCCCTCGGACGCACTGCCTTACTGCCCCCCCTCGCGGCTGGCCCCGCCTCGACCCGTCGTGAAGGTTAGCCTTCTTTACCTTGCTAACGAATACTATTTTTGATGCCTTTTTGATCTACCGCTTGACTTATAACTGCTGCGCGCTAAGTTGTTCTTTTTATCTTGAAATAAGTCAGCTCCAAGAACTGGCAAGTCCAATTGCCGATAACGTTTCCTAGAGGAGCTGTGGCCTCTTAAAATGGTACAGGTACACAATACTACAAAAGTTTGTGCTACACATTAGAATGTGAAAAATATTGGGAAATTCATAAGTACTTTATTATAGCCTGAATTTGTGTGTTGTTTGTGTTTCTAGATATATTACGAAGAAATAGGCGAGAGGACTGTATAGAATGATGTAACAATAATTTAGATATCAAATATGAAAGCGTGATGGACGATGTTTAGAAAAAGGACGCTTAGATGATTCCGTGACTAGTATGTGACGAGTCGGGATGTACATTGTACATACGCCTTACCGCTGCTTGTGTCACTCCCAACAGCCGTGATAATATCACCTCTGTATTGTTACAGCTGCCCCCGCCGCCGCAGATCCAACCAGTGATCCCACCTCAGCCGCCGCCGGTTCCACAAAGGACAGCACCCATCACGCCGGCCCCCCTCCCGGTACCTCCCCCCGCGCCTCCGCGCCGCTCCTCCCCTCAGCCTCCCAGAAGGGTGCCACCACCGACCCCGCCCAGACCACCGGCTACCAGCCCCGCCGACCCAAACGGCAACAGAAGAATAATGCTCCCCACGCCGCAGCTTCCCCGGCTCGACTGCAACAGGAACCCACAGCAGCCAGTCCCGAGAAGACCGCCGCAAAAAATGCCAGATACCCCATACACGCCCGCGCCGCTACCTCAGAACCCGCAGCCTGTCAAAAGATCTCCAAGCTCAGGATCGAATATCAGCGTCAGGCAGGATTCTAACGTGTCTTCCGACTCGTTCAGTCAGACGTCGTCTCCGTCGTATACTACGAAGACCATGGAAGCGCCCCTCTTGCCCCACCAGCACGTGAACAAGAGTCTAAACGTGAAGATAGCGAAAGGTCTACTCATCAAAGAACAGCAGGAGAAAGAGGCGGGGAGCTCGTCAATTACCAAGAGCATGTCGACGCCAGCGTCGCTGCAGACGATAGTCAGGTTCCAGAATGGGAGCAACATGTCCTTGCATCATCGGGTGAGTAACTACATACTAGATCTTACCAGAAACTTTGCAATAGTCGAAAAAAAAATTTGATCACGAAAACAGCGCCACCCTCTAGTTGCAATTTGGTCATAGATTGTGCAGGTGGAATCTGTTATAATTTAGACCTGAAGTATATATTTTATAATTCTATTCGTATTACTTTGTCAGTAGTGTAATTACTATTTGGTTGTGAACAAAAGACAAAATTATGTTTAGAATACTAAACGTTTATTACCATTATTACGATACTAAATAATCAATCAAATACTTTAGTGACTAAGAAAATTAAGAACTCCCTTTAATTTATTTCAATCAGTAATTCTAATAATATTCCAACAGGTTATTGTCAGCCCTGGTTGCTGAAATCGAATAATTGCTTAGGTTAGCACAAAAAAGCTCTTGAAGTTTTAGAGGCGACCGACCATGGGAGAGGGTTTTTTTTTTGATGGGGTTGAGGTGTTTATAATACTTTAATTTCGTTCTTATTCTGGGGCTTATCTATTTAAATTTAAAACTTTGTTGCTTCTCTATTAATCGTCGTAAATTGTGGAAGTGAACGCGTTAATAGTGAAAAGTCTTGTTAATACAGTTAATTGAATTAATCGGTCAATCTCTAAAGCAGTTTTATCAACTGAACATGGTTTCAGGGGTAGGCTCGAGCAAGGTTCAGCTGGACCTTGTTGGGTCTACTTTATAATCCCTTCAGAGTAGGATCCAGATCGGCTGAGGAGCCCTGGAAATTGACTTTTCGCTTGCTTGCGGTCAATTCATCCTCTTGCATATTTTAGTTCTATATCCTAGCGGTCAGGGAACCGTCGAAGTGGATCCAGCCCGGGTTCGGGACTGACTTGCTGTTTATGGGGCTAAGATACTGCAATCCCATATTTATATATTTACACTATATATCTTCCCGACTGGAGAATGGTACCCTTAGCCCTCGGGCACCTTCCATTCAAAAGTCTTAGGGTGGTCTAGGGATGTTAGGCACACAAGAGTTTACCAGCTCGAACTAGCTAGATTAGATAGGCACACATACACGATTAAATGTAAATGAGCAGTGGCTCTAGCTTTGAATAATACACATTTAGAAGATTAGGAATGGTTTAGGGGCACGATAGGATACGAATTGTTAGGAAAACATTAACTATATTATATATTTAACTTCAAATAAACTAAACTTTCAAAATAAACACAAATATTTTACAATCGAAATATTATTTAACATAAAATTAATACTATTTAAATAATCATAAAATGGGTTTTATTCTAATATTGCATCATAATGCCAGTAAGACTGTAGGAATGCGGTAGGAATCAACAGCGTAGAGGAATTACTCATTGACACTTCAACATCCAGCGCAATTGGGATAGGTCATTGATAGGTCATTGATAGGTCATTGATAGGTCATTGATAGGTCATTGATAGGTCATTGATAGGTCATTGATAGGTCATTGATAGGTCATTGATAGGTCATTGGGCGACAATTATTATATATATATATTAATATGTATATATTCCCTGATATTTATATATATTATATTGTAGAGTCATACTATATTTAAAAGAGAAAATGTAGGGTTTGTCAAAAGATTATGCCCTCTTGTCCCTTGTATATTAGCTATGACTATGACAGACTGATATATATTTTGACGACTTTTAATTGACTTAATAAAATATATTGTCCCAAAGTAAGACCTTTGCAATGGTCAAAGAGCGGGAGGCCCTTGTCCACGTCACTGGGTAGAGAGGGATCGGCAGGCACGAATGGAGGAGTGCTTGTCCAATAGCCGCAATAACAAAATATGATTATCTAAAAGTATCTCAATATTTAAATTATCATTACTAAAGATACTTCTTCACTAAGAATTTATTTATTTTATTTATACAATCTGAAACTTTATTTATACGTATTTTATTATATGATAGGACGAATAACTAACTTGCAAATATAAAACTAAACTTAGAATTTACCAAAATCATTTATCATATTAACACATTTAATAGGGCATACTCATATGAAACAGTTAGGATATATTGATTCGAGATCTCTCTACAACGTTTAGGCAAAATACGGTATATTTATATTGCGTAATAGAGTAGGATAGATAACGTACATTTTATAATTTAATTAGGTTGGATCCGATTGTTTTATCTCTAAGAGCTTCATGGGTTACTTACGATACACACAACGTAGACGTTCTGATCACTAGACAAATCACGAGCCAATTTAGTAATGTTCTGATCACTAGACAAATCACGAGCCAATTTAGTAATATTCTGATCACTAGACGAATCATGAACCAATACAGTAGATTATTAGATAAATCATAAATCACGAGCCAAATCTATAGGTATTATAAATACTAGACGACATCGAATATAATTTAGCTAATATTAATCGAATACGAATCTAAGCTAGGATTGTATATGCGGAACTCATATCAATGTTAATTTAGGTAAACGAAAATTTTAGAGTCATAAAGGGATTTAATACAAGTAGGTATAGTGTAGGTAAGTTAATTAAGTATGTCTTGGCAAAATAGGTAGAGTAGGTACTGTTTGGTGCAAGTAGATTAGATGCAGGTAGGATACGGTAGATAGGTAGTTAGAGAGTGAGGACTCAGGAGTTAGAGTGTAGGAGTTAGATGGTTAGATAGTTAGGGAGTTATAGAGATAGAGAGATAGAGAGGGGGCGAAAAGTAGGGGGGGTAGAAAGTCATCAAAATCGGTCTAATTGCTTAGGAAGAATTCAGTGGCAACCTTACGTAAAATTCTGCTCAGGTATAATAATTGGCTATGTGCAAGCTACCTCGAAAGTATACCTGATTTCTACGATTAAGGACAAGTTTCTGAAATTATCTACTAACTACTGTAATGTTTAACTATCCGTAGTTTTTGTAAATGTTATTGTCATTAGCTTGATAGCCATTATCATTAATGTCTCGCCATACAAATGATTGTAATGCTATGTATAATCCCTCACCGTGGCCTTTAATACAATCATAGTTGAGGTAGGCCATTCGACCTAACCTACTTGGCTGATTTCCAGAATATAACTGACTGACCTCCACGAACATATTATTGGGAAACTTTAGTTGATATATTTAAAATAATCTTGGTTAAAAATATATTGTATTTAGCAGCGGTTGGCTTATAGTACTAGGGTGGCAAACAAGCATACGACCCACCTGATGGTAAGCGGTCACTGTAGCCTATGGGGGCTTGCATAACTCGCGCGTAGCCGACCCTTCAAAAATCTCTTCACACCCTTCTTGAAGAACCCCATGCTGTACTCCTTTGGGAAAACCTCGGCGGGGAGTTTATTCCACAATTTGATCGAGCGCGGGAGAAAACTCCTAATATGCTCACAAGAATATTCTTAGCAAGGCTTTGAAATAAAAGCAGCAGGATCGATTTATTCTGTATTGGGCAACTAATTACGAGCTGAAAAGACCATTATAACGGCCCTCTTACTCACCTGAACAAACAAAGGCAGGGAACAGAAATACGAGAACGAACTACAAGATGAATGCTGAAGGAATCTTTTGTCTGTTATAAGCCTATTAAAACGAGCCCTTTGTAATTATTTCAGACTGTTAACTATAATGGAATTTCAATTGTATTTAATGAGAGCAGAAAGAGTTATCTGGTCCCCTATGCTGCTCGGCCCCTAGGCTGCTCCTTCTAAAATACCGAGTCAGCTGATTACAAGATATTTTCGTCGCGAGCGTCCTTAAGCATTATAATTATACGGGCCGATTTTTCAGCAGTCAAACTGGGTTATTTTGAATTGTACGCAGTAGTTGATAAAAGTGTAGAGTGTACGCAGTATATATAAGTGTATATAAGTGTACGCAGTAGTTGATAAAAGTAACAAGAAAATAACAAATAATGTATGTGTAAGTGTCCAATAGCTATACCTAAGTACATGAATGCAAGTCACGTGTCGAAAGTCGCTCTGCACAATTTCCAACGAACATAAATTCGCTTAAACGTGGGAATAAAAGCACAATAAAAATTCTGTATCCGTGACTTGTCGGCAGTTAACTGTGAAGACGGCGCGGCGGCGTGCGTGGAAATTTGCACTCGCACTTAATTTAAAATATAGCCAGCGGCTCAGGCCCCAGGCGCAGCACATGTGATGGTGCAATAAAACAAAACGAGCTATGGAATGAAAATGAAATATAGGGGCTTTTGATGACCTTATATTATATAATCTGTATACAAGCTGTGCCGTTGCAATGCCTTTTTTTCTTTCTAATTACTGGCCGTAAATGGCGCGTTTCAGTTTTTCTGCGATAAGCCAAGCTGACCTTGTAGTTGGTGCAATTACGGCCTGCCATCTGATGGACAGGATGAAGGACAGGATGAAGCTTAAGTACAGTGTTTAATCACGCCACGAGCTTAAAAAAAAAGGAAGGGCGAAATGGGATGTCCTGTGGGTTTTACCATTAAAATTGGAGGCCCGGCTGAGGATTGTACCTCCACCGTACAGAAGACCACATTCAAATAACACTAGATTGTAGTTTTTCTTGAGGTCCCATAATGCTGTTTTGGTCCTGACAGACTTATATTAATAATACCTAGGTGTCTACCTACGGCTTCGAGGTGATAGCTGCAATGTCTAAGGCGCCTGGGAGCTATAAATGTATTTACAAAAGATCTTGAAGTTCAATCACAGTTATAATAAAGTGTGATTTGAAAATGAAAGAAGGGTGTTTTGGCAGATTGCTAGCAATTAAAGGTGTCTCGAGAAAGGATTAAATGAATTCTCCTAACGGATTCCTTCATTACATTTTCTCGTAGGTATTCATTATTCAAAGTATTTTGATATTAATAAATCAGCGCTGACGGGCGAAGGTCTCAAGATGACATGCCATTTAATAAGACTTTCCTTGCTCAGGATTTTTCGGGCAATGTAATTAATTCGAGGGCTATGATCATTTTGTTAAACACAGCGATACACGCGTTTTTATCGTTATTCAGCTTATTGACTAATGAGGACGTTTATGGCACTTATGATATATTATGTCGAACTCTATATTGATACCTAATATCATCCTCATATCATCATCATATATTATACAATACTAAGCTTCTGCCCGCGACTTTGTCCGCGTTTCAATCCCAGAGGGACCTAACATTTTCCCGGGATAAAAATTACCTTATGTGTTAATACAGATTATAAAATTTGTGTTCCAAATTCCATCCAAATCCGTTCAGTAGTTTTTGCGTGAAAGAGTAACAAATATCCATCGAATTACATCTATACATCCATTCACCACTCACAAACTTTTGCATTTATAACAATAGAAATAGGATTGTGCGATTATGGTAACATTGTTTTAATATAAAGATATGTTTGGACTACATTTTAAATGTTGTCTATATAAATTTCAAAGTTGAATTGAATAATTGAATTTGAAATTTCAAATTTGTGTAAGGGTTAGCTGTTTGAAAAATAAAGTACCTTTCTCTACGTACCTGTAGGTACTGTATATCTTTCTGGTATATGTATTTCTAACTTTAACTGAATCCATATGTTTACAACAAATTCGCTACCTGCAGACTACGCAACGGATTTTCACAAATAGACGGAGTCATTTGTAGATTAAAATCTGTTATGTATACTTCATGTAGGTTTTATATATGCCCGGCCGAAGCCGGGGCGGATCACCAGTATATGAAAGACAAATTATTAGCTCTATGAGGATGGTTTTCCCCAAAACAATAAAAGTACACGATGAAACTTGTATAGCGTGTATTGAATAAGTGAAATATGTAGAAAACAATTAAAAATATGAAATAATATAAAACAAAAGAGCAACAAGGAGAATAACGACAATAAAACTATTTTAAAAGAGACAAGTTAAAACGTGCCGTGCGCGTTCGTCGGTCGGCCGGTATAAATTGGATTCGACTTTAATTTTAAATTTATTAACAAACTTGTAATTTTCATATTTTTACTAACTCGCCACACTTGACAATAAAATCATACATAGTACAATATCCAGCAGAATATTCGCGTCTATGTGTATTTGTAATCAACGCCTGCTAATGTATACTCACGATCATTAATATATTCACACAATATTATGCCCCAATGAAACGTCACCAAGCTGTTCCGTCGTTTAATATAAATTAAATTATGAATAATGAATTAAATTCGAAGAAAACAATAATATGTTTTCTAATACAAAGTATTTGTTTGTTTCGTGAGAATACGAACTTATAAACAAGAAATAATTTTTATTATTATTTATTAATATACTTTTTCAATATTTTCTGTGATACGTTTTATTAGGAGCACTTGAGTGGATTCTTTGATATTTCCGCATAGCTTGGGTCCTGATAACGTACAGCGATACTATCCAAACATAGTTATGTTGTGTATGTGTTACCTACATAGATTAATAATGGTCAAGAGTGGGGAGGTTAGCGGCAAGACGGCCAAGCATTTGTATGAGGGCCAGTGGAATATACGATGTGGCTTGAGACGCGTCTTTTAATTACCACAAAGAACATAACATACACCTAGGGTTTTTGGCGGGAATCAGACGGAGCGGTTGAGATTTTTTTCCAGTGTGTCGTAAATTGTGTTATAGTGATCTTTAATGTGTATTTTTGGTGTCGATATGTGCAGTAAAGTTTCATTTAGTGACTGATTTATAGGAGCATTGGAAATAATGCCATAATACGACTTTTGGGTTAAGTGATTTATCATTTTGGTCAATAGGTTACCTCTAATCTAAAGGCGTGTTACGATCTGCTACTGCCGTGGGTTGTCTCCAGAAACTCCATTGGGCGTTAGAATGCATGACACTAGGCATTTTAATGCGGCAAACACGAGACATTTTGCAACATGAAAATTCTCTAACACTCGACACTGGCAAAAATAGTCCCTGAAGGGATTGATTGCCATACTTAGGAAGAAGAAGAAGAAGAAGAAGAACATACACCTATAACAACACGTATATGTTCTGGCTTTAGTTACTTGTTGTGAGAAGTTAATGGCAGTGAGTGTACACAGCGGCTCATATTGCTGTTTGCTCAGCCCAAGATTGCGTCGCTCGGCCGTTTGTTGCCTCCATGCACTTGTGTTGTATGGGACATGCGACATATTATAATATATACGGTATTTTGTTCTGTGTATGTTGGAAACTTCAAAGGAAATAGAAGAACCAACGAAAATATATCCTACTAGCTTTTTACCCGCTACTACGCCCGCGTAGCAATATACTATTACCCGTTTTCCCGTTAGAATGAAGCATTTTCCCGCGGTATATGTTCATCAGGGATAATGTCGACTTCTAATGGTAAAATAATGGAGCCAATTCAATACAAACAAACAAATTTTCCTCTTTATAATATTAATAACTGTAGACAATCCAACAATCTTCTAGGCACAATTGGAGCCGCCCGACTGGGGACTGTACCTCCACCTTACAGAAGAGCGCAGTGAAATAACACTACTTAATGTAGTGTTGTGTTTCTGCGGTAAGTTAGGTTGCCAGTGCTTCACGAGGATACGCTGGGCTAGTAGTAATGCTGCTAGCACAGTGAGTCCTTATTAACAACATGGTTGGGAACTCGTTAGTGATACCCCTGGTATTGCTAGTGGTTATAGGCTACGTTGACTGCTTACCATCAGTTGGGCCGTATGCTTGTGTGCCTCCTTAGTGGTATAAAAAAAATTGAAAATATTGTTTGAGACCAATTTAGCTTTAATGGGTGAGGATGTACTCCTCTTCGATGGTGAGTGTGTTGGTAGAAGGTAGCCGTGGGCATCATGTCAATACCTCGGAACACTGTCCATCGTTCAAGTTGTAGAGCATTATATAAAGTGGCAAAGTTCTCCTACAATTAGAAGTTCTTGACCGCTTGTGAGCGCGGGGTCGTGGACTAAGAACTCGTAAGGGGTAACAGCCAACAGCTAATTTCGTTCAAGACAACGAAAGAGTGTCAGGTCGTCTAAACCTTTCCGTTGCGTCTGAATATAACATGTAGATATAATACTCGTAAGGAAAGTAGTTGTTTTACATAGGGCCATTACGATTATTTGTATAATTTTGGCAACGTTATGACCAAGCCCGTAATTATATAAGTTTACGGTCAAATTCTTGGGGCGCCTCTCCAAGTTAATTAAGGTAAAGTAAATATAATTCAATAATGGCCGAATCGACACGCCAGTCAAATCTGATCGAGAGACAACGAGATCTGAGTCGTCTCCGATTTTACATGCGAAATCGTATATTGAGGGCTTTCCAACTTTGAATGCCGTTTCAGTGATTCGGCCGTATCTTAATTATTTTTCTGATTGATCAGTGTACAATCTAAAAGGTAATGTATTTGAGATTCAACTGTATAGAAAATACGGTACATTTTCGTATATTACAGATTCTGTCTGTACACAATGGTGTTTGAAGGCAACACAGAGGTATAATTTGCAAAACATTATCCAGATGCTGCGAGACATGCGAGGGGCCAACACAGAGGGGTCCCCGCACAAGTTCAGACTGATGCAACTGGCGCTGAATGCAGTGGCGTTGCTTGCCATCACTGGCGCATTGTTCGCCTACTTCCGAGCCAACCCCGCCGTTCAGGTAATCCTCACAAACTTAGCTAATTTTATTTAGTTATTTTGTAGTAACTAAGTTTTAAAGGGCTGCGGTGGCCCTGTGGTTGAAGTGACCGTCTGTCGTTTGATGGGTCTAGGTTCCAACCCCGGCGGCCTGTACCAATGAGTTTTTCTAAGCTTTATTCTTAACAGTGATTAATCACACCACGACCTTAAAAAGAGAGGTAGGGCAAAATGGGTTCTCCCGTGGTGTTTTCTCATAACATTGGAGCCGCCCGACTGGGGACTTAACCTTACAGAAAACCGCTGTCAACTAATAACAATTAAATGTAGTGCTGTGTTTCTGCTGTGAGTAAGGTTGCCGGAGCTCAGAAGATCAACCTCAACAGCAATGGAGTAATATCCCTGGTATGACTTGCGTCTATAGGCTGCGGTGACTGCCTTACCATCAACTGGGCCGTACGCTTGCGTGTAAACGTAGATAATATAAAAGTGCTTGGTTGTGTAATGGGCACCATTTTTGTGCATAATTATAATTCTTAGTGCTAGTCGATCCAAACAGTCCACTTTTTTTTTTCCCCGTACTACCTCCTAATAACAACCCAGAATATAATTACTTGATCTTGGTATCTATATTTTGTTTGAGGATATTTTTAATCCGGCTCTCAAGATGTTGAGCGAGGTTCAAGTTTTTAATAATAAAATATGAACCTCTTACACTAATATTCGGAACTATTAAGTATACCTACTGTGATAATAGGTTTTTTAAAATAACCTGTAAGCTAATTGTAGATACTACTGCGTACAACTGTCATTAAAATTGTTTGTTTCTCGACAGTAGTTTGTGATCGTCGGTTTATGATCTTTGTTTCCACACGTGCGAAGCCGTGGCGTTCTATTATACATTTAATACGTAGCGTACTCAAACACACTCACATGTAAAGGTGTTTATCAAATGCTAGAAGACCCTTCTAATCTCGTACACTGACTATACATACAACGGACACTACAGGTAAATGTCCTAAAACAATGTATAAAGTACAATCAACTATAGCCTTCAACTTTACTGTAAGTGGCCTTCTAAACGAGAAGCCTTTTAACACAAATCCTAAATACACAGTCAGAGGAACAATCACTACACCAGATAAATTATTGTAACCTCTATGGTCTTACCAGGAAATTACTTGGTAGTTCCCTGAAATACTGAACACGTACATTTTTCAAACAGTAAATTGTTCACGGACCCATTCATGATATTATGAATGTATTATAAAAATATGTATTTTACCATCGGTTTGAAACAAATCCATCGGAGAAGAACCGGCAAGAAACTCATGTTTTTTTATTAAGTTGGTAAACAAGGATACGGTCCGCCTATTGGCAAGCGGTTACTGTAGCCTATGGACACTTGCAACACCAGAGGCATCACTCGCGCGCTGCCGACCCTGACTGGAGACTGCACCTCCACCTTACAGAAGACCGCACTCAAATAACACTACTTTGATGTAGTGCTGTGTTTCTGTGGTAAGTAAGGTTGCCAGTGCTCCACGAGGATACGCTGGGCTAGTGTGAATATGCTGCTAGGAAAGAAAGTCCTCAACAAGACAACTCGTTACTGATATCCCTGGTATTGCTAGCGGCTATACGTTACGGTGACGGCTGAACATCAGGTAGGCCGTATGCTAAACAAAATACAACTATCTGAACTGAGCTTAGTAACTATTACTTCTGTACCTCTACATCTATTAATCAAACGTCCGTATAAGACAATACTCAGATTTGGTGTGATCGCGTGAAATCCCTCGGAGCAAGCTGTGCCAGTCAGATGTGACTCACTGGATTTGCGCTGAGCTTTACGCAAACTCGAAGCCCGAGAGATGGGGCACTTGAACCATTTGGCATTTGTTTTGTCACCGACCTTGTTGTGAATAGAATTTGTTGATGAATTAACAATTAATTTAATTCTATTTTGTAATGTGATTAAACTATTTGATTTAACGACATTGCATGGACAGGTTATTAATAAATATGCTATAGATGAATTATGAGTTACTAGCTGTGTTTTTATTTTCTTGGTCACGTGCTTTTTGATTGCGTGTGCACTTCAATTTGGCAAGGATTGATCGTAACGGGTTTTATGGTATAGGCCTAACAAAAAAAAATTGTGAATATTATTATTTAAAAAAATGTTTTGCTCATTATGGACGGTCAAAGTTAGAAGGCCCATATTACTTATTGAAGCATCGTAAAATATAATTTCGCCTGTAAAATCGGAAGCCCCTCAAAATTAATGTGTCGGCAACTATTTATATAGTGCAACATTGGTCGTTACGACTAGCATCCTCGCTTTATTTGTCAAGCTCAGTGAATGCCGAGAGTCGATTCACTGAATGCTGAATGCTATTTCACAGGATGTTTGTTCACTCGATTGAAGCGCACAGAAAGACTATTTGTTGGCGGAGATTAGAATTACAGTAGAATAGTAGAAAGAGAATAGTACATTTATGCGCGGCGTATGTTGTTTTGTTGAAGAAGTCCATTTGCGTAACAGCTTGTCCCAAACGTAGCAAAGCCTGTTAGTACTATGAGGAAGAGAAAGGATGGAATAACCTTTTTTATGTGAATACGTACCAAAAACTTAAACGCTAGGTCATAATTTTTTTTATCTTCTATTGTTGAAGTAGGTTAAAATGTGGCCTATGTTACCCGGGCCCAGTGACACTTTATTCATCAAAATCGGTCGAATAGCTTAGGCGTTACGGAGGAACATACGTAAATACAAACAAACATATCATACTAATTTATTTGCATTCCTCATGGCTTCGCCGTAGTCGGGTGAAAATGGATATAGTAAAAACCTTATCCGCAAAAGTAACACGCCAACTTATATGGTGCTCGGTCAAACGGTGCTAGTATCCTAGTATCCTGCCAACAAATTATTGTATGTGGATGTAAAAATTCTGATCTCTGTTTTTGTTGCAGTATGTGTCCCAGTACGTGAATCGATCGACGGTGGTGACCTGGCCCACACCGACCGAGGCTCCCGGCGCGAGGAACCCCGCCCCAGGGGTCTGCCTACCCGTCATCGTCAGCTTCTGCCAACAGCACCGAATATCTTACAACTTTACCGTGTTCCCCAATTATATCGGACACTTCGGCCAACGAGATGCTCAGCAGGTAAGAGCGTCTAGAAATGTATGCAGGGGACATACATTGTCCGGTGTTACAATCGCATCATTAGTTAAAAAAAAACATACAGTCCAATTGAAAACCTCCTTTGAAGTGTTAAAAGTAGGACAGTCATATCACATACGACTATTCTAAACATCAAACAAATTATGAACTAATTATAAGTATATAACAGACAGAGTATATAACAGACTGTATAATATTTGTGTAACTATTTTAATGTAAATAGCTAAATAGCTACACGTCTACTTACTCTAATAATAACTTTAAGTAAATAACATTTACCTATATACTTACTCGTCTGTGAACAGTAAAAGTTGTAAGCGAGTGAAATCAAATAAGCAGAGAACTCATCAAAAGTTAGCGGTCGCTTTAAATGTTATATTGAATAAGTTACCGACATCAGTTTAAACACGCTAAGGGTTCATCGTGGGTAACTGACAGACAATATTGCTTACAAATTGTAATTATAAATAAAACTTTGCATTTCCTAAACGGAGTGGAGACCTCGCATTGGAAAACGCAGCGTCGGACGGCCCCCCACTAGATGGACCGATGACCTGATAAAGGTCGCTGGCAAGCGTTGGATGCGGGCCGCGTTGAATCGGTCATTGTGGAAGTCTATGGGGAGGCTTTGTTAAGCAGTGGACGTCTATAGGCTGATGATTTCCTAAATCCCCTTAAGGTGAATACATAAAACGGGCCACGATTACGCTTAGCTTTTAGGCTACCGAGTTATAAAACCCAGATCGATCATGATATTTATATATTTTTTTTTGTGTATTTGGCGCTGGCGTTGTATCGTCCATAGGCTACGGTAACCGCTTATCATCCGTTGTTTGCCGTTAAACTGGGGATACTTATTTTTAATCTTCGGAGAAAAGTGTGTTATTGTTGAATAAAAAATAAAAGATAAAAGAATTCTCAAAGTAATGGTGTAAAATAATCAAAGTTACTTTGCAAATTAAGGATGTCTGTTTTAATCCCAATTTGCTTACAAAGTCGTACGTTTAATAAATTCGATCAAGATTCCTTCGTATCCTGCAAACATCAGTGACGGTCAAGTAATGTGTACGTAATTTGAAATACATTGCAAATGATCTCTGGGAAAAAGGGCTTATAGAGTAATTACGTTATTATGTGTGCGAGTTCGTGCCTTGTCACGCAGAAAGAGGATTATTCTGTCGGCGCACCAATTAATTGGATCTGCCCTTTGATCTCCATCCTCTAACGGTAGAATCATCAATTAATTCACGCTCTTGTGTAGTACTTCTGGTTGTTGTTCCGTGTTGGATTTGCAATTATGTGTCTTTGAAATATCTAAAGCTACCTCACTGTACCTAAAGCATCTTCCGGAGTTCTCTGTCAACGCTGTTTTCGAATTGATGGTAGATTTTGAGGCAAGTTTAGAGAGTTTTTTTTATTATCTATACTAATATTATAAAGAGAAACGATTTGTATTTTTGTATGTATTGAATAGGCTCCGAAACTACTGGACCGATTTCAAAAATTCTTTCACCGTTGGAAAGATACATCATCACTGAGTAACATAGGCTATATATTATACTAGCTTCCCGCCCCGGCTTCGTTCGGGTAGACAAAATATTTGATAATGTCTATAGGCTCCGAAACTACTGGACCGATTTCAAAAATTCTTTCTCCGTTAGAAAGCTACACTATCACTGATTAACATAGGCTAGCTGCCTATATACTGTTCACTGGCCGTAATATTAGTCATAATATTACGGCCAGTGAACAGAGGAAGATTCAACTCGTTCAAAAACCCCGTGGATTTAACTTACTTACTAAAATTGAATTTATTAAATTTGTATGTATGGGGACAATTAAATTTTATATTAAAACTAGAGGCCCGCTCTGGCTCCGCACGGGAAAAAAAAATCAAATATTTTGTCTACCCGTTTTTAGGCTTTTTCAGGCATTTGTTTTTTAATTTTCTTTCCGTAAGAACCATCCTCGTACTTCAAGTTATTCTAAAAAAAGAATTATCGAAATCGGTTCAGCTGCTCTCGAGATTTGCGCTTAGCAACACATTCAGCGATTCATTTTTATATTATAGATAGCGCGTGTTAATTTTATTGAATAGATAATTAATTATATATGAATTATATAGGAGTCAATAAGACAAGGAATATCTTCTAGCAAGGTGGAGAACCTTTAATGCGAGCAAGCAGTTGATAGTAAGGCCTGATGCTTTATACGGCACATTGTTCCGATGACAATGATTGATTCAGACCGTGAACGGCGTTGTTAATGATTATCGATGCTGTCGCTTTGCGGCGGTAGGGTTACCACGTTTAGTAGACAACTACCAACTGTTGATAATGTATGATCAATCAACTCTTATTAACTCCGAATTGTGTTAGTCAATTCACCTTCCACAGTTCGTGTTACAGCTCAAGCCGTATGATAAATACTAGCTTTTTAGAGTCGACAACGCTAGTGATAGCCCTGGTGTTGCAAGCGTCTAGGCTACGATGATCGCTTACCATCAGGCGGGCCGTATGATCGTTTGGCAACTATAGAAACGTCTTAATAAGACATTATTCATTAAGTCTTGGGAATGAAGGGAACTCAATTTTGATAATATTCTTGCTTCAATTCACGTTTACTAAAATCAAACTTGATGTAATTGTAGAGAATGAATGAAGTATATCACACACGATCTGATCAATCGATTGATAATACTGCGATATAGTTTTTTTTTATACCACTAAGTTGGCACACAAGCATACGGCCCACCTGATGGTAAGCAGTCACCGTAGCCTATAGCTGCTAGCAATACCAGGGGTATCACTAACGGGGTGCTAACCATGTTGTTGATGAGGACTCACTTTGCTAGCAGCAATACTACTAGCCCAGCGTATCCTCGTGGAGCACTGGCAACCTTACTTACCGCAGAAACACAACACTACATCAAAGTAGTGTTATTTCACTGTTGTCTTCTGTAAGGTGGAGGTACAGTCCCCAGTCAGGCGGCTCCAATTTAAATGGGATAACCCACGGGAAATCCCTAATCGCCCTACCTCTCTTAGAAAGAGTTCACCAAAGAGTTTGAATTAGTCGTCAATAGCATTAAGGATTCCCATACGAGTCTTCTCTCTCTCTCTCTTTCTAGAGGCTCCCCTACTAGAAACGCGGATTTTGACCTTTCTTGCTCTATCTTAATGATGGCAACTAGTAGACGCTTTTAAAAAAATAATAATAATAAAGAGCCAATTTACAATACTAAAGTTTGTAATACAAACTTATCTTTTGCGGTTGGTGCAATAGCCGTGTCTAGGGATCGAACCGCAAAGTTTAGTTTGTCTTTAGAACAGAACCCCCGGTATGCGAGTCCAAGTCACACTTGGCCGATTTTAAATAACATCCCTACAGCTCAGGGCATGTTTTTGTAACATAGCACTCTTTCACGTAACAAAATGGAAGAAAAGAGCTAATCACGTAGATATAACTTACGATGTACATGTATCAACGTTCGCTCTTTTGTTGCCCTCGGAGAACGTGTCAGGGTACTTTTGACGTTTTGAATTATTTATGGAACCACTTTACAATGAGATGTGAAAGTACTTAGCTATGTGTACGTATAAAAGTTCTAGGGTTTTCTCCCTGTTTTAACAGCCTTGGAATTCTTGTACGATGTCAGATTTAAGTTAGCTCTGAAATATTATACGACAACGCAACATATTAAATACCACAACTATTATTTTACTTCCAGTTAAATGACATTACTTGGTACTGTGGGAAACGAGGTGATAGGAGGCACAAAAACACTATGAGGTCGCTTTTATATGTATATTCACGACTGAATTAAATTATTTCACTCTTACAATATATTTTCTATGACAGTAGACTTGTTTTTTGTTTTATACCACGAAGGTGACATACAAGCATACGGACCACCTGATGGTAAGCAGTCACCGTAGCCTATAGCCGCTAATAAATCCGGGGGTATCACTAACGAGTAGCCAACCCTGTTGTTGACGAGGACTAACTGTGCTAGCAGCAATACTACTAGCGTAGCGTATCATCGAGCACTGGCAACCTTACTTACCACAGAAACACAGCACTACATAGTGTTATTTGACTGTGGTCTTCTGTAAGGTGGAGGTACAGCCCTCGGTCGGGTGGCTCAAATTTTGATGGGAAAACCCACGGGAGAACCCAATTCACCCAACCTTTCTTTCTAAGCTCATGGTGTGATTAATCGTTGCTCTTAAGCTTAGAAAAACTCATTGGTTCAGACCTGGGTTCGAACCTGGGCCCATCAGATAGGCCGTTGCTTCAACCACAAGGCCACCACAGCTTCTAGTCTAACGTCAATCTAAATATATTCCTATTAATACGACTATGGGATTGCCTTCAATTTAGAACCAACCAGCTACATATACGCCAACCAAGGCGTTACAGTATCTATCAGAATCTTTGTCTAAAATTTTAATAAGTAATGTATCCAATTTGTATTATTCGTTGTGACAAGGTAGGTATCCTAGTGTAGGATGTACGTGATAAAGTGATTTTGTTGCAGGATTTAGATATATACGACGCAGTGGTCGACGTAAGGTGCTACGAGCTGACTGCTTTGTTCCTGTGTTCCCTATTCGTGCCCAAGTGCGGACCCTTAGGCCACATGGTGAGGCCTTGTAGGAGCTTATGTCAAGGTAAGCCTTCATATAACAGCGTTATGTGCTTTATTGTTATACGTTAGTCAAAGAGATAGCAAACGTTAGAACGGCTTGGCGAGTGCTCCACCGACAAGAGCCTGCACTTGAAGGTAATACGTTAAATATATGTTGTCAATATATAGATGTGTAAATAGGACGTAGAAGAGATGGTAAGGACTTAGTAGTTGTAGAAAATGAAATCTTAAGGGTGACATACAGAGGGCTGGAAGACTACAAGCAGAATATGTATCAAATACAATTTGGAAACAATCTCTGGCAGGAATATGTGTCCCTTGTTTTTCTTTGTTTTGGTTTTACTGCTCTGGATATGAATCCAAAAGGACGTGAGTCCTTTTGTACCAGTATAATAACTTTATTTCAATTTACATATTATAATTACTTGTTTATTTTTTAAGAGAAACTTTAGCTGATTCGACAGGCGATGGTCCTGTCTTAGCTATGAATTCATATGTCAAATACACCATAGCAAAAAATACCTTTAGTTTATGGCGAAATTGAAAAGAATCCAGTTTTTATTCCAACTTTTTCTTGTCATAAGAACCTTCTCCTGACCATAACTAACACGAAAAAAATTAATTAGCGAAATCGGTCTAGCCGTTAACGTGTGATGCTGTGACCAAGTGAAATAGGGATTTATTTTTATATGTAGAGATATGCAAAAGGACCTAGTAGTAGATCATTATAAAAGGTTTATGGCTTAAGTAGTTCAGAGGTAGAATAGGTGCGTGATCAAATTACTTCATGCTAAATCTAAATTAAGAACACTAATTCTAATATCACTATATAAACCACTACTTAATTCACGAGACTGCTTGATATCACTTGACTAACACATTTACAAATAACAAGACGATGCCATGGAATTGCAGACTGAGTTATAAACTATGTGTTATTGGTAGAAACAATGCGTCGGTGCGGGTTCTTCCTGGAAGTGTTTGGGCTCTCGATGCCGGACTACCTGCAGTGCGAGATATTCCCAGAGTCCACAGACACCGACGTGTGCCTCGGGAACAGGGAGGTCAAGGAAGCGCGCTTCCGGGCTGCTAAGCCTGGTGAGTATACTGATTTGCTAAAAAATTTTTTTTTATTGTATCTATCGTCTTCAGTTATATAACGAGTATATAATAAACGTGAGGTTGATTTGGTCCACATTGGCCCCACCTTTAACGGTCAATCTACTTGTATAGTCAGTTAATTTTTAACGACCAGTCTCCTAGTATAGCCAGTGCCGAGAAATTTTAAACTTTGTGTGATGAAAATATCGTGTTCCCTATTTTACTTTTGTTGAAGTTTTTATTGGAAGTAGCTACAAAAAAATATATGAGGTTGTTTTAAATAGTACTATAACATAATTAAAACGTGTGTAATAGATTAGAGTAGGTGGATATTATACTGCGTAGAATAGGAACGTGTGTAACTATCACAGTAGCGTGAGTGACAGTAAGTGACAGTAAGTGACAGACTTGTGTCTGACTCGCAAGCCGGTCGACGAAATAGCCAAGCCCCACAGAAGCCATTAATAAAAAAGTTGAAGTTGAAATAGCCAAGAGGAATAGCTGTATTAAAAGCTTGTCGCTATAAACTTAAAGAAGAAAAAAAATACCAAGCCAAGAGAATAAAATACGGTACGCTGCGATCGTCATATTTAAATATCTGGTAACAATATCCAATAACCACATAACTTTGAATATATTCTGAAGCCCAGTTTATTGTTCAGTTTGCCCCACGGGGTTCCAATGTGACGTGAACCGCTGCATCCCCCACGACTGGCGCTGCGACGGGCACATCGACTGCGCGGACCGCTCGGACGAGCTCAACTGCCGCGTGTGCAAGCGCAGCGGGGACGTGCACTGTGGCAACCAGCGCTGCATCTCGCAGGCTCACATGTGCGACGGCAAAGTTGACTGCCCTTGGGGTCAGGACGAGAGGAACTGCTGTGAGTACATTGACCTATCACTACCAATTCTAAGATACCATGTTTTTGTAACAAATTCGCTAGTAGCAATATTAAATCGCACCTTTTCCAGGTATGGGTTGATATAACTATTCTCTTAATGACTTGATTGCTTACTAACTTTACTTGTGGTCGAAAAAGCATCCGTATTTTGGAAGAAACGCGCCGGCCAAAAGGGCTCGATAATACGATTTTGTTGACAAAGTTGATTTTGCTGCAGCGCACGCTCACAATGTAACCACGATACATTATTGAAGCGCAAATTAATTTGTATAAGTTGTTTATCCGTGTGTTTATTTGTAGCAGAATATACAGAGACTAAGAATATCGCTACTTTGCGCATTTGGTATTATATATAGATACTTTCAAAGACACATATGTGTTTTTTTAGATACCTCTGAAGTGGCATATAAGCATACGGCCCACCTGATGGTATGCAGTCACCGTAGCCTATAACCGCTAGCAATAGCAGAGGTATCACTAACGGGTTGCCAACCATGTCAAACGTATATGTAATGTCAAAGTTTCCTCCAGTGCGCCTGAGTGAAGCCAACGGTGACGTGGGTCACGGTGAGCTGCAAGTGTATAGAGCTGCCAATCACTCGTGGTTCCCAGCCTGCCTCGCCTCACTCGACGAAAACATCGCGGTCCGGCTCTGCTCTATGTTGGGATACTCGTAAGTATTTCACTTGTTGACAGGAATGACGAATCTTGCCTGAAACTACTTAACAAATTCAAGAAATTGTTTCACTGATGGAAACCTATTATTATAGCTATATGTCCCTGAGTAACAGAGGCTATGGTTTCGTAGTGTGCTGTTTTAAAAAAAGTATCTATCGATGTTTTGGAAACTGCGCAACTGAAACGATCCTTGGGCACGGTACCCGCAACCGGCAGACCATATGCTTGTTTACCACCTAAGGGGCATAAACAAAGTGTGTGATCCTATTTAAAGAATCTGTAGGGAAAAGTAGTTCTTTTTTATACCATTAAGCTGGCAAACAAGCATACGGCCCGCCTGATGGTAAGCGGTTACCGTAGCTTGCAACACCTGGGGTTTCACTTGCACATTGCTGACCCTAAAATTTATAGTTTTTGGGTCAAAGTGAAGATGGTTTCAGGAGGCTTAATCGTAGCGCGGTGGTGGGTGGAGCGCGAGGCGGCGGCGCGCGCGCGGGCCGGCCGCTGGTGATGGGCGCGGCGCAGACCTACCGCGCCTTCCTCCGCGAGCAAGCCGGCTTACTCAGCGAGCTCAAAGACTGCCGCGCGCATCCCACGCGCGTCCACCTCGTTTGCAACCACTATGGTAAGTCTTAAATTCCACCAGTCAGACGCCGTATGGAGTATTGCTGGAACAAATTTGCAGGATACTGCCGGATTCGATCGTTAACATATTTTTTTTTATATTTGTTTATTTATCTGCAATCAGTCGTCAACTATAAGTAGATGTTGTGTGGGTTATTAGTTTATCGTTACAATCTGGGTGTCTTCAATTCGCGAGCGAATCGATTTCTTCAAGGCAAGCGTGCGCTATAGACCGCACTGTTGCTTAACATCAGGCGACGAGGCGTTAAAATGCTTGGGCCTATTGGGAACAAATCCAGAGAACCGAGTATCTTGCCGGCTCTTCTCAGCTGGCTGTTTCGGTGGTAAAGTCGACAGCAGGGCGTGAATTGAATTTAGTTTTGAATTTGATTCGGTTCAGTGAGTTATCGTGAGTGCTATCATCCGTGTTACTCTGCAAGATCCAAATAGAAATGAATATATCCGCAGAACCAATGCTACCGACATAGAAGGGTCAGGTTTCAACGTCTACTTTCCTAAGTTCGACATCGCCCGGTCCTAAATCATATTACTTCCTCCATACACATTAGAATTCGAACAATTGTAGTGCAAGACCTACTTCAAAGTTCGGGAGTTTCCATTGTGCATTTAAATTGAACCGCCTATGCATTTGATCGCATTGATTCTGAAGTTTGGCTCCCGTTTTCGGTAGTTATGCGGTTGGGAGTAGTTCTTGGTCGTTGGTAATGGATGCGTCCACATTATTTCTATTTTTTTTATATTAGGTTAGATTTTCTTTCTCATTCTCCTTGTAGGTATTTTTCAAAAGTTAGTTTTCGATAAAGTAGGTAATATTTATATACAGTAGAGATTTCCACACTACAATCGAACGTCCCGCTTAGCGTAACGTAGCTTTCCATCATATTGGGTTTTCGGTTCGAATATGTACAGTTGCGGTCTACATTTTGGGAAAATATACGATTTTTTTACGGAGTATTGCAAGCATTCAGAGCAAGCTTCTTATTTATCAGCCTGATGAGCGCGTTGACCGTAGTCTTAAGTAATTCTCGATGTCAGTGACTCTATAGCACAAAATTTAATAGCCAAGATCGAGTATGGTAATAAAATAAACAAGTATTTGGGAGTATCTCGAATTATTTTTTCTAATCTCGTAAGACGTGCAGTTGTAGTTTATCCACACTGCCGCATTGGGCTTGTCCTGTAATGGTAGTAGTGAGACATAAGAAGTACGAAAAAAAAAAAAAAAAAACTAAAATATTAGAAGTTCGATATATTGTGGTTTATTATCGCTTGCTATTAAATAAATTTTATAGATTTTTTATTTTATTTTATGATATTATGTTTTGAGTTGAGTTGAGAGAGTTTAGTTTTATGCAACTTATATGTTAACTAACATTTTTTTTTCTATAATAATCAGACCGTCGTACCTCGCGCTATTTTTAAATCATAACGAAGTGATACATTTTCGTAACATTTATTCTGAACTGCGCAATCTACTTTGCCCCACCTAGAGACGTTCAAATGACCGACAAAGCTTATTCAAATCCTACGTATATTTGCACTTAAGGATTACCACTGGATTTTTATCCCTTGTAATGTAAAAATATCACGACTAAAATATACTAAGCCCACAAATGTTTACTGTGAACATTTCGGTGCTTCAAATAATACCATTGACGTTGGGACTATATTTTTGGCTCTCTTACCGATTTAACTAATAGTGACAAAGCCCGTCATGTACGCTCATACACGCCTACATACATATTTATCATCGCGCATAATGCCTCATGTATTGACCGCCATGTAGGCTCGTGGCGACATAAATATGCCATCACGTCAGAATTCTGTTGATTTCTAGAGCCAATGAAAAATCAATATTTTTGAAATAAATTGTATTGTCCAATTATTACATTAATTATTTTATGTTTTTTTATTTAAAAGTTTAACTATTACCTGTAGATTGCTTAAAATAGTTATAATGGTCAGGGATGTATGCGGTATTTCACTTTAATTAAGTACTTATTAAACTTCGCCCAATATACGGAAGTATCGAGTATTAAATAACATCGCCCTTGAAACCTATCCCTCTGAAGTAGGTAATATAAAGTTATACAATCAAAATAAATCCACAAATAGAGAGAAGTTTTATGACAGGAATCGGTGTAAAAATAAATGTACCTAGGCAATTTAATTTCCCGAACGCAATCATTTTTTTACGATCGAGTCTACTTTGTTGTTACGTTGGAGCTGCATCGATTTTTGTTGGGTATTTGTTTTGTCAAGGATAGAAGGTGAAAGATGAAATGGATTTACAAATCGCTCATGAAAACGCAGTTGAATAGCCAATACTGTATATATGTATGTAGTTTGCACGCTGCTACTGAAATTTGTAGAAAATAATTAATAAAACCAGACTACGACACACTTCTATTAATATATCGTCACGGCTTCCCACAAGGGTCCCTAAAGAGGTAGGCAGCAGTTACAATATCCACTTTTCACCAAAGATTGGTGCCAATTTGTCTGATGATGAGTTTGTCGCCGGCTTTTAGGCACTACATACGTCCTTGAATTCAAAACAATCATTGTTAAAAAATTCTTTTCAAAACGTGAGAAGCCGGGGCACGCAGCTAGTTCGCACTAAAAGCGTGGATAATGTTAAGAATCAACACTCTGGAAACCGCACATTAGCTGCTCCATTAGCAGCACTTTGTTTCGAAGTTGCTCGCTCAGTGTTTGTTATGCGTATCACTCACACTCACGAACCACCAGAATCCAATAGGTAAATATTATGTCACTTTGAACTCACTCCCGCGGTGGACGCCATATGCTAGAAAGAGAAGCCTATGTGTAAAAATGCCACAATGCGGTCGCAGGCTGCCCACCGATTTTTCCTCGTATAGGCAAGATTGAGTACAAGGTACAGTTAAACAAATAAAATCAAATTTACTTTTAGGCGCACTGTGTACTACAATATACTTAGTGATGAAGGATCAATAATTTTGGAAGACGGTGGGCATGAAGAGATTGATGAATCAAGGAAAGCGTAAGAGGTGTGAAACTCAAGGGTGATATGACGCGCTATACTCTGTGTCTACGCGAAAGGGACGCCGTGATTATTATTAAAATATTAATATTAATGAAAATATGTTCTTTGTATGAAGTACGTGGCAATAATAATGAAAAGATTGCTCATTCTTACATATATATTGTTCATTCCTGCAGTTCTGACCTGTCTTAGATTTCGAACAGTGGTTTAAAAAGAAATTAATACAATCTTCTACAAACATTTTAACTAAAGTATATTTCGGTGGTTGAAATATTAAGATAAGAATATTAGCTCTCATAAAATGACACCAAAGTGGCGGATCATATCTTAAGTAATTCGTTATATACCCAAATTTAGTCTTCAATTTATTTTTCCTTGTGCATATTTAGGAACGGGTCATTTGTTTTGGTTTTTCTGTTGTTTGCCGGTTGATAGATATGGCGTCTTAACTCCAAGAACGAAGTAAAGGTACCTATTGAAGTAAAATAAATTTCAACAGGGACTTAGATTAACTTGGAAAACGGTTCATTTTACAATATTTTAATTAATTATTCATGAACTTATAAGATACATTAAATTAAAGTAAATAATGTCGAGGTAAGTATTTAATTTCATTTTCAAAATAATTCTAGGGATTCCAATGTTGAGATTATTGAGATCCCTAATTAAAAGCAAAGTTAAATTAACTGTGCTGGCCGTATTTAAATTTCTAGTTCAGAAACCACTCACAACTAATTTTCTCATAAAATTAAATTTATCAAACCAACTATCGTTTGAAGTGTATACATTTTTACTTAAAAGTTCAATAACTCCAACAGTTTAGGTGTTTACGATTCCCGAATCCATTTCGTTCGTGAAATTTCCCAAACTTTCAAATTCCATTCAGTTGTATGTATATATTACCGCAACAACTACAATTTGTTTGCGTATCTCGGGTTCGCACAAAACTGTATTTGTTGTGACTAAATTTAATTATCCGTGCCTGTAGCGCGCAAATTCCCAACAATGTTTTCAAATGCAAATCCACTATAGATTTGACTAATTTTAATTCAATATTTTTGTTTGATAGCCAATCGACTGTGTATTTTGATTACCAAAGATACCTACAGTCTAAGGAGTAAATTTAAATTTGACGCCAGTTTTTCTTAAGGTAGATATACACTAGAACATTTCCATATAATTAATATTATATATTATTATTATTAAATACATTATTATTATTAATGTAACGTTCTTACGAATGGTACAAAGCAGACAAAAGCTCAGTTTCCAAAGCAAGGCTCCATCTTTGGTTCGTGGATGGGTGATATAGAATATATCATACAGCGGCTATTTGTTCTGTTACAAGTACACCTTATGGCATTCGGGTTTTATTTATTTACTGGGATTTCCCATGGATTTTCCCATTAAAATTGGCTTGGATTGGATTGGACGCTGCGCTAGTAGTAATGTTCCTAACACAGTAAGTCCTCATCAACAACAGGGTTGGCAATCCGTTAGTGATATCCCTGGTATTGCTAGCTGCTATAAGCTATGGTGACTGCTTACCAAGTAGGCCGTATGCTTGTGTGCAACATTAGTGGTATAAAAAAATGTTTAGCACAGACCAATGTATTGCCGAGACAGATAGTGCCAAATGGATTAGCCGACAGTAAGCCCGTGTCTCGACAATTAGATGAAACGCTACTAAGATGCCGCAGCGCTGTGATGTACTGTTAATTTCGCCTTATTATAAAAGCACCCTACCGGTGGCATTTTAACGTGAACGTTATCCTCCATTAAATGCCATTCTCCAAAAAGTCAGAATTAAGGTTCCGTAAGGAGCCGATGGGCAATGTTTTTACATCTGAAAAAACCTACAGAACTTTTCGTTAATTAATACAGTAGCAAATTGCGAGTTTTGTATTCTACGGAAATGCTTTATACAAAGACTTACGAAAATATTTTTCCGTTTGTTGAAATCAAAAGTACCATGGGTATTGCCATTAGAGGATTTTATGGGAAAATGAAACGAACCAATAGCTATATTTACGTCTCGCGATCAATGGTTTCCTTATTATTATTGAAATTGGGCTGAAACCTCAATTTACTTTGAAACTTTCGGTAGATACTATTGATAGAAAAAACCGTCTATAAAGGTACGTAAGCTTTAACTGAGAGCCAGGTGTGTTTAGTAGGAACACGTCATGCACTTAGGAGGCCTAAAGCAAAGGGCTCCGGTCATTGAACTTAGCGCCCAGGCGATGCGAAATCATGAACTTGAACAGGCAGGAATCGATACTTGTTTTAATTCAAAGATGGTTTATCTATACAAATAATTGAAATTTGATGTGTCTTTTTGTAATGTCAATAACAGATTTTCACTAAATGCCTATGAAAGTAAACATGAGAATGATTTTCAGAAAGTAAATATGAAAATGATAACACATATATTTTTTTTTTGTTTGTCTGTATGTTTGTTTGGAGTAATCTCAGAAACGGCTGGTCCGATTTGATCGGGACTTCATTGACAGATAGCTGATTTTATTGAGCGTGACTTAGACTTTTATTTTGGAAAAATAAATAGGGTTTCGCGCAACAAATGAAAACCCCATGAAATTGCGAACATCCGCTATCCGCTACTTTTTAATAAAAACTTGCGATGGCCAGTCATCATGAGAAGTAAGTCATGTGCTATATTTATGCAATGTGATTTGTTTGTGGATGTATGGTGTTCAGGCTTCACTTTGCTGGCACTAGATGTCACTGTTTGCTTTGTACAACTCACATGACAGGTGTTGTTAACATTCAATATAGTCTTACGAGAATATGTCATCTTTTCCTACCATTTGCAATCCGCTATCTCTGTACATAGAGTTTGTATATAATATAGCAGTGATTCGTTCCTCAGTCGTGGTCGTTTTATTTGATAACCTCAAGAACACCTCGGCTGTGATTTTTGGGCATCGGCGTTGTTCATTGGTCCTTCGAGCCGGATTCGGACTTGGTTGACAGTGCAACACTGGCCACTCTTTCGCACCCACGGGCAGCAGATTGTTGTCAAGGGCGAAGCGCTAAAGCGCGGGCTGTCAAGAAACCCGCTAGGCAGCGGTGACGTCTCCTTGCGGTGGATGACGGCAACAGTCAAGTGGCGCAGTGGATCGACGCAGTAGCAACATTGGAAATACGTCAAGCTTGTGGTTGTGAGTTTTAAAGTGAACTGCAAACTGTAAGTACTCTTTGTTTAAATTTTAGAAGATCTAGCAAATTGAACCTTAAATACTTGAAGCAAATAACTTAGAAGAAAACTTTATCTATTGTAAATTAGTTCATAGTAATTCTGTAGACTTAGAATAATTTTAAGAAAAGTGTTCCGACGGGGAATCCATGGCCGATTTCGGTCCGGTGACATAACAAATTTCAAACACTTGTAAAATTTTCTAATTTTTTTCGGACTTAGAAATAATTTCAACTTTTTGGGTCTTGTAATATTTTTCAGTTAATTATTTAAATATGGATGCATTAATTAGAGTTCAAATGAATACTTATAAAACTATAACTAATGCTAGAAGTAACTTCAAAAAGTCACCTAAAGAAAGGTTAACTGTTTCTTATGTCGAGACAAGGCTTGAAGCTTTAGAGTCGCAATGGTCTGGGTTTGTACAGACTCATAATAAGCTTATCGGTGATTATGATGAGGCTGTATTAGAGAAAACTAAGGACTGCGAATGTGAAGTTTACCAAGAGACCGAGGAGCTTTATTTTGATTATAAGTCGGAACTAAAAGATAAATTGTCTAAATTTAAGGTTGGATCTTCTAATGTAAGTAATGCTAACAACAATTCTAATGATCAGTCGAAAAATAATATTAGATTGCCTAAGATCACTATTCCCACATTTTCTGGCAGTTATACAGAGTGGACAAGTTTTAAAGATCTGTTTACTTCGCTCATACATACAAACAGTTCCCTTGATAGTGTTCATAAGTTGCATTATTTAAAGTCACATCTGTCTGGGGAAGCTGAGCAATTATTACGTCATGTTCCCATAACAAGTGATAATTATCTTGTCTGTTGGAATCAGTTGGAGTGTAGATATAACAACAAGCGATTAATTGCAAATTCAGTTTTAAAAAGATTCATGAGCCAAAAGAACGTTGTATCAGAATCTGCTAGTAATATTAAAGAATTGTTGGATACTAGTATTGTATTAATGCTTTGAATAACTTAGGTCTACAGACAGATACATGGGACATTATTGTAATTTATATTTTATGTTTAAAAATTGACGTAGAATCTAGAAAACTATGGGAATGTAAGTTAAGTGATCAAGAGGGTTTGCCTACTTACCAACAATTCGCAGATTTTATTGCACTCAAGATTCCGTTCTCTTGAATTTCTAGATAGCAAGGTGTCAAACTCTGTTATTAAAACTAAAGCACTTCATGTAACTAAATTTATTAAATGCGCGTTTTGTTCAGCTAACCACAAAATAAGTAACTGTAAGAAGTTTGTTGCCGAAGAGCTTGATTCGCGTCGTAATTTTGTGAAATATCAGGGATTGTGTTTTAATTGCTTGGGGTCTAACCACTCCGTGTATTCCTGTCGTATGCCAACCAAGTGCCGTATTTGCAAGAAGAAGCATCATTCGTTGCTTTACCCTAAGTCGATGCCAACTCCAGCTGTTGGTGCCACTGCTAATGTGCCACCAGTTGAGAGCAATATGAATATAGTTGCCAAAACAACAACTGTTCAGCAGGACGAATCATCTGAACTTATCACCACGTGTCACATCAATTTCCAGAGCGAGGTTTTGCTTGCTACGGCTTTGGTGACAGCGGTGTCTCAAACAGGACAACGCATAACTTTTCGGTCTCTTTTAGACCAAGGATCGCAGGCTTCGTATATTACGGAGTCAGCAGTTCAATTACTTGGACTGCAGAAGAAAGCATGCAAGAGTTATGTGTCTGGACTAGGAAGTGATCGGGATTCCGTAGTGACCTCAAAATTTGTGGTCTATTTTAAAATACAATCACTTCATAATCCGCAGTTTGAAACAAGTGTCAAGGCTCATGTCTTAAAGAAAATTACCACATTGCTGCCGGACAAAGATGTCTCAGTGCAGGGGTGGACAAAGATAAAAAACTTAAATTTAGCGGATCCTACCTTCTACACACCAAATATGGTGGATATTCTAGGTGCTGAAGTATATGGAGAAATTATAGAAGAAGGTATCATAAAGATTGGCCCTGATATGCCAGTTGCCCAGAATACAAAACTGGGGTGGATAATGTCAGGGAAAATAAAAAATGGTAGTGACAAAATAAAAAACTTTCATACTTCTGTGGTATGCATGCATGCGGTAAAAAGAAATAAATTAATGCAGAAATTTTGGGAAATAGAAGATGAACCAAAATTTATGAATAAAAAAATATTGGCAGAAGAAGAACAAGAGTGTTGGAAAAACGGTAATCTTTTAACTGGGTGCGAGAGTATAGTTGAAGGAAGGAGCATTTATTTAAAGTTAAAAGATTTGCACAAGCGAGATGCTGTTGATCTGCAAAAATGGTCAAATAACAGTGAAGAGTTGATAAAACTAATAAATGAGAAGGAGATAGATAATATGAAAGTAGATTCTGTAATAAAAATATTCGGTCACTCTTGGAATCTACAGAGAGATGAATTTGAATATTTCGCACAGCTTCTTCCAAGTCAGGAACCTGTAACAAAGTGGAAGGTGATTTCTGTTAGAGCTAGATTGTTCGTTCTGATGGATTGGTTAGCGCCGGTTATTATACCTGCAAAGGAATGTTATAAATTATTAACGAAATGGACTACTTACCGAAATTAATTCTTGGTGCTGCGTGGGGTTACAGTGTCACAATGGATGAATACTTACCTACGCTAGATGTGAAGTTCATGGTTTTTCAGATGCATCCAGGGTGGCATACGTTGCTGTTGTATACGTTAAAAATATAGATAAGTACGATAACATGCATAGTCATCTCGTGACTTCTAAAACTAAGGTGACTCCAATCAAGCAAGTGTCGATCCCTCGTTTAGAGCGTTGCGGTGCTGTTCGTATCTACAAACTGTTATTAGAAGTAGCTGAGATCTGTAAAGAATACATTTTAGTTTACATTGATTCAAAGGTTGTACTTATTTGGTTGAGGGCTTCAAAAATCGTAACTAGGATGGATAGAAGTCAGTGGAGTCACGTGCAGTCGCGAAATAAACCAACAGACGTAGTATCTAGAGGAATCCGACCACCTGAAATAAAAAAATATAGGTTATGGTTCTCGGGTCCAAAGGCGCTGAAACAAAATTATATCAGATTAATTATCGGAAAATTTTATGAAGCAAATATAGAAAAAGGAGTTTGTCATGTTATTGTTAAAGGTAAAGACAAAAAGGTTTTAAAAGAATTTGAGATAATAAATAAGGTATCTACGTTACGAAGATTTATAAATAAAGGAAAGATTTTACAATGCTTTAAAAGTAAAGAGTCAAGAGAAGGTTTGGATACAGGCAAAAATGAAGTACAAAGATTTGAATTGAAGGAAGAAATATAATGCATTAAGAAGACAGGATATTTTAATAATCTAAAAGGGAATAAACTTACCTCACGTGTTTCGAGAAGACTATTTCCTGATGATGATGTACTTTTGAGAGTTGGTGTTAGCTTGGAGAGACGGAACTTAGGGCTTTCAAATAAGGTGGCTTTTAGAGTTAGTAACAGAACTATTAATTATCATTCTGTTAAATAGCGAGGTCTATGAGATATGATATCTCATAGACCTCGCTATTTCAATTTTCAAGTCATAAAGTACGAGAGGCTACTTATAGAACCCTATCAAGTTATTGTTTACCTTGTTTAATAAAAAAAGACATAAGCGCCAATAAATTATACAATAGCGTTGTCCTAAACAAAAATCTACCTTACTACCTTCATAATAAAGTTGAAAGTACACCGTATTCAGGGGTTGAGTCGCATTACCTGAAACGAGAGGCCATGATTTTCGTCGATTTAATTCTATCGCGTCGTAGCTCATACAACGTGTATTTTTACGATTCCAAATAAAAAATGTCTCAGATATTCGTATGAATGGTTGAAGGTTGTGTTTTGTAATATTGAAAGACTGTTGGCTCTTGTATGCACTTTGAGGCTTTACTAATGTGTGTTCACGCTGGGATACCATAAAGATGTATCGCATAGATATTTCTTATATAATATGTACGAGTGCACCAGAAAAGAAAATACCTCTAAGGTGACACCCAAGCGTTTGGTCCACCTGACGGTGAGCAGTCACCGTAGCCTATAGCCTCTAGAAACACCCGCGTATAACTAACGCATTGTCAACACTGTTATCTATGCTAGCAGTATTATTACTAGCGCAGCGTATCCTCGTGGAGCACTGGCAACCTCACCGCAGAAATACAACACTACATCAAAGTAGTGCTATTTGACTGCGGTCTTCCGTAAGGTGGAGGTACTGTCCCCAGTCGAGCTCCAATTTTAATGGGAAAACTCACAAGTGATCCCATTTCGCCCTACTTCTTTAAATATATTAATTTTGTAAAATCATACAAGTCGCTAAAGCGTTAATTTTATATATTCATTTTAATATAATTTTACAAATAAGTTATAAAGAATGTCATTAGAATATTCGCAGCTAAATTAGTTTATAACTTTATGTTAAAGAGGAGGGCAGTCCAAATCGCCTTCAAAGATTTTATTGATTCCCGTCCGACTGGTTTTTTTAGTAAAGGGATCAATGAACTACCTATGAGATGGCAAAAGTGCATAGAAAATAATGGTTCATACTTTGATTAATTAAATATATTATATTAAAAAATATTCGACTTTTTGTTCCTCCCATACAAAACGCCAATTTCATATGTAAGGACCTAATATTTAGAGGATATTATTGCAGCAAACTAAGAAACACTGACCGTTGTCATACACAATTAGCTAACTATGATTCTAAACAAAATGTACCTAGTAGCTAGAAGCGAGACTAAAGTGGCGCCCCACCTCTATCATCGTAAAGGGCAGAATGTAAGGCCATTAAAATTATGTATGTAGGTAGGTGTTCTAATTAGAATGTTATTCTTACTATAACATCAACCGTGTGGTATGTTTGCGAGCTATTAACATCGATAGGACTGAGAGGGTAAGGTTTAAAATGGAATAACAAATATATTGTGTTGTCATGACAATATAAAGTTTGCTTACACATAAGAGCATAATATTGGCACATTATCCCCTTCATAATATTAACTAGTATACACCACTTAGGAGTACTTTCATCACAGCGAGAAACGGCGCGACATGTTGTCAATGTGACATCGTAGCGGCCGCCACGGCGTTGTGCGATACAAGGGGTTGTATCGTAATCCGGTTTGAGATCGAGTCGGGACGAGACGCGTGTCACGGCCAAGTGATGCTTTCACGTGAATAATTCATAAGTTTTCTCTAAATTGTCTGATCACTAGCCTCCATTCGATTTCTAATCGAGTTCCACTCGGTTAGGTTTCAGAACTATGTGCTAGAATTAGTTACACATGACCTCTTTTACTAGCTGATGAATATCTGAATTCTGATCGGTTCTTTTATTTTTTTTATTTGTTTCGGTTACCTGGCCTGTACCGATGAGTTTTTAACGGACTTCAAAAAAGGAGGAGGTTCTATGTTCGCCTGTATGTATATTTAAACTTCAGCGAGATGAAGAGACCTAGCTGACTGAAAATATATGGAAAACTTTATGCTTTCATAAATCTAACCAATATCAATAGAGTTTGCAGTTTCAAAGGAACGTCGCTAGGCATATTATGAATTGGGCTTGGGAGTTTTAAAGTTCGTAGACTGTATCATTAAGATCTTTTTATGCTTCTGTCACACTGCATTGGTGCTATTATAAAGCTATCAAACACCAAATAATAATTGGGAAACTCGCGTAGTGCAGTCGTAGCTGTCTATTGCGTAGCGAGTGCTCGTAGTGTCAGTAGCCAAAGTAATAAAGATAGATGTTCTACGTAGCAAGAGTTGTAGCAGTCGTCACGTGGCACAGATAGTAGTCACTAAGGCGTAGCTACCTAAGCCGTAGCCACAAAGTAGGTAAAACGTAGTAAGAGTCGTAGCAGTCGTAGCAATGACACAGACCGTAGTTTGTAGCATTACTTGTAGCAATTTCGTAGACATAAAAACTTGGAATTTATGTCCTCTATTACATTTTCTATGACTGTTATAGTATTTTATAATAATATATAAACAAACCCACTACACCATCGCGTAAACATGCGATATTTGTAAAATCGATACGGTAAAGTAGCAACCTCATCGAAACAAAAGGCAAATACATTATGTACTGTAGCCGCCTATTTCGTTACGAAATCCGAGACGTTTGTAGTTGTAATGGAGTGGGTATATGGAAGCGTCGAGTCATCTCGCAATCAGAAATTTGGTGAGTGGTGTAACCCGTAACACTACACTGATTGATGGATCGACATACTACTGTACAAGTTACTGAAATATGTTGGCTGACTAGTGAACATACGGGATCATGAAGCGGGCAGTGAACAAATTGTAAGGGTCTTACTCCTACACCTTAATACCTACTGATAAAGTTGATATAAATGATAGACGATACTACTTGAACGATACATTGAGTATAGAAGTTGGAAATTACTAATATTTGAATGATAAATATGAACTGTATTTAATTCTGACTTTTTTCAATTCCACTTGACTTAACAAACTGTGATGCGTCGGCGCACAGCGCTGACTCGGCAAATTTTGCTTTATGTATCCGTACACAAATTGACTTAAGCTTTGATTGGTTTTAGATTAGGTAAAGTGTAAAATTGAATGTACATACGAGCAATTTATTTTAAAATCATCACCAGCCTACTGCTGCCATCCACTGCTGAACAAATGCCAATGAGAACAAAGGCAAATGTATTTTATAGCTTTGATGAAATATAAACTCAAGTAATGATAGTTATGGCATTGCCATAGTAAAATAAATAGGTATTGAATATTTAATGGTGCCAAGAGTGGTAATATTTGAATAATTCTTTGCTTAATCTATATTAATTAACTATGTTTCTAGGTTGCCTATAACGTGTTATATATATTTTCGTTCCCACTGGGTTTGTCAACCTGTTACATTAGCCTCACTAAGCTTTAGACATGATCCCATTAGCAACATAGTTTCTGATAAATTTTGCCCACAATTTAACACACTCGGAGTTAGACGTGAGTTATGGGTTTCAAGTAGTTAGCAAATACATATTGGACTTTTAAGTTAGGCGTGGTGGTTTTATTTAAAGAGCCTATACTGAACTAACATCTCAAGAATTCAAATTATATAAAGTAATCAATTAAATAGGTTTTATAAAGTAATCAATTAAATACATCGCGGTTTACTTTGTATATTATGAATATTTCAGAACAGAATAGCATAGTTTTTTTATACGACAGGTGGTTGCCAACCGTGTTGTTGAGGACTCGCTGTACTAGCTAACTTTTTAATTCATTTTCAATTATATTTTTTGTTGTTATAGCTGCAACAGAAATACTTATCTGTGAAAATTTCTACTCTCTACCTATAGCGGATCATGAGATACATTCCTTTGTCAGACAGACGGACGGACGGACAGCGAAGTCGTTGTAATAAGGTTCCGTTGGTTACCCTTCGGGTACAGAACCTCGAAAAACTAGACTGAGCTCCATTTCTCAGACTAGGCAGTGCATTGTAGCAGTAATACACTGTTGTTCATATTATTATGCATACCCCGTGTCGTATATTTATCTGAGTCGCTGTTATACGCTTTTCTGTAATCTCTCTTTGTCAACCTTGTTCAGGGTTGCCTCCTCTTTCGTCTCTTAGTTAATATCAAAGGACATTATCCATGTTTCATATCATTCTACTTAAACATAGAAAAGTTCATTAACCTGGGCTCTTCAGATGACAGGTCGTTGCTTCAACCACGCGACCACCACGGCTTTTCTTACGTAGTAAGAGGGTACTATAGCCTGTAACAATACCAGGGGTATCACTTTCGTTGGGTTACCAACGTATGGTCTTCTTTGCTACCAATACAATGTATTTTCAAGGATCTCTGGAAACTACTCACCGCTGAAACTAGACTATAGTTGTTAAACCTAAGGAACTATATAAATCACAATAAAAGATTCTGGTACGCTCCCTATTAATAAGGATTCGTAAGGCTTTGTGTTTGGAAAAACGAACTATTGCGCGACAGCCCTGTGAGGTATACCGTTATAAATAATCCGGTGTTAGCAGGTGGAAGTCGATACACAGTATTACGTGCTTCACTCATATACACAGACGGAGATATTTTCTTGTAAAGTGAATTAATATAAATTAAAATAAATGAGGGGCGTGTTGTCAATGCCCATAATAATCGATCTAGAGTGAGGCAACCTTAACTATGGTTAGTAGTTTGATGGGTTACCGCTCATAATGAGTCCACCCGTGTGGTTGAGTGCACGTGGTCCCAGTAAAAGCCCTCTGATCAAAGCTGACAAAAAACTCAACAAGGCGACTGTCTGCTTTTTTACCGTTTCAAAACCAATGTTATTATAATATTGAACACTAGCTTCTCATCTGCTTCATTCGCCCGCGACACCAGTGGTGTTGATTCTGTTATACAAAATAACTAAACTAAACTAATTTGACAGGACTAGAAGTATTGCCATCCTTATTTAACTCCGCACATGAGAAAGGGATAGCAAGACTTTTAAGCTATGTGAATTTAGTTTAGTGATTTTATACAACAAAATATTATAGCCTATGTTACTCCGTGATTATATAGCATTCTACTGGTGAGACGTTATAAAATAAGTCCACTATTTTTAAGTTCAGTCATAACAAACAAAAATACAAAACGGGTCTCATTATAATATCAGGGTGGATCTTGTGTAGATATAGATTTCAGTGCCAGCCCCAACAGATGTCGTGGCTAGCCAACAAAATCTGGCGAGGGAGGTGTAATTTGTTTTTCTTAATTGTTGCCTACATTGCTCCCGGGCTACGCTCGGAACTTTAATTATGTTTTTGTGAAAGCCACAATGGGCGCCAGGTGGCTGGTGCCGCACGAGCGAGGCCCAATCTATGACGGGTTCGGAGTTCTAAGTAAGCAAGAAGTTAATCTCAAGATGTCCGTTAGATTATCCGTCGAATACTTAGTTGTTTAGTAAAGTTTGTTGTTTTTTTGCTAAATTGGGATATAATAGCAGTTAATTTATTACCTAGTCAGTAACTGAACTAGAGGTCTGACTATTTATATTAACTGTAAATATGTCCATTTGTAGTTAATATAAATAGGATTTGGATTAGATTTGAGTTCGAAAATCTGAATTCCCATACATTTTGTTGCAAATAGGAATTCAATATAACCAAAACATAAGAAATGTCTTGTAATGTCCACATTTGGTACCATGGTAATAAATGCTTAGACGGACAAGATCAATCATACAAATAAAGAGCCCGGCACTTTCAGATTTGGACCAAATCTCTATGAAACAAGGATGATGTCCTTTAAAACTCAAAGCTAAGTTCCGCCTGTAACTTGCGCCGCTGAAGAAACCTGTTTACCTTGGCTTGCCCTAAAAAGGGTTTTGCTTAAATTTCAATTTGGCAACCGCCGGCCGTCAAGGTGAGATGAATAAAGAACTTATTACAGCTTTACAAGTTTACATTTTTGGTGTCGACGCAGTTCGTAATCAGTACAGGCCAAGTTACAATTTGTGGAATTAAATACAAATTGTGCCTTGCTTATCTCAGCTGGTTACTTTAATTACTTGACGGTTGCTTATTGAATAGTTCAACGTTTATATATATTCAAATGAATATAATTGAAGTATCTGTTTGTAATGTCAAAGTAACAGCTTTTTACCACATACATTTGAAAGTATATACGCTACCTAAGCTACTTATTAATAAACTTTTTTAGAAATTTTGTCAGTCTCTCTGTTACACCACCAACCTCCGAAACGACTGAACTGATTTTCACGGGGCTTTCACTGACATATAGTGGATGTTTTACGGAGTAACATAGGCATACTTTTGTTTTTAAGAAACCAAAAGGGGAAGAATTTTATTAATATAAAAAGAAACACGCTAAGGTACAAATTAGATAATAAAATACAAAATAAATTTATTACATGTCAAACTCATCTTTTTATGCGTAAAACATGAATATTTAAAACATATTCAAGGTATAATTAGTTTATTGGAACGTAAAACAAACTATGTCACATGTGTTTAGTTAATCCGTTGTGCTATGCTAAGCAGTTAAATTATATATTCAGTTCTGCAATATGTTGCCTACTCCAATATGCATTTTAGGTATATGTAGGATCCAACGTATGAACCGTACGAGCTAGGCTTATGGTACATTCAGATAGATTTTAAAAAGAGAGGTATGGCGAATTGGGATTCCCGCTGGTTTTTCCTTTAATATTGGAGCAGCCCGACTGGGGACTGTACCTCCACCTTACAGAAGACCGCAGTCAAATAGCACTACTTTGATGTAGTGTTGTGTTTGCGGTGAGTAAGGCTACCAGTGCTCCACGAGGATGCTCCGACCGAAGCCCCTCTAACCGTATCTTTCTTTTCAGAGTGTGGCAAGCGACGCACGATAGGCAGTGTTAGGAAGCGCATTGTCGGTGGCGTGGAGGCCTCTCCGGGAGACTGGCCGTTCCTGGCTGCTATCCTCGGAGGACCAGAGGAAGTGTTCTACTGCGCAGGAGTGCTAATTGCTGATCAATGGGTGCTGACCGCTTCGCATTGTGTCGGGAAGTGAGTAACATGAAAGGACTTGAAATTGTGTTAAGCTGACGGTGCCGTATATTACAAAAAAAAACTACCGAGCCCCAGTTGTCGCATATGATGCGTAACATCTGACATCTGACGGCCAATGCTGCCAACGCGCGCGCTGATTGGTCAAACCAAATAGTGCGCGCTTCCTGTAACACACTTTCGTCCCGTGTCACTACATCACTCCCACAATGAAATCAACACAGTAAAAAATATTCGGACGGGTGACCTCTAATACAATATATTTATCTAGAAACACGAGTGCAAAGTCGCGGGTAAAGCTCAAACTCAAACTCAAAAAGATCTTTATTTGACTAGACTTTACAGGCAAGCACTTTCAAATCGTCGGAATCTACCACCGGATTCGGAAGGTCGGTCTTGCTGAGAAGAATCCGGGAAGAAACTCAGCAATTACTCTTTTAAAAACCAAAAACCAAAGCTAGTATAATGATAAATACAACCGGCATTGCAGTCACTCGGACGTGAACGGGTGGACCATCCAGCTGGGGATCACGCGGCGTCGCTCGCACGCCTACTACGGTCAGAAGGTGAAGGTGCGGCGAGTGGTCCCCCATCCCTCGTACAACCTCGGGGTCGCGCACGACAACGATATTGCCTTGTTTCAGGTGAGATTAACATAATAATGATATATGTTTTAGTTGACAAGGACACAAATATACTATTTTCTACCTTACCGCGGCAGGGTTTCGTAAAATACTTTATGTAACCTATGTTTGGTTCAGGTAAGCGGGAGAAGTCAATAGTTTGGCCTTCGTCTGTAAGTTACTCTGTCTACGATGCTTAGCTTTAACAGTGACACGCAAGCATACGGCCCACCTGATGGTAAGCAGTCACCATAACCTATAACCGCTACCAATACCAGGGATATCACTAACAAGTTGGTAACCCTGTTGTTGATGAGGAATCACAGTGCTAGCAGCATTACTACTAGTTCAGCGTATCCTAGTGGAGCACTGGCAACCTTACTTACCGCAGAAACACAACACTACATCAAGTAGTGTTATTTCAGTGCGGTCTTCTGTAAGGTGGAGTCCCCAGTTGTACAGTCCCCAGTCGGGCGGCTCCAATATTAATGGGAAAACCTACGGGAGATCCCAATACTATCACACTTTTTAAGTATACATGTGTATGTCAAGTTGGCAGTGCGGGTCCGCTACCACGAGCAGCTGTCCCCCGTGTGCCTCCCGCCGGCGCACCGCGCGCTCGCGCCGGGCACGCGCTGCACGGTCATCGGCTGGGGCAAGCGGGACGACAAGGATTGTGAGTAAACAACTTGTCATGCAGGTCACAAATGGAGAAGCACTGCGTACTCTACTATAAGCAGTGGACTGCCTGCCTGTCTACTTCCTAATATAAACAAGTAGGTAGTAAAAAAGGTATTTTTAAACAAGCTTTTATTGCTCATCAATGGTTACCCAATTGGACACTTGGAAGTGGGTCCAATTTAGCTTGTTGGTGTTGATTACACACACACACAAACACACCGGACAGCCGAAACTAAATCGAAGCTTGTAAAAAGTATCTTCTCCACACTGTTATTATCACTATTCACTGTTTTTTTCCTGATTGTAATCTGTTGTGCGCTAAATAATTAAATTTAGCGGTAAGAGACGAAGAAGAAAAATATACGTTTCCTTTCAGTGTCAGAATACGAACCGGCAGTGAACGAGGTAGAGGTGCCAGTTTTGAACCGGGACCTCTGCAACCAGTGGCTGGAGCACCGGGACCTCAACGTGACTGAGGGCATGATCTGTGCTGGCTACCCCGAAGGCGGAAAGGACGCTTGTCAGGTGAGTTATCGTTACCCAACCAATATCCTTAATGGCGTCGACTCTGTTATTCAAAATTATTAAACTTAACTAATTTGACAGGTCTAAAAGTCTTATTTTATTTTATTTTATTTATTTTATTTTAACATTGTAGGAAAACTTACAGCTAATATTATTATATAAGGGTTACACAAAATAAGAAGGCAATTTAAAAGTTTCCACGTATAGAAATAGTCTTGCTATCCCTTTCTCATGTGCGGGGTTCAATAAGGATGGCAATATTTTTAGACCAGTCAAATTAGTTAAGTTTAGTAATTTGAACAACAGAAAAGGCACCAATGACTAAAGTTTACGGTGTCCAGTTCCCATCCCAAGGAACTCGAAAGGTGGACCAGAAGACATAAAAGCTATGTGTAACATCGCTTTCCTGCAATCTGTGGGAGAGATTTCGTGAAAAGCCGTTTTGCAGCCATCACTTACTACAGATGAATTATAAATTGTCTATTGCGAGAGTGGTCACAATGTGGTAGCAATGGTTCACCTCAATCGCACATCAAAAAGTGTAATTTGATATAAACCATGGTCAGGTCTCTACAGAAAAGAAGATACGCCCGTGATTTCAGTCATACCTAAAGTTGGAATCCAAAGAAGTAATGATTTGACCGTCACGGTGTAACTTCTCCATTACGATTAAAATTTTATAGTTTATCCAGAAATCTTAGTAAATCCCATATGTATTTATTAAGAACAACATAAATAGTTAGAAGTAGTAAATATACAAGAACTCTCCACTTCTGTCTATCGAAACTTATAGCGTATTATATGAATAGGAATCAATCTAAGGCGGAGAAATCTCAAATATTTTTTTTGTGAATTGGTAAATCCAATAAGCGATACGCCCGCAGACAATAAGCAACTCTTTCCAGTTCCAATAAACTTGAGATTCATCTGACGGCTGTAGGATGTAAGTGTTTGTTGCTATGCGATATTCGGAAGACGTTATTGGCAATCAATGTTATTGTACCTACTATTAGTGTCACCTCATAAATCGATAGGCTTTGGTGTCGATTCTGTTGTTCAAAATTACTAAACCTAACTAATTTGACAGGTCTAAAAGTCTTGCTATTCCTTTCTCACGTGCGGGGTTAAATAGGGCTGGTAATGTTTTTAGACTTGTCATAATATTAGTTAAGTTTAGTAATTTTGAGCAACAGAATTGGCTCCAATTGTAGAGTTAAGTAAAACTTTTTGTTTACGCTTCAAATCTGAAGGTTTTATAAATACAAAGGTGTTAGAATGTTCTCATTCAAAGCCTTCGGCTCTCTTAGGCACTACATAATTATGACTGAATTTCTTCTCAGACGTATGCAAGTTCCCTCACGATATTTTCCTTCATCGTAAAGCTCATGGTGTAAATAATCATTCACTAAAAGTAAATTAGTATTTTATTGATAAATTAAGGTTTTTTATTATGTCCTGCTGACAGTGAGAGGTCATCACCTCTTGCCTATAGATGGTTGCATTAACAGGGCTATAAATTTGCGCACTCCCGACCTTACTGTTGCGAGGACTCACTGTGCCATAAGCTTCCTAACTTACTGCAGGCACAGCAATTCCTCGAGAACTTCTGGAAACCTTATTCACCGCTGAAATAACAGTTTATCAGACTACAAAGTAATATTAGACCAGAATTAACCACAAAAACATGACACTCTTAGAACATGATCAAAAACAAACGATGTGAATTCTCTTTACGTTAAAATACATAAAAAAGTTGAAACGTAACAAAATACCGTACAATAAAAACAAAATGGAGCTCACGACACAGACTAATAAGACCGCAAAGTAAGCCCCTTCCCCCACCCCACAGATTCATAACCGTTGGTTCGAGTCGGGGAACAAAATATATAAACATTTAGTACCAAGGAACGCCGCCGTCTAATTTATTTTACTTTCTCATAATGTTGCTATGTTAACTGCTCGTTAATGAATTTACTGTTGTTTTAATTGTCCATACTTTTGATGGGAAATGAAGTGGAATCTCATCGATTCGATGTCATTGTTGTTCGCAATGAATGTTTATTACGGTACGATATTAACCATCTAAATCTATATACCAGTATAACATAGTGCATCAAAGCGACCCATGTAAAGTGAGAAAATTTGAAATTAAAATATATGATACAATGCTAATTATTGTTTTCACTTTAAGCAAGATAGATCTACGAGTAGAAATCTAGGGATGATGATCTACATCTACACGAATATTATAAAGAGGAAAGATTTGTATTTTTGTGGGTTTGTACTGAATAGGCTCCGAAACTACTGGACCGATTTCAAAAATTCTTTCACCGTCATAAAGCTAAATTATCACTGAGTAACATAGGCTTATTATATTGATACGCGGGCGAAGTCGCGGGAAAACAGCTAGTTGTTCTATAAAGGAAACCCGGCGTCCTAGATTACAACCAAATTACATTATTATAATATTCTCTGATGAAGTAATGTCATATTGTATTTGTTCCTAGAGGTCCTAGCGGATACGCTAAACTATAATTATGTTTCTTCTTCTTCTTCTTCCTAAGTATGGCAATCAATCCCTTCAGGGACTATTTTTTGCCAGTGTCGAGTGTTAGAGAATTTTCATGTTGCAAAATTTCTCGTGTTTGCCGCATTAAAATGCCTAGTGTCATGCATTCTAACGCCCAATGGAGTTTCTGGAGACAACCCACGGCAGTAGCAGATCGTAACACGCCTTTAGATTAGAGGTAACCTATTGACCAAAATGATAAATCATTTAACCCAAAAGTCGTATTATGGCATTATTTCCAATGCTCCTATAAATCAGTCACTAAATGAAACTTTACTGCACATATCGACACCAAAAATACACATGAAAGATCACTATAACACAATTTACGACACACTGGAAAAAATCTCAACCGCTCCGCCTGATTCCCGCCAAAAACTCCCTATAATTATGTTGCTGGCACAGTGTGTTCTCTCAATAATAAGTTTGGCTACGTTACAATTCAAATCATTAAAATTGCAGGGTGATTCTGGCGGCCCTCTGCTGTGCAAAGACCCGGACGACTCCTCCCGTTGGTACGTGGGCGGGATAGTGTCATGGGGCATCAAGTGTGCGCACCCCCGCCTGCCCGGGGTATACGCGTACGTACCCAAGTACATACCCTGGATTCAGCACCAGATCTCGCTGTACAACGACAACGATGCCAAATCTGACGACATCTGAGACCAGCGGAGAAGGGACTTCCAAAGGAAAATGGGGAATGACATATCGGCCCTTTGAATTATGAGCTTTTTACCTTTACAACATAAACATTTCTTGGGTCATTATTTTGATGATCGGTCGGTCGTCGCACATGCGGCCTAAATATTCCTGAATTCTTATGAGACGGAAAATTTATCAAATTATTTTCTATTTTGTCAGCTCACTAGGGTGTCTGTAAATTTAAATATTTCTTAATTCAAAGGGCCGTAAATCATCCGTTCATAGACTGTATACTGAATTTGAATTGATGATGACATTATGACAATAAATATTGACTTACCATTTGACAGTTAAGTGTCATGAATGTGCAATGTCTGTCAATAATGAATTTGTGTACGCTACATGTGTACGCTAAACTGTTGTACTTGTTCCTTTTATAATAACGTGTAAAATGGCTAATTATTTTACAAGTCGCTCTGTAAACGCGAAGTAAATTATGTAATGCTGTGATACTATGAAATCCTTTATTATGAATCGGTGAGGTCGATATATAAACGTTTAGACACGAAGTGAAGGTTGGAGCACGCTGTCAGCGTTTCTCGAAGTTTTTCTCGAGACAAAAATGATATATTATATTTTATTTTTATTTTTAAGATTGTGAACTTTCACTTAAAATGCTTGATTGAGTGACGTAGGGATCGTAAGCTTTAGCGTCGTCTTTTTAGAGAAATGTTCATTTATATAAAGTTTGTTAGTATTAAGTTTGTCCTTGGTGTCGTTTGACTTGAGTGTTTAGTACTAATATATATTTGTTTGGTGTTTGGTGTCAGTAGTTTTAGGGGAAAGTGCTTTTATAGAATAATATTTATTGCGTTTCCTTTGGATGTGGGATAAAACACATTTATACAACCTACATCTAAACGGACCGAGGTAGAGAACTATGTTATAAACATTTTTCCATAAATTGACAATATTATAATAAATGTAGACAATAATTTAAAAAAAAAAACAAATGTAAGACAATAAAAAATTTGTATTGGTCGAGACGAGTGTAATTATAACTAAACGCGTGTCACACTAATGATACGTACTGTAAACTTAGTGACAATAATTAATTTTTGACAATGTATTTACAGACTTAGAGTAAGCTTTGTTAGATATACAAATTTTATAATTTCCAAAAAAAACTATAAATCTGGTAGAGTCAACTTAGTGAAATAGCTTTAATAGTGTTTAAGATAGATCTATCTGTAGAAAATGTAGTTGTAGTTGTGGAATATATATACTAGGTGGAAAATATACGTTTTTCCTTTTTCATTCAATCAAGATTTGTAGGTAATGGAGCCATGTGGCTCTTAGTTACCAAGCATTACAGCGTAAAGCTCAACTATGCTCAACGTGTCATAAAGATATTTATGTATAATATCAAGAAATATATTTAGATATTAACGAAGGTATGGTTGTCAAACTTTCTTATGAGTCCCTTCTTATCTCGAGCTTTCTACTAGAGTTATATCAAAAGTTGTTTAACATTATAGAATTTATAAATAAATGTAATGGTCTAAACCAAATCCGTTTGAAAAATTAATAGGATTAAAGTGTTATCATAAAAAATGTATTTAAAAATTAATATAACAAAAAACACATTTCGATTCAAACCGAAATGCACTTATTATAGATACACTCGATGAACCAGTAAAGTTAGGGCCAGAATTATATTTGTGTCACTTTGAGAAAGTATCGGTTGACACAATAATTTATATTAAATTATATTATATGTCACTTCAATTCCTTTATATTCGTATATTTATACCATTCTTATAATATATTCAATATTTTTAGGTTGTGATTTATACCGCACCTTGAAAATATTAAAGGATATTTTTTGCGAATTTGATTGTTATTTAAAGAAGCTTAGCACTCAATATTGATTTATTGTCAACCGATTACAGAAGAATATAAATAACTATGGTAAACATCTCTGTAAATCAGGATGCTGTCATCCTTCCATCCAAATTAGATAGACATATAATTTAGGATGGCCAGCATTGGTGATGAACAAACTAGTCAACTCACCCGTATCTAGTCGTTAGGTAGGTATAGAATAGGGTAAGATAGGTCATTTATAGTTTCGCCCACTAGTGGGACAACGCTTTATAGTTCTGTAGCTTGAACTTTCCAAAATATCGTTTAATATTTCGGTTTGAATAAATAGTTGTAACTTGTTTAAACTAAGGTACGTAAAGAAAATATAACTTGAAACTATTCCCAGTGAAATATAATTATGACATAGAATAAGATATTGAATTGCTCATAATGGCATATGGTTGGACGAGTTACAACATTTTTCAAACATTTGAATCCACTTTATATATTCTGTATTTTTCTACTTCCATAAATTTCACTCACAACGGATGGATATGCATTTCGAACATCAGACAGTACAAATTGTTAATCATTAACAAAATATTAATTCAAATATGCCAAGAACAATGAGAGCATTGTAGAACAGAGCTACAGCGTTACAGTTGGTATAGATAAACATTTTAAAAAGACTAGATATCTACTTGAATAGGCAGAAAGTTGGTGACATTTTAAATAGGTAGAATTATATGTATATGTTTACTTAACTTTTACCTATACATAATGTTGCTTTTTCTTCTAGTAGCGCTTGTTTCGTAGTACAGAGTTCTGACAGATATGTTGATATGTTACTATTAAAAATAACATGAAAATGCATTGGTATTTGGCTTTATAAAGAACATGTGAACACATGTTCAGCTCTTAATGTTTATACATAAAGGTAGTATATATGTATCACAATTGTATGTAAAGAGGTATGTGACCCGTATACCTACTGTTGTAGATATTAATCGCTGTTGAACATATCTCTAATGCTTGGGCTGCCGTCGTCCGATATAACTTTACGGTAGGCAGAAATATATTCGGTTATCCGAATATTATATTGTATAATTTATATTAATATTTATACTGTATTTGTATTACTGACATATTGAGTTAGAAGTCGATATAAATTTTCGTAATTAATATAGTAGCCGTGTCAAAAACCAAATGTTTTAATAAAGCCGTTATAACAGGACAATAATAAACAATCTACTAGCTGTTACGTCAGTTTGGGTATATTTTGTAAATTGATGTATCTTAATATATCGTAAAGTGAGACGATAGTCCGCAGCCTGAGCCCAGTAGTAGAGGACAGCGTCGTGTTCAGAGCATATCTCTTGGAGTCGGCGGGTGTGGCTCGCTCATAGCATAGGCTAGAATATGTATTCGTAATGGATAGTCTATCCTTAACCTAGTGACAATAAATATTTTGATAATGAAACGAAGATAAATATAAAAAAAAAACTCTTTGTATCAAGCTTGGAACTACAATCGCTTTACTTTGAATGGTTTTCGATGTCATTATGTGTTACGGTGACAGGCTAAGGATAACGGTTGTGTGAATACGTGTATGATATACTCTGCGTCACTAGTGACGTCACTGTTTAGCTCGCAACTTTACTGGCCCTTATTGGATGTTGATTGTTGTAGAAACTAGAAATAATACATAACTATAAACTTACTTTTTTACTTCGATGTTAAATTAATTTTGGATGTAAGTAGGAATATATGTCATGTTATATTTCTTTGGTGTGACTGTCAATGTAACTTAGTCAATTTTCCAACGATTTGGTACACATCAGGCGAAATATCAATTATATTTCAATTATCAATATATTGTCTGCTGACGAATGTTATATGTTTCTGTATCTTGGTCATAAATAATATAATTCGTTATCAACAAATCGTTTAAATGACATATTCTAGCAACATATCTTAAATAAAATATGCGTCAATATTTATATGTACCGTAGATAGAAAAAAATATGTTACTTAGATATCTATTTATGCAAAAAAATTGGTGATATACTTGTTTAGAGCTGAACAAAAATGTATTGCAGTAATATTTTATATTTTGACGAAGACAATAAATTATGTGAGAAGCTATGACATGAAAACGGGTCTTATACGCGATATTAAATTGTGAAGTGTTGTGTGTTGGGGGACCCAAATTTAAAAACTCATATGGAGGTAGATAACAATATTCGTTCTACCCGCGAATCAAGAAGAAGGCGACGTACACAGCTACAATCAGTCAGCCCGTGACCACGGCCGATGCAACTCGGTCGAAACGTAACGGAGGTAAATAAACAATTTAATGTCGCGTATAAGACCCGTTTTCATGTCATTACTATGTGTTTAAATCGCGAAAGTTTAAAAAACAGTATGTGAGAAGCTGACAATAAATGATATACCTATAGGACAATACTACCTAGCGTGTAGGTAACTTTATTAATGTGTGTGACTGTTTAATGGATGCCACGTATTTTTTCAACTTGAAGTGTACCTTCGAAGATTAGATTAAGAGGTTGCGTTGGTGCAGTTATACGGATAACAAATAATTCCAAAACAAAATTAAAATACTTTTTGCCACCTCGAAATTATATTTTGCATCACACTAATGACAACTAAGTTAGCTATTATTGGCATTTAATTATTTGAAGCGCAGAAGATGATTTATTAGCAGAAATCAATAAGATTATCAATTTGATAATTATAAAAATTCAACAGAGTTGTGAGTATATTGCTTTTGCTTTGTTATGTAACAAACTTCAAACTCATTTTAATTGAATTTTGTACAACGATTCCATTTAAATTTCTATTGTATAATATTGGGGGTACAAATTGTTTCAAGACCCCATATAGCTATGTGAATATTCACACAATATATATAATTATATAAATAAATAAATATATATATATATATATATATATATTTCTTGTCTGAAAAACTAATAAAAGAGCTCATCTGGGTGTTTTATTCAGTGTGAAATTGAAGGCAACTCAAATTGAATGGATAAAGGATAAGATAACGATGTCTTATCTCAATAATTGCACCAATACAATATAAATTAAATATTAATACGTGTAGTAAGGTAATAGATACGCACAAATAAAGCCACTATTTTAGATGTTTCTGTTAACAATATAAAAAACATTCCGGCGGCTAGTTCTCGTCAGGTGTGAAGCTTGCTACACTTCGTGCAACCTAGCTGTTTTCCTTAACGGAACCTTTGAGACAAATACCTAATGTGCAGAGCAGAATGTCTTTGATTGACTAAAATCCTGTGCTAGTGGGATTGATGTACATTCTACTAAGAGATAAAGATAATTTGTGGATGATATTGATGACAAAGCGTGATAGTTCCGAGATATCTTCCAAAGTGATTACATTTCAGTCACCACTTACTTCCAACATAAATTAGGTCTCAACGTTAAAATCTTGAAATTATTATATGGATGATTAATAGTGTAAAGAAAATGGACGATCAGCCTCGAAACGCAAAAAGCGTAGTAAACCCAGAAGTTTTTAGACACATGTGTAGATATTGTGTTGATTAGAAAAGCGACGGTTTTTTTATTTTATATTCGGCGTTTCATGTTCTAACTTTGCGGTATCTTATGTGTCACCTTCCTGATATACTCTTATTAAAATGCATACGTCAATCCTCCTACTCAGCTGAAGTCATAGAAAATCCTAAGTCTGTGGCTGAAGTACATAACATAACACATACCAACTATATTATATACCTGTCTCTGTTACATGTGTAGAAGTGTTTTTATTTTATTGTTGTTAAGTGTTTATCAGCTGTCGATGTGTTATTTCAAAAGCCCTGTATAAGTACAGGAAGTCAACTGAACTGGACAACTGGACTAGTCGGAATAGACTATGTTAACACTTTAACACGTATGTGGGTCTGACAATATTATCTATCTATAATATAAAAACGAATCGTTGAATGTGTTGCTATGTATATTATACAAATCAGTTATGAGTGAAATACAATTCAAAATACATATTGACGAGAGCTGTAATGAAACTTTAACATTGTCCATTCCATAAGATTTAGCCCTTTGTTACAGTTGGCATTTTATGACGAAATACTTACCGACCCTAACGTAATTGCTACCTTACCTTTGTTAGTCACATAAATATTTAAATTGTTTTAAAAAGTTTATAAGATCTCATTTTATTTATAGGCAACAATTGGATATGTGTGATTGCAGTGGCCAATAAGATGTATTGTAATAAAGCTTTCTATGAGTTTTTGGCGGGAATCAGGCGGAGCGGTTGAGATTTTTTCCAGTGTGTCGTAAATTGTGTTATAGTGATCTTTAATGTGTATTTTTGGTGTCGATATGTGCAGTAAAGTTTCATTTAGTGACTGATTTATAGGAGCATTGGAAATAATGCCATAATACGACTTTTGGGTAAAGTGATTTATCATTTTGGTCAATAGGTTACCTCTAATCTAAAGGCGTGTTACGATCTGCTACTGCCGTGGGTTGTCTCCAGAAACTCCATTGGGCGTTAGAATGCATGACACTAGGCATTTTAATGCGGCAAACACGAGAAATTTTGCAACATGAAAATTCTCTAACACTGACACTGGCAAAAATAGTCCCTGAAGGGATTGATTGCCATACTTAGGAGGAAGAAGAAGAAGAAAGCTTTCTATGTTACATTTTTTCCGCATTTTTATAAATGTTTGGATACATAAGTACGTATTAATTTCATTCGATTTAGTACAATTTAAATTTCAAGTTAAAATAATTCGTTTCGTATAAATGTCAGTGTTATTTACCTACGTTTGTAGAACTCGCCAAATGTTTTGTAAAAATATTGGCTGTACTTGTTTGTATTGTAAAATTTGTGAACAGAATATTATGTGTTAGTTAATTGTCCGCGAAGCGTGAGTGTCGTTTGTAATAGTTTAAATTGTGTAGCTTTACTTTGTCCTTCAAGCTTGGATTAAATATTATAAATAGAAGGCGTTTCATTCTGACAACCCTAATTATAATAGTAAAGAAAAATATGATAAACTTTTGCAGTGTTTCATGTCTGCTGCTAACCATTGAAGTTCCCTAGAAAACAATATGTCAGGACTAAAAGCGTTGCTATCCCTTTCTCATGTGCGGGGTTAAATAAGGATGGCAATACTTTATTCCCTGTCAAAAAAGGTTATTTTACTGATTTCGTAGAACAAAAGCGACAGCATTTAGAACATAGTTGAGTAACGGTTTAAGAAAAACACTTGTTAATATTGAATGAATATTTTACTAATGGATACAATAGTTACATTAATCAACAGTACAATATATGAATAGGCCCTCTAGTAAGGCCGGTACACGTACCTGGTACAGGTATACTTTGTTATTTGATCGCTGTGGCCGACACTAAGGATTGTATGACGAAAGCATACGAACGAAAGAGACAGAGAGAATGGAGAAAAGAGACGTAAGCTAGTAAGGAAACTAACTGATGGATACTTCTTTCGCTTTCGTACGGCACTAATCAAACTTTATTATTGATCAAAATAAATAAATAATATGTTTTAACGGTATTAAAAGCTATTCGTCATACAAATATCAAACCACATCTTAAATTCAAAATCATAGATCAATCAATCAATCACTCATCATCATCATCATTAATATATTTTTCTAATCAACAATGAATTATTATGAATAAGTATGATTAATTTAAAATGAAAGCTGGGACCAAATTGGAAATCACTACCTATTTGTAACCCTCAAAAACACCCTTATTAAACTTGACTAAACATTTTCGTGGAATTAGGCCGCTATATTACTGATTAATTTTGTAAGCATCATTCGTTTACAAATCTCTCGAGATTGTTTACAATTGCCGATCAAATTTACTATTTAAGTTAACAATGTGCAAATAGTACACAGTTTTAAACTGTCACTATATTTTCTGAGAAAAAATCTACATGTACCAGGACCCGAGATTGCTATAAAAAATATTATAACAATCAAACATAAATATACGTAATACAAATATCATATACATATAAAAAAGACATTTACGATACAATAACGGGACTTAAGATGAGAATCAGATAAGCGGTTTATACTTTTTTTATACCACTAAGGTGGCAAACAATGACAGGGCCCGCATGGTGGTAAGCGGTTACCGTAGCCTATGTATACCTGCAACACCAAGGCTATCATTTGCGCATTACCAACCCTTACATTTTACTCTCACTATGTATAGGTGAGGTTAGATAAATGAGTTTCTTTTTGAGTTTCCAATTCGGTCCCCAATTTTGAGGCAAACATGTGTTTCGAAGTAGTGACATTTAGCGCACAACATCCAATTCAGTCTTGAGTATTTTTCTCTAAATTGACTAATCGATTGATCTGAATTAAAATTTATTTTCTATTTCCATAGAATATTGAGAGAAATCGCAAATTTCCGAATAGGTACTGGACGGGATTCAAAAAGATTAATTTTATTTATCAATAAATTATTGAACTAGGCTAGGTGATTTAAATAAAATATATAGTTAGTTACTTAAATAAATAAATGATTTGACTTAAATTTTTCAAGTATGAATGGAAATCAAGTTTAGGGATAATATTTTTTCTCTCAATACCCATCTCAAATACCAGGCATAAAATCATCCAACAAACAAACGGTGCTTCAAATACGAACTTTACAACTTTGCTATAAAACATATTTTGGTTTACAACAGTATATAAGAACTAAATAAATAAGATTAAGATACACTAGACTCAGTGTTGAGAAAATTCTATACACTACTATAATATAATATATTGATGTATAACCAGTCTTTAAGTCCTGAGAAATAAACAATTCATTACTTATACATCGTGTTACGTATTATATTATAATTAAAATTATAATAAAAAACATAATATGAGTATGCACTTTGTATGCTATACTCAAATCGTGCAAATTATTATTTAAATTTAATTAATACCAGAAAGTATTTACAATATAAGTAATTTAATACATAGAAAACAAAACTTCACAGTACAATAAATTCATATATTTTTTTAATTATTTAATATTTATTAAAAGAGCTAAATATAATTCACACTAATCATAATTCGTAACTTGACACACTTAAATTATATATAAGTAAAATAATCCATTACATATAAGTAAGTATTCTTTAATATTTCCATACATAGACAGAAACATACAGTTATAAAAATTTTAAGATATAATTTTAATACTCTGAGCCAACTATAGTATGTCTAAATAAAGTCTATTATTATTATATTAAACAGAGTAAATAACGAATATATAATAAAAATAATTACATCTAATAGAACATAGGTGGTTTGTAAACGGAAGGCGACATGAGGTCACGGTGTTTTTTTAAAAACTACCTACCACATGTGCTTTGAGTTCCATCAAAATCTATCAAGCTAATTCGGATACGAAGAATGATCTATAAAACCGAAAAAGCTTTGAAATACGGGACAAAAATATTAGTATATCTATGTATTAGCATAGATTAGTAAATCTATGCTAATATTATAAATAGGAAAGATTTGTATTTTGTGTGTGTGTTTGTATTGAATAGGCTCCAAAACTGCTAGACCGATTTGAAAAAATATTATCTGTTAGAAAGCTACATTATCACTGAGTATCATAGGCTATATATTATACTAGCTGCCCGCCTCGGTTTCGCACGGGTAGACAAAATCTATACTAATATTATAAAGAGGAAAGATTTGTATTTTTGTATGTATTGAATAGGCTCCGAAACTACTGGACCGATTTCAAAAATTATTTCACCGTTAGAAAGCTACACTATCACTGATTAACATAGGCTAGCTGCCCGCCCCGGCTTTGCACGGGTAGACAAAATATTTTATAAAAGTCTACCCGTGCGAAGCCGGGGCGGGCCGCTAGTAATTTATACATTCACCGACTTACTTTCGGAAGCACATTTTTCGTAAGCTTTCTTTTTCTTTTACATGTTTGAACATAGATTTTTTAATCCAACTTAATATTTCACCACATCGCCTTCCGTATATACATATAATATATATAGGCCTAGACTGCATCGAGATACAATATTGCAGTCCACTTCAACAAACTCAATAATTACACGTCTCACAAAATATTTAAATTAGTTAATAGCACACCGTTTTAATTATAATTTGACTTAAATTTAATGATATGAAGCAAGCGCAAAAATCGACAATATATTTTCCATAAATTTTCTTTTTTAACACTTAACGCCTTCCTCGTGCAAGGTCGAAAAAACGTTTATTGGGAAAATTTATTTAATTTAGTTCAAAATTGACACCGTATCTTTATGTTGGCGTTTAAAAAAAGGAATGTTCAAAATCTTTATAGGTACTCACATTTCGACGCCGCATAAATTATATTTAAGTATATCCCTTGCATAAGTAAGTCAACAAGTGTTTAATATCAATAAATATTCAAGACCAAATCTTCGTATAATATGATCTAATATAGCCTCTTTCGTTAATTGTATTCTATCGATAATCGTATCGCCATACGATATATTTTCAATGAATATAATGTAGTTTTATTTCAAAAGATAATATATATATATATAGATATAGAGAAAATTTAATATTTGAATTTTGAACGTATGATTCTCGAGCTGTAATAACATCCATGCATCGAAGTTGAATGGTATACTCGATAATCGATAGGATTGTACCCGCATCATCGCTACGCAATATAATATGAACGTACGAATGAAATGAATGCTATCTTTGGTATATTCTGAGTATATATTGTACTTAAAAGTCAGATCCTTAATAAAGCTCTCCTTTATCGTCTATTCGCAAGGAGAGGCACCAATCGAAATTTCTGTCTCTTTTCTTTTTCACTTATGCTATGGGTGTAAGTAAGACAAATATATTTAGCAGTGTCACTAGAACGCAACGACCGAATGACTTTTACGTGAGTTATTCGTTTACGGTTGTTGTCACGTCGGCTTCGATACACGATAGTTTGGATCGTGAGTTCGTGACCCGCTGGCTTCACCCACTGGTGGGTGGACGGTTAATAAAGAAAATCCAGCCTTTAGGCGGTGGGTTATTCTTGAATTTCTTGAGTTGTCTACCCAGCATTGGGTAAAACCAGTAGGTGGACGGGTCACGAACTGATAGTGGGTTTTGTGGATGGTCGATATTTCGGTGAGAAGTAAGTTTCAACTGAATGTGACAGCATAAATAAATGTTGCTAAGATCAATAACGTTGGTACCTTCCGAGTATTTGCGAACTAGAGAGATCAAATTCGTCCCTTACATTACATTACGACACTAACTACTAAATAATTCTTCTTCTCGAAGCGATACTCGATATATCTACCGAATAATATTCTTAATTTCAAACTTAATTTAAGTTCAAAATTCTATTCGATGTTTAACATACCGTACATACACAATACCGTCAATTGACACTTCATTTCAATAATTTCACGATGTATAGGAAGGAAGCTCATACAGTCACTCCAAGTTTGCGTTGTGGTTTGAGACCAGACAGCCCAGTAGACAACAACAACAAATTTCGACTAGGTATTTTTGTATGGGTAAACGAGCAGCGCTGCGCCGGTGAAAAGTGGAACTAAAAATTAGTATGAAAATATTAACATTTCGCGAGAGTTTTACGAATACGTAGTCGAAAGATATTCTTGCTAACAGCACAGACATTTTAGAGCTACAAATCGTATTGGTGATTTTCATTCTTGACCCAATTCGGAACACCACACCATGTGCCCACTAGTAGCCAGTCCTAAGTAATTCTAAGTTAAATGTAATTATTTGTCGGGTTTCTCGTTTGATAAGCTAAGGCCGAGAGCTAAGCATAGATTTGCCGAATCTCATAATTGCACGCCGAAGATGGAAAAATACAGTGTCATTAAAATTTAATATACTTTGGTATGTATGAATGAGGTATGATCTTGCATTAGTAATACTGCAGAAACTTCGCAACAAAATTGTTCCAGAGTATTAGCTAAAATATGGTCGTCACGCTCTATCGCGCGGTATTATTTGCTAGCGTGAGCAGGACAGAAGATTAAATTAGCTTACACATATGTATAACTCGCAATGACTCAGTGAATAAGTGTATATTATTAATTTAATTACTAATGCAAGAACATTCCCAACAATAAGATTACCTACATTAAAAAATAGATCTGTAGAACAAGCGACATTGTTATCCAGAAGAAGATTAAATATCTAGAAGGTAGCTAAAACATATTTTATCCTCAATTAGCCGGTAGAATGTATGTCTGCGGGAGCAGGACAAAACATCTGATCTACCAAAAATATATACTGTGAATAATGGGAGCTTTCAAAATTCGTTGATTTTTCAAAACGCTATAGTTTCAGCGCTTCTTAATATCATTGGAAAGAATAGGAGTTAAAATGTTATGTCATTAGTATATTCATAAATGTTTGAAAGCTAAAACTACAATCCCATTTTAATTCAGAACAAAAGTAAATGTACCTTAAAGTGAGTGATGTAAGGTACTAATTGGCTTGGTGTATGGAGGCGAGGAATGCGGGGTCGACGGACGCCACCTTAGCCGTGAGGAAGGCGTGCATACAGAACAACAGGCTCTGCAGGATCTGGCATTCTAGCTCCTGCAACACGCGGAATACAGTTCAAATTGCCATGGATTAATGTGAATACAAATAATTCAAAATCAACCATTTTTAATTCAGTATATGCCTACTATGAATCTCATTAAATCCATTAGTCTGGAAAAAGAGCCACATGAGAAGAACCGACTAGAAACTCAGTGCTCAGCAGTATCAGTTCAAAACACGACATTACCTAGTTACCATGCTTTTTTATACCACTAAGGTGCCATCATCAAACAAGCATACGGCCTGCTTGATGTTAAGCGGCTACCGTAGCCTATGGACGCTTGCGACACCAGGGGTATCACTCGCGCGTAGCCGAGTTACCGACCATAGTTTTTTAATTTAAATAAAACTTTGTAATAAGTACATTCTTATTTCAATTTACGTTGTAATCTTATGTAAGTGGGAAAAAATACAATCCATTGCGTACCCAAATATTAGTTAAAATTACCTTAGTTTCAATAAGTTTCGTTTCAGAATCTTGGAAGTGCAGCTTTAACTTGGACTTGCCGTCGTCACTTGAGCCTCTTAATTGGGAAAATCTGCAAGTGGGAACATTACAAATTAAAAATTTTACCAGTAACAAAATTATACCAACAATTCAAATTAAATAACCTTACAAATAAAAATCAAAAACCGCATGATGAAAGATCATCATATGGCAGCTCCTCTGATTTGACCAGGAAATTTTTAAATGGAACAATTTACCCATGCTATGCCGAGGAAGGTCGTTACGACGGAGAATTAGGTGTATGTTCGTTTCTTCATCACGCCAAAGCGGCTGAACGGATTTTGATAAAATTTAGTATGAGGATAGCTAGGAACCCGGGGAAGGAGATATGTGAACCTGTAAGCCCAGACGGGCGGCGCCCCGGGCGTGCCCTCGCCGAGCGAGAAGCCGGCCGCCCAGTCCAGCGTCAGCCCCGCCGCGCGGCCCATGTGCACCACCGTGAACGTCTTTTTCTAACAGACAAACAACACATATCTCATATACTTTACATATTTATTAAAAATAATTATAACGTGAATTTATCTAAAAACACACCCACAGCAAGAAAAGGACTTAAAACAATAACAGAAAGTCTTATAGGAAACGTATAGGTTACCCTATGTAGCTACTAGTACTACGCGCGATGTAGGTACGGTATTTACGAACATCAAATATATAAATAACAAAAAATGCACATTAGATAATTTTAGTTTTTCTGTATCAACTTGCCTCTTTTCTATGTTTCATACTCAAACTATGATGAAGTCATATGAGAAACGATCAATTACATAAATTAACATTGCATAGATTTATAATAATTTAGATAGCGTCGAAGAAAAACACAGAGTACATAACCAGTACGTTTTAAAGAAAATAATAGACGTTAACCTATATAATATTATACTTCTTTTTGCAAAAAAATCCTAGGTCTGTGCTTTTTACACATGTAATATCATTGACGTCAACTGTCAATGTTGGGAAGGCTGTCAGGAAAACAATTTATCTCCCATATTTAATTTAATTTCTAAGAATAATCACGCCATGAGCTATAGTTACGGAAAACATGTATGCACTATATTTCCGGAACCGTCGAAGGTCGACGTACCTCCTAACGCCAATGGCTTTAGAAAACTGGTATTGTATTAATATTAAATTATTCAGAACAATGTTCCTACAGGGTCTTACATTACCACTGATATCATGATCAAGTGTGCGTCTGTTGCAAATGTTATCCTCCGTCCTTCCTCCATTACACAATACTTCAAAGGATCTTTAACACTAATTCCATTAAATCTTTAAGCAAAGAAGTATTAAATAGATACCGATATTTGGAAATCAACACCACTTTTCAATTATCCAGTCTTTTATAAAACCCCAAAATAAAAATGAGAGGAAACTTGAAATCATATCTCACATGAATTGCAAATAATTACTGTGCTATTAAGCTCGCAACTCACTCAGCCCAAAAGGTCCCAAGAGTCGACGAGCATCTAGGGCAACGTGGACTTGTAATACGTCACTTATCTCGCAGTAAGATTTTCATCCGACTAGGAATTCGTTCTTGGAGACTATCGCTCGCCCTGTCCTTAGCCCAAACACGCGAGGGACAAGACCCAACAATTAACGATAACGATTGACTGATTGCAAGATTTTTACACAAAGCCAAACCTATTTTATAGCCATCATGCGCCTGGCCTTATCTCGTTGGGGGCTAGTTTTTTTTCTCACCAGTAGTAAGACAAACTTCTTGAAAACCCCATGCAGATCTAACCCTTGGGACTAGTTGGACCAACTATTTTTTTAACCAATATTGAGTATGCATCTACTATTTCCGAAAGTATGAAGCTGTGAGTGATCCGTACAATAACATGTTTATTTTTATTGGATTGTATACAGTGATTGTATATTTTAACTCTCGGCCAGCTATTCAAGATCCGGCAGCTGATGTTGCCATGCCAATGGCACCACGGGTCACAGATATTCATCCGAAGCCCTAAGAGCTTGCACCTGGAGAGGATCCGGCAGCTGGACCTCGGTCACTGGTACATCGCGCATCCTTACAGCCCGCTCCAGTTCTACTGGGACTGCTTCGAAATGATCATGACGTTTTCCATACTAATATATTTACCGGTACAGGTGTTCTATGATTGTGAGTGGCCTTTACGGATCTTGTCTTTGTATAGAATAGCAAGTTTTTATAAACGGGCTTTGTTCATGTTGATTGAGGATTTGTAATTCCCTGAATATGGTACGAGGTAGTGTAGGTATATAGGCCTGCAATACTATAAATTAGGACTGATAGCTTCCATTCGCTTTCAAAGCCTGAGAAAATTTAGATTAGCTCTAGTTTCGAATATATTCAGCACCTTTTTAAGTTTAGAATGTATATTTTGTTGCAGGTCCAAACGTGTATGACCCATATATTTTGCTGAACGACTTTATAGCTTTCCTGAGCATTTGTGGTTGCTTCATGACTGGCTACGTCGACGAAGGCAACAAACAAGTGGTGTTGGACCCCAAGCTGATCGCCCACCGCTACCTGCGGGGCCGCTTCATACCCGACCTCATCGGCGCGCTGCCCTTACAAATGATACAGCCCTTCGATGAGTGCCAGTACCCTACAAACACCGCCATGTTTGTATTCAAATTACTCAGACTCTTGACCTTCAAGGACCAATGGGCCAACCTCCTGAGGCAACTGGAAGTGTCGTACGTCAAAAAAGTGGCCATAACTGTGACATTGAAAGTGATTCTATTCCTCCACTGGATGACGTATTTCCACTATCAAATCCCATCGCTCAGCATGCATTTCTACGAGGCGTTGGAGGACGAAATGCTGTTGTGGTTGAAGCGACTCAGTATCATGGACTCGAGGAAGGATTCCATATTTGAGAAGTATACGACGAACTTGTTCGCGGTTAGCGGTCTGTGCATCGGAGCGGGGTACTACCGCCCTGCCGAGCAGCACTTCTCACTAGAGCTGACCCAATCTGCAATCCTGTGTCTCATCGGGTTAGCGTTCCTTGCCTATTCCTTCACGACGCTACTCCGCTTGGTCATATATAAGCAATTTGAAACACATCTATTCAACGGAAAGTATAAAGAGCTTCAAGAATATATGAAGAGTAAAAAACTATCCAAAAGTCTTCAGCAGAAAATATGTATTTTCATAAATTATAAGTTCAACGGACGATATTTCAACGAGAAGTATATAATGAAGACAATCAACGAGCAAATCCGTCAGGATATCAATATGTACTGCTGTAAGAGGTTGGTCATGAACGTGCCGGTGTTCCAGGACATGCCTATAGCGCTCATCAATACTATCATATTCAGTCTGAAGCAAGCTTGGTTCATGCCTGGAGAGGTAAGGATGCGTTTACCTGCGATTACAATAAAGGCGTGTTCTAGCTACAGGGTAGTTTTCGATGAAGACATGGTAACTTTTTTCGTATATTTTGTGATTTTACAAGGGAATCAATACCTATAGGATAATTCACGTTTACCTAGAATCGTGAAATTTGCCAACAAGTTTTTATTTCGTTTAATTGGTTCAGAGGCGTAGACTCGTGATATTAGTTCTGTGCTGGTAGCAAAAGCATTTTTCCACTATGTATTCGAAACGTAACTATCAATATGTAAAAAAAAACAAACGAATTTTAGTTCCACTTTTCGCCGGCGCAGCTGTACACTTTCCCATACAAAAATAGTCTAAAGCGATACGAATACGTTAGTCGAAAGTTACTCTTGCTAGTAGAGACTATGATTTATGTTCAATAGTGAACTTAAATTATATCGTTTTACATATTGTGGATATCGAGTTTAACACTATCATCCTTTATGTCCATCAAAAGCTTTGACGTTGTTCAGTAATAATAATAAATATAATAATTGAATACGAGCATTTTATTAATAGTAACCCTTTATTTTAAAAATATATTGATCTAACGTGATACAATTATATTTTCAGACAGTGGTCAGATGTGGACAGACGGGGCACTCACTTTATTTGATTGCAAGTGGAACAGTAGCCGTTTTGAACGCTTCAGGCAGGGAGGTAAATATACATATAAGTAAGTAAGTAAGTAAGTATTTATTGACACATCAATTAAAATAGGTATTACAATGTTCTCAATTCCTAAACTAGGCTAGGCCTGTGTTATAGGCAACTGATACAGACCGTGTTACAATGATGCGGACGCGAAATGAAAACAAGAAATGCGAATATATCTTATAACATTCTAAAAAAAAACATTTATCATGCTTAGCCGACTACAAGAGGAAGAATTTCTGAAATCGTTTTTTTTTTGTATGTAAATCAATTTCTCTCGGTCCTGGATACATTTGCATTATGGAAAAAAATACCTTTGAATACGGTTTAGTTCAATTTTAAGTAACAATTTTAATCATTCATTTCAGGTGTCTCATTTGAGAGATGGATCGTATTTCGGAGAGCGGTCACTATTTCGCCCGGGAGCCATGCGCAATGCCACCATCATAGCATTGGAGATCACTGTTACTTACAAGTGAGATTTAATTCATATTTACACGGACGTATGTCTACAAGCTCCGTGATCATGGCTATTAGAATGCTGCTTAAAATCGTATACTAAAAACTAAACTAAGCTTGGTCTATGATTACGTAAAAAAAAATCTCTCGACTTTCTCTCGTATTCGCAGTGCCAAGCAAGGTTGTAAAAATATTAACGGCCTACTCACTGAATTAATAATATCTCCCTCACGATGTTCGTCATTCATACATGATGAAAATATCTATATTAATTGCGCTATGTAATTAAAATATTGAGATAATTATATTGTGGTTATAAGTCACGTACGGTTTCACCAACGATCTTGTATGTCTATCTATTCTATGCTATATATATATATATATATATAGTATAGAATAGCATATAGCATATATATATATATATAAATCAAATGCTGTTCGTTAGTCTCGCTAAAACTCGAGAACGGCTAAACCGATTTGGCTAATTTTAGTCTTGAAATATTCGTGGAAGTCCAGGGAAGGTTTAAACGGTGAGAAAATATGGAAAAATTGCGAGTAAAACACTAAAAACAACAAATTTATTTTCCCATACAAACTGTTCTTACCTGAAAAACATGAATGGTGATAAGAAGTTCACCGGGTCATCTATATTTAATAAACTCCGAAACAGATTTCTACCCGTGCGAAGCCGGGGCGGGCCGCTAGTAAATAACTATAAGTTAGAAAACGTTAGATTCGTTTAATTGTGGAAGTGACATAGGGTATGTTAAATATCTGCTTTTTATAATGATTCTTTGCTCATTTGTGATTCTGTTCCAGGCTTACGAGCAAGAATTTCCGGGCGTGTTTACAGCCCTACCCGCATCTGAAGCGCCGCTTGGAACTGACGAGCAAGATGCTCACTACGGGATAACAGGCCCTTGCCACGACACATAAATAAGTAATTTGAAAATAAAATGTATTTTAAGTTAATTGAATTGAATATTCTAGTGTATTTTATGTACATAGCATGAAAGGAACATCAGAGGCGGCCTAATATCGTATGATACATGGATTTCCCTAAAGTGTGCCGTATGTCATTACTTTCCGAATTCGCGAATCCTTATTAGCGACACTATTGCATGGTGTAATGATAATTTAATTTTATTCATAATCAACGGGTTCGATTCTTGGCTAGGTAATAAAGTTTTAGTTTTCATCAAATCGGGTTCGAGATTCCTCAGAGTACATTTCGCTATAGGTGATTTGACCATCCACGGGCACGTGAAGAGTTCATCCTGTATACAAAAGTCACTTACCCCCAGTCGTATGACAGAGTTGACGATATTGGCCGTCCAGGCAGCTTCCACCCTCAGCAGTTCTTGCCTCGTCTCCGCGCTGAAGTACCTGTTCACAAACCACACGATGTCCTCTCAGTTAAATCACTTATTACTGACAGGGTTAACTCGCACGTTGACGAGCTTAGCAGTGTTGTGCTGTAGTTGGTGTGTGCAGGAGTGTCAGTAGTGCAGTAGTAGGTACAGTAGTATGAGTAGTGCAGTAGAGTAGTAGTGCAGTAGTTCAGTAGTTGTGTAGTTGAGTAATGTAGTAGTGTGTGTGGTGCAGTAGTGGTGTGTACCTTGGTCCGGGCGGCGCGGGCCCGGGCGAGCTGGTCTGCACGAGGAAGCAGTGCTGCCGCCAGTCCACGGTCTCGCTCTCCTTCACGGTGCGGAACAACGTCTGGTACACCTTCAACACCTCGCCGCACTTCGCCACCTCGCCCAACGTCATCTACACACCGCATTGGACCTCATTATTATGTACTACATCATTATAACTTGTAAGGGGAATGAACCAGATTTTTAATTAACCTATGTAATGAGCACACCACTATGGTTTTCCCAAAGGAGTACAGCATGGGGTTCTTCAAGAGGGATGTGAAGAGATTTCTGAAGGGTCGGAAACGTGATAGTTATACCCCTGGTGTTGCAAGCATCCAAAGGTTACGGCTTACCATCAGGCGGGCCGTATGCTTGTTTACCACATTAGTGGTATAAAAAAAAGATATGCCGTCTGGGGGTATTATTTTTTCTCCGACCACATAGCTGAGTGCGTTGCTATCCCAGACATTCGTGTGATATAGCATCGCTGCTCCTCTACATAACGGTGGTGTATCGCTTGTCTCACCGGCGGCTCGTCGAAGAGCATGACGTCGGTCCCCTTGAGCAGCAGGAACTTGGGTCTGTAGGCCTGCCAGGCCTGCCCCGGCGCCGCCTCGCCCTCGTGCACCCAGCCCATGTACTCGATGCTCGCGCCGCCGCCGCGCTGACGGTTCCACAGCTTCATCTACACCGCACCACACGCGTTACTCAACACACAACACACCCACATACCACTGGGATGACATGCGATACAGCACCTGCAGGTTGGTGAGGCCCACGATGTTGTCGGAGATGCTCTTCAGCCACAAGGACAGGGAGGCCGGCTCCTCCGCGTGCACCACGCCCGACGACACACCACGCGCGCCACGCACCTACACAACACATACACCATCACACACGACACATACACCATCACACACGACACATACACCATCACACACGACACATACACCATCACACACGACACATACACCATCACACACGACACATACACCATCACACACGACACATACACCATCACACACGACACATACACCATCACACACGACACAGACACCATCACACACGACACATACACCATCACACACGACACAGACACCATCACACACGACACATACACCATCACACACGACACATACACCATCACACACGACACATACACCATCACACACGACACATACACCATCACACACGACACAGACACCATCACACACGACACATACACCATCACACACGACACATACACCATCACACACGACACATACACCATCACACACGACACAGACACCATCACACACGACACAGACACCATCACACACGACACATACACCATCACACACGACACATACACCATCACACACGACACATACACCATCACACACGACACATACACCATCACACACGACACATACACCATCACACACGACACATACACCATCACACACGACACAGACACCATCACACACGACACATACACCATCACACACGACACATACACCATCACACACGACACAGACACCATCACACACGACACATACACCATCACACACGACACATACACCATCACACACGACACATACACCATCACACACGACACATACACCATCACACACGACACATACACCATCACACACGACACAGACACCATCACACACAACACATACACCACACATAACAGACATACACCATCACACACACGCCCGATGATACACTGCGTACACATAAACCCCTTATATGATAACCCATTGATTCATTAACATTCTCTAAATTCTTACCTCAAAAGCGCCTGGTCTTAATTTGTCAGTGCCTAGAACGTATCTCGTCACGTAGGCCATCATTAGAGGCACTGGAATGGAATAAGAACATAACCAATTACTTATTATACAAAAATAAACCATTAGCAAATATTAGGTCCTTACATATGAAATTGGCGTTTTGTATGGGAGGAACAAAAAGTCGAATATTTTTTAATATAATATATTTAATTAATCAAAGTATGAACCATTATTTTCTATGCACTTTTGCCATCTCATAGGTAGTTCATTGATCCCTTTACTAAAAAAACCAGTCGGACGGGAATCAATAAAATCTTTGAAGGCGATTTGGACTGCCCCATCGGAGTTGAATTTTTTCCCTTGCAAGAAGTTATCCAAATTTCGAAAAAAATGGTAATCTGTTGGAGCAAGGTCCGGGGAGTACGGAGGATGTCTTAGACTTTCCAATTGAAGCTCTTCTAATTTAGTAGCCGTCTGTAGCGCAGTGTGTGGTCTAGCGTTGTCGTGAAGCAGCAGTGGCGTGGAGCGATTGACCAGCCTAGGTTGTTTAGCCGCTAGCTTTTCCATCATGGTTTGCAATTCCTGACAATAGACATCAGCCGTAATAGTCTGGCCAGATTTGAAAAAACTGTAATGAACAATACCGGCACTAGTCCACCAAACGCTTACAAGTAACTTTTTTGGGGTTAATTTTCGCTTGGGGCAGGATTTGGCTGGCTGGCCAGGATCTAACCATTGCGCTGAGCGCTTCCGATTATCGTAAAGAACCCATTTTTCATCACAGGTAATGATTCGGTTTAAAATACCTTCATTATTGTGCCGGTTTAGTAATATAACGCAGCAGTCGACGCGCGTTTGCCGGTTTGTTTCAGTCAATTCGTGAGGTACCCACCTTTCAAGCTTTTTAATCTTCCCAATTTGCTTCAAGTGAATTAAAACAGTTTTATCACTAACATTGCAGCCTGCAGCTAACTCGGACGTGGTTTGCGATGGATCCGCTTCCACAATAGCCTTCAACTCTTCATTATCAACTTGAGTCTCAGGCCGTCCACGGGGCTTGTTCTGCAGGTCGAAATTTCCAGAACGAAAACGTTGGAACCAAAAACGAACTGTGTTTTCTTTTGCAACACGACCGCCATACACATCATTCACCCTTCGAGTTGTTTCCGTAGCACTAGTGCCACGGCGGAACTCGTACTCGTAAATAATGCGATATTTAAGGTTTTCCATTTTGTAAAATGAGTGACGCAAACAGAAAAAAACAGAAGAAAAAAAACAAATGAATGACGATCATCGAAGCACAAATACATGAGTCTATAGCTGTACAAATTTGAATTTGGAATTCCTTACCAAAGAGGAGAAATTCGTGATTAAAGTGGCCAGTACGAAAAACGCCAATTTCATATGTAAGGACCTAATATAAACAATTTTTGTTGGGAAAACTTGTGTGAATTATCACAAGTATAAATACAGACTTAAGGTTTGAGGCCGTTTGTAAGTGTGATGGTCCTAATAATAAATGAACATCGAGTAACGTAAAAAGTAAGACATTAAAATTTAAATCCCATCTCTTTAAAGCATAGAGCTCAATTTCGCTTGCAACAATTTAATGGCTGGCGACAGTCGACCAAACGGAGTCTGCCTTGCGATTGTATAAGGTGAGTGTTGCAATGTGTTTACCGGAGACAAGATCCCTCCACTCGGTGTGCGCGCGGTCCGACATGGCCGACGGCGGCCGACTCTCCTCCACCGAGCCCCACGCACTCTGCAACACACACACACAGGTAGCTATGTGCACACACACAGCTAGTCACGTGCACACACACAGCTAGCCACGTGCACACACACAGCTAGTCACGTGCACACACACAGCTAGCCACGTGCACACACACAGCTAGTCACGTGCACACACACAGCTAGCAACGTACACATACACAGCTAGCCACGTGCACACACACAGCTAGTCACGTGCACACACACAGCTAGCAACGTACACATACACAGCTAGCCACGTGCACACACACAGCTAGTCACGTGCACACACACAGCTAGCAACGTACACATACACAGCTAGCCACGTGCACACACACAGCTAGCCACGTGCTCACAAAATATTGAGATAAATCCAGGGGGGATTTTATACACAGTTTATACTCGCGGCTACTTTGCAATGTTGTTCGTTACGAAATCATTCCTGATATGCTGCTTTCAGTAAAAATGATATATATTCTAGAATGTTATAATGTAGTACCTGCCAGCCGCCGTTGGTGGTAGCGGTGTTCCTCTCTGTGCTGCCGTCGTCTCTGGGCGGCGAGCGGTGGTGGTGGTGGTGGTGGTGGTGGTGCGAGGGGTGGTCGTCGCCCGCGCTGCTGTCGGTGTCCGACGCGGCCTCCGCTGCGGACCACGCACTCCTTAGCTTACCAACATCATATACCACCTACATTCATTCGTTCGCTTTCGACCGAGCCAAGAAACCAGGAATTAGGGCAAACATTTATCTGACTCTAATAGGCTCATTTATAGAAACGAAACGCGAATACCGTTTTCCACAGCCATTATAATTACGAAACTAAGTACGAAAGTAAGAGTGACCCGCCTGATACCAAGCGGTCACCGTAGCATGTCGTAGCCTACAACATTATTGTTGTAGTCTCGCGTTTCCGAGAGGACAAAAATCTCTACAAGCCTTCTAGATAAACTTCATGCTACATGTATGTGCAATTACTTTTCATTGGTGTCGAGCTAATCGTTCGCCAAATATAACTCAGCCTTCCACCTCGATAACTTAGTAAGTAGTCTTCATTGCGCAGTAAAATCGCTAGCTACACAGTGCCATTCACACCGGAACACAGTAATGCATACCCACTAGGACTTGACCAGTCCAGCAATGGTACCCAACCAGCCGGCCTCTTGCAATAAGGACGGCTACCATCTGGTAGAAGAGTACGAACCACATGGTACATAAAGGCAGTTACCTTGTTTCTGCAGGAAGGGTGTGGCGGCCCGGTAGTGCTTCACAGTGAGCACCACGATGTCCCCCGCGTTCCTCAGGATGGTCACCGCGTCGTCGTGCTTACACGCCGTTATGTACTCACCGTTCACTGAAACATAATACATATATATCTTCTATCTTTCCTAAGGGTAAAGTGGTAAGCAAAGGTGCAACATCAGTCAATACTAAATTCTCACAGAAGATAAGATATTATAGGTGGTGAGCTCAACACTCATAGAATATGTTCCTACCTTTTATAACAGCATCTCCAACAAACAACTGGCCCGTCTGATCGGCCGCTTGGTCTTTGTATATCTTGGATATTAAGATGGGCAGCTTGTGTTCCGAGCCACCCTTTATACTCAGTCCTAGACCGCCCACCTTTTGCCGGGTTATCTGCACCATTCGCTCCTGAGGAATTATATATTAAATTCTTGAAAGGCATGTCATTAGGCACAATCTAGATTGACAATTCATTATTAATACTGAAACATGAGATTAAAGCTAAGTGTAACAAGCCTTCAGGTTATGTGGTTCAAGAAACTGCCTGCCACTTGAAGTATTCAGTGTTCAAAGCACAGAAACCTGTACAGAGTGTTTTTTTTTCACATAAGTTTAATCACATTATTAGCATACATATGGCTTATTGCCACCATCAAGTTCACAGTCAAACAAGACTATGCTATAGATCTGCAGAAAGAAAGGTTATAGTGCTCCAAGGATCTGCTACACATACTATGCTACTAACACAGTGAACACTTCGACAGTAAGGTTGGCATTGTGCTAGTGTTATTGCTGTAAACACCGTTCTATTGGTGTGGTGACAGGTAGGAAGAATAAAGTGTAGTGGTAACCCTGGCATGCGGCACTTTCTCCCGGGGCGGCGGTGGCGGGACGAGCACCTCGTGCTGCACAGTGAGTGCGTCCATCGTGAGCACCAGCCGCGCCGCCCGCGGCCGGGACTTGCCGTTCGACACCTGCACCATGCCGGTGCGGATCTGCACACCACACACAAACATTACTCTATCACATTTGGATGGGTCCTCACTACATAACAAATGCGATAATCAATAGATTGAAGGCAGATAAATATATTTGTCCTCGATTAACATTTCCTGCTTATCTACACTTCTACAGTCTCTGAAGTCTCTGTCATTGTCCATTGCAATACTGTCAAAATATTGAACACATACATATCATTATACCACAAGTATTTCTTATACATTATACTAATACTTGGTATGATGATATTATTCTCTGCCCTTTGACTGGCCCATAAACTATATCAATAACATAACAAAATCTGTTTGAAATTCTGAAGCTGGCAAAAATCTTGCTTGTTTCTTTTTGTTATGTTAAGTGATTTATGTTGAGATACTAACTTTGATCTTTTATTGAAATCTGATCTCATAAATATCCTAAGATGAAAATAAGAATTCTATCTATCCATTCCTGAAATCCCAAGGTATTGTGTGTTGACTGCAACCTTTCTTTTAAGAACCTCAATAGGTACATTATTTAACAAAATCTGAACACAAACTCTAAGAATCAGGCATACATAAAAAGGTTATCTGTGTAATGATTTGGAATATATATACAATTAATAATTGTTAGGTATTTTTTATAAATATGATTGTACTGTTTTTTGGGTCCTACCTTTTCATCCTTGTTCTCCTCAATAGGCGTCATCATTGTAGAATTTGCTTACCATAACGTAAAATGAATCTTTCACTTTTTAGATAATATCAAGATAAATATCTCAAGGTATTTTCCTTCACCATGTACCCTTTCATAATTTCACCACCCGTCACATTTATAACGGATCATAAATCCATCCACAATTCATATAACTGCCCGTTTTAAAGATATTATTAATTATTTACAGGGTTACGAATACTAACGAAAAACAGGTCACTGGCATACGATAAATCAATATAGGTGAATGGCATCAAAACATCACAGAAATCACATTTCGCCTATGACTTTCATTGGATTACACCATTGTCAGTACTCTAGTTAGAATTTTTAAACAGATTTATTTAATTTTCAGTGAAAATTCGTAATTTATAAGTTTCATAACAAATAAATTTAGTCAGACTTGACAGCTCGATCAAACCACTTCTACTTTCTTTCAAATAGAAAGAGAGGAGAGCGCCTATGGGATGTAGGTCGATTATCATCAATCGAGTAAAGAATCGAGTTATAGCATCGTTTTCATAAATAAAATCATTAAAAAACGATATCATGCCATTGGAATTACCTGGAACTCACATCATTTTTAATAATATAGGTAGGTGCCTACAAATTCATGACGAGAAACTAACAGTATATCGAAAATTACTTACCATGGCCGGCCACATCGCTAGCAAAGCTGTTATTATTATTTCTTAATGAAAAGAAAAAAAAAACGATGCTATCTAGGTGATTTTTGATATTTCCGATGAACGAGCGTGCAAAAATATTGCAGTTGAATACGTATTAAACGATAACCAATACGTAATTTATTTCCAGACAGTAGGTAGGTCAGTGATGCACCGTGTGGTCCACTTTTATAAGTTCACAGAACATAGTATTAAAGTAACGTTTAGTCAATTATTATTCATATTACTTTCTTTCTCTTAGTGTACCTACCAAGGTAAATGTATAAAGTCTAGTAGTATTCAATTAAATTAAATATGAAACATTTTGACATAAAACTTTGATCCTTCATTTTATTATCTACTACTTTGTTGTGTATTGCTTCATCTACTCACGTGTATTATATTTTTGTTACATACCAACAAACAGTCAAAATAAATAATTGAATAAGACGTAAGGCACGACAAACACGGATTGCAGTGTGAATCGAGCCTGTTACAACTAATAAGCGTAAGTAGTCAGGTTTACTAACCACGGACCAATGGTGTCATGGAGATTTGTTTGTTTGATTTTTACAGTATCTATCAACTTTTCTTTTTACTGGTAAAATTATTTCAATCAATTGTTCATTGCTCTCAGATGGCTTATAAGTCTGTGGTTCATAACGCACTTTTTATTTTTGACTGAGCGCATAGTCAATGATGTAAATTTAGTGTCCTAAGTGGAATTGTCTGGAATATCTCAAATGATTTAACACATCGTGTTTTCTGGGAAACTATGCAATAGCAGTAAGTACCCAACCATAGGGAATAAAAAAACCAAAACCACCACAACACACATTCTTTATTTCCTTCCTTCGCACTAATTTCATATTTTTTATTATTACACAACATGTATATAGAAAGATTTTTATACAATAGTGTATAAATTACAACCTAATTAACTATCAACAGTAAAGTAAAAAGAATTATTTTACTTAATTAATGGCAGTCTATTATAATGATATGTATCTTTTGCATTTTGGAACAGCCGTTAACATTACTTATCGACTACATAGTTACTTAGATAAATATTAGTTAGTATCCACTTCAATCACACAACTGTAATTTTTCAACAAGAACTTACACATAACTGACGAAGATTCGAAGCCCGAATTGATTTACATTTATGTGTCAAATATTATAATCACATTAGATGTAAGATAAGTTTTGCAGGATTTTCACATGATACTGACAGCGGAGTACAATCTTAAACCTTAAAGAGCCATTTATAATGGTGAAATTTACATTCATACATCACACCATTCACATCTCAAACTCACTTTAGACCAAAATAAAATTCATTCTTTCAGATTACCACTACTATGTACAATTAGTATGACTTCTTCCACGTTTTTCTGTCATTTCCAACAGTGTTTAATCACTTTATTGTAGTAAATATTATGTATAATTTGTTATTAACAATTTCATAACATTATGTAATGGGGAGTCAACTGTAACAATAAAAATTTAAGCCTTTTTAAAAATATACAAATAAACTCAATCAAGGCCTTTATTTTAATACACAGTTATACATCAGTGTCGCAAATACTTTCATTAATAGGTTTCTCCGCACCTGTCTTATATCATTCCACTTTTAAGTTATGCAGTCGTTTTCAGTCGTTATTAAACATGGATGGTGCATTCACGGCGTTCTTGTTCCTTTCTTTGTTGATATCTAAAAATAGAAACATTGTTGTATATGTCTAATAAATCTAACAGCATAAATCTTACTAACCACATCATTTTTAGGTAATTTTAATTCATTATTCACATAGTCTTTTTTTACAAATTTAGAATTCGTTCTGTATTGCGATGCGAGGGCTACTTCTAATCATTAGCCGAAAACATGGTTATAGTAAATGGTGTTGTTCATTGATATAAAATACATCGTGATTGCTTGCCTTTTTTGTAAAAAAAACAATAGTATTTTTTTAGGAGTAGGTATTCAATCTGTACCAAAAATGAGAGCTTACTTTTCAATAAGTGAAGATATATCAGCGGGGGCGGGAGCGAAGCTCCCGGAGAGTCCATCGCTCCCGTTCTGACCTCCACTGTGGAAGTAAAAATACCAAAAATGTTCACTGTTCACTTAGATTCCACAGAAATTATGTTAGCACAAACTGCAGAAGTAAAACGTTTTAATTAAAGCAGTAAATATTAAAACCTATTTGTCAGAAAACAAACCAGTATTAATGGAAAACGAAAATTATTTAGTAGTTATTTCTTAGTTATAAAACTACGAAATAATAATTTAATGCTCAAGTCCCTACTTAATTAAAATTAACATTAATGAAATAATGATAATAGTAATATTTTAAATCATGGCTATAACATCACAAAAAATCTCATGTCTTTGTTTTCTTAAGTACCTACTTAAAATTATAACTGGCACTACAATACTACTGTTGTGTATCTAATATACAAAGAATACTGTGTAAATTTTTCGGCTCAAATGCATAATGGATTTTCCTGGTGAGTTGCACTGACACCCAATTTTGCGGCAAATCACTTCATAGATTCATAAATATTTACCAGCTGCTAAGGGGCATGCTTTAACTATGTATTGTGCCTCAAAGACTCGTGAGTCGTCAAATATCCCCAACATTTCATTTTTATTACATACAGACTACAGTTCGAATTTCTATTTACTAAAACTACTGTTAGGTCAAAAGTAAAGCTGTGTTTTAACAGCTACGTAATCAGTACTGATGGAAGTGCAAGCATTTGTGCAGTGTGGCGTGGTGTGAGGTGTGAGCGGCGTGAGTGGAGGAGTGGCGGGGGAGGTACCTGAGGTCTACCTGCTGGTGGTGCGCGCACTGCGCCGCCCGCTGCCGTATGCACTGCCACACGGGGACGTGCCCGATCCTATCAAACATCCACAAAGCTATTCGAAAACTGATAGCAGTTCAGTACATTCTTTGTATTTTTAGTTAAAATTTTGTATTTTATACTGTTACTCTTTATTCGTTTTGACACTAAAGTTAAATATAAAAAAAGAAAGACAGGTTCATATAAACTTCATCGTCATCACCCTGGCTCTATAATATAATACCAAACACTACTATGAAATTTGCTATAGTTCTAGCCCGATATGGCTGGTTACCCGTTGTTTACACAATCTTAAGTATTCGGTTGGGTAAATTTTGTAAATCGATATATCGAATCGATTTTAATCGTACCGATTAGTGCATTGTAATGCACTAGTGTGTTATATTGAATTTTAATGTCACTCACTATGTCATTTATATAAACTTTCTTCTTCTTCCTAACTATGGCAATCAATTCTTTTCATTAGGAGACAATCTACATCAGTACTGTTACTGATCGAAACACGCCTTTAGGTCAGAGGTAACCTATTGACCAAAATGATAAATCATTTAACCCAGTCATTTTTTTTTTTTTTTTTATACCACTAAGGTGGCAAACAAGCATACGATACGGCTCTCCTGACGGTAAGCGGTCGCAGCACAATAGCCTATGGACGCTTGCAACACCAGGGGTATCACTCGCGCGTTGCCGACCCTAGAATTCCAATGTTCCTATAAATCAGACACTAATCAAACTTTTTAAATCAGTTACTACATGAAACTTGACTTCCAAACTGGCGATCTGATGCCACATGCCATGCGCAATTGCAAAATGACGACGCTTCAAACACTTAACATGGGTGGGCCTTAAGTTTGAATGTCGTTTTCTTATTAAATGTAATAAGTATAGACGGCACTTGTTGTGTGTGTTACCTTTGGTGGTGGTGTTGGCGGCGCTGTCGCTGTAGTCGTCGGAGTCGGAGCGCGCGTCGCGCCAGGCGGCGGGCGGCGCGGCGGCCGGCGCGCGCAGGCAGCGCCGCGCCTCCACTGTCGAGCATTTAGACAGGCTCGACTCCTCTGCACCACAACACACGCCTGCCTGTAGCCGCGCCGCCCCATCCACCACACGCGCTCGGCGTTGCCACAGGCCTTATTAATCTCTACTACCTTCTTAAATACTTATACTGCACTCAGCACTGTATCCCGTAGGGGTCGTCAACGCGCGAATGATACTCGGCGTCGCAAGCGTACGTAGGCTACGGACCGTGGTATGCTCGTTTGCTGCCTTAGTGTTTTTTTTTCCTCGTACTTAATTTGAATAAGATTTCAAATAAATGCAAGCTAAATAGTGATTAGCTAATAATTTTTAAAAGTTGTGATATTTTTTTACGCAGCACATCTATGCGCTGAACAAAATGATACACGACGACCGAAGCCACTTAGGATATTGAGTTGTATGAATTACAATGTACTAACTTTTACCCGCGACTTCATCTTCATTTGTTTAAAGACAAAAATAGCCCATGTCCTTCCCCAGGATATAATCTATCTCCTTGACAAATTTTATTACGATCAAACGATCAAACGAAAATTAACAAGCAAACAAACATAATTACTTTCACATTTATAATATAAGTATGGACTAATTAGGAAGAAAACTATCTCTACGGCAGCGTCATACCATATCGGTAGTGGTCGCAGGCGCGGCGGCGGCGGCGGTGCGGCGGCGCGGCGTCGTCGTCCCGGCGCGCCAGCGTGCGGAACTGCAGCGAGTGCGCCGCCGACACACCGAACGTCGCGTACGGACTTATCTCGTACAACTCCGCTGGTACCAACAACGATCACTATTAAGTATTTAACAGTACTCAAAGATAAGTGGCGAGTACACTTGGACGGGTTCAATGCGGATTGGCCAAGCGCAGCACAACACCGAGGCCATTGGAAAAGGGGGAGAGACGCCTTTACCCAGGACAGGAACGGCTGTATAGAATAGAATAGAAAACAAAATACGTTTCTGTAGCACGAGCAACAATAACTTGCGACTAATTCGTATAACCTACGACTACATTTGTATGGGAAAATTAACAGCGCTGCGCCGGCGAAAAGTGGAACTAAAAATTCGTATGAACATTTTGAGAGTTACGTTTTCAAATACGAAATCGAAAGATGGTCTTGCTGCCGTCACCTGTAGCCAGAGCATGAATAATTTGCAACTACGTATTCGTATCACCTTCGACTATTTATGTATTGGAAAATTAACAGCGCTGCGCCGGCGAAAAGTGGAACTAAAAATTCGTATGAACATTTTGAGAGTTACGTTTTCAAATACGAAATCGAAAGATGGTCTTGCTACCGTCACCTGTAGCCAGAGCATGAATAATTTGCAACTGCGTATTCGTATCACCTTCGACTATTTATGTATTGGAAAATTAACAGCGCTGCGGCGGTGAAAAGTGGAACTAAAAATTAGTATGAACATTTTGAGAGTTACGTTTTCGAATACGTAGTCGAAAAATGTTCCTGCTACCGGCACTTTTTTCTATTCTACCGAGGTCTTACAAAGAAGGTCTGCTGCAGTCGATTTCCAATAGTTTATTGGCTTGACAATCGCATATTGAGTCTCGTCATGCGAGCAATAATTATATATATCCAAACCGTAAGTAATTTTATTATCCAAGTATTAGTAGTACAAGACTTAATGAACGATTTATTTGATGTAAAAATAATAATCAATCAGTAGAAAGAAGATTTACCTACGATTGTACAGAACTATTACCTACTAAGCAGTAGCTTCGGTCAATAGCTGTTATTGTACTAAGCAGAATGATTTCTTATCGCTAGATGATACCTGAAGAGTCGTCGTTGGACTTCTCATTGCCGTTGATAGAAGAGGAGGAGTATAGCTTCTGTCCCTCTCTCAGCTTCTCTCTCTCTGCCTCGTTGCTCTCGCTCAGCTTCCTGTTTTCTCTCAAGTAGTTATCGTTGGACATGCAAAACAATCTGGAATTTTGGTTTTATTGGCGTATTTTTGCAAAGTTTAAAAATTATGGCTAAATTAAAACTGTTTTAAAGTTAAAAACTATCTTGGTATTTAATGCGATCTTCTGTCAGGTTTTTAACACCAATTTTATGGCTAATGCCTAATTCTATTTCACTCTTCTCACTGACTCTAGTCTAGTTCAAAAAATCCCAAAAGTCGACCAATCGGGGCTCTCGCATTCGTATTTTGTTGTATATGAAATCCGGACACTTTTGAGCGTAGACCCGAAGCCCACGTATTATTAGGTCAGTGGATCTCCTTCTCTTTTTGTGTAATTTAGTTAAGTCTAGCGACTCGCCTCGGCTTTACACAAAACCAAAATGAATTACACATAAAAACCTTCGTCTTAAACAATCTTCATAGTTTTTAACTTAGTTTTATTTTATTATTTTAAAAAAATGCATTAACATCCGTTGCGTAGTTTTAAAGATGTAAGCAAACATAAGGACAAATATACAGAGGGAAGCGACTTTGTTTTATACTATGTAGCGAAGAGAAAGGTTCAAGAGGTGTATATAAATGGAGTATATCCTCCTCTGTCACTCAGGAATTTTCTCAATAAAACTCAAGTACATAAAATTTTATGTTTGTTTTGCATGTATATTACAACATTACAACAATACTGACTTCCTCCTGGTGTGCAGCAGGCAGACGGCGGCGGCGCTGGCGGCCAGCACGAGCAGCGCCGCCGCCAGCGCCGCCAGCAGCGCGCCGCGCACCGCGCCGCGCCCGCCGCCGGGGCCCGCGCCCGCACCCACACCCACCAGCGCCGGGATACGACCTGCATATACACACACACACACACACACTTTCATGACATTCAAATCTGATGTCACAAATATTGAGTGGCCTCCGAATTTACATGCGAAATTGTGTTTTGACGACGCTTCAAATGGTTAAATGCGCCTTCAGACTTCAAATGTCGTTTCATTATTTGGCCGTAAGACTCGCACTGTCTTCATAAGAATAAGCTGTCTAGGACTTCCATATTTAAATCCCTGCAGGCCCGCCATACCCTATCAGTCAGGTCCCATTTACGTATCTGTCTGTGATTTTAGAATAGCAATTTCGCTAAGCTTATACGGCTATTTGCACGTTAGGTTAAACTGAAATAAACTTTTTATGTTCGTTTTTTGTGTGCCTGTTTGCTTGTCACCGTCTCAAACGCCGTAAAGATTGAATAGATTTCGACGTGAATTACTCTATTAAGTGGATTTTTTGTGAAAAGGATTTTTCCCTGAGATCTAAGGTACTATGCCTTAACAAAGAAAGTATTTCCTCAAAAAACTGAGAAAAATGATCTTCATACTAATTATGTAGATCCAGTTTTTTTTTAATATTATTATTACTAGCGTTAGCCATATAGGTTAAATACCTACAAAACGCTAATGAATTATACATATGAACAAAACAACTCTTGAAACACTCTTTCTATTTAAAAAAACGCAATCTAAATCCGTTACGTACCTAGTTTTAAAGATCTCAGCATGCATAGGGGCAAACAGCGGGAAGTGACTTTGTTTTATACTATGCAGTGATGATCCTTTTTTGAATCGTGGGCAATGTCTGCTATTTTGTACGACTAAAGATTCTTTACGCATAATATTACGAGTAAAGGGGCAGGTAATGTTTATGGTGTACCGCCAGCAAGTGTGTGTGTGTCAGCGCGCAGCGTGAGTAGCTCCTCGCCAGCGTCGCTGAAGGCCGCCACGGCCACCTCGTACCACGTACCGGGGGACAACTCCCCTATCACGTGGCTCGCCGAGCTCAGGCTATCACCCACCTATCACATAAACCAACTGAACTACAAGGTGGCTGGCAACATTAAAATGGATTTTTTTAAGTTAGGCCATGTATAGGCACTTCCATAAAAATGTCAAGTCAAGCAAGACCACGACATGTACAAGTGAAACAACTAAATTTATAAACAACATCATTAATTTCCACCTTTACCTGTAACATCAATAGCCCGAGCAAGAATAATTTGCGACTACATATTCGAAAATGTAACTCGCGAAATGTCAGCATTTTCATACTAATGTTTAGTTCAATTTTTCACCACCTTGTTAACCGTCAACGCCAACCGTTTGTCAATTTCTCATGCAATAATAGTCGAAGGCGATACGAATACGTGGTCGCAAATTATTCTTGCTAAAGCTAGAGGTGTAGTACATTACTCTAATAAATTACCTCACCCACTACTCAAATGTAATCTGGCATTGCCTATCGAACACTACAATCTTCAGAACAATGCAATTATGTAAAAACTGCGACTAGAATTTGCTCCACGGCTTTTGCCTTCTTCCAAAAATCACTACGTCATTAACATTAGAGTATTAGACGGTTGTGATACTTGTGATATTGGATTGTCGTAAACAGCAGCGGATTGTAACGCGTTTTTTAAACGCACAGCTGAGACGTAAGCATTGTCAAAAACTGCAATAATAAGATCTTACTTTAATCCAATGCTCGGAGCCAGCTCTTCTATACGACACTCGAAACCCAAGAATAGGACATCCGCCGTCCCTCCACGCATAGAAGTTAATCTTTATAGCAGTCGAATTCATGTGCACGTGGTCTTCGGGCTTTGGAGGCTTCGGACCTATTACAAGTACATTTTCAATAGAAAAGAGTTTTAATTAACACACTTGGTATTTTAAAAGTGATGAATTTTTGATACTTACGCCCCCCTCTCGTAGTCGCTGTTAGAACTTCGCTGGGCGGTCCAATGGATATTTTATTCCGGGCTTGAATCTTTGCGTTGTAAGTCGAACCGCATTTGAGCATATCCATTGTGTACGACGTTGCTTCTGGTGACAGTTCAACTGTATGCCACTCTGAATCTGCAGCTTGCTTGTATTGGAGTAAGTAACCTAATGAATAATTGGAATAAATAAAATAAAAAGTTAATGAGAAAAATAGGACCTAGATTGATACCCTTAGGTACTCCGTATGATATTATTTATTAAAATAAATGCATCGGCACTAGTCGTTTTATTAAATATTTAAAAAATCTACCAATTTAAAAAAAAAAAATGTATTACAGAAACTTAACTTGCATTGCAAAGTTTTAAACAACAAGTAGTTTTTGTCAAATGCTGTAATTAAAACGGATGTTTTTGTTTGGTGACTGAAAAAATTATAATGATTAATTTTGTCCTACATTCAATGATTTTATCAACGGGGTGCATAATACTTAACATAAGCTAAGAGTATGCATCAACAGTATGATTAAATATCTCACCCAATATCGGCTCAGTAGCAGCCCCAGGCATCTGCCAGTGTAGTTTGATACTGGAAGCCGTGGTGTACTGCAGGGACAGAGCAGGCGCGGCCGGGGGCATTATGACCGTCACTACGTACACTATAGAGTCTTCGCCTATGGTGTTGCTTGCAGTACATGTAAAGTTGCCTGAAGACTGCTCGTTTACCTCTATAAACATTTAAAATATTAAAGTACCGAATTCTTGAATCATGTTACAAAATGTAATCACTTGAGTGTTGCATAATGCTGAATTATTTGTTCGGATATAAAATATAAATCAAATACGGATCGGCTTTTTACAGATGCTGTGTGTCATGCTATGCAATTAGTACGGGCACAGGATAAACACTTACCTGACCAGAGAATCGAACCCAACCTTTATTATCTGAAGTTAAGCAAAAAGGTGTGCACGTGTCAGTTGGTTGGTGTGTGTACCTTGTATGTGCAGGTGTCCCTGGTGCGTGACGCGGTAGTAGGCGTGGTGCGTGACGGGCGCGCGGCCGTGCGTCCAGCGCGAGCGCGGCGCCGGCGCGCCGACGCACGAGCACGCCAGCCGCGCGCCCGCGCCCGCGCCCGCCCACACGCGGCGACCGAACGACGCGATGCGCGCCGGGACTGCACATACAAGTAACGATCGTATACAATCTCATAGTACGAGTGAACTCACACGCTACAATCCACCGCGCTCTACATGAAACCATTAACACAAGGATAACTATGTGTGATATTCAGTCTAGCCTAGTGTGGTTCCAGTTGGCGATATGCACGTGCAAACTTATTAGTGGCACTCTAAGAAATATTTAACAACAATCAACAGGCTTCATAAGTACTGTTTTCTAAGTAGGACTACCGATAAAAATATTTTAGTCAGGGGTTAGGATTTTGAAATGCTAATTTTAATAAAATGTAAATCTTTGACTCTCTATCCGCTGTGTGCTGTGGTGAGTAATCAATGTAAATAGTTAAATACCTACTTCTCGAGCTTGGCCCCTGTCCCACGACCAGCGTGGACTCCCCTTCCCCCGAGCCGGTGGTGGCCGACACCCAGAACTCGTACAGCTGACTCTCCAGCAAATTCCTCACTTGGAACATTAGCTCGTCTGCAGTCTTGTCCGCTGGTACGGTGAAGCTTGAATGCTTTCCTAGCCTGAGACAAAACATCATGTCATCTAGGTAAAATACAATTCACGAGTGCCTTATTAGGGCCGAATCGGAATAAACCATTTTCATAACCATAACACATATTATTATGTAGTATGCATTTTTTTATAAGAGTTTATTAGAGTCTAGGAACTTGAAATGACAATCAATTTACTTCAGTTACTTAATTACGGTGTTAAAGTTAAGTGCTACTAAAACTTACCGGAAATTTGATTTTGTACAGCATAATCTTGAATCTATGTATCTCAAGGAACTTATAGAGGATTCATAATTTACTGAAATAGTATAAAATAGTATATACCTATTTAGTGAAAACTAGAAATGCCACTACTCACCGGCCAGCCTCCCTGTAGTAAACAGTATAATGTGAAATAATCCCATTCGGATGTAGCGGCGGTAACCAGCTCACGAGAACAGAATCGCTTGAGAACGCCAGTGCTTTGATCTTCTCAGGCGCAGAAGGCACTGGTAAAAAAATAAAGAAATATGTAAAACCGACATCGTAACGCCTTACTTATTTTCTAGAAATCGGCACCTCATATGCTAAACAACAAGTAGTTTAGGCTACAGATATTGACAAAGAAATAGACATACGTACAGACATAACAATCACGAACAGAATGATATTTTGTTAGAATTTGGTCAAAGTTTAACAAAAATACTGAATAAACTATACAATAAAGTTGTTTTCTTATGTCATACCATCTTCCTCGGTCATACAGAAAATAGGCGGACTCCTCTTCCCATCGCCAGCGTTAGTAAAAGCCAATACTTGGATGGAGTAGTTAGTGTATTTGTGCAGAGTGTGTAGGTATGTATCCGTTGTGGTAACGCGTTTGATTTCACCTACATCGGCTGAAACAAAACATTTATTGCGAAAGACCAATACATGCTTATGACATAAAATCAAATCTCATTAGGTTCTATTTACTCTTACCGTGATCCGGTGTAAGGGGTGAATAAATAACTTTGTATCCTTGTATTAATCCGCCGTGTTGTCCTATCGGAGGTGGGTTCCAAGATACCTTCATACTGGAGGACGATAGTGGCGAGCACGTCACTCTTGTAGGGTGAGCCTCTGGAACTGAAACAGCAAAGTGGTTTTTATTACAAAAGTTGCATATCTCGGTTTCTAGGTCTATGAAGTAAATAGATTACCTCCTTCTAACGTAGTGGCTGACATTGGAGCCGAGGCGGGTCCAGCTGCGACGCCATTGAATGCACGCACTCGTACTTCGTATCGCGTGAATTTTCTTAGAGCTGATAAATTTAACTCAGTTGCTGACCACCCATTCACTGTTAATGTTCTGCAAGAATAAAATGTAGATACTGGTCAGAATGGTATTGAATTGAAAATAAATCCGAAAATGATGCTTGTAGTTGTATGTAATTAGCATGATATATGTAGATATATTAGTAAACGTACTGGACAAGGTAAGCCCCATTAAAATTCGTCATACTAATTAGCTGGATCTTATGCCACAAGTATATTATAAAATTGATAAAAAGCTCCTTTAGTTTTGGGAAGAGTAGGTTCGTATAAGTGCGGTTCATGACGTAGACGTCTATTAAGTGTTTGCTGTTTACCTGGTAGAATTTCTAAGTGCCTGTCCCCCGGGAGATATCTCGGTGCATGTGACGGAGTAGCCCAGCAGCTCCCCGTGCCAGGCATCTCGCGGGGGTGGACCCCAAGACACGTGTAATTCCCCTGGTCCGCCTGCTGTCACGTGCACATTTGTTGGCGCTTCTGATGGAGCTGCACAAAAATATTAAGCGAGTCTTAAAGCGTGATAAAACAATGAAACGATGGGGCTAATCTAATAACTGCAGAAGGATATGTTATTTTGTTAAAAACAGTCAAATATTGTAAAAATTCCATTGCATAGTCATCATGCTTCCCTCGCTAGTTCAACAGGTAATTTTCTTTAAAGTGTAATTATTAGTGTATATGGTGGAGTCCTTCTTATTTCTTAGCTTTGTATCTTTCCATATTCACTTTTGAAATCTTACCTTCCTCTTGCGTCTTCAGTACCACAGGCTCAGTGAAAGCACTCCTGTCTATCTGGTTGATGGCTGCAATGCGGATCATGTATGCTGTATGAGGCTTCAGGTTACTCACTAGAGCTTCGTAGTGGTTGTCGCCTTTCTTTGTCAACCTGCAATTAGTTAAAGGTCATTGGAAAGGTGATAACTAGTCAAAAAACCATTATATAGAACATTTATGTGATTGAAAAGATTTGTCTTAACATAGGTTATGGCCGAGGTTTCATATTTTGAAAGCTAGAAAGTAATGCTTTTTTTGGCTGCTTATTCGATTTGATGATATTAGAAATGTCAAGGCCTTACCCAACCAAATATCTCTTACCATAATCTGAATTCATACTAAGCTCGGAATAAGGCCCAACACATAATCTGGTTTCTCAGATTTTTATAAATCTATCGGGTCGACCATCATGAGGCATTGCAGTTGCTTAAGGCCAGGCTGAGTCAAGTGTCACTGATTTGAGATAATGATTCAGGAAGGTATTCCAGCTGTATCGTGTCGTGTCGGAGTGTCTACTGACGTGACGGGCCCGGCGGGCGGGTCCCGGAGCGACACGTTGTGCGTGTGCGCGGCGGGCCAGTGGTGGTCGCGCGCGGCCTGCGCGAGCGCGGCGCGCTGCAGGCAGTAGCCCAGCAGCGGGGAGTTGCCCTCGAAGCCCTGCACCCACGCCAGCCGCACGCCGCGGCTCAGGATCTCCGTCACCGCTAGCGACTGCGGCATGTCGGGCTTTTCTGGAAACACACCGCGAGTGTTGAGACAACTTTAATGTTAGTCAAAGGAATGCTTTCATCACAGTTTACTAACTCCCTAGTCAAATGTACCTACTTGAAATAAAGGTGTCTATGAATACTAAGAATAAATTATGTATGAGTTGGAGATGTCAGCACCATAATGTTGTTTTATTACGGCATGTGTAGCAGGTGATCAAATCTGGATTGAGTCATTTTGTTTGATTTGAATGGCTAAAATATTACGCTATATTTATCAATATATTTGTAGCCAACAGTTCCTGTGAAAACAATTAATTGCACCGGAGATATAAAACCCAACCTTAGCGAAAAACATGGCTAAAAAGTACATACTCTTCGCTTGATTCCAGTCGTATCCAAGACTTTGGAGCTCACCTTGGACGGAAAGGTATATGTAATGGTCGCTGTGGCCGAACGCGTTGACGGCCTGACACTTGTACACGCCGGAGTCCTGCCGGTCGGCGCGGCTGATGTACAGCTGAGACCTTAAACCACTATCAGTCTTTGCTTCCGAGATGCTTAGCCTGCAAATACAATAACATCCTTATCATTTCAACATCTAGGAATAAAATGCGGTCACCAGACGATAATAACAATAAAAAACGCATTAAATACAGCTGCCTTTATGTCTTTAGTCAATTAAAGAAAAAAATGTGTACAACCATACAGGCATCGCGGCGGCGAGGAAGGAAGGGAGTGACCGTCCCCTCCTTCTACCGATGCATGCAGGGGCACCGTCCTTTTTTTTTGCGATAGGTATGCCTCACTATTATACCGCATCGAGGGAGTTGACTCAATATAAGTATTGTTCACACATGTGCTTGGGATGTGTGAGTGTGTTACCTATAAGTGTTAAGATCTAGTTGGTTCATGTTGTGCGCCCAGGTGACGCGGATGGGGCTGTCCCCGCGCACGTCGCATGCTAGCGTCGCGGGCGAGTCGCGCCGCGCCGACATGTTGTGGGATGTCGACTCAAAGCGGGCTGGCTCTGGCGAGATAACACATTAGATTGAGACGAAATTGAGCAGGAAAATTATTATACTTCAATGTAGTGTTTCTGCCTTGGAAGTAATGTTGTTAGAACAGTGCGTCATCTCAATGATAATGTTGGCAATACGAGGTTATTTATTTGCCATTTTGAAATAATACCAATTATTGGGTATGTATGAATCTCTTATCTTACGATGTAATGTAAAAAAGAAGTAAATGTATTTGTATACCATATAGTACCCATACATTATATCTCTGAGAGGCACTGGATCGTTGTCGGTGGACGTGAGATGATATTACGATGATAATGTTTGAGTGACAAAAGGTAACTAATCTTCGGTGCAAAATACAATTTCTAACCATTGATGGCAACGAAGATAGTCTTGGACAACGGTGATCCAACGCCGTTCTCGGCCTTGCACATATAATGTCCCTCGTCATAAGGCAGCGCGGCCTCAATCCAGAGCGTGCCGTTGGAGAGGAACTGGAAGCGCCCACCCAAGTTCACGAGGGGCACGTAGTCGGTCGTAGAAGTGCCTGGAGAGGATAAAATGGTTCTAAAGACCAGACATTTAGCTACTTATAACTTCGATATCAGGATGTTTATCAAGAATCCAAAAGACTGTCTTAGAGTTTCTTACGGTAAATAAACATTCATTTATATTTCAAATTGAACGCGACTGTGCAACCATGAGTTCTGATATTATTATTTATAATAATGAGGCTAGTTCTAATAATCTGAGGCAATCAGCAATAATTCGGTCAGTTTTCTGATCGACTCACCTCTCTGCTTTAACCAAGTAACTTGAGGTGTTGGTGAGCCAGTGGTCTGACAGTGCAACGCTAAAGGCTCTCCAGCTAATACCGCTTCATCTTTCGGCTCCATCATCCATTTAGGCGATACTGCAGCATGCAAGTACAAAGGTCCGTCATACAATTTACAGCACATTGTTGATTTGAATGTTACTAGTTCAAGAATGAGTTCCTGTATTGGGGTTTTGACTGATTCTATTTTGAATCTTATGAATTCTAAGATACAGAGCCGTTTTTTTTCGGATTTTCTTTTGTATTCTCCATCTTTTAAAATTCTTACCTTCTTCCGCAGCGTAAAACTAATTAAAATTAATGAAGAACCAATAGGAGAACTATAATCATAAAATTCCTGGGAAGTATTAGCTACTTAATTGTTAAGTACGTATAGCTTCGTGATCTTAAGCGAATGCCAAAATTTTAGTGTTCAACGATCGTGTCTAGATATAAGATAGTAATGATAAAGCATTAAAATATGATTTACCCTCTCCCATGGCCATCTGTAATCCAACGCTATGCAAAACAAAAATAATAACAATATACGTACGATTTACAACAATAATTATAATTAGTCAATTATATTTGTGCTCGATGGTGCTTTATTTAAACTAAGTGCTGCTTTATCTAAACTGCGCGATAAACACGTCTCAAAACAAAATGAAGACCATACAAAATATTCAAAGGAGGTATCAATTACAACTCGTAAGAAGCTGTTCTTAAACTCCGAGGCAAATTGCACATCTTATCCATAGCGCTAACACTGTTACCGCCGTCTACTAATAGTGCTATTGGCTCCCCAAAGAAACATTATAATATTTTTATATGTTCCAAATTAGTATCGCGCAATATAGAAAAACATAATTCAGATTCATAGGACAAATTTTGTCTCTTTCCAATCCTAAATGTTGTGATCCGGTGCAAAAGAAACAGCGTGTTCTGTTGACAAAATAAACAGGTGCTTGGTGCAAGCGTGACTGTGCTCTGGTGCTAGGATATCTTCCGGTCGGAGGCTTAGAGCTTCGCACTTCGTACAAGGTGGGTGACAATGGCAATGAGTCAGCTGCCCCTGTGAGCTGACTCAAAGCCTAGTACTTCGTTGGGAGGTTTATGTTAAAGAAAAGAAGAACTGTCTTAATTGCAATAAAGACAGCTCAATAATTTATATTTTCATTCTTCAAGATCATATCACTATGATATTCTTCAGAAGAAATTGTTGTTTTATGAGTGACTCTAAAATTTTAAATGGGGCCAGTTAAACATTGAGTGTTTGTAATCGTAGTGTATCATTTTAGATCCAAGAAAAATGCACAGCCCAAGAAGTCACCATATTCTATGCCTATTTCACCCAGCCGCTATATAGTGTCAGCTTTTATGGTTTCTTTGCGAAGTATAATTTTATCAATGGATTATATTTTGATTATCCTTCGTGTCATCAAAATACCAATGAAGATCAGAATGAACCCAAATTCACGAGACGATAATTTAGGCTCACTTAACTACTGAATCTAATCAATAGTGATCAAATGACGGAAATATGTAATTTAAACGAGTGAAAGAGTGAAGTCAGTGCACGAAGTGAACCTGCCTTAGCCTCCGACGTTACCTTTGACCACTAGTTCGGCGGTATAGTTAACTTTGGCTGCACTATTGGAAGCCACGCAAGTGTACTGGCCGCTGTGACGAGCCGATACCTCTTTGAAAACGAGGTTGCTGAAAAAATCGGCGCCCCGTTCTTCCACCTACACGTACAACCATTCGGTCAAGGTGGTGCAAGTTACTGGATTCCTTATTATATTTAGCAGATCGTTACCTAAATTGCTATTCTATATAAAAAGACTGAGAACCGAGTTTTTTGTTTGTTCTTGTCAGATGGCTTTTTTCGAACCGGTGGTAATTTAGACCTTCATGAGTTCCATATTAGGGCCTAAACTGAATAAATGATTTTTAATTTTTAATTTTGATTCACTTTCCATTGAATTCAGTTCAAACATCAATGTCTGAATACTATATTTGGGTGATTTAGTGATCTTTGAGGGCTCGAAATAGTTTGTTGCTTAACTTCATTCATTCAAAATTCCGTGTCGAAATCAAACGCTGATTGCCACATCTGACTGACACACTATAACATTTGTAGAGGTCTTTCACCCTCGTAAAGAAGCTTGGCGAACAGTGCTTACAAGTTTATTGTGGTTGTTTACGATTCCGTTTTAAAATAGCTATGCTGTTAACAAAACCCAGTTTCTCCGCAATGTCATGTGGTAAGTGAGACTGTGTTTTTAAATCATAAATCTTTGAATGAGTTTTTAACGTATTTTTTATTGACATTTATAATAAAACTGTTTTATTTATATCTATCATATATATCATGTGCTTAGTGAGTACTTTCGGAGGTGAAGTCAATGACACTAACCTGTAAAGTGGAAGGTATAGGCCCGTTGTCCTTGAGCCAGGTGAAGTGGACGGGCATGTCCCCGGATGTGACGCTGCAGCTCACTTGAGCCCGCTTGCCTTCCTGTAGGTTTGCCGAGAAGGAAAACGGCTCTATTTCTGGTGGATCTAAAAAAAAACAAAAAAAAAATGTTATTACAAAAAATTGCCGTCACGTCACGCTCAAACAGCCACGATATGTTATTGAAGCACAAATAAAATTACCTTCAAATCTAAATAAATTTTTGAATAGAATTAAGAGTACTTAGTGGATTAGATACGGCTGATGCTACTTTTATATTGATTATTAATTTATTTAATTCACACAGCATTTTTTGTAAACATTTTGTTAATATGTATATATTTTTTTATACCACAAAGGTGGCACACATGCATACTATAGCTGCTAGCAATACCAGGGGTATCACTAACGAGTTGCCAACCATGTTGTTGATGAGGACTCACTGTTTTAGCAGCATTACTACTAGCGCAGCGTATCCTCGTGGAGCACTGGCAACCTTACTTACCGCAGAAACACAACACTATCGTCAAGTAGTGTTATTTCACTGCGGTCTTCAGTGAGGTGGAGGTAAAGTCGGTGTCACCCCAGTCGGGTGGCTCCAATATAAATGGGAATGGGAAAACGGTAGTTCATAATTCGCCCCACCTCTCTTTTTCAGCTCATGGTGTGATCACTGTATTTAAGCTTAGAAAAGCTCATTGGTACAGACCGGGGTTTGAACCTGGGCCCATCAGATGTCAGGTTCAAAATATCGATTGCAATTCAACAAGCTACTGATGAAACGGTTTATTGTTTTGTAGGTTGACAAAATTCGTTCTACAAGAGCTCGTGGCCCTTTATCTCCATTAAAGGTACGAGCTCTCCTTTTGAACCAAGATATATATGGTATTATTTAGTGTACAGTAGTGCATTTACTCACTGCTTACGACCAGTTGCAGCTCTCTCCTGGCTATCTCGCCGTGGGGGCCCGTCACGGCACAAGTGTAGGCCCCGGCCTGGGAAGGCTCCACCCGCGCCATTCTCAAGGCACCGTCCATGTTGCTTTCCCATTCTACAGGACTGCCGTCTCTTTCCCACTTCACTGAACTGAAAAGGACAATGATTCTGAAGAGTTTTAGCGCAAGGTAAAAAGAACTTCTTAATTGTACTTTTGATACTTAACCGTCACTCCTTCGACGTCTAAATGTAATATTTTAGAATGAATATAATATTATCTAGTTACAGCTACTTTTAATAGCATGAACTAATGTCAGTAAGTAAACTAATAATTGAAAAGTTGTCGTAGAAGCACAATAGTTGTAGCTTTAATTTATTTCAAAACAAACAAAAGTGTTACTTTACTGACTATAATTAAAAGTTAGAGTGCTAGATGAAATGTCGGCTAAATTTAATTTACCTAGGTACTTAAATGTTTATTACGCAGGAACGTGCGAACTGTTGGTCGCATTACCACCCTGGAGAATAATGTTGACTGAACCAGATAATGGTCTAGTTCAGTCTATAAATTAATGTCCCAGTTATTTCTTGAACAGCAACAACGTTGGAGATAATTTAATGAAGCTGACAACAAAAGACAACGTAACGAGCCAATAATTTCGTCTCGAAGCCCAGTCGCTCGAAACAGATTCATCGAGCAATAATTTATTGAATTTTTAAATTACTGAAGTTAATGCAATTTCATATTGTGAACCAATCTTATTAATGATATAATTGACAATAAAACTATCCGTTAACATTGTATTTTAATTTTAGTTATTTTTGTATTTAGTGGTTCGTGGTGAAATTTACGTGTTTTATTGATATTTTTTTACACTAAGGTTGCAAACAAGCATACGGCCCGCCTGATGGTAAGCTGTTGGTAACCAGAGGTACCGACCCGACGCGTTGCCGACTTTAAACATAATATCACGATTTTTTTCGATCAAATACAAATACATTTACTTAATGATATAAGTCATTTTAGAATCATAGCAAGCTCTTCAGGAGTATTTTGAAAAAATATTATCTCTACATATAAATTATGTCTCATCATCTGTTTGCTCGGGATGTCTTTCTATTGAATGTAGTCCTGAAGTGAGTTATTAGGCATTACAATTTAGGGGCGAAACCCAACTAATTTAATTTTCATTTGTTAAGACCGAGCGGATCATTAAGCTATCATAGGTTAGGATAAAAATATTACCTTATAGGGTAGCCAGAATACGGACAATACAAGCTGAGCTCCCTCCCAGCCACCGCTCGGATGGGGCCTATTGACCTCACGTAAGGGGGGCCTGGAACAATATCATTCTTATAAACGTTGCTCCACCACACTTGTTTCAGTGGCGAGCTCTTGAAACCTTACTCACCGCAGTAACACGACAAGGAGACACCAATACATCATAGTGTTATTTGAATGCGGTTCTTCTGGAAGGTAAAGACGTACTGTCCCCAGTCAAGCAGTTTCATCGGTAACCTCAATACACCCATACTTTGCCTACACTTTTAGTGTGATTAATCATTCTGCATTCCAGTGTAAAAACTCATTCACACATGCCACGCAGTCTTTTCAAATACACGGCCAACAAGCTTAACAATTATCAACAAAAAATGACAATTTTCAGAAGCAAATAATAGGTTACTCACCGTAAATATTGAGTCTGGACGTGTGTGACACTTCGCCTAGGGAATTGGCTGCCTTACACGTGTACAGTCCGCCGTCTTCAGACCTCACGGCGGATATGTTCAGGTAGCTCACCACATCGTTGCTTTTCGTCGCAAACTGTTCTATGCTGTACCTGGCCAATATGGTAGCGATACATTATTATGTGAGTGTAAGAAGAAGAAGCCGAGTTTTAAACATCAAAAGGTACTAAAAACATCACAAATCATAATAAATTATTATTCAATCACATAATGTTTTTGTGTAGGCTTTAAAGTAAAAACGTGCTTACAAAAGGCCTTATTGTAAGAGCGATCTATTCCAGGCAACCTTCAAATTCGATGGGAAGCTCTTAGTTATATTTTTTTATTCAACAGTAGAATGGAAATCAATCATGAAGCTCTAACGAAGTGATGTTGAAACTGTTAATATAATGCAATTTAGGCGGCTCGTCCAATAAATTATCTATAACTCGCAATCAGCGCTACTTGCTAGACAACTTACTCGCGCCTAGTGGCGGTGTCTTAGCATTGTTGTTATTGGTACATATAGCCTACTGGTGTTACACCTCACGATAGAAGTTAAGGTATCTTGTTATATTAAAATCAAAATTCTTACTTACTTATGCTCAAATAATGTCTATTTTACCACCAACGGTTCGGAAAAAATGGCCTAAACAGAACCGACAAGTTTTTTTTTTGCTTATTTTTATTTACCCAAAATATATCGAATTAGGATGGCAAAAATATGCGACCTTTTGTGTGACGGTTCCATTCCACACTTGCTATTTTAATAAAAACGTAATAATTTAATTAAAGGATATATAATTTACAAATGACACATTGTAAGAAGACTAAACCTTTTTTTTACCTATGCCCTCTCGCCATGGTATTCAGCGGCTGTCCATCGAGTAGCCAGGTGAAGTGAGGTGGAGGGGACCCGGCGGCAGAGCACTTCAGGGTGACCACTTGACCTGGACGGAGGACTTGCTCGATGAACGTGTACTGGAGCTCTGGTGCTGTGTCTGGTGGGAGAGACATTCAATCGTAGACTAAGGAGGCTAACGTCTTAAATACATCCATGACTGAGGAGCTGACGCAATGTAAATAGTCAGTCCTGAAAAAGGTTGCCCTTCCATTCTCTATTCAAATCAAGATCACATGACTGAGCATCAGCCTATCGTCAATGTCACAATCAAACTACACTTTTTAAAACTTTTAATTTGAAACTAGTAAACTGTTTAGAGAAAAGGATGGAACGGCCGTGCCGCTTTTTCGCTCGACTTGGGTGATTCGGTGTGAATGTTGGAATTATCAGCTGAACACAAAATTTTTATCGAATTTCCAATTATTTTAAAAAAATGCTTTTGTGTAACTTGAATAGAGAGATCATTGAACTTTAATGGATAAATAAATCCACACTAGAAACGTTTAACAAAATAAAGTTATCTTACCTCCAAGCCTCAGCTCGGCGCTGGCCTGCGCGGAATCCCTTTCATTCCTGGCCATGCACTGGTAGACTCCCCTGTCAGCGCGTTGTACGGAGCTGATGACCAGCTGTTCCCCGCTGCTCTGAACGCGGACCCTGCCGCCAGCCACACCCACCCCCAGAGGGACCCCATTATGCAGCCATTCCAGACGCGGAGCCGGCCAGCCGCCCCAAGTGCAATTGATGGTGGCTGTTCCACCGCTGTTTACCACCTAAGGAATAAGGTTTTTGTTTGCATGAAATTGATAATAGACAAGTTAAGCTTGGAGCTGCCTTACAAGTCCATAAGTGTTCCTCTTCCTATGGATAATGATGATCTTTTTAACTTGCCGGTTCTTCTCAGGTGGCTAAATTCCGAATCGTTGTAAAGTAGACCTTCATAAGTGCCCTATTAGGACTTAAACTAAATAATGTTTGATTTCTTTTGGGCAAAGGCAAAAGTAAAAGTCGTAGTTTAGTCCACGTTCAACCCCCACGATTTCTACCCCCGTCCATGTTCAACCCATAAACGTGTCGATGCTCAACCTCCAGGGGTAGAACTTCAGAACATCAGGTAGTGAACCGATATTTCCAGCGCTGACCATCTTCTCCACCTGCCCTTGAATAGATACGATTTCACGAAGCTGACAGCTATAGCCAGTGGTCAGACACGCAAAGAAAAGGGAATTTATAGTCAGAGGTACATTATTACACGTATCTGCGTGTAGCTGAATAGCATCCTACATAAAGCCGCACACATACACAACAACCGGATGTGTATTTACATATTAAATAAATGATATCACCAAAACGCCCGACAACGAACCTCATAATTACAATTACCCCAATTTCGTAAACCCCAAAATCAGTACCAATATCAGGGACGCTCGCGGCGGCGGTATTTACGGATTCCGTTTAGTTTACCGCGCATGTTAGTACTTGTACAACTTGTTACAGTAATTGAGTAGTTCATTACACTGCTACTACTTGCTGTAGCACTCTTGTTGGCTGGTCGAGTAATTGGCATGCATGTATTATAGTTCGGTAAAGTTTTGAGAGTAATATGAAACTAGACTGATATGGACGGACAGCGCAAAAAATAGTTACATAATTTTATAATGATTTTCACACCTTTAGCTGAGAAGTATTTATTTAAATATGTTAATGAGCTGGGTCAGTAATATTTCCTTTGTACATAACCAGTCAAGGACGTAATCATGTAGAAGTCATCATTAATCTAAGATTGATAAATTCATAACTCAGAAACTGTTTTTATCTTAAGTAAATAGAGTATAATTTAACTTTAATTTAAGTTAAATTATCTTGGTTGACGCACATCATTCATTTTGAAGGATCTGGCAAAACAAAACTCTGCACTGAGAGAACAATGAACAACTCATGATAGGTTAACACTTCAAAAGGTGTGAGTATAATTTGACTGCTGTATTTGTGACTTGCGAGTAAGAACTTTTTAATCGAACTCAAAAAGCAGAAATCCCTTTGGACCCCGCCGGCCTCAATATAGGTCGATCGATACAGAACAAATATCATAAAACAACACACAAATGGAATGCGACCAACGTTTCATAAGTACATGACGCATGACTGTATGCTATCATTTAGGATGCACGCAAAATATATAAACAGTCCCTGTTCCGGACGTGGCATCAATAACACCGATTTGATGCGAATTGTTTTGCTTGTTACGAGTTGTTTTGTTTTATGGAGCATTTTGTTGCTCTTTGTTTAAGAAAAAGAGTTAAAGAAAGTTGTTTTCATAAGAAATGGTAATGTTGGCTCTGAGTAGATAATATATTGCGTTGCCTTAGAGGATATCGATCGCTACGCGACTGCTAGTAAATATTTTTAGTTTCCTTCAAAGTTTTGTCTAGAACATGTCGTAATTAATTTTTTTCTTTTTTAAATGATATGCCCATTCCAAGAATCCATCGCTAGGTGGTTATCTGTCAGAGATATTCTAATCAAACCTAAATACTCCGTCAGTCGTTGAATAAATAACGTAAATCTCCAAGGTCCGTATAAGGGCTAGCAAGACCTCATTAAACATAGAGACTACTTAGGAGATTACTTTTAAGAAGACTACTCTTGACTTTCGGAAGATAAATGCGAACAGACTCGAATGAATACAAACTATGGGTCAATTTATTTGATTAATCCTACTAATATTATAAGTGCGAAAGTTTGTGAGTATGTATGTATGGATGGATGGATGGATGGATGGATGGATGGATGGATGGATGGATGTTTGTTACTCTTTCACGCAAAAACTACTCAACGGACTTCGATGAAATTTGAAAACCTGGATTAACACATAGGATACTTTTTATCCTGGTAAAATTTTAGGTTCCTCTGAGATTCTAAGCTCAACATGAACGTAGTCGCGGGCAGAAGCTAGTATAGTCATAGTAAGGTCAAGATTAGATCTTAGGTGGAGACCTTTCATTTGATAACCATATCATAAGGCGTTAATGGGTTATAAACCTACATTTTATGACGTCCGCCATATTGGATTAAGAATGGCGCCATTTAGGTAGTCCTACATTATCACGTGAACCAACCATACCAAATTTCGACAGATGTAGACAAACATCGTAAGAGCTAAGCCACTTACACACTCAACAAACTCCTATTGACTTAGGACACGACTAAGCCTAGTCGAGGAACAAGGTAAAAACGACAAAAACCCGACCAGACGAGAAATCTCGTTACACCAAAAGCAACCAGGGGACATTTGAAACAATCTGATTTGCAATTCGTCGTCCCTAAAAGGGTCTGCAGCTACTAGAGACATCCCTGGCAAATGTCCGGAGTGTCCCTCTCAATCTGAAACAATCAAGAAGGGTTGCCGTCCTATATAGTAGTTTGTATGTGGCATTTGTTGACTGTCCTCTAATTCTTAGTTTTTATCGCTGATAAATCTAGATTTTCCTTCAGTTGAATTTAGCGCAAGGACATCTTTAACAGTTAACCGACTGATAACTCAATGAATCTAAAATGGTATCGATTCTGTTATGCAAAATCAGTAGACTAAATACATTAGACCGGATTAAAAGTCTTGCTATACTTTTCTCACGTGCGGGGTAAATTAAGGATGGCAATGATTTAAGTCCTCTCAAATTAGTTGAATGATTTCGTACAACAGCATCGTGCATCAATAGCAAAATTATAGTGAACAAATCGTATTTACAGAGCTATCATCAAATCAAAACCCTGACCTCTTGTGTACTGCAATCATAATTTCCTACACCGAACAATCTGGCTACGTCCATATCATATTGATTCACATCCATCAAGTCTATGCATTAACGTCATCGATGACGTCACACTACAGCGTCCATTAAAACGAACTAGCGAGTAAATCGTACGATACATAAATAGGCCGTTTGCTCTGTATTGCTCCATTTAAAATGCTTTTAACTTTGTGTGAATACTTTAGCGTCGTGATTGGTATCGGGTGAAGTAAATATTTTATCCGTATCGTGATTTTTAATCGTTGACGGCTGGAAATGCATTATTTAGTACGAGCGTGTTAAGTGACAGTTTTTAATGGAATTTATGTATTCACTGTAGACTTTGAACAAGTTTTCGATTCCATTCAAAGAAAAAGGAACGTTTTTATATTAAAAATCCTACCCAGTAACTTCTGGTAGGGGGCAGGAAACATTGTGTTTGTTACACAATAACGACAAAACGACAATTTTTAAAATTCAAATTATTCGCAGTGATGTCTATCAAATGTATGCCTGTATGATCTTATACAGACAAACAATCCACGCGTACAAAGTCGCTGGTAAAGCTAGTATTGAATAAATGATTAATTATATTTGACTAGCCTTTCCCCGTGGATTTGCATGCGTAGTAAAGGAAATAAGTCAACATAGCTTTTGTCCATTGTTACCTCTTTCCATGAATTTAACTTCAATAATGACGGATTTTCATGAAAACTTTCATCCTCTATTTTACCCCCTTAAAGGTGGAATTTACAAAAATTCTCAAATACATATATATTCATTTTTAACGAAAGGCCAAATACCAATTTTCATGCGTTTAACATCAAAAATGACAGATTTTCATACAAACTTACATCCCCTATTTTACCCTTTTAGGGGTGGTATTTCCAAAAACCCCTCCTTAGTGGTAGCCTACGTCATAAAAGTACCTATTGTCAAAAATTCAAGTCTCTAACCCCAGCCGTTTAGGCTGTGCGTTGACATATCAGTCAGTCAGTCAGTGTCTTCTTTTATATCATGTACAAGATAGAGCCTTACTTGTGTGTGAGGTTGAGCGTGTACAGTGAGATGTGCCCGGACGGCCACGTGCAGCCTGAGCGTGAGGTGCCCGTGCGCGTTGGCGGCGCGGCAGGCCCAGCGGCCGCCGTCCGCCACCTCCACGCGGCGGATGGCCAGCGTGTCCCGCGAGCGGCTGTAGCGCCCCTCGCCTTCACCATCACGGATCTCACGAAGCACGCCGCTCGCTGACTCACGGTACCATCTGGAAATAACACTTGCTTACATTCCAGGTTATTTGACGGCCTCTATTTATTGGGCTATGTCAATTATGTAGAAACTTTTACCTTTACCACCGGTTCAGAAAAACGCCACCTAATAAAAACCGGCAAAAAAAGTGTTCTGGTCTTTTCATGTAACAATCATGATAACAGTATTAGTAATAAATGTATGTTTATATAATTCTAATTACACGTTCACACTTAAAAAATGCTCTTTATCAGTTTTGCTTTGTCAATGATTTATGCCAGTATCGAGAGTATCGAATTTCCCAGGAATTACCGCATCCATTTCAGTATCGAACCAAACATTCGTAGATTTTTTTCTTTTCGAGTACCTACTTTGAAATAATTTAACTATACCTACTTGTTACATAAAGTTTCCAACTTGCTCTGCAAGTGTTGTTAACTTATACAAATAAACTTTTCAGTGGCGTAACCTCCACTACCTCCAAACTAATTTCAAGTTTGTAGGCTTTATACCTACTTCCTAAGATTGCGTGATATAAGTGATAAATATTTATAATTATTATAATCCAAGTTTTAAGTGCCTACAGCCCGTACGAAATTTGTTTAATCTTAGTTAAGAGCGAAAGTCTCATATTATTAACGCATAAGATTATATTATTATGATTAAAAATCTTATCTGATAATGAAAAATCTATGCGTAATCATAAAAGAGAATGCTACGACGTGCTACGCAGATACGCTGTAGCTTGTCGTAGCTTGATGTAGCAGTGCTACGCACGCGATAAGTCTGGCGAAACGCTTGTATTAATAAGAAAATTTACTTGAAGTTAACTTAAGCAAGTGTGTCTATCTTTATTTAGCTTCACGAACGTGAACACAAGAGGTTCCTTTTTACGCCACTTAATTCCAGGCCACAATTGAAAAGCCTACTCGACCTTTTATTATACGCAGGCGCAATTGTAACACTTCCGGTGGAGACCGGAAGTTCACATTAAATTACGCAGCGGTGTGCGGCAGGGTGTAGAATGATATTTTCGGAGGGTACCTTAAATTAATCACGCTTATTATGTCACAATGGAAATTCAATTCTGTCGTGTTGTGTTATGTTATAAATTATATAAACCTTGGTAGGTCTGAGTGTAACGATTTTATTAAAGATAATTATGTATTAGATACTCACGTTTTTAAAGCACTGTTTTTAATTCTATGTACCTAATGATTTTTATTTCAGTTGGAGTAGTCATTTAATTACTTGACGAGGAAGGCTTAAAGACCTACCTCTGTGAGAAAGCACTGCGGTACAAATGTTATATTTCACGAAGTCCGCTCAGCCCTGGTTGTAGTAGTGCAGTAATGAAGTGTACCGATAAGCGCTTATGTCTGGTGAACGTTGACTGAGCGCTACTAAGCTAACTACGCACACTAAGCAATGTCTCTTACTCCATTCTCCAGTCACTACCCAGGTTGTCTGGAAGAGATCAGATCCTGTGATAAAGCCGCTTATTGTACCGATATGCATTGTATAATTAAAGTTTCTTTTTGAATTCTAGTGTGCAATAGAGAGTTATTTATCTTATCTTATCTTAAACAATATGCAATCTAGGATCTATAAGCTATAGGTAATCGCATACCTTCACGCGAGTCGCAGTTTGTTTGTTTTTAAAATACTATGAAGAAATGAGACTATTCTATCCTTCTCATATCTTGCGTCTCTGTCGTGTGTATGTTGGTTAGTGTATGTATAATAGAGACGGTTGCTAGGTGACAGCACGCTCCAGTTGCGGTCATTAGTACACCTAGGATAATATCACACGAATTGTGTATTCATAGCTGCAACCATAAATTAAGAATTTCCATCTACGTCATATTCATGCAAGAGAAAATATCTTTATTGTATATTTTACGATTGTAATTCAAAAGTAACAAAGTTAACAATGATCAGTTTATCTGATCAATTGTATTGTTTTATCTTTGTAATGTTCTTGTAATTAATTAAAACAAGAGCTCGCTGCGAGTCGAGTGATTACCAAATGTAAAAAGCCGAAATGGCTGAGAATTTATTAAACGCATGTATTTATTAACATCTCGCTCAGAGAATCAGCATTGCTATCCAGCGAATACTGTCAGCATTCTTGGCAGTCTCCCGCTTGATTCTGGTTTGGGTCAGCTGATCTTTTATCTATAAGTAGGTGGGTTACGTTCTATATTTTGTTAATAGTTTAAACTATTTTATGTTAGTATTCAAATTAATTGCTAAATATTATATGTTTCGAGATAAAAAAATAAGAAATGTTTCGTCAGCTCAGGATGTTTTGATTCTCGAAAATGAATTCGAACACTCATTTATGTAAGCTGGATTTTAGGCAAAGGAACTCTCAAGAGGCCTGGACACATAGCCAACACGGATTTTGTTGGAATTACACACATACATATTTCTCTTCCCCTGTCGCTGTGGGCATAGAGTATAGAGCGCCACATAGTATTTCTGATTTTAACAATATTGGTTTTGTTTCGATTTTGTATGTACTGGAGTTATTCCATTATTTCCAATTGGTAATAATAAAAGTATTTAATATTTAATTATAATATAAATTTATATATATTTTACACCACTTAGGTGGCACACAAGTATGCGGTCCCATCTGATGGTAAGCAGTTAGCCGTAGCATATAGCCGCTAGCAATACCAGGGATATCACTAACGAGTTGCCAAGCCTGTTGTTAATGAGAACTCACTCACAGCATTACTATTAGCGCATCGTATCCTCGTGGAGCACTGGCAACCTTACTTACCGCAGAAACACAACACTACATCAAGTAGTGTTATTTCACTGCGGTCTCCTGTTCGGTGGATGTACAGTACACAGTCGGGCGTCTCCAATTCAAATGGGAAACGGGAGATCCCATTTCGCCCTAGCTCTCGTTTTAATTACGCAAAACCTACCTACCTATTCGGGTCTGCCTAAGCGCTTATTCCTAGGACCTCGAATTTCCTTAATTAGCTATTGTGAATAACCTTCTAAGTACCTTACAAGTTGTCTTAAGTTCGGAACTTAAGCTTTGTGATTGGAACCGAGTGTCACCGTGTACCAGTTAGTATTCATAAGGATTAAAGTTAAGTTCCATACAAAGTGCAGTGCTATGAGAACACCACGGGACTAGTGGTTAGCGTACCTTACTGCTACGTTAAGTGTTGCGAGGTTGCAACCTTTTTGTGAGAAAAAAATATGCCTTGCGTTTGGTTTCATTGTAATATGTACATAATATATCTTCACGCCTTAGGCAGAGGTGTTATACAGATACACCCACTTTTCACCAAAGACAATTTGGACCCGATGTGACAAATAAAAATACCGACCCCGTCTCTTACTACATACGTCCTTGAATTACTTCTCAGACGTATGCAGACCTCACGATGTTTTCCTTCACCGTAAAGCTCGTGGTGTGACTAAGCACTTACGTTTTTAGAAAAACTTATTGTTACAGATCGGCGGGGTTCGAACTAGAATAGCAGGCAACGCTAACACACGGCCACCACGGCTCTAATATGTATGTGTTAAAATATATATGTATGTATAGTATCATTTGTCTGGTACCCACACAACTTTGCTTAAGGGATCAGATGTCGGATTTTGATACGAACTTTAATGATAAGTATAAGCACGTGGTATGGTACACAATATTCTATGTAATCTGTCGTGGTTACATATCGAGATATCAGGTGGAAGTTCAGTTGTTCAGTTAATATACGTTGGTAATAGTTAGCTGATTGAATTCTGGAGACTAGATCAAATTGTCTAAATCACTTATGTCAATTAGTTACGTGTAAAATCAATCGGTTGTGTGGAAGAGATCGCTACTATGCGATAAGACCGTTCAGAGAGACGCGTCTGGGAGACTTCATTTTATAAATTAATTATATTTTAGAGATAAACAAAAAACAGGGCAGATGTATGTTACTTTTTCGATCTGAAAATGTTACTACATAACACACAACTTTTTCACTCTGAAAATTTAGTAGAAACGCGTAAGAATTTATTTTGAATACTTAAGATGAGTCAATGAAAATGTTGAAACGTATGTGAAGTCCTTGCACAGGCCAAATTTTGTTACGCTTTCAGGAGCTTTAATCGTAGGGTCCTGCGTGGCTGCACTGCGCTCATCACCCGGACACTTAGTCCATAAGCATTGTTTTATCGTGATGTTACATGAAAAAATGACAGAGAACTGAGTTTCTTGCCGGTTCTTCTCAGGAGGCATTTTTTTCCAAACCGGTGGTTATTTTGTCCTTCATAAGTGTCTTATTCAGGCCTAAACTGAATAAATGATTTAGTTTTTTAAAGACGGGCCCTCCGTTGTGGACAGTATTCTTCTCGCCCTTTTAATAAGGGTAAGCCAGTACTAATTAAGGCTGCTGCTATAACCACCTCTATGACCTCAAACGTAAGAAAACAAAATAGCATAAGTATTTTTTTTCCTTCTAATTTTCTTTTCCATTAGACGAGGCAGTACATTATTCGTTTACGAAGAAAAAACATTACGCTTTTCCAATCCAATATTGAAAGCAGAATGAGGAAAATATTGGCTCACGAGGTGAACAACCTTCGTAGGTATTTTTGTAGAAACAATTTTATTTGTTTGAGATCTACTGTGTAGGGTCTGTCGAACAGTGTTACAATGAACAATCTTTATTCGACAGTAAACTTATTTTCTCAACTGAGTTTAGCTGTTGTCAATTTTCTTTATTTCATTAAGCTATGTGATAAATGAAAAAATTGCATTTTAATACGGAGCTAACACAAAGTGTTTGTTTCTGACACTTAATGCTTTATAGTTCGTGTCTGGGTTCGAATGACACTACAAGCACTAACTTTAAACTTGTAATTCCATTGCGCATGGTGTTCGTAATTATTTGCTTTCTAAGCAGTGACAGATTTCAATGAATTATTTTTGTACTTTTGGGGTGTTCTAAAAGGTTCTTGGTTATAGTTGGATTCGGCAGGAAGTTAGTAACTAAACCTAAATTTGAATTTAAAAAAAAGGGATCTCTACTTTGACCTTAGGACTTATTTTTCGGTGAGAAATGGGTGTTGATCTTCGGCCATTTGTGTAAAGTGTGACGATAAATGACGGACAAACACAACGGTTTGATTAAACGAAACAGCGATCTAATAAGTCGTCCTCATAACGTAAAAACCTGCTTTACACTCCGAAGGTGCGCTCCTAATCTAATTTACTTCTAGCACCTAATAAATCCTTTTTTTCCTAGCAGTAAAAACTTTTCCCTTCAAAGGTCAACGGTAACCTTGGCCCAACGTAATTACAGGGGTCGCCCCGACCCGCGCTGGAGGAAAAAGTAAATATTCCTCACGTCCTATCGCGCCCGCTGGACGTTAACACACGCCTTCGGAAAATGACAGGCGAATGAGATTAACACTTGGATGTTATGTTACAGTACACAGGTACGGGCTGAAATAATTGTATAGTAGTATTTGCCTGGCAATTTGCTCAGTACAAATGCAGGTAATGTTCGAACATAATCATTAAGAGAAGAAATTAAATTTCAAGAGAGGTAGGGCGATATGGGATTTCCCGTGGGTTATCCCATTTAAATTGGAGCCGCCCGACTGGGGACTGTACCTCCGCTTTACAGAAGACCGCAGTGAAATAACACTACTTGATGTAGTGTTGTGTTTCTGCGGTAAGTAAGGTTGCCAGTGCTCCACGAGGATATGCTGGGCTAGTAGTATTGCTGCTAGCACAGTGAGTCCAACATACTTGGCACCCCGTAGTGATACCCCTGGTATTGCTAGCGGCTATAGGCTACGGTGACTGCTTACCATCAGGTGGGCAGTATGCTTGTGTGCCACCTTAGTGGTATAAAAAAATATCATCGGGTCCTAAGCTAAGCAAATCTTTTAAGTACTCTACGGTACCAGATAGAACCATATTATAGAAGACTAAAGACATACTTCTTCTTCTCATTTAAGAGTTGTACTCTTGTCGGTACAGCCGATGGATCTCCCTCCACTTCTCCCGGTCCAGTACGTCTTTGACCCCCCTATACGACGTGACGGCTATCTTATCCTTAACTTGCTTGATGTAACTTATCCTTGGTCGTCCCTTGCCACGCCTTCCTTCTATTTTACCTTCCATTATTGTATTTATAAAACCGTCATGTCGTGTAAGGTGGCCAATCATTTTTCCTCTATTAAAGACATACGTATAAGGTATATTCTAAATACCCATATAATTTTAATCAGTTCTTTCGAAAGTTTCTCAAGAAAATCTGAAATATTGGCTCTGGTGCGGAAATAAAGCCTGTAACACCTGATGTAACATTCTTGTTTGCTAGCCATTGACGAACGCTTTCATTCAACGTGTTTATAAAAAAAAAAAACAATATCTAAATAATACAATTCATCATGTTTTTGTTACATCCCTACTTGATCCTTACCTATTCAGTCTTGTATGGTAACACCTGTATAATAACACTACAAATAAAATGAATTTCACAAACTACTATCACAAGCAAGCATTCCAAAGAGGAATATTTACTATGATAGCGTTCGTATTAATTATGCCTGTGGGAACATCAATACATGATACCCAAAATGATCTCTTATGAAGTACTTAGATAATAATGTAATCAATTCTATGAATTCTCTAAGATGGTTCTGAAACACCTAACATAGCCTCAGCTTACAGAGACCCGAGATAAATTAAAACGTCACACGCATGGTTATATTTGATCTACATGAATAATTTAAATGTTAATTTATCTTCATGTCATACGATGTACGCAGTTGGTTTCTAGTGCAGGGACTCGTAACATGTTAAACTTTTAGAAGATGTCGCTTAGGTTTTTGACCTAAGTTTTTTGACCCCAGTGTCAAAATGCATACTTATTCTTGTTGTTGCTTTGTCAAATGAATTATTATTATTTTTTTGTCAGAAAAATACAAGTGTTTTTTTTGGGGTGGACCATTCCTATCACTTAGGGACATGAAAATTAGTTCACGTTCTCTTCTCAAACCTACCGAATATACATAAAAAAACATAAAATGGGTCAAGTCATTTCGGAGGAGTTTTGCTACAAACACTGTGACAAGAGAATTTTCTACATTAGAGATATAATATTTCACTATTGACTTTCTCACCTCTTTTGAATCTTCCACATGAAGAAACACACGTTTTATTAACAGCGTGTAAATTATTATTTTATTCAGTACATTCAGTACACACTAATTGGACACAGTGACATATTTTGCTTTACCACCGGCTCCGAAAAAATACACATGCGAATAAATTGATAAAATAAAAAACCAGCCAAGTGCGTGTCGGACTCGCGCACCGCGGGTTCCGTACATACTTGTAAGTAAGGTTAAAAGTAGGCGAACTTCAAATGAGGTCATTATTCGTCGGTGACTCTCAACAGCGCGAGTTGTTTTTTTTTGTAAATACGCCTTTATAGAAAAAAAACACATATTTACGGTTTTCTGTAAAACACTGCTTCCTGCCAAATTTCATGATTCTAGAACAACGGGAAGTACCCTGTAGGTTTTGATTCACTTTTGAAATCGCAAAATATGCGTAAATTTGCGACATAAACGGTGATATCTTTTCTTCATATTGACTTACAGGTTTGATTATTTTACAGCCAAAAGCTACCATAGACCCGGGTATGTCATATTAATTTAAATTTGATAACTCCGCGCATTCTCGGGATAAAAATTCTTGACATACAGACAGACAGACAAAGGGACAGACGGACGACAAAGTGATCTTATAAGGGTTCCTTTTTACCTTTTAAGGTACGGAACCCTAAAAATTAGGTTAGGGGTTTTTTTTCAAATATCGCCTCATTTAGGAACCCAACTGCATACCAGAAAACGACTTCCAAAAAACGTATAAAAAGGTGTCCCAAATCAAAGTATTGCGTCAAATGCGAGTGAGCGCTTGGATGTAGGGTCGCTCCCTCGAGAGCCTACCCAGCGATGTGTGAAGGATACAGCCTTGATACTCAGCCCCGACTGGGAGGTGTGGTGCATGGTATAAGATATAACGGGATTGCTACTAACGAGTTATTAGGAAGTTGATTTTAATAATAAGTTTTGAGGACTACAGTCAAATAAAACTACTTAAGTAAAGTTGTCAGTGATCCACGAGGATACGCTGCGCTAGTAGTAATGCAGCTAGCACAGTCAACAACAGGGTTGCCAACTCGTTAGTGATATCCCTGGTATTGCTGGCGGCTATGGGCTACGGTGACTGCTTACCATCAGGTGGGACGTATGCTTGTGTGCCACCTTAGTGGGAATCATACATATATTTGATTTTATAAGATTACCAAAAGTTATTATATATATTCTTAGGTAGGCTTTACATTCGGACATATTATAATCTTAATTATATTGATTTTTTTCTAGTAATTTACGTCTCATAAGAAGTTTGACATACCAATTACCGAATAAGTTTCTTAAAATTATTATCGCTCTATTGAATTGAATTTGAAGCCTCCTCTAATTTTAGTTTTTTTTTAAGAACTCCGTTTCAATCTTGGGCCAGAAGATAATCTGTCGATATTATTTATGTGATCGGCTCCAGTATTCTTGACGGTATTACGATATGATACATATTATCGTAGCGCCAAGTCTTATGACGGGAATACGTAAGCCTTGTGAAGGGAGTCGTTTGTTACAGGGAATAAGCTTAACATAGCCGAGTTGAAATCAATAGCAATAGGAAAATATGTGTTTATCAAAACGCAAGAAATAAAATGAGTGAAACCAACATAATTTAGGCAGGTTCCAAGCTTTTTAAATTACATATTATTTATCAGCTTTGTGTATTCTAAACGTAAAAGTTATCAATAAAAACAAATTTCGAAAAACTAAAAACTGGAATATTACAAAAAATGCAAATAATTAATAATGTTTGTCCCGGCGGGAATCGAACCCGCGACGTCTAGCGTAGCAGTCAGGTGTACTAACCACCAGACCAGCGGTCTCGTCACAATACTTGCACGAATAAATCAAACTTTGGTAACCAACTCCTTCCCACTCGACAATCTGCAACGTCTACTATACCTCACCTGAGTGTATAGAGTTAATGGAAAATGGTTGTCCTCACAGACGTGGAGAGCGATCTATACTAGAGAAGCTGTTTGTGTAGCCTTAGAGCAAACTATACATAGAACAATATCCTGTGAGTGTATGGATAACATTTAGAAGTACCCATAAGGTTAAACATCAATGCTTCACACAGTAAACCATAACGTACTACACGGATCTCTCTTTCAATCTAATCTGTCAACCTCAGGTTAGCAGGGAACAACATCGGTTCTGCTATACCAATTTCCTGGTAGCTTACGTATATTCGGATATCACATACTTCGGCCAAAGCTACTAAAAACTAACCTGCATATAATTCAAGACGCTGATAGAATATATTCAGATTTCGCGCGAAAAGTTTTACCCGTGAAGAACCTATTAAACTGTGCCGTCCCCTGTACAGGTACTACATTTGATGAACACAGACAGACTAATACATAATCTTTAACGTAAATAATTTATTATGTTCACAAGATACATCGGCAAAAGAACAATTCTCAAATAATTCAGAAAAACAACTGCGAGAGACATGAAACATAATTCCTACTCAAAATAATTAACTTTCAGAAGAAGCTATTTCAATTGATTGACGAAAAATAATACAACAAAATGTAGGACGATATTCGAACCACGAGTATTGAATGTATGTACATACGCCATGACAAGCTTTTCAGTTGAGATACAACATTGAAACATCGACCTCATTGCGAAGAATAACGAAATTTTATTCAATATAAAATATGAGAATATTTCTTTGGAAAAAATTGGGAATGTATTATTCAGATAATAATCTTTGAGCATTTAGATAATAGCCCTTTGATATTACCCTAATTTACATACAGTTGTTTGGATAAAGTTGTATTCATGAATTTTAACGAGGGTCTCTATGAAATATATTCTTTTACGTTCAACAGTAGACAGGTATTATTTACTTCAATAAAAAAAATCTTTAAATGATTATTAGCACCACAGAAAGTAACGATTCATGCTGAGTGAGTGCGACAGCCTAATATGGAGCTATAGCACTCGAGTGAAGGGGCTTTGATCAATCCATCTTAATTCACGGCACATCCATCGCCTACTGACGCCTATCGACACACTATAATATTTTCATAATCGGAATTATATTCTTAAATCTATATATTTTTTGTTAAGTACTACTATAGTACTTTGTACGCATTTCTATTTAAATAGGCTTTTGTCTAGGCATCACTCGTGAACGTTGATTACTGTCAAGACAGGGTTATTTTATACGAAAAAATGTGCATCCAAGTTACCCATGAAAACATGCAGTTTCAGAGATAGCACGCGCCGCCAAACAAAGTTTTTCCTTAAAATACATAGTGTTAATTAATTCTTTTCACTCCCTACATCACTCGCAATCAGCTTTTGGAAAATATTTCACTTTTCACGTTACGTCACACGAGGCTCTACAGTTCTTTTTGTACTAAATTATAGACAGTAAGATATTGACATAGAAATTTTTAAATATGGCGTCTGCGATTATTTTTATACTATGTATACTCATTTATAGGGTTCAAATTTTTCAAAAATAATTACTTGAGTTCTACTTCGGTATATTTCATAGCATTTTTATACCCCTAAGGTGGCAAATAAGTATACGGCCCACCTGATGGTAAGCGGGCAACACATAGAAAAACATTATTCAATTAGCTGATAATGTAGGTCGGTTTTTTAATGTCATGTTGGAGGTGAAAAGATATTTTCGTGAGATGTCTCACTTAACATAACATAATGAGTTTACACCTACACCCCTCGATGTGGTTACGAGGTTATTGTGACATATAATTTGGTGAAGCTCGTGGGTCGTGGAATACAAAACAGGCTACGTGACATAGAGCCTCATTTTCATTGAAAAATAAGAAGGTATTGTACTGTATTTGTTGTTATGACAGCTGAAAGCTCATGTGTTTGTCATCAGAAATGTATTATGGCTTAGAAATATTACTACCGCCTTAGGATTCTGTTAACAATAAAATTTAATATGTAACAAATATTTAGGTAATTTAAATGAAATGGTGTATCTTATGAGGAGTACTTTAATGAGTTTCTTACCGGATTCTTCTCAGCAAAACGGCCTTCGAATCTAGTCGTAGGTTCTAACGATTTGAAAATACTAGTCTATTCAATTATAGATAATAATATGATGTTGATATTGTAGATATTTATAGACAAATGCTCTAAGTGTTAGGCAGGGATGTGACACCAGTCTTCACCCATTAATCAACATATTGTAAGCCCTAACGAAACAAATGATGAGCTCATAGTGCGCTATATAAAGGCATACAAAATAAATTCTAAGCACAGAAAACGTACAAGCAATTAAAAAAAGAATTGTTGGTGTACCGCGTGTAATTTTCCTAAATAATAAAAAAAACTCTCGGCTGTAAGGCTACGTTCGCACCACAAATTCTCTGGTAACGTCACTCGGAAGCGGACACGTCCCGAGTGCGAGCGGGAAGCGGAAGCGGTAGCGCGCGAGTCGGAAGATTTATGTCGTCCGTCGCTACTGTCCTTCTATTGAACAGGAGTGGAAATAAAATATTTAAATGTTTGTTGCTAGTGCGGCTATAGCTGGCATGTAAAAGCAATTTTATGCTTGTCGTTTTACGATTATAACTGACCACCTATTGTTTATTTTATAGTATATTTCATTGATCTCTATAATGTGTTTAGGGTCAGCAGCAATAGGTTCCTTCTTCAGTACATCCCATACATAAAACATTTAGACGATATGAATATTGTCTCCTAAGGGTTCCATGAGCATGCGGCCTGCGTTGATGAAATACGATCAATTTGATAACAATTTTTCTATGCGATATAACTGCGCCAAACTGTCAGGGAAATTAACAGGCCATTGAACATCGTCGAGATTTTTCGTCATTCACCAAAAGTAACTGCCATAAAAAAACTCACGAAGCATTACTTGCACCGATACCATGTTATTGCCTAGACAGAATAGTGTTGGTTTTTCAAACGTAAAATCGACTTTGACTTCCCAAACTAGTTTAGTGTAAATAACTGGATGCGAAGTGAAATCCAAACTCACTATACCAACAAAACGTGCGGAAGACGTGCGAAAGATTTTATAAGTGTGAGCACTCGTTCGCTACTTATCGGGGGAAGTTCAAAACTCATGTCCAATACATACAGTACCTACTTCAGAATATGTGTGATCGCGAATATATAGTTTATGAACAACAGTTTGAGTTAGAATCAAATTTATTTCAACCTACTCTAAAGGTAATATAACAATAACATAAAAGAAACTTTGTTTCATTGTTTGTTTGTTACCTTTCAGGACTAACCGCCTGGACGGATCGTAATAAATTTTTTACAAGGAGATATATTATATCCTGGGGAAGGAAATAGGTTTTTCTTTGTCCATCAAATGTAGACAAAGTCACGGGTAACAGCCAGTATTCTAATATTGTCCATGTTATTCTGTAATGTTAAATTCGCGAGCTTTTTACACAACTGACGTGGCGAAGATTTTGATAAAACGTTAAATTAAACCTCGATTGAAAACCTTCACTCAGAATTTTGAATCTAGCTAAATTGATTTAATAAATTAGTAGCCATTTTAGTTTACAGACTAGCCATGTAGTGTAAAAGCATGATTGGAGACCTGTAACTTATATTAAGCTAGCGACCCGCCCCGGCTTTGCACGGCCAGCGTTAGCCATATAAGTTAATACCTCTAAATACAAATTAATAAGATTATATTAAAACCTGCTTCTTGAATCACTCTATATATTAAAAAAAAGCATCAAAGTCCGTCAAATCAAAGATTTAAGCATACATAGGGACAGACAGACAGCCAGACAGGGGAAGCGACTTTGATTTATATTATGTAGTGATGAGAAAAGAAGAGAGGTAGGGCGATTTAGGATTTCACGTGGGTTTTCCCATTTAAATTGGAGCCGCCCGACTGTAGACTGTACCTCCACCTTACAGAAGACCGCAGTGAAATAACACTACTTGATGTAGTGTTGTGCTTTTGGGGTAAGTAAGGTTGCCAGTGCTCCACGAGGATACACTGGGCTAGTAGTAATGCTGCTAGCACAGTGAGTCCTCAACAACAAAATGGTTGGCAACCCGTTAGTGATACCCCTGGTATTTCTAGCGGCTATAGGCTACGGTGACTGCTTACCATCAGGTGGGCCGTATGCTTGTGTGCCACCTTAGTGGTATATAAAAAAAGTGTCAGAAATGTAATTTCGTAGGAATCCTGATGAAATTTATCCATGGCTACCACTTGAAACTTCAGTTGACAAACAAGTTAGAACATAAAATGACAATAATAGAGTACTCAGTACTTAAAAGTTTGGAAACAAATAAGTTGTCGCGGCACTCCACAGTGCTGGTACCAACTGTAGAATTCGTGCTAACGACCATTTTTATAGTCCTCTTGCCAATGGAAGATAAGACGTAAGTTTCAGACCAAGATTAAGTGCAGTTTCGCTTAAGAACTGAAAATGCCAAGTATTCCTTCATAACAAACCATACCCATGTAACTTTTCATTGTTTCATTGTGGGACCTATGTACAATTTTATTATATTTTATATGCTGAAAACCTGTGAAACGACGAAGATTAAGAATTTACCGAAATTAATTAATGAGATTAATACAAATGGAACAAATTATGAACTTTACATAATATATTAAATTGTTGCTTAAACATAAAACACGGTTAATTTAATATGCTATATAATAACTACATAGAAAAAACGATAAAATGTTGTATCGGCTGACTTGAATATTATATTCAATGTATATCACCGAGTACGGTTAATAATTCGTGTTATGAGAATTATACGCAGTAACGTCACGCAGCATTAAACCATCATTAAACGCAAATCGCAGTAACAATTAATGACAGAACATCAAAATATGCGCACGCTCCATCTAGCGTGGTATAATGCGACGAAGATCCATTAGCGGTCAGACACGGCGTCCTCCCTCTTTCCTTCCCTGACACATGACAAATGGGCGGGTTATTGCCGAGCAAAGGCTGTGGCCCCATTGTAAGCGAGTATGGAGAGGTTTATTACAGTTTTATTGTGTGTAATCGTTTGAAGCGTTAACGAGCTGGAAGGTACTTTGTAGTTATTTTTAGGACACCATTTTTAGTTCACATATCAGTTTTTTTTATTTACTAAAGAAAATTACCCCGGATCTACATTTTATTTTGAAGAAGGTGATGTTAATAATTCATACATTTTGGTTCGGGATTATAGTAAATTAAAATATTGTACATAAAATACATAATATAGCAATCATTTAAGACTGTTGCTTTATTTCATATTAATATAACTCCAACTTAACACTATAAGAGCATTAGTGTAAAATAATCACCATAAATTCCCATAAATATTTGTACCTACATCAATGTCAATCACCTAAGTCTGGAACCAAAGGTGATATCAAAAAGCAGACACCAAATGAGATTTACTCAACTTTAAGCTCGAGTTAGATTCAATACAATTGAACTGCTCACGGAATCAAAACGCGTATCAAATTGAATTGGCTAACTCGAGGCGTATACGAGCTATTTGTACCCCGATGAAGACAATTCTAACCACCGCTTGTCATATAAATACATACATATCACACTAAGCGAATCGAAGGCCTTATTCTAAGTATCACGCCAAGTCCCTCACCGTGTAGGCAGAGAGTATAGAGCGCCATTTCACTCTTAACTGATTGACATTTCGATAAATATCACGAATGTGAAAATATATAGTGGGCAGGACGATGTCAAATTATTAGCTTGATCAATCAAGTAATTTCGCCGACATAATTTAGTGTTAAAGAAAGTATAAAAGACTAGCTTTATCCTCGAGACTTCGGTCTCGTTGCAATATGACATACTCAGCGATAACACGTTATATTGTTGGTAAATTATTTTTTTAAATCGGTTCAGTAGTTTTTGAGAATTCATATTACAAAGAAAAATTGAATTCTTTTGTCTATAATATTACTAAAACAGATATCGTAAAGAACTCAATCAAAAAAGTTTGTAGAACCAGATTGCTTATTTCACTACGGCATACTCATTAGAGTATTGTGTTCAGTATTTCACACCACCGTGCTTAGGCTGTTGCCCGCTTCCCTTCAGTGTGTCTAACAATGAACAGTTTATCGAGACTAGCTACAAAGTTGCCTATCTACCTATTTACTTAGTAATTAATTACGATTAGCGGAACAAAACAATATCAGGTGTCAAAGAGAATGTTGGGGTAGCGGGAACATTGTTCCACTCTAATTAAACAATTACAATATAACCCAAGGGGTTTCAACGCAATTTTATTGGGCTGTGTTTACGTAATTTGTTGGAAAATTACTTACGGTGTGAGAACTGGGAGGCTCACGGGTTGGCGTTATGATCGGCTACTACGTACTAAATCAAGAGGAATTTAAGTTCCACGGTATGCAAACTTTGTCCCAGAATTTAATAATTTTCCATTCCTGGAATATTTTTATACCACTAAGGTGGCAAACAAGCCTACGGCCCGCCTGATGGTAAACGGTTCCCGTAGCCTATGGACGCTTGCAATACCAAGAGTATCTATAGCAGCTTGCTGACCCTCAAAAAATCAATTTCACAAATGATAACCCATCATTTTTTCTTTGCACAAATTTTAGTAGCCCGAACAAGAATAATTTGCGACTACGTAACCGTATCGCCTTCGATATTGTATGGAAAAATTAACAGCGCTGCGGCGGCGGTGAAAAGTGGAACTAAAAATTAGTATGAATATTTCGATATTTTGCGAGTTACGTTTTCGAATACGTAGTCGAAAAATGTTCTTGCTAAGCGCCCCTTTTAAACTCTAAACTTTAAAAAAAATACCTTTCCAAGCGCCTATACACTCTCTCTACCCAGTTAATTTCTAGTAACTTACTTCCTGAGATTTCGCGATGAGTTAGTGGTTTCGCTTTATTTATGGATGGATAAGATACACTCAAACTTGGAACTTACAAGGTCCCGCCGTGAGGTACGTAATGAGGGAGCCCTTATAAATGCGCGGAAGGTATCGCCAGATAACCGGCGTCTATTTCAGTAATTGTGTTACCAACTTTGGTTGCCTACCGTGCGTAAACTTTTCGGGCAACCTGTGCAGTGTGCCTTACTCATTTGGTACTAGCCGCTGTTGGCAGTGTTCAGTCCTTATGGGGACAATCAGTATTCCAATTTGTTTTTCGACTGAACAATTCTGAAACAACAGTGTCTGATATCACTCAACTGATTTTAGATTTGACATGTCAGATACATTTTAATATTTGTTGGCCTCTCTCGTTCGCAGGTGACAATCGTTTTTTTGTATTTTTCCTTAGATAATCGTAGCGCTTATTAGAAGTTTCTTTATATGAAAAGGCTGAATAAGGGCTAAATAAGGGTGGCTATTTGCATCTAAATCGTTTAATTCTGAAATCTGATCTCCTTTAATTTTATTTGAGTTTGTTTTGATCTAACTTCGGCAAGGATTAAGCTACCTTTCTACAGTCTCTATCTATATTTTTTACTATCAGGTACAAGAGGCGGCGTAAAGATTTTGAATAGTGCAAGAAACGAATCAAACCCTATGCTATTAGATATTCGAAAACCGTGACCTTCCACTTTTATGAGCTGGATCCCAACCAATACAAATAGAGAAACTTAACTTTAAAAATCATATATGAGAAGCCTTTATTGAAACATTTCTAGAACAATACGAGCCACTAAAGAGCTCCTCTAGCAGTTTCAAACAACTTAATCTAAACATTAAACAACGTAATGGTTTCGTTTAATGATGCTGCAAAACGGACTAATTAACTTCAAACTAATATCGCTCTTATGGCCTTGCAGCAGGGTGGAAATACATTTGCAATTGAATAGGGAAATAGATAAAAGACAACCCTATTTGCGGGTTAATGAGGGGACGCGACCCAGGGCCTGAAATATTGGGGACGTTTGTAAAAAAGCTTGTATGGTGATACAGTGAGGGTTCAAAGAAGAACGTAGGGCTGTATTTAAATTAACTAATTACAGAAAAACTTTTAAAAATATATGATTGTTGCACTGGTAATCAATTCGAACATGCTAGATTTAATGAAAATTTCTTGCCTGTGAAAATGAAGCATTAATCATTTTCGTGTATAAATAATGATTAAAGCGAACGGCACACAATGTGAATTATTGCCTGCTATCCGGTTTCTAAACTACAGCTTCCTGATAATAAATTAGCTAGCTAGCAGTCGAGAGAAGTTTGCCAAAAATACACGTGCCTGTTATTACAATGCTGAAATTGTTTTCGTAATTCCCATGAGAACAATTCGAAAGAGGCAGTGGCTTTTTTAGCACAAAATATAATAATAAAAAGTCGAGTCCTAACAGACTGACTGACTTATCTGTCAACGCAAAGCCACTGACCTAGAAACTGGAAATGTTGACAGTTAGTTTCCAGCTATTACGGTGGGTAACTAGTAAGAAAAGATTTACGGTAATTCCAACTCTAAAGAGTTTAAATAGGGTATAAAGTTTGGATTGACACGTGTGAGGTAGGTATTTTGACTAAACTGGAACTACAGATTCCAAATATAAAGTATGAAAAAAAAACTCTAACGAACTCCTTTCATTCTATTCAAAGAATACGCTTAATAAGCACATAATTATATAAATCATAAATCATTCTACTTTAATAGGGTTAACCAGACCGCGCAAACAGTAATCCACGGCTTCCGAACTCAATTCACAACTGCCATCGGACTTATAGTTAGATAAACTATTTAACAGCCCATTAAAATACACACAACCTTCATACAGCTCCATGAAAGACCGAAACTTTATGATGTAGTTACCTCTATTAGTTTTACCTTGAAAGCTCGTAAAAACTATATGGTGAATGAGCTTTAAAGTCATATACGCTGTCCATAGAACTTTGGTCATTGCTGGTGGCTAGTTATATGTTAACTGAGGCGGCAATGTACACATCAAAAGCGAAAGATCCAGTTAGTGGTATAATGCATTAAATTTAATGGATTAAACGACTTTAAAACTGTTAGGAAGACATCATTATTTAGAAAAAAAATATAATTTTACTTTTAGTTACCAAAATAAGACTTTTAAGTTCGTATTTTAGCTTATCTTGGTATCGATTCATTAATCAGTTAAACCTTTATAAAAAGTATTTCATCTTGCTTTTAATTAAACCCTGTTATTAAACAGATATCAGTTTTATTAAAAAAAAGTTAAGGTTGCTTTTATCTTTTAGTAGTTGAAGTTTTATGATAAAATTTTAACGATAAAACAATACCCATTGTGTTAAAAATTATAAGATAGAAAAAGACTTCTAGCCATACGTAACTAGGTTTTATTGACTGATTCCCAACTCGTAGTCAAAGGCAGGGCCCTAGTAAAATAAATAAATTTGATAGAACAAAGTACTGAAGGCAAACTAATTTCTCACTACGCGGTAATGTACGTAGGGCGGGCGGGATGTTGCCCCGGGGCGTAGTTACTGAACAAATGGACTGATGAAAAACTAAATGACGCCATATTTTCTTGTTATTGAATCCGTTTGTTCTATGAGTGAAAAACTATTAACCTAATCTATATTGACAATGGTGCCAATTCTGTTGTGCAAAATTACTAACCTAAACTAATTTGACAGTTCTTAAAGTCTTGCTCTTTCTCATGTGCGGGGTTAAATAAGGATAGCAACAGCTTTAGATCTATCTATTTAGTTTAGTACTATAGTGATTTTGTACAACAGAATTGGCACCTATATTTACCTAGGTGTTACATAGTTTGGAAAAAAATATGCAGAATAATTATACGAGCAAATAGCCACTTTACTACACACGATCATAGTGTGCAATGAGCTCCCCACCATGTTATCCAAAGTACAACATTGGGTTCTTCAAGAAGGGTGTGAAGAAATTTCTGCAGGTTTGACCGCGATGTCTCAGTATAACAAATAATTATCACGTGTTAGTTTAAAAAAATAACTAGTATACCCTTCGAGCGTGACTAATAAGCGCGCACATGAATGTCGCCGGTCTGAGACACGAAACACTTGGCAGCATAAACTAATATTTTATTATTATTATCATCGAGCCTCCCTGTACTGAACACGTGGCGGGCACCGACCAGACGAGATTTCATTGCTAGTACCAATAAGGCCAGTTGTCGTGTAGATAATTTTGTTCCAATTTTCTGTTAGTAGATAGTTCTAGAATTGCTAATATCGTGTTATTGTTTAGTCTAGACTGTGGGTTATTGGATTAAAGGTCTAAAGGCGATATTCTTGTCTTATACTGTAACTCCTTTAATATTTTTTTTATTCCGATAATTATAATCTAATTACAATTAACCTTTTATTTTAGTGATGTTTTTAAATGATAAACACAAAATTAAAAATAATAATCAAATGTGAATATAAAAAAACTTTCCATTCATAAATAATTAAAATTCAGTTGGTTTCAGTATTAAATAAAAAGAAAATATTAAGATTGGTACTCACGTGATAGCGGGTGGGGGGTTGGCGTGTGCTAGACAGGGAAGGAGTATATCGCCTCCTCGTCGCACGCCCGCCTCCCATTGGCCGTGAGAGGTGGCACGAGGAGCAGACGCAACACTGGACGCTGCGATACAAACGGTTGAGTTTGAAATTTAAAAACGTTTATTAAGTTCTTCTTCAACTTATTTTTGAAAATAAGAACATCCTACTAATATTATAAATGCGAAATTTTGTGAGTATGGATGTTTTTTACTCTTTCCCGCAAAAACTACTAAACGGATTTGGATGAAATTTGGAACACAGATAATTTATAACCTGGAGTAACACATAGGATTTTTGCTTTTTATCCCGGGAAAGCGTTTTCGATCCCGGGAAATTTCGGTTCCTCTGAGATTCTAATGTGGGGCGAGCGAGGTGATCATGCTCAGCCACCACAAAGGGAAGATCTTCCAGCCAGGCGGGTGTTGTGCCTGGGGAACCGCGGCTCCGACTGATCTAGTCGGAAACTTGTATATATGTTGAATTGCGTAGAAAACTTCGCTAGCGCGTGGCAGGATTGTGACGTCATTCGTTGAATGTTGTCCTGCTAGTTAGTTGATTTCTAACGTTGGTTTATGTAGCCGTGAGGTCACTACACTAAGCTCAACGCGGTCGTAGTCGCGGGCAAAAGCTAGTGTTAATATAATGTTTATTCGACAATTCCATAATGTTACATATCGCGACACAACAACATTCGCACGTAGACCAAACTAGTTATTTTAGTGTTATTCGTTACTACACTTCAGCTTATAGACATCTACACTAATACTATAAAGAGGGAAAATTTGATTGTTTGTATGTAACGAATAAACTCAAAAGCCATTGGACTGATTTAAAAATTCTTTCACCGACCGAATTCGACCGAAATTAACAGCTTAAACAACTAAAAACAGGCATCTATATTAATGTATACTGTTTTGGTCAGGATAAAGATATAAAATTATTGTATTGCCATGTCATCAGGTAATACGACCGTGTATGACTTTCAACTGGCAAAAGTGACGTTGAAAGATTCCGTTGCATTGAAAAATACATACGGACATCATTATTATGTACATACAGGTGAAGCTAATAAAAGTTAATAATATCTATTTTACACACACTTTTATTATGTTAACGATATATTTTTTTTTCAATTTACTTCAGCCCAACCTGGTTATCGAACTCAAGTCATTTTTTTTTTCTATTTAAATCAGTCCTCTATTTGATATACTTTACAGGCTAACATACATATCTAAATATATATAACTCAAATGTGACTGACTGACATAGTGATCTATCAACGCACAGCCCAAACCACTGGACGGATCTGGCAGAAAGTTTGTATGAAACTTTACCAATTTTATACCGATCGGGCTGAGACTTTGCATGCATAAAGCTACTATGACAAATTAATTCCACGCGTACGAAGTCGCGGGCACAGCTAGTAACAATATAATATATACCTTACCAACTACATACATATTATCACAATTGAAACACAATTGCAAATTGGTAATTCTCGGAGGTTATAGGGATATAGGGAAGGTGGGGTTAAGTCGAGAATACTCACGCGCAACATCAATATTGACAGGCGTGCTCCTCCTCCGCTCCCCGGTGAGAGAGTCGAGCACTGAGCACGAGTACTGGGCCCTGGTGTCATCTACACGGACGGAACGCACGATCAGCCTCCACCCGTCGTCTACGAGGAGAGTGGGGCCGGCTGGACAGGAAAAAAAGATCAGTTTTTAACTTTATTAAAGCATAATAATCTGGGAAGAACTGGATGCAATACTTGGCAGTAGAGAAGATTTGTTCCTTCTATTAAGGTTGTACAGGATTCCTTAGTGGTGGTACATTAAAACGACCTTAGTGAAAGAAACGTCGCTTATTCTGCAGCAGTCCAACATTCCTATCAACACAAGCTAGTAACGAGCTGCATTCAAGCCATCATAAGGTATGTTGACCTTTCTAGCGGACGAATAAGTTTGTTTGGCACCTGTAGAGTAGAAAGACTTGGGTTTTAACTTGGTTGGGTTAAAACTTACAAAAGTGTTCAGTGACTGGCAGCACGGTATCGTCCCTGTACCAGGCCGCGACGGACGCGTGGTCCTTCAAGGCGGGAGGCGCCACGCACGTCAGCAGGGCCGGCCCGCCTGCCTCCGCTGGGGTCGACGTCACGTGCACCTGCCACTCCTGCCACACCACTGTGGACAACGACATTGTTCATATACACTGACTAATAGCTCTAAACCTATAACGAGACTTCACATCTATGCTCAAATAAAAATTCAATTTGTTTTTTTTAAGTTTGACCCCTCCTGTCTGCCAGATATTCTGCAAATGAAATTTTTTTTTGCTTGCAAATTTGAACGCAGAAAGAAATTAACGGAGCATTTGATGTATTTCCCTCCCACCTTTCCCTCTGAATGTGTACACAGAATATTTTATACAGCATCTCACTGATTTCGCTCGGTGAATAATTTCTGATTTACTCATAAAATTGGCGTCGTTTCTCGACACGACGCCCGTAAATTTGCATCCGAGTACGGAACGAAAATGTACAGACAGACAGTCAACAATCTTCTTACACATTTCCAAGTTATTTCCAACCGTTGCCCCACCAATTTAGAGTCCAAATTTAAATTAAGTGCGAAGGTAAAGGGAACCTCGTCCTTTAGGGAACAGAGTACAGGGAATTCGGTTTAGAAATAATGGTTCAACGCTTGTTTTGCTTTGCACTTTATATAACACTGTAAGGGTAATGAAGTTATGTTATTTTAAAAGTTACAAAGGGCAAAACTCAATTGTGTGTGAAGACTTTTTGTTGAAACAATTTTATTTTAAGCAGTTCCAAGAAAGAAAACGGAAAAATATTCCTTGTTTATATAATTATAATATGGCAAAAAGGCGTACTGCTCGCCTGATGGTAAGCAGTCTCGCCACACCAGCGCGTTGATTTTACTCTGCACAGTGTATCTTAAACTAGTTCTAGAAACCTGACTCGTTATAGGAACACAATACTATAAAGTAGTGTAGTTATGTGTCATTATTTCAGGAATAAGCTCCTGTTGCTATATAAGAATAAAATGTTTTGCATCAGAATATGTTAGGTAATCGCAAACACAATTTTCAAGGTGGCAAGTTGATGCGGTCCAACTAAGTAAGTCTAAAGAAGTTTTCAATACCAGGGCAACTCTAGCACGTTGCCAATCTTTTTTTAAGATTTGAACTGTATTGTTACTGCATCAACGTCCTGCATCTTTCGTACACTCCGTAACCAAATGAGCCTCTAGGCCCCACATAAATCGTGGCCCGTACATTGCCACTTAAGTCCGTCCCTGTGCATATTTAACGGTTTACTTCATACATTATGTACCAACGCCCACTTTACGACTTATTTGCGTTGATTCCGGCCCTGATGTATAATATTGGGTCTTGTTTTCTGAATATGCTTCTCGTACTCCCATCCCCAGCACCAAAGTTACATTTGTAAACAAAAATATTTATGTCTAGCAGCTGTCCTAACTTATCTATAAATTCATACGTGTACTAGAAACAGGACCTTTGGATTATCCCAAAATTACAAATGGTCCGGTCTTCTTTTCCAATTTTTCTGTTTTAAGAACGTTCTCCTGACTGTAAAAAACACCAACAAAAATTAATCAGCGAAATAGGTCTAGCCTCACACGTGATGCCGTGACCAAGAGAAATAGGGATTCAGTTTTATATTATATAATAGATAGATTAGCAAATCAGAAATATGTATACCTGCATATTCGACAAAGAGGCCATATTTAAAAAGCAATTAAATAAACTAATCACAAAATATTTAAACCATTTACGTCTTGTAAATCTAAGCCCAAAATTAATTAAGTATTCTAGATGTTTCTGCCTAGATGAAAGTATCTCGTTAGTCCGGTTTTAATTAAGAACGCGTTTAATTAATTGGTGCAAATAATTCATAACTGACATATATTCTTATTATACAGCAATTATGCCCCTATATAGACTATGCAAATTATACTCTAATTGGCACCTGATAAGGTTTTATTTCACTCTATACTCACATGTATTAAAAAGGAATACTAAATGCGAATTGCTTTCCTCGGTCAGTTCTGATTAGCGAGTCTTTTTATCCAAGCCCGTGGTGCGAGGTTTATGCGAGAGAGTAATTTTGTTAAAAGCTACTACTCTAGTGGGATTCTTCCTCATTTTTATGACCATTATTATTTCCTGTTTTAGCAAAATTATATTTTTGTGTAATCACATTACTATATGAAACACGGTGAATTTCCGGTGGGAGTTCTTTTAGAGGTATATTTTCCTTCCATATAGTTTCACTGATTATAATACACATTATTGATATATTGAATTGATTCAGGTGTTACTTTGCGGAAATTCATATTTATAGAATACAAAATATATTATAATTTGCTTTGTCCGCTTAAATGAGTGTGATACGGTCAAACGGCCTGCGCCCAGGTGTGAGCTCAGGCGTGGTTTCTTCCGACACGTGTTTCAGGACTTCCACGTCCCATAATCAGGGCGCCGCCGCGTTGGTCGAGCAGCGATATATATTTTGTATTCTATACATTATTGATAGTTACTTTGCAAATAAACTCACTCTATAAGTAAAGAACAATGTTCCAGACCAACTGACTATTGAATGTCCGACCTAGCCTTATCCCAAGCTTTGTTGAGATTGGCGCAGGATCTAGCCGAAAGTGCCTGGCTACCAGAGTTTTAAACAAAGAAACTGACATCATTATCTATAATTAAAATAACTTGGCTTAATATTATTTCAGTTGAATTTCCTTTCAATTGATCGTTGTATACGCTCACATAGTAATGTATTCCACGAGATCTAGATATAATCCGAGTGTACAATTTAGATACCTCGTCGTATTCGGTTGTCCGTTTGAATAATTGGCGGAACGGCGCAATGGACGCTGCGTCCCACGATACCGACGTCTGATTTATTTCCCTAAGCTTTATACATGCCGTTGTTTCAGTCAATTTAAATCGGGCTGATTTTTCTGTGGCAATGTTAAACGGGGTTAGGGTACCCTGACTGCAATGAACGATATGTAATTAGGGCACTGGTACAGTCAAAACAATTTGAAGTTGATCATACAGAAATTTTCCCTGTCTGTCAATTTGGCCACGTGGATCACCACGGTCATTATGATTTGCAAAAAAAAACTGATGTTCTTTAGTATTCATTCATTTTTGATACTTTCATAATAATTAAAAACCATGATTATTTCTCTTGAACTTAGTTCAAAAAAAATATATTTCGTACCTTCGAAAACAAACGGTATTTTAGGAAGGCATTGTTTTTAATTTTGAAGTAAAATAATTTCTTTCCAAAACTTCGAAGAGGAACAAGTGGAATATTCTTGTAATGTAGATAATAATTTAGTTTCTATGTTGTATGTAATGTAGCCTAAAATTGAATGTCAATTACAATATATCACACTTATATATCCATGAACATAGAGATCGTGTCTCAATAATATACAGGAAGTCGTGTGAGGCACTAAATCAATTGCTTAACGTAGCATTAACCGACACGAGCTATACATCAGGGATCCCGTTACGAAAATCAACAGATCTAATTACCTTGCCGATGGTAAGCAGTTACCGTAACTCATGGATTTGATTGAATTTCATTTTTTTTTTATTGTTGACGCCCTTTTGGTAACAACTATGGAAATCATATTTGTTTTGTCATGATTTTTCTTTCTCTCTTTCAATAGTAGCAGTATAAGGGACGACTAGGTCTCTTCACTGCCTTCCCGAGAAATTGTGGAAACCTTTATTATTCCCGTAAAATTTTAGACAACATATATATTTTACTATGATCTTCTGGATAAAGGAGGCGTTCATCTACTTGGGCAGCTTTCATCCTTGTATAACAGATACTGTTTTGCTCTACTTCGACGTGACTGCTGGTCCAGTGGTAAGTATACTTGACTGCTATGCAAGGGATCGTGAGTTCGATTCCCGCTGGACCAAACATTTATGTGACACATGGTATGATCATAATTATGTATTTAAAAAACAACCATCAGCTGGTGGTTGCATAGTAAAACCTTTGCTTAGATTTTTTAATTTCCAATCATACATTGTATCCTCTTGTTTTAGGTTGAGATGGTTTAGATGTCGCTGTGTGATGTCCAAGCAATATTACTATTACACGTAGTATATTATCTACTTTGAGCTATAACCTATTTCTCTTCAAAGAGACCTTGAATGAAAAACCAAAAGTCGTAAGCATGTTGCAAGCAAGCGTCATTTCCCAAGTTTGGCCTTCTTCGGGTCCTCTTAAGGCAGATGGACTATTGGACACGCCACATCATTAGCCATGAGTAGCATTTACACCAGTCATGTCGAAACTTTAGTTATCCAGTCTCTTAAGCTCAATGCATTAATTACACTTAGTCAAATGAACTCTCAAACCGAGATATAGTAATGTATACGGTAGGCTACTTACTGGCATAACGGGTACCTCCTACGGTGATAATACAATTTTGCACTTAAAATATGATGTGGTATATTTATAGTCTGTATAAAATATGTTTATAGTGATGTATTTTATTGAGTTACATTCCTACAAAGCAATTAAGGACAATTTCCCAGCGGAATTATAATAAAAATAAGAAATTGTACGAATAGAATTTTTCAAGGAAAACAAATTGTCCCAATCACAAAAAATTACACGACGAAATGAAATATGTTTCGGTGTGTATCCACAGATCCACTGTAATTGGAAAGAAAACTGATTTTTTTATGTACGAATAAGAAAAAACAATTATTGAAAGAAATACACAGAAATATCTAATCCTCGTATAGTATTAGATATTTCTGTGTTTTTTGTAGGTATGTAGTGTGGTATCTGATATCATAGAATTTATTCAAATCACTTTTAATCACAGCAATCTTTATGTAATAAACATTATATGTATGAGTATATTTGCGAATATTTAGACGCCTGGTAGTTTGATATTCAACCACGCATAAAAAGTGGAACTTATCCAAATATAGATAGACTATGATCCATTTAAATAAAGGAATTTATCCCGGAAAATAACAGGAATCCACTGAATTAAACGAATTAAAAACACCTTATATTTTAAACAGGATTTATTTAAGCTTACGTTAATCGTATTTTATACTGAATTTTGTCTTAAATTTACGCGATCAAAGTCGCGCGCAGGATCTAATGGAATTATAATTAGTAAGTGTCTGAAATATTAATCATTATCGAATAAGCCGCCCGTGCAGTTGAAAATGTAAATCATTCTTGCAAATAAACAAACATTAATCTGCTGTATGAATACATTAAAAAGTGAGCTTTTACGTCATAAGCGGGCTTGTTAGCGAACGTGTTAATTTATTTCGAATGATATGATTAACAGCGTGTTATGCGTGTTAACTTTATTCATCGCAAACAGAGCTCGGTAATCTGGTATCATCATAGCATAATATACTCATTGCAAATTTATAAAGGCTATTTTGCAAAAGATTCAATATGTTTTGTTTGTAAATTGAATATTAATTTAGAATACCCTTATAGCATATATTTTGTTAAAGCTAGGCTCTAGTCGGTGGAGCAATCATCAAGCCATGCCATCTCTTTGACCTCTTGGTACGACATAATGTAAGCTTTCAACGCAAAAAGTTATCATGTTTTCTATTGCTTTATCGATTCTAAATTCGTGTACTTTTTTATTCGTTGGAGATATAAAATACTCTTGTTTTAAACAATAATATATTCTCTTAAAATAAATTACATTCAAATTATGACCCTAATAAAACAATGTTACATAATATTAGAATGCATTGTAAAGTTTGACGTAGGTACGTCATGTTCTATCTGACGTGAGCGGACGCGTCACGTTCCATGATGTATGTGACATGACGTCCCCAGTTCCGGTCCCAATACGTCCCGGAAACTGTCGGTGGCGAGATCTATGGCGAAGTGTGATTTAAATTATTGAGGGACGAGGCTGACAGTGAAATGGGTTTTGGGCATACAAGTAAACATTGGACGCACAAACTAGTTCAAATCATTTATTGGAATAGTTTATAGTATGTACATCTATCTACATAGTATTTATATATATACTAGCTTCTGCCTGCGAATACGTCCGCGTTGAGCTTAGAATCTCAGAGGAACCTGAAATTTTCCCGGGATAAAAAATCTTATGTGTTAATCCAGGTTATAAATTACCTGTGTTCTAAATTTCATCCAAATCCGTTGAGCAGTTTTTGCGTGAAAGAGTAACAAACATCCATCCATCCATACTCACAAACCATATCAAAGGACTCTATGATGGAAAGGTAAAGCAGAACGAACTCGGAATCAGCGGGCATCTATGAAAAGATTGATTAATGTAGAAGAAGCAAAACAGCTGTGCAAGTCAAGACTCATGGCACTCTAAACTCGCTGTCTACCCCATGAGGGACTTGGGGTGATGATATAAATATAATTAGAACGCAAATTGGAGATCAAGGTTAATTAATAAAGAAATTCAGCTGAATGGCCTGCTTGTTTCATCAGAAACGTAAAATAACGTGTATGCTTGTTTTTGAATATTATTATCAAGTAAAAAGTGTGAAGCTACGATATTAAATTATTATTACGAAGAACTTTATCGACAACAATGCTTACCTATGGCTTCGAAAGCAATTCCCTTCATATGGCAATACGATAGCGTGTACCTGGTGGAGCGTTTCATTGGAAGAATAATATTTTGTGAATTTAATGTAAGTAAAATCATCGCCAAATAAATCGATATGCCTAAATTTGCCAAAAATATAATACAGGAACCAAAAAGCTTTGTAAGTTTTGATGTATAAGGTTGATATTAGATTGATTCTCAGTCTAAATATGTAGAAGATTGACACTAATTTTAGGGTTTACTCAAAGACGAAGTATTTCTGCTGTAAAATGCTTCATATTACCTATAGTTATACAGGAAAAACACATAGTCTTTAGGTGGAAGACTTACATACTATGTAAGGATTTAAGGAAGAACTTAAAAAAACTTAAGAAATTTAAATTCAATTTCTCAGTCACAGTACCTAGATGACAGGTACCTTTAAATTTGTAATCAATCTTAATTATGCTGCATTCATCGGCATGTATTTTCAAAAGATAAAAATGTATTGCGCCGTCGTAAATATTAACATCTATCAAACAATTACCTGTCACCTCGTCACATGATTAATGTCGCAAAGCACTTTCATTAGATCCTTTGTCATTTGAAGGTTTTCAGTAGAGAAAACAATGAGCGATCATTATTTATTGGGAGAACTTATTGTAATATTAAAAGCCGAGTGTAAACTAAAGACACATACAAAGAAAACGAAAAACTAGTTCTTGTTCTATCTAATAATTACTTTGAATTAAAGAATTTTACTTTAAAGATTGATATCCTATCGGCAACTCAAAAGCTTAGGAACCAACAAATTGTAAGCGTATAAAATAAAGGATTAAGATATCCTATCTGGTCAGAACAGTTTACTAGATATTTAGCCTCGGAATAGAATCAATCGTAGAAAATCTTTTCTTAGAATGCTTAGAATATTGGGTGCTCATATCGATATATTGCTCCATCGACTTAGGCTGTGCGTTTTCTATCAATCATAAAAGGTAGATGTATTATTATCTATGGTGGTAACAGAACTATATCACTCACAAACTGTCATGAGCTTTTACATGATGCATTGTCCTCACTTTTGATCAAAGGGTTGATGAAGCGCAAGTAGTAATTACACTGTAATTCTCATTTAAATGCATGTCGTATGGATCGTGAATATGACGCAACCAATTTACCAGATTATATTAAGGATGTATTTAAATGTCCATTGCATTTTGCAATTCAACATTCTAACGTAACGTTTGGTAACGAAGCTCAGAACGATCATGTTGCTGGAGGACAATCCTTTAGAGTAAGTAGAAATATTGCGTTGCTATAAGATTTGCCTTGAGTATGGAATCAGAACATACAATTAGTACAGTTTAATCAAAGCAGTATATGTTTGTATATTTATTTGTAATTGTAATACCCGCCACGTAATTGGCGATGGCAAAAAAACATAAGCATTTATAGCATCGGCAATATTAAAAATCTAGCAACGATTTTTTGTAGGGGGATCCGATCACCTACACAATATCGCTACATAAAGCTGTTGAAAATAGCGCTGAGAATACTAGGCTGCTGGCCAGATGTGGAGCTCGGTGAACAGAAGTTGATATTCGAAGGGAAAGGCTATGCGTATTATAACGTCTCTATTGCTTTGTTATTTCTGTTACTGGGAATGATATATCTAAAACTGAACTCAGGGCGTTTGTCTTTCCTAGAAGTAGGCCACATGTATATAACGCTGCTAATGAACATTTTGGCTGCGGTAAGTAGCACTAAAGTATTCTATGCGAGTTTAAAAACAAATCGTTACTTATAGTAACACATAATTAGCACATAATCTCCCTTACTACTCAAATATTATTTACCTCAAAAGAAATTGCTGATAATTAAGAATTAGAATTGATGACTAAACTCCTTAATTAAGCAGCATTCTAAAATTAACTAATTTGCAACCGGTACTAATAATTTAATTCCAGTGAGAATTAAAATTTCTTTTTTTTTTACATATAGTGTAATAAAATGAACAATAGCATAGTAAACAGGTATGTTTAGTATAAGCTAAATGAAGCAACATTTGTGTGAGCCTCGGGAGAATTTTAAATTTGTTTAAGACTCAATTGTGCCGGTCGCTCATCAAAATATATCGTTTGAGAGGTAATTTCATTAATGTTTTTGTATTTTGCAGTCAAGAGCTGTCCTTATCAGTCTATCTCCGAGCTATCGTCAACTTGCTGCTAAGTTCATTCAGAATATGCACCTTTATCATCACAGAAGTAGATCGGAGTTTGCAATGCAGGTAAATTAATGGTTTGCCTCAAATTCTGTGGCATCCTTTGTAATGTACAACACCATACATTCTATTTATATTGTTTACTTGAGTTAAATACGTATATTTTGTATTTTGAAGATCACATTTTGATTACCTATAAGATATGACAATAAATCGCAAATGAAAAATTTCCAGGTTCACAAAAAAGTCCACAGAATCTCTCACTACTTCTCTGTGTACCAGTTGTCTGTATTGGTGGGCACCTGGGTGATATTCAACGCTACGCCTGTATACAACAACTATGCTCTCGGCAGGTATGAGATGGGGCGGAGAGACGATCTGGTGAACAGCACCTTGGAGCTCGCCGTGTATTTCTGGATGCCTTTCGACTTTGAAACCAACCTCAATGGCTACATTTACACTTTCATCCTGGGATGGTATGTATTATTTTTATACCACTAATGAGGCGAACAAGCTGCCAGTCTGATGGTAAGGCATTGATATAATGGAAGCCCTAGTGACAGAAATTGTGAAATGGAAAGAATATAATATAATTTATCATGGTATGGGAATGTTGAGAGAAGAAGAAGAGAAAGAGTTGAAGATAATATGAAAGTCACCTAACTAAACGGCCCATAAGAATAAAGAGAAGAAGAAAGAGAAATACCGAATAGCAGATGAATGGATTGTGTAAAGGACGATATGAGTAGAAAAGAAGTGAAACTTGTTGGGGATGAACAGAAGAAGCATACTTATTGGGACGACCTAGACTTACTAATCTTAATAGCTCGTAAATTTGATTTTGGCTATATTTTTCAGGTATGTCTCATATTTATGTGGAAGTGCAATCTGTGTGGTGGATTTAGTCCTGCTGCTGATGATCTTCCACCTGTGGGGTCATTTCAAGATACTCATAAACCATTTGGAGACAATTCCGAAGCCGAGCTCCGTAAAAGGAATGTATTCGGAGAGGGAAATGGTTCTCATCGCAGCCAGATTGAAGGAGTTCGTACTATACCATCAGTTCATTACAGGGTATTACAAACTTTTGTAAGAGTAACTCATAATAGAGGCTCAGAGTAGATAATATACTATAGAGAAATGATTCTGTGTGTATGTGTGAACTTGTATTCCATGTAGGCTTTGAAGTGTTAAAGTTCTATGCTTTCTTTCTCGTTATGTAAGCGGTTCAGATACTGATTTCACTCCCTTTTAGGTTTATCAAAGAAACATCAGAAATATTTGGTATAGTGTTGTTGATATACCTGATGTATTATCAAGTTGGTGGTTGCTTGTTGCTGCTGGAGTGTTCTCAGAAGGTTGGTACCTAGTGTTTTAAGACAAGTAATGAAAATGAATTGAGTATAGTCAACGTAACCTGATAGATACAAAAACAAATCAGTAGTAGTACTTCATTTTGTTTGTTTCTTTCAGAATACACAAGCTTTGATCCGGTACGTTCCACTAACAGTGCTGATGTTCCAACAATTAATCCAAGTGTCCATTATATTCGAGATTATTGGGACTGTGGTAAGTATAATACCGTGTTGGAAGTACTGACATAATATACAAACAAAAACGTATGACAAAGCTAAATTTAATCTATTATGAATGCTGCTGCAAAATATGCAAACGAAACCCAACCAACCGAGGCTTACATCAGAAACTAGCTCTGAAGATTTTTGCCCAACAATGAGGCATCGTTGATATGCAGGTTTTCATCAATTTGATGTTACAGAGTGGTAAGCTGAAGGAGGTGGTGTACAGCATCCCGTGGCAGTGCATGGACCCTCGCAGCCGGAGGTCGGTGCTCATCCTGCTGGTGAACGTGCACGAGCCCGTCCACGTGAAGGCCGGGGGGCTGGTCAACGTGGGCGTCACCACCATGGCCTCCGTACGATACTGGGCCAATGAACTAAAAAGTGGCAGCAATTACAAGAGCTTTCACAAGTTAATGCTTCGTATTTTTGTTCACAGATTTTAAAAACCTCTTTCTCCTACTTTGCATTTCTTCGCACGGTAGATCGTTGACTTCTTTATATCAAGAATACGGAAGTCTATATAAATTTGTAATGCTGTATTAGTAATCGTTGTGAATCAATGTTCAATAAATAAATAAAGAAAAATAATTTATCTTATATCGCATGCATTTTTATATGTATAGGATCTCATGATTAAGATATTCAAAAGTAAAGCAGTTTGATTCATAATAAAATAAGACTTTATCATCATATAATATTATATTGACACAGTTTTGTTGCAAATACAAAACTGTCAAAAAGTCTTAAGGAAAAGCAGTAGGAGTGGTTAACCACGTGACGGTGTGGCACTTCTAAGGACTGAGATAAGAATTCTTGACAGACAGATGGACAACCAAGTGATCCTATAAGGGTTCCTTTTTTCCTTTTAAAGAACGGAGCCCTAAAAATAGCGACTATTTTGCAAAATAATCGCTGCTAATAGGGTGTCTCACTCTCACTCGAACATGGGTGTTCACACCTCGACTCGTCCCGGCCCATTAGAATATTCCCGTTGTCAAATGAAGAGGAAAGGACAGTTTTCCCAATTAACAGACGCGCGTTTTGAATGTTCAAACTGTCGGCGAGGCAGGTAAGCTCCCGCCGCTTCCGTATTATTCATGAAATATATTCCCCGCCTCGGGTTTTCCAAATGGAAAATTATTTCAAGGGTTTTTTTAAATCGTAAATTCTGAAAGAGTACATCCCTTTTGAATTAAGTTATTATATTAATCATAATAACGTGCAGTGTTTCTCAGGTTGATTTAACGAATATGTACAATTGTGCTGAACAAATAATTTCCATGAACATTAACCCTCATGGCAGGTCGAACATCATCCTCAGTCAGTCAGAAGACAACCATAGAATAGCTTGATAAAATAATATGTGAGAAATAATTCTTTGTAAAAATATAGATAGGCCATAATCTACAGTCTAACATAGAATTTCTAAAACGGTAACCTACGAAATAAACATTCCGGAGAAGAAGGGTTCCTATGGGAATAAAAAAATACATTTTTGCCTATTTCCACGCGGACGAAGTACGGAACAAATAAGAATAAAAGTCAGCAAAATAAATAATACCTAATTGCCCCATAATAAATAGCGCTGGAGTGACATTACAGTCCGTTTTGAGTTGGTAATAGACAAGCAAACAGGTCTCGCGGCTGCCATAACTGTCACACGCGGAGATATACAGCGCAGTTGGCAACTATCACAATACCAGAATTCTCATAATGTCATAAAATAACTAGTTTTATTGTATAAATTATCGACATTGTTCGCAGTAATACATTGCTATTTTTATTGTTTCATGGCGAATGTAAGGTTATGTGGAATAATTTTGCTAAATTAGTGCTATCTTTATCTGAAAAATCTTCTCCAATATTTATTCATTATTATTTGCGATTTACATTTTCATTTAAAAAATAATAATCTGTATTTGCAATTCTTGGAATAAAATTCCTTAATTCAGTTGCGCTAGAAAATGACTGTTACGTTGTGTAATCGTCACGTAATGAGAAAGCGTTATGCCCCGTCCATTAGACCTTCTGTCTCTTTCTATTATATACGAGTGTGCGTGAGAGTCTCGAGAGCAATAGATATGCAACCTCCATTTGACTGGGATCCTCGACCGCACACTTTTTTGTATGTATGGAATAATCACTGGCACTAATTAAGTAATTATAAATACCGAAGTTATATAGGCTACGTTTAGTTATCCTATTACAAAGGCGCGAGCAAAATCTAATTTGCTGAGATGGCGTGACGTAACAACAGTTACGTCATCTCCTAACTATCAGCTTACGTAGAAAAACGATTCTGTTCGTCGCAACTTTTTCTCAGTTAATAACTAACCTGGCTCGTAAGTACCGTGGTTATTACGTCACAGCTCAGGTGCTAGAAACAGCGCTGGCCGCCAGCTAATTATCTAAGTTTAGTTTAATCTGCAGAGCTACGGCTAACGTTATCTGATGCACCTTAATTGACGGCAACAGAGTTTAAATTATTTTGACGTAAGATTTTTACAGACAAAGGTATCGCATTAGTTAGTCGACAAATTACTAATAATCTACAAGTGTGAGTAGCTCTGTACTGTTAGAAGGAACACCTTTCGAATACATTATCAAATATGTAACTCTCAAAGTATCAACATTTTTTCGTCCTTGTTTTACGCCCTTAACAGAGTATCCAAATACGGATACTCTGTTACTGATATTTAGTTTTTTTATATCCATTTTTATCGTATCTATACTTTTAATCAGTATCGAGTGCGAGTGAAAAAATTCGATAGTTCGTTAGGTATAACCTCAGAGTAGATAATATACATAATATAACGATATTTATTTCAGTCATTAAGTCATCTCGTTAAATATCCAGAATAGTAAAAATTGTACACTTATTTTTTTATAAAATAAATACATAAGTAATTATGTAGTCGATTATTTTATGGTTTCAAACTCGTAGTGAAAAGCAGAGTGTTAAACACGGCGCTAAAACTCATTGTAACTCAGCTTCTATTTACTCCACTCACATCACTCACGTCACTTTGGCACCTTGTATAAAAATCTACTATTTTTAGGTACTTATTACGTATACTAAGTTACGCTTAGTTACTAGTTACGCCTATAAATTGTGTCAAAAGTAAATAAAATGAAAATCCATCACAAATTATAGTCATGTGCATAAAATGATTGCAACATGCCCACCGAAAAACAAACATAAAATGATTGCAACATGCCCACCGAAAAACAAACATAAAATGATTGCAACATGCCCACCGAAAAACAAACATAAAATGATTGCAACATGCCCACCGAAAAACAAACATAACATGATTGCAACATGCCCACCGAAAAAAAAATTTAAAATGATTGCAACATGCCCACCGAAAAACAAACATAAAATGATTGCAACATGCCCACCGAAAAACAAACATAAAATGATTGCAACATGCCCACCGAAAAACAAACATAAAATGATTGCAACATGCCCACCGAAAAACAAACATACATTTTTGGAACCCTAAGACAGTAACAGAAATTCATGGTTTCATTTACTATATTATTACTTACATTAGTCTGTGATTGTAGCAAAATCTTAATTTAATTAAGAGCCAGGTCCTGGCTTTAATCAGGTACTCTAATTTCAGTAGATCAGGTACTCGATAGAGTAGTTCAAACAAAGCCTATTTGCTTATAGATCGTTTCAAAGGCACTGGACTGGGAGACTCGGATTACCAACAATTCTCGATTAATCCTAAGGCTCTCTAATATTATCTTACAAAGAGATTAGATTTACTCGAGCAAGGCGTACGCTTTGTGTCTGATATACAATCGATGTACAAAATGAGCTCTGATATACAAGCAAAGGAATTGGTAATTTTATCATCGTAATAGTTTATTTGAGATCGTCTCCATTGCCAAACTGATTGGCTTCAGACGTAAGGTCATAAGTTCGAATCACATGTCTGTTAAAATTTGATGATGACTTTTGGTGAGAGTTGGGTGTTGACTCAGATCACAGACAGGCAATAGGGAAGGCGCAATGCTCACAGGATTCTTGCTGAAAGACGTGGAGATTAAACATTTCAGTTTAATTAATCTAGCTATTTTGAACTTAGAAATTTCGAAAATTCTATGTTCAAATTTCAGAAAACATGTTTTTTTAACTGGCTGTGCTTGGTCACAGACTCTTCGATAATTGATACCAGAAGTCAAAGTAATTATATTAATTGAGTCATCGATCTCAAGGTGAGATAATGAGATAATAAAGGTGAGGTAATTTAAATTAATTAATTTACCTTCCCTAGAACGGTGTTCAAAATTAGTTATTTATAATAAATATAATAATAATATGAATTTAATGGGAATATATTGAAACTGTCTGTATACACAGTAACAGATGTCATCGGATAATGTATAAGATGCTGCTGTATATACTATACAGCATAATTTCAAAATCTAAAAGTTCTATATCTTTTAAAATGAGATAACTATAAGCTTATGTATTGCGTAGATATTTCACAAGGAATTGTAATGATGCATATTTGGTTCATAAATATAACGAAACGTCAGTATATGGTAATATAACAAATTCTGAGAGGGCTAATAAATATAAAGTGCTCGCTGCATGTAACCATATTTATATGGAAACCATAATATTAGTGCTTCCGCGATGATCTATTAGAGTTTCTGGTTTTAGAACAAAAGCGTTTACGGTACGGCTTTAATATAATATAATAAAACATTAAAAAAACGCCTTCATAAATAAATATATAGGTACTAAAAATAGATAAATAATCAAAATTACTTAACTAGATGTGTAACTTTTTTTTTTTCGCTTTTCTAGAAGCGATTTCTTGAGAAGGGACGGAAATGAGTTACGAGAAGCTGGGGAGCAGTATTGCAAATTTAGCGACATTGTAGCTAGACGCAGTATGTTATCCACTGAGCTAGAAGTGACGACTTTTTATTATAACCGAATTCAAAAAAGGATGAGGTTAGACGAACATAATCGTCTGTATGTACCTTTTTATTTTATTGTCTTAGCGACAAAGACAAGAACTTGAAAGCTATTACACATCCGATGCGACTACTGTACGGCTCGCACGTTTTTGTACAATTACTCTTAAGATATCTTATTACATACACATCCAAAACAATCATAGCAAATTTGTTTTTTTAAGTAAGTTTTTGTTAATTACTGTGCTTACTGCTATGTTTGTCCGTTTAGGATTAAGCTGTACGTTCGATTATTACGTACCGGAATTGATATGACAACATAACACCGCTGCACTGCGCTCGTCGCCGCGGGGCCATTTAAATTGGAACTCTTGCCCAGTACTGTGACTAAATTGAGAACATTAAACTGAAATATATCCCACAACATCGTCAAAAGTTGAAGTAAATTCATACATTTACTTCATCAAAAGTTGAAGTAAATTCATACATTTACTTCATCAAAAGTTGAAGTAAATTTATACATATACTTCATCAAAAAATATACGAACCAACACCATAAGCTTTTTTTTGTAGTCCGACTGTGTGTACCAAATGGAACAAATGATTAGAAATTATCTAGAAAATGTCGTTGCAGAGGTCGGAAATAAGAGGACCATTTGTTACTTCACATTTCATATAGGGAGCGAATAGGCGGAAAGGAAAGTGGGCGAATTAATGTAATTTTTTGTCACTATGTTTTGCTATTTCTGATAATAATTATACGAAAAAGTACCTTCTATATTATGCCACTGTCTGAAAAAACAAAGGTAAATTTTAGACTCATACTTATTATGAGACGTCTCCTACATAAAAAAGATAATAATCTTTATCACGTGAATATCAGCCAGTACCTAATATAACACATTACTGTTGTAACCAACCGCATCGCCACCACACATCAAATATATAATATAAAAAGTACATGAACACACATTACGTCATTTTACATAATCAATCTCGGCTAGAATATTCTGTATCTGAATAACCCTTAATACAAGTAATGTATTGAACACATTGCTCGTATAAACAGCATTATGACAAAATATTTAATTTACTAGAAATAACATTATTTTTAAACAGTAATAAATATACTAATTTATTACCTTTTAAAAAACTCGTCAGAGAATTCAGGATGTTTACGTTATCATAAATTATACTTTAAGATAAACTAAGGGCCAGTGTAGAGTACCATGGTGACACCATAGTTCTATTGGTCGCTAGATTATCGCTAGTACGCTCGGAAGGGTTAGCAACAAAATATTTTAAGCATTTTATTTTAATTATGAAATATTATGATAACATAACAAAAGGAGTACAAATCTTCATTTAGTACACTTAATTAGTATTTTGATGATTGCAAATAGATTACAATTCTGATCATACATTTGGTCATAGATTGAGCAGGTAGTATCTGTTATAATTTGACCTGAAGTATATATTTTATAGTTCTATTAGTATTACTTTGTCAGTAATGTAATTACTATTTGGTTGGGAACAAAAGACAAAATTATGTTTAGAATACTAAACGTTTATTACCATTATTACGATACTAAATAGTCAATCAAATACTTTAGTGACTAAGAAAATTAAGAACTCCCTTTAATTTATTTCAATCAGTAATTCTAATAATATTCCAACAGGTTATTGTCAGCCCTGGTTGCTGAAATCGAATAATTGCTTAGGTTAGCACAAAAAAGCTCTTGACGTTTTAGAGGCGACCGACCATGGGACAGGGTTTTTTTTTGGATGGGGTTGAGGTGTTTATAATACTTCAATTTCGTTCTTATTCTGGGGCTTATCTATTTAAATTTAAAACTTTGTTGCTTCTCTATTAATCGTCGTAAATTGTGAAAGTGAACGCGTTAATAGTGAAAAGTCTTGTTAATACAGTTAATTGAATTAATCGGTCAATCTCTAAAGCAGTTTTATCAACTGAACATGGTTTCAGGGGTAGGCTCGAGCAAGGTTCAGCTGGACTTTGTTGGGTCTACTTTATAATCCCTTCAGAGTAGGATCCAGATCGGCTGAGGAGCCCTGGAAATTGTTTTTTCGCTTGCTTGCGGTCAATTCATCCTCTTGCATATTTTAGTTCTATATCCTAGCGGTCAGGGAACCGTCGAAGTGGATCCAGCCCGGGTTCGGGACTGACTTGCTGTTTATGGGGCTAAGGTACTGCAATCCCATATTTATATATTTATATATTTACACTATATATCTTCCCGACTGGAGAATGGTACCCTTAGCCCTCGGGCACCTTCCATTCAAAAGTCTTAGGGTGGTCTAGGGATGTTAGGCACACAAGAGTTTACCAGCTCGAACTAGCTAGATTAGATAGGCACACATACACGATTAAATGTAAATGAGCAGTGGCTCTTGCTTTGAATAATACACATTTAGAAGATTAGGAATGGTTTAGGGGCATGATAGGATACGAATTGTTAGGAAAACATTAACTATATTATATATTTAACTTCAAATAAACTAAACTTTCAAAATAAACACAAATATTTTATAGACTAAATATTATTTAACATAAAATCAATACTATTTAAATAATCATAAAATGGGTTTTATTCTAATATTGCATCATAATGCCAGTAAGACTGTACGAATACGGTAGGAATCAACAACGTAGAGGAATTACTCATTGACACTTCAACATCCAGCGCAATTGGGATAGGTCATTGATAGGTCATTGATAGGTCATTGATAGGTCATTGATAGGTAGGGACGACAATTATTATATATGTATTAATATGTATATATTCCCTAATATTATATTGTAGAGTCATACTATATTTATAAGAGAAAATGTAGGGTTTGCCAAAAGATTATGCCCTCTTGTCCCTTGTATATTAGCTATGACTATGACAGACTGATATATACTATGACGACTTTTAATTGACTTATTTAAAATATATTGTCCCATAGTAAGACCTTTGCAATGGTCAAAGAGCGGGAGGCCCATGTCCACGTCACTGGGTAGAGAGGGATCGGCAGGCACGAATGGAGGAGTGCTTGTCCAATAGCCGCAATAACAAAATATGATTATCTAAAAGTATCTCAATATTTAAATTATCATTACTAAAGATACTTCTTCACTAAGAATTTATTTATTTTATTTATACAATCTGAAACTTTATTTATACGTATTTTATTATATGATAGGACGAATAACTAACTTACAATTATAAAACTAAACTTAGAATCACCAAAATCATTTATCATATTAACACATTTAATAGGGCATACTCATATGAAACAGTTAGGATATATTGATTCAAGGTCTCTCTACAACGTTTAGGCAAAATACGGTATATTTATATTGCGTAATAGAGTAGGATAGATAACGTACATTTTATAATATAATTAGGTTGGATCCGATTGTTTTATCTCTAAGAGCTTCATGGGTTACTTACGATACACACAACGTAGACGTTCTGATCACTAGACAAATCACGAGCCAATTCAGTAGATTATTAGATAAATCATAAATCACGAGCCAATTTAGTAATATTCTAATCACTAGACGAATCATGAGCCAATTCAGTAGATTATTAGATAAATCATAAATCACGAGCCAAATCTATAGGTATTCTAAATACTAGATGACATCGAATATAATTTAGCTAATATTAATCGAATACGAATCTAAGCTAGGATTGTATATGCGGAACTCATATCAATGTTAATTTAGGTAAACGAAAATTTTAGAGTCATAAAGGGATTTAATACAAGTAGGTATAGTGTAGGTAAGTTAATTAAGTATGTCTTGGCAAAATAGGTAGAGTAGGTACTCTTTGGAGCAAGTAGAGTAGATGCAGGTAGGATACGGTAGACGATAGATAGATAGGCAGATAGGTAGTGTAGAGGAGTGAGAGGAGTGTGTGAGTTAGGGAGTTATAGAGATAGATATAGAGGGGGGGGGTTACACTATGATTACCCATTAGTCGCATAGTATCGCGCGCTCACTCTCCTGTGCCTCGCACTCTCTGCGCTCAACGCCCTCTTGGAGTCCAACCCTGATTGTGACGTATAATATCGGCTAGCTTGGAGTACTGCGACTTGAGTGTATGACTGTGGTTTTATTGTTAATTAGTAACATTGGCTTGAAGACGCCGTAATTGATTTTAAAAAAAATATGATGAAAATCTTCGCAAAATTCGAGTCAATTGTTTGTTCAAACCGTTTGGTACAAATTGTTAATTTACTGGCACTTTGTCTTCTATAACAAGCAATGGTACATGGTTTTATTACAATAGGGAATAAATTAAAAACCAAGAATACATTATTTTAATGGTACGACAATTTTTTTGGTGGTATACAAAAAGGGCTGAAACGAAAGGAAAAAATCATTTTTCTAGATCACTGAACAACAGAACAACACAATTGTTGAAAAACACTTTTTAAATAACAATTTGTTTTTAAGAGCTTTAAATTAAGCTCATACACACTCTCCATCACTCTTTTCTCACGTGAAAGTACCTAATAGCTTTCTCTTTCATATCTCCCGTTACTATATACACACATATAGCATATATGCAGTTGTTAAGCTAAACATTTAGGGTCGGCAACGAGCGACTGAAGCAAGTTGCAAGCGAACATAGGCTACGGTGACCACTTACCATCAGGTGGGCCGTATGCTACAAGAAACTCACCAGCTTGTGTCCTCATGTCCCTGGAGACGACAGCTCCGTGCGCGTTGTGCGCGCGGCAGCGGTACACCGTGGCGTGGACGTCCTGCCGGTACTGCGCGGCTGAGAACGGCATGAACACTAGTGTGCCGTTGTCTAGCACTTGTCTGAGGACAATGCAAATGTAACTTAATAATCTATTTGTACCTACATCTCTTCCTCTTTCTTTCTATCCCACATTTTTTTTATACCACTAATGTGGCTCAGAAGCATATGGCCTACCTGATGGTAATCAGTCACCGTAGCTTATAGCCGCTAGCAATACCAGGGGTATCACTAACGAGTTGCCAACCATGTGTTTGATGAGGACTCACTGTGCTAGCAGCATTACTGCTAGCCCAGCGTGTCCTCGTGGAGCACTGGCAACCTGCCAACTTATTGGTATATAAAAAAAAACTTTACTATGAATACAGACAGTACAAGTGTACCTTCGATGTTCAGCCATTATGTACACAACTCTAGCCGAGTGAATTAGATGAGCTAATTTGTCGAGAAATTCATTCGTAAATCCATGATAAGCGTACGCTCAATAATGTACTGGTAATATATTTTAAGGGAACTTTGGAAAGAAGTCACAAAAGGAAACATTAAAGCTGTAAAGAATAAATTAATATATTCTTTTTTACAAAAGCCACAATCGCTTACCTAAAGGCCTATCCGAATTGGCGACAAACTCGAGACTCGCTTTGTCTTAAAAACAAAAACCCAGAAGATATAAAACAGGCACAGTCAATTCCGAGGAATTATTCAAGAGACTTTAATTCCCAGACAAAAAGGATGTGACCAAATTACGGAGCTTTTGTAGCGGAAAAAAGGTCCGTGCCCCGTAATTGGCGCTCTGGATCTCTGGAGTTCAGAGAATATTTTTAAAGCGCCGGTGCATGTTTGACAGGTACAAATTGACTGAGGGAAAGGTGTTCTGTTTCCGGAGAGGTCGACCTCTAGCCTTGTGTTGTGATCAACTAAATGACCACTACTCGAAATCAAGTGTCAGCTCGGATTCCAGTCAAATTTTAAGGGGCCTTCATACAATTTCTCGTTTGTGCGAGCGCGCGCTTCACCGTTCATTCGACTAAGCCCTACTTACTGTGTCACTCATATATCTTATTTTGAAATTAAAAATTGTGAGTGTTTTAACAATCACATCTACTTTTTTAAGAGAAACTACATACTTCAGATTTATCTTCAGATGTTGTATCTCAAAAAGGCAAAAATTGGCAGTTCCGCAGCAGATACATATGTCAAAATTACATCTAGAGACGGTGGTATCAGGGGTAAACTACACTAGCAAAACACCCTTAGATATGATTTAAACTAAAACTTGGGCTTCAGTTACCGACAACACCCCATGTGTTCACGATTACCTACTTAAATGGGTGACAAATTGTAAGTCTTCATGTTATTTCGGATACTGTTTCAGTGGTTTTTTGTAAAAACAATATAAATGGTGCTGAAGACAAATAATAAGATCCGTCTATACTTATTACAAAATCAATTAAAGCGAAGAACATTTCTTATGTACCGGCTGAGATCATTATTTTCCTTTTATCTATCATCAAGTAATCAACTTTCTATTTCCTGGAACCACAAATTAATTTGCAGGATCTTTCATAACCATAAGCCACCAGAACTTATTTGACAAGTTATTTTCAATTTATCTTTGTGCCATCTATTAGTATTTTATTTCGTTTATTACTAGCGATAGCTCGCTACTTCGTCCGCATCGCAATAGGATAACAAAAGTTATTTACCCTGTAAGCCCTTTCTTTTAAATAAAAAATTACACCATTCTAGGCTTATTAGTTTGTAAATTAAAAAAACCGTAATGCCACTTTTCTGTGATTCAGTACAAATATACACGCAATTTAATTAATTACACTTAACTTTAAGAAGAAGAAGAAAACTTTATGAATGTAAAGAACCACCGTAATATTTCTTTTAGTTAGAGGTTTCTCATTTTAAGAGGCAAATGCGTGGGCAGATTGACGTATGCAAAGGTGAAATGATTTCCGTCAAATTACATCTGACAATGGGTCAAAGCCGAGCTCAAACTGCGAGTTGTATAATTTTATTTAGGATTCGTTTGTCCCCAGTGTGATTGTCCCCTTTGCAATCTGTTTATGTAATTTATTACAACAAAGCTGCTGTATAATATGTTGTCGGAAACAACGCAAAGTATTCGCCATTAATTTAATTCCTTTCACACGAACATAAATATATGTAGTCATGACGTCCGCGCTGAGAGGCGTTCGGATATTATCTCATAAATATATGTTGTCATGACGTCCGCGCTGAGAGGCGTTCGGATATTATCTCATAAGCCAATGTTTATTTATCATAATTACTTTCAGAACCTAAGACTGGTTGTGTTAGAAGAATATTTTTCCTTTTAAATTGCTGCTAATGTAACTGGTTATGTGCGAGGAACAAGTGGATTTGACTACTCGATTGGAGCTGATCAAGATGAGAACTTGCTCAATGATAAAAATCTATAAGGCTCAATTATATTTTGATTACCACATAAACAAATAAACTATTCAATAAATAATTTTCAAAAATATACGAAGTCCACACTAATCTTCAGCAATCGCATTAAACAAAACTACATGAGAATACTTTGTTTCATACATCTATGGATGGATATAATATAAATATTATCTTACCCTATTTAAAATACACACATCATACAATATACATTTTATTCTATATAAATAGTTTTTATTCCAATTCAGAATATTCGGTATATTTAGATTACTACCCAAAAAGCAATGTCCTACATAAAATGTTATTTGTTAAAACAAAGATGGAATTTTCGCTATAAGTGGGTGTCCCCGGGCGCGAGGTTAAACGACCAGGAATGAGTTTACATTTTTCCCACCCGTGGGATTTGTCCTCGGAATGGGAAATGGATCGCGTATTCATTTCAAGAGATATTTATAACAAAATTCTAAAGTTGTGGTCTGGTAAAGGTACAACTTAGTAGTATTATCATTATATTCTTAAAATTACTTTATTTAATAAATTCTGATGTTATATTATTTTTATTCAATAGCTGTAGGTAAATTAGTATACCTAGAAAACTAAGAATGATTTTTAATTATAATTCTAATATTATAATTATTTTTGTAAAGAGAAACAGAAGTGAATCATACACAAATGTTTTTTTTATACCACTAAGGTGGCAAACAAGCATACGGCCCGCCTGATGGTAAGCTGTTACCGTAGCCTATGGACACTTTAAACACCAGGGTATCACTTGCGCGTTGCCGACGCTGGGGCATGTATGGCAGCTTTAGAATAAAAAACGTTTACCACTATCTACTTATATCTTAGTTCCGTTCAATTCTAATCAACATTCTGTATTTATCACCACACAAATACGGTAAGTTTTATAAAGTATTTGAGCGATATCCGCCATACTTCACCCATTCAATAACCGAAGTACGCGTCGGTACAGGTGTCGTCGCTGCGAGGGCACCGCTATATATTCCTCCAGGGAAATCATAGAGGAAACTTAAAATATCCGTATTAGCGAAAATATTCTATCCGTTCTATTTGTAAACTAATGCTGACACACTGTTTTCGTGGCAGTTTTGTTGTATCATAATTTCCAAACCGGTGGTAAAGTAGATTCATAAGGTGGTCTAAAAGATTCAAAAGTGGAATAAACTATTTTCGATTTTGTTTAGAAATTGTATAGTGGGTCAAACATAATGCTATGATCATAGGAATGTTATGTAGATATGCACAAGTTTTGTAGTATACTAGTGTGATATTAACGGAAGATCAGTGCTGGTTGTCCGTCATACGCTGACCATCACATACTGAGTTGGGACCGTTCCATGACGACACTATGTTCTTCTTCAAATGTCTTCCACTTTAATGTTTATGTGTTGTGTTGTTATGAATAAATGTTATTTCTTTCTTTCTTTTTTAATAAAAAAATAATATTAATAAAAATATGCCACAGATTATATTAACAACGAAATCCATAATTGCTAAGTTTAGTTGAGGTATATCCTTCCTGGAGTTCAAACTACCCATTCAATGTTTACAAGCCAAACATCATCTTTAGCGTAAGTTTCTTATCGTAACATAACTTGCGCAATCTCAGCACATTTCGATTTGAATAAATATGAACTTTATGCTTCCCTGTTAGGGTGCTTATTGGAGTGTGAATGTTCACGTTATTTGTGATAATATATAGAAGTTACATTAAGCAAAGCGGTATGCAAGGTAGTTATTGCAGCTTTGACTATATAAATAAAATACTGTGCCGGTAGCAGGAACATTGTCGACAACGTTTTCGTATCGCCTTCGACAATTTTTGTATTAAAAAATGAACAGCGCTGCGGCGGTGAAAAGTGGAACTAAAAATTAGTAGACAATTTTGACATTTCGCGAGATACGTTTTCGAATACGTTGTCGACAATGTTCCTGCTACCGGCACTGTACACAGTTACCTACAAATACACTATGTTTAGACATTCTCGATTAAAGTCATCTATAACACATTGGCGCTTCCAGAGTATCTAAAGACGAAAAACCACAACAAGGTAGGACACTTAATGTAGCATCTCATTTATCGCATCTTTGTTACTGAGTGTCTTCTGTACTGGCCTTTGTGACCTTTGACATTTCTCCACTGGCCATGGTCTACGGCATGGCTAAGGCGGTCCGAATATCTAGTTGGAGAGCGCCTACGTGACCGTTTACCCTCTACGTTACCAACAAAACCCTGCGTCTCACTATGAGACCAAAGTATGTGAGGATTCTTGGTAGGCAGATAGTGGACAATCCTGTTGTACCTAGCTATAAGATACGTTGGTACGCTTTGCAGTCCAGAGTATCCGTAACATCCTCCGCCATCAGGATTTAACAGAACTATTTCAATCAATAGTGTTCAAGTGTTCAAATAATGTGTATCTAACTTAAAAGTACTATTCTACGATTAAAGATACTGAATAACAAGGGCAGCTTTTAGATAATAATGTATTTTTCATTTTCCATAAATTTGACTGTAATAGCAAAACAACGCGGTAAAGCAATATAACTCTTAATGCGTGCGGGATAAATTTGGTTTCTCGTTAAAATTAAGACGCGCGGTCGGCGAGCACAAAAGTATACAATACCCTTATAAGCCTACCGCTTAACTTTTGACATAATTTTTTGTCATTCGTTTCCCATTAAAGAGGGGCGATGTTATTTTCATCGGGAAGCGTGAAAGTTGTCTTGGTTCTATGTATTTTGTATATTCTGATACTTGGAGTTGATTGAAATAGCAGCGCTTTTATTTATTTACTACGACAATCGCAAGTAAGTTCCCAATTCACCCAATTATAATATCGATCTATGATGTCATATTCATAGCATTATGATTATATATTTTTTTAGCCCAATATCAAATTAAGCACATCAAAGTCCCTTCAATAAGGCTCTTCTCGTCCTTCCGTGAATTTTCGGGTCAATGCTCCGAGAATAGTCCTCATTACCGAGTCGCGTACACTTCAGGGAGCTAAGTATGTCTCGTAAAAATATACTTAAGTATGTAAATATATCATCGAGTGCTACCTTTGACGACATCCTCCCACCAATGTTATGATTTCTCATAAGCACGCAAGATTTCTTCCTTTTGCAATGTGGATAAACTTACATAATACTAGCTTCTGACTGCAACTTCGTCTGCGTTGTTGTTCAGAATTGGGTCCAGAGAGAAACGAAACGTGTGTGAGTAACAAAGACAGCAATAGTTTCATCCGGCATGACACTTGCGCTATACAGCCATTGGTGCCAATTCTGTTGTTCAAAATAAACTAACTAATATGACAGGCCTTAAAATATTGCCATCCTTATTTAACCCCGCACGTGATAAAGAGATAGCAAGACTTTTAGACCTGTCAAATTTAACAAATTTAACTAGTTTAGTAATTCTGAACAACAGAATCGATACCAATGTCTTAGTTGCTGTAGTAGTTGCGTGTAAGTGATTTTCGTGATAGAGTAACAAACATACAACATTCACATTTATAATCATAGTAGGATAGGCTTTCAAGGTTTTTTCTACTCCTACAGTAACCTTATATTTTCCGGGATAATAAATATCCTATTTGTTAACCCAGGTAGGTAATCTATCTGCTAAATTTCAACTCAATGCGAGATTGAGTAACATTTCTTTCTTTCGCTTATAATTCTTGCATTGTCTCATAAGGTGCGCTTACTTAGACATCTACTCGAGAAATAAGCATACATACATACAAGCAAAACGATCTATACTTGTTAAGTTAATCTGTATATATAAAAGAAGAAACTTACTAAACAAAAATATCTAAGCATTTTGAAGCGGCAATTTCAAAGAAAAAGTTATTTCGTAAGAGAATATAAATTTCAAAACTGACAAATGCAAAAGGTACCGATGAAAATTATACCAACTTCCAGCGTTATGTCTTGATGGTTGAACAAAGACGTTTATTCCTTGGCGGGCGCAATTTGGAAAGTTTTGCTTACGAAGTGTTCCCCCTAGTACCTACTGTCCACTTCCGAGAGGACGTCGCGAAGATTTATGGTGGAGCAGCGAGTATCTGGGAATGCTGACTCAGTGAGATGTCTTGCGCGACTGTGGTAGTAGAATTCTTGCTATTTCAGGCGACAAGAAAATGTGTGTGTGTGTGTGTGTGTGTGTGTGTGTGTGTGTGTGTGATCAAATCTTCTCGGTGTCTGATTGAGCTGAAATTTGGCATACACGTTTTGGGTTTCGTGACAGTGTACAATTAACTAAATGCTGCCATTTGAAATCCAATATGTCAGACGTCACAAAATGGTGTTTTGTAGTTTCCACATTAAAATAATTATTATAATAATATTTTTTGGATACTATCCCAGTTTTATATCTAGTTCCAAACTAACCAGAACATGTATTATACAGACTTTATATAGTTTTTGTTATGTAATCTTATCCATATACTCGGACACAAATGTTTGCCCTGGCAGGAATTGAACTCCAGACGCGTAGCTAAGCCACACGAAGGATGTTTGTGGAGTTTCAAGCGTCTAGTGACCACGCCACTGCTTACCATTAAGTGGGTCGTACTCGCCAGTAAAAAACCGATCGAACTTAGCACCGTATAAGTTTCAAAATAAGTTGATTTTATTTAACTTTCCCAGTTGCGTAGACTGCAATGAATATAAACTGCGACCTCTAAACTGGAAGCTGCCTCGGGAGACACCAACTTTCCGTCTATCCCGCGCTACTCATGACAGATCGTGAAGAAAAATGGTGGTATTTTATTTTAGTTCGTACTTAATTTAACTAAAAGGCTTCTTGGCTTTGCGCCACGAGGCGAGGCAGTATAGAAAACATTCACACACTATTATTGCAAAGCGTGATGCTTTGTGTTAGTATAACACTTAGATAATTGTTATATAATTAATTATTGTTACGCTCTGCACAGTGGGCAAACAAACACATGACGGCCTGATGGTAAGCAGTCACAGACACGAACCTATTTTCAACTTAATATTGAGTAAGACACTGTTCAAGCGGCATATTGGAAGGACAGTTCTTTTTACTGGTAGAACAGTGTATCCTCTAAGAGCTTTTTAATCTTTTTTGTATAACTTATTTGATAAGCAAGCGTATGTCCCGCCTGATGGTAAGCGGTCATCCTAGCCTTCGCAATTGTAACCCAGGATTCGATCGCACTTTTCTGAACATATCACATAACAAAATATCCCCACGTAAATTTGTCGCCCGCAGGTGCATCAGATAAATCCCCGGTGCATATCAAAGCAAACAAAGACATTCCCGCGGGACAATATCTGTGACGTCACGTGGGGATATACAGCAGGTTATTGCGTTAGGAAACGTCACGACTCTATTCCATGTGGAAAATGCAAAGGGATTATGATTTATGCATGCAATGCTACATGTCTTAGGTGAATTTACGTTGCAAATTGTACAAAGGACTCGAAATTTTCGAGCGAAATGTTTTTAATTGATAAAATAGAATGAATATTCGTATTTTGAAATAAAGTATCAGCAAAAAAATACACTAGCATAGTACAATGTCATACAGATGTAGTATAATCAATAAAAAAGTGTTAACAATTTTTATAAAATAAAACCGTAATTAAATGCATATCGAAACCAAAATAAAAAATGGTTGATTCAGGTAACGTCGTAGCAAGGAACTTTGAATTGCTACTTTACTACCGGTTGGGAGAAACCACTCGAGCAAATGGAGATTCTATGAGAAATATTACAAGAACAAAAAATAACATTAAAGCAACACAATTATATAAAAACAGTAAATGTCACTAGAGAGGCTGAGCTGAGCTGAGCTGAGCAGAGCTCGGGTAAATTTATTTTGTTTTCCAAGAGTACTTATATCAAAAATGAAATAATATTAATAGCGTTATAAGACACACAAGGTTAACCTTGCTTACAGGTGTAGTACGCATCGGCTAGAATGAGTGTAGCCGGATGATTATCACAAACATAATTTAACATGGACACACAGACCAGATTTTAAATATTGTCTTTAAGGTATATTTTCTCATATAAAGCAGTAATAGATATCTGCCCTTAATGATCTCCAGTATACAGCTATCTCGATTTACTTTATGTCCGTTCCGAAGGAGGAAAGAATTGGCGCACGAACAAAATTACTGATGCTTGCTAAAGTCGCGAATATTCAAATGTTCCAATACTTTTTACTAAATGTCAAAAAATTGTTATATTCTATCTTAGCCGAGTAGCACACAAAATATCACCGTGTGTATACACTTATATATAATTCCGCCAATGTAAGCATACCAGAGAAATGTCAAAATTCGCTTTATGATAGTTGTTATGAAGCGAAATTATTTCATTATCTATTTATTTGTCGTGAATAAACCATTTACTGAATGTTTTATCCAATTCCAACGTTATATTAATGGTAAGCGGCAGTCGCTCGAGTCAATAGGAATATCTAAAACTTTGCTCGTTATTTTATCACTGACTTGTCGTCAATATTGTATTTTTTCTCCCGTGTAATTGGAAATTGTCGTAATAATTTTATTTTTCCGCGAACATACCAATCTTTGGTCTCGTATTATCCTTAAAGAAATGTTGACGCGGGTAAACGAAAATTATATAGGTACCTAGTTTTATATAGAAACAAAGAAAGAAAAAGCATAAAGCGCGATACAGTCAAAATAAAAGGACGGTAATGTTAAACAATTACACAATATCGGGGTCGGCACCGCGCGAGTGATACCCTTGGTGTTGGAAGCGTCCATAGGCTGCGGTAACCGCTTACCATCAGGCGGGCCGTATGCTTGTTTGCCACCTTAGTGGTATAAAAAAACAATATTATATTTCTTACAACGGAAGTTAACTCGGAACCAAAAAGATAATATAAGTAATGAACCAATCGTCTATCAACTAGTCAAAAGAAGCACTTACAATCTATAGAAAATATACCGCCGATGGCAAAGATATAATAACAGTGAAAAGGCACACTGTAATACACAACGCCCGACACTCGTTAAAGTTCTAATTGGGTCAGAGGCACCGCTATAAAAACACCAAAGATACAAGCGGACTAAATTAACGAGGTTCCTGACAGCCCATGAGTGTGTGGGGAGCGCGACCTCCTCGCAGCACTGCTCTATAACACATGCGGTCTCCCTCATTAGCGGTAATTGGTTACAGTTGCGTTCATCCGAATTACTTCTATAAAAATATTTAGCCTTTTAGGTTGTATGTGTTTGAACCTAACAAGGTTCAAAGAACGAGCGAGAGTGACAAAAACAGGTCTCATATCATAGTGGTTTCTCTAAAATTTATAAGTATATCTTGTAATTCATGATATGGTAGACATGACATTAAGTGGCAATCACGCAAGATCGATATTTTTGTACAAGAAATATTTTTTTTCAAGAGAATTCCTTCTAACCGATCACGGCCAAGGTGGATCACAAAGTACCTTGGCGTTAGGGATACGCATTTTTTCGCAAATGAAATATCTGTAATTTGTAAACACAGTGATAAACATAGGCTATGACGAAACATTTTTAACCAGTATATAATATTGTTGACAAAATTAAACAAGTCCTAGGCCAAAAACTAAACCATATTTACAATAAGGTAAAGTCAATACTTTACCTTATTGTAAATATGGTTTAGTAATATTATTGACGGTTTTGGTCAGGTCATTTAACCCACCACTGCCAAATAATTCGACTCAAACATGAATGAAGTCACGGGCACTGGTACAGTCATACATCTAAAGGTAAAATTGTGAGCGTACTTGCGTGGAATCTTCATACCCAGCATTGTTCGCAATTTACATTTATCTTATCCCCACGCTTCGTATAATCGCTTTGCGAAAACGTGATTTCAGATTTAATTTTCAATTTTTACTCTATCTTATTTCTTTTAATGTTCCTCCCTCCTTTTTAATATTTTATGAAGCATGTTTAAAGAATACATTTTTAAAAATTAGGGTGTATCAATTTTGTATACCACTGCTTTTTTATACCACTAAGGTGGCAAGCACGCAATCGGGCCACCTGATGTAAGTGGTCACCGTTATCCTATGGCCGTTTGCAACACCAGCATTGCAGACCCTAAGTTTAGGTTTTCAGATAATCAGAACATAGCGCTTAAGATATTATAGGACTGTAGAAAACTTAGTTGCTACGCTTGCTACGAAGCGTAGCATATAGTCTACGAACATTACGGTACACTACGATGTTGAAATTTGAATCTTAGCTGTGCTACAAGAAGCGTAGCGCTCATACCGAAGTATCTTATTGCGTAGTTATTGGTAGACTTTCAAGCTATTCCCTTTTTGTAAATAAAGAAAGTTTTATATACATTCTCTTTTCCTTAAGTTTAGTCCCTAGTCCCGAGTGTGTGATCATTCAATAGTCCTTTTATACGATTTTCTAAAACACCGTCTCTAAGGTAATGCTGTTTCCGCCAATCCGCTAATGTTCAAAACCATTTTGATGTGCGAGTGAGATAGGACACATACCATAAATTTTAATTAATATCTTTGCAGTCTGTGTTGTAATTTAAAATTTACTGATACTACTATTGTGTTTATGCTTAACTAATTTTGGAACGGAACTCTTCAAATTTCGTCAAAATGATCGATTAAAAATAACAAAGCCCACAGATAATGTTCCTCGTCTATATCAACCATTATTAAGGTGGTGTACTTGCAATTGGTATTCCCTAACTCTGTTTAAGAAGTTTATCTGTGGCCCATAAAGCCTCCAATCACCCGGCCACGAAGTTCCTGCAGCGGCGGTAATATAGTTGTAATTACTTTTTGACAGCCATTACGTCGAACCCCTTTTATAATCCCTCGTTTTTACGACATCCATTTAACCAGAAATGCTCGCCTATGGGTAACTGGTGCTCTCTCTCGGTCGTGTTAAACTAGACAGAGATAGAAATATCGTAGAGATAATTCTTCAGGAAATGGTATATTTATCGTATTAGAAGTACATATTTTATGGTATGTACTTTTAATGTTGAATTTCATTAACTATTTAAAGTCATTAAGGATGATCTAACCTAGAAACGTCCTTTCTCGATACATGCTTGAATAAGTAAGATATAAATATATGTATAAATATACAAGAATCAGTTTGAAATACAACCTTCATTTAGAAATTACTATACTGATAATTTTGATCTTAGTAAGTGCCTTACTAGGACCTAAAATGTTTTTTTTTAATTTAATTTAGATTTTTGATTATATTATAAGCATTGAAGTGTGTGCTATTTTAAACGGATTAAGAAAATATTACTGACCTGACATTTTGAACGCTTTTTGACCAGACCGTACATAAGCTCGAGGTGTTATTCTGTCTATAAGTATTCCATAAATACCTATGGTGTGTATCAGAGCTATAACTCATGTAAATTATAAAAACTAGCGATGTAACTACTATATCTTAATCATTAATTTCTGTAATTTCATAAAATATTGGCCGACATTAATTCTTTTCGTATGTGAATGGAATAATCACAATAAATTTCAGCGTAAATAATTTTATACGACGTGTACAGGATACAAATAAACCTGACATTGCGATAATGGGTTGCATAAATTGCGGCCGAATGCAAAACTGTTACAGTTGTAACACAATGAAACAGCCGAGAGGCGCGCCTGACCGTAATACAAAAGGATCGGATAAAGCTGGCGTTCCACTCCAGCGCTAATCTTTTAGCTCCAACTAATCCCACAACGGTAAGTTAAAAAGTAAAAAAATGTTAGGAATTTAAGTAGCGGAAGAATAATACCGCTTGACTTTTGAAATACAATCTCAAACATAGTTTTCTGGTAAAGTATGAAGGTCAATGCTACAAGTGTAATTACCAAATGAAAATTGGTAGCGCAGTAAAGAGCTGGTGAAAAGATCAAAGTCGTATGCTTGAAGGTAAGCGACACATCTGCCTGTAACTATTACAATGTAATTTTAGCATAAGACGCAATAAACATTTTAAATACTCTTTTTTTATTACAAACTGTAATGGTTCCTGTTACGTAGCCATGTTCAGTATTATCTAAGTAATTAAAAAAGTGTATTATTGTTTTTTTAACAAAAAAAAATGATGCAAATCTAAAATTTAGGGACATTAAAATTCAACTGATGAAAAAAAAACCGATTATATTTTATTTTTAATGGGACCGTGCGATTAGGGCTTAAATAGCATCGCTTTTAACTGGACATAAATCTTAACAGCAGCACTTAGTCTGAAGTCAGCCAGCGTACCGGGAACTTGGAAAATAACAAACACTTGAAATGTAAAAGGTCGCAACTGAGCCCAGCCTCGGATTAACATTACGAAGCAAACCGCAGTTTTGAATGAAGACCGACGCTGGAGTTCCATGGGTGTGGTTTCGGGACAAGGGATTTAAAATGTACAGAGAAAGATTAAGATTTGCTTCGTATAGCAACTATTGCAAGCACATTATGATGCTTCACTCTTATACCTTTAATATTACAATTACATAAAGTATAACTGCAAGTCTGAATGTGAATTCATACAATTAGAAAGGTAAAGAGTACTCAGAACAGACGGGCATGTATGAAAAGATTGATGAATGTAAAAGAAGCAAAAATCTGGTAACTAGTCACATCAGGTTAGGCCTAGTGCTCTCAACTATAATGCTTGGGATAAGACTAGGGTGATGATGGTATTTATTTGATCGCTATTAAAATTCAAATAAGTGGGTTAAAAAGGAAGAAGTTCTAAATTCGTCTCTATGTATTTTTTTACCTACTTATTATTTGTAAATGATAGTTCGTATCATGGGCAGAAAGTTGATTATTTATTCTGCAGCTTTGTGTATACTTATAAGTACAGGGTAACTCGTTGCCTAACATCTGTATAAATATGAATCCATTGATTGATCGATAGTTTTTAACGTTATCCTCTCATTCAATAATATATTTTTAAAGCTTTCACCAACAGACATTCTAATGGGACGTTTGAAGGCTAACCTAATTTGAGACTTGTCGCAAGGAATTATGAATGAATATAAAATTGTATACAAATAAAGCTCACCCCCACACACTAATATCATTAGAGAAACAAAGAGGTCAGGACACAATGGCCTTTTGTGCCAACTGCCAACACAATGGTCCATTAGAGCCAACATACGCCAACACAAAGGACCAATGTTCAATGTACACTGCCGCTCTCATTGAAATGCAACACCATAAACTTTGTGTGTTGCTTAAAATATGATTAGCGGTAGAGGAAAAACACTAAATATACTCACATTTTTAATCACACAAATTACGATAATTTAAAATATCTGTGTTTTCTTTATTAATTTTATTGCAGTGGTGTCTTATATTTGTTGTGGTTAAACAGGACTTAATGAGAGATATTTTAGATTAGTGATAAAGATTTTCATAATATGAATATCGTTCATACGCCTACAAATATTGTTCCTTCTCGGAGTTCGCTGATCGTAAATAATATCAGCATTAACGTGACAAGGATTTAACCCATCGTGATTGTGTTTGGTCCTACATTTCATTTGGTACTCACAAGGTATGTGGTGAAATGGATTTTAGGAAGAGGCCTTCAAGTACAAGATATGGACTATTTATTTAAGAACTAGCGGCCCGCCCCGGCTTCGCACTTAAAAAATATATTTTCTATTTGATCTTAATAAGGCTGTTATGAAGATCTAAATTACCAGTTTGTGGCCAGGTTGCGCTGTGTGATAATTTACGGCATAATTAATACATAAAATTCTTAAAAAGCTAAATTAGAGCAACAAATAAAATGGACAAACTGACAATAAGTGTGTTTACAAAGAAATTATGTATCGATATATGATACATACCCTTTAGAACGGAGTTCCTACACCCCGATTATAATGTTCGTAGGTCGAACCGAGTTTAACTTGTGAACTATTATATACTCTGTGGATTAACCAAGATAGTTAAGTGGCTGAATGTGACATTCCTACCAAGTGTAATAGTGTAGGTAGCTAGATGTGTTACTGTTTTAGATTATTAATTAAGACTATAGGTATTAATAGAATAATGTGTGTGTGGTGGCACACAGGCATACGGCCCACCTGATGGTAAGCAGTCACCGTAGCCGCTAGAAATACCAGGGGCATCACTGACGAGTTGCCAACCATGTTGTTGATGAGGACTCACTGTGCTAGCAGAATTACTACTAGCGCAGTGTATCCTCGTGGAGCACTGGCAACCTTACTTACCGCAGAAACACAACACTACATCAAGTAGTGTTATTTCACTGTGGTCTTCTGTAAGGTGGAGTTACAGTCACCAGTCGAGCGACTCCAATTTAAACGGGATACCCACGGGAAACCCCAAATCGCCCTACCTCTCTGTTTAAAAGCTCCTGGTTACATTAATCACTGTACTTGAGCTTAGTAAAACTCATTGGTATAGGCCGGGATTTGAACCACAAGGCCACCACGGCTTACTAAAAATGTATGGATCGGCACCGCGATCTAGGTAGCCCGAAGGGCCTAGTTACCATACTTACGATACTAAAGATATACTAGTAATGGTATCAAGAGGTAAAGGTAGTTGGTTTGTTTTATGAAGGGTCTAATCCCTTGGAACTACCGGATCGATTGAAAATACATATATACAGTTTCGCCTAGCCCTGCACTGCACTCGTCAGCTCGAGCTGACGAGGGTGCAGGGTTCGGTGCGTGCAGGTGTCGACACCTTCTTAACATAGTATAAAAAGTCGCCACCCGCCGTCTGTATGCTTAGAGGTTTTTACTAGTAGACGGACTGGTCCCTGGAAGAGGTTTTTATGTATAAAAACTGGCAGCAACTTCGTCCGCGTTGAGCTTAAAATACCAGATAAACTTAAAATTTTCCCGGGGAAACAAGGTCCACATGCTGATCCAGGTTATAAATATGACGTGTGCCAAACTTCATACAAATCCGCTGAGCCGTTTTTACGTGATTGAGTAACGATCATACATCAATACATCCATTCTTACAAACTTTTACATTTATAATATTAAGTAGTAGGATTTATTTAGGTTTTGTTTAGCAGGAAAATGATGAAACTTCTTGCAATCAGAGACCTATCATCTAGTAGCTCTTGTATTCAGCCTAATAATAGACTTGTCAGACTCCTTCCCCGATAGATATATTATGTTTCGGGACAAAGGTGATAATGAAGTATCATCGCGGAGTGAACTGAATGCCCATTACAGTTTAATGGTGGATAGGCTTCACTCAAAGGGCGGGTGGTCACGCGAGGCCACGATTAAGGGCGATTTGAGCACAGATTTAAAGCATTTTATTTGTAAATTTAAAGTGATAATGCTAACAATAGTGCGGGAAAGCTTTATTAATGTTTTTCGTGGTGATTAAAATACTTTACTATCTAAAAATATACACTCTTCGTCCTTAAACTTTTGTCATGTTACCAGTCTCTTGGTCGTATACTAAAATGCCATTTAAATCTGAAGCCACTTTGACGACGCTTTTAAATACTGCCCATCTATCTATTATTCGAATTTCTTAATTGAAGATCTGAAGTCAAAGACAGAGAAAATCAATTAGTTTTGACTACACTTTAAAATTCTCACACAAACCGTCTAGTATGACGGTTTAGGACGACAACAACATTGCTACAAACATGTCATCGATCTCACAAGTGTAATTCGGAAAATAAAAATTTATAGCCAGTAACGCCCAAGTTCGGCGCAACAATAAATAACCCCTATTCTCTGAACAATACAGGTGATATTTCAGCGGTAATTCCCAACGGTCGACCCGTAAGCCCGTGTAGGCTATAAAGTGTTGCGGCTTACTTAATTTCTACAAAATACGCGCACTTCAATTCTGGAAAACACAAAATATACACAAGTGACTGAAATCCAGTCTACTAGCCTCTGATGCGAGAGGTCAATATGACTGTGTCACTAGGGTGTACGAGCGCGGCAAAATAAAAATAAAAAAACATTTATTCAGTTTAGGCCTTAATAAGGTACTTATGAAGGTCTAAATTACGACATATAGAATACTGCAATGATATAAAATTTGTGTCCTATCTCCCTCACACGACACAATCGAATTTTGGTACCTATTGACCGCATTGGAAGTAGTGACTTTTGAAGCGATTCCTTTGGAGAATTTTATGAGAATAATTTACGGGAATCATTTAATACGATTTGTCGATGGCATCATTAGACCCACAAGTGCCCGCACAATGCGAGCTCAGCACTCTCAGCCTAGGGACAGATTGACCCCCGGTGCCGGCGGGTGCGATAGAGCCTTCAAAAGGACACATTTAGCACGAATGATGTCAAGTGCCGGCTGGCCGGTCACATTCGCATAAGGGTTAAATTTTTCGACAGCTTATATTAGAAAAAAAATTGACAAGCCGTACGCTTGCACGGCTTGTCTGATATTAAACAGACGCCTTTTATAAGACATTTGCATCACCAGAGGTATCAGTAGCGTGATGCTAATATTGTATTGTTATATTAAGCTCTCACGAGTCCGGGGCGCTTTTGGGACCGGGTCCCGAACGCCCCTTTGAAATTAATAATATTTTAGGGTTATTATTTAAGTCGCAGTTCTTATCTACATTGCTTACTAGCTACTTTATATAGTCGGTTCTCTTAATGATTAGTAGTTATCGAATGCTATAGACGCTTTTAACGCTAGGGGTATCACTCGGGCGTTTCCAACCCTGATTATGATTTAGGAATCCTTCAGAATAAAATATTCGCGATGATCTCATCAGCTTCAATAATCAAACGGTAGTGTTATGCCTGTATCTAAATATACCGACAGTATTGATCGTATGATACCGGGAGTATACGGGGTATTATTTGATCCACCGGGGCTCAGCCATTATGTTGTCATTGACTACGGACATGCAGTAGAGCGGAAAAATCCGACAAAGGACGTCTTTTGTAAAGAAAGGGGTTCAAGAAGTTATATTTGATGTGACTATATACGGAACTCTTATGATATCAGTAGGTATATAATGAATGATGGTTGGTCTCTCTGTCGCACTCACACAGCCAAGTAACGTAGTCATATTTAAATTTCGAATTAAAATACACGAGCGATTCCAGTCGCAAGTTTCCCAGAATTGAAATTTAAATACGCCATAATAAGACAGCTAAAAGGAGATTTCTTTTATAAAATAAGATAATATTTTTTAAAGATGCACAAACATAAAAGACATTGTAATGTCTTTTGTCTTTGTGCACGCACGGAATTCAATTTGCGAAATAAAGAACAAAGTGGCAGATTAGGACCGCCCAGGGCTATACATAAACATCGAAATAAAGCGAATGTCTGCAGCGCTGTGGGCCGGCACTGACCGCGACCAATTATTTGTCGTTTGCCTTATAGATATGAGACTTGGTACTGTAAGGCCTTGCTTGTAGTGACTGGCCGATTATAATAAATTTAGAAAAAAAATATAAACAAAAATGTATTAAGAGACAGGGAGTTGACATGACTCCTGTCATGAAGAAAAATAATTTAATAATTACGGAATAAATTGTATTCAGAGCTATATGTCGTTTCATTTGACGCCACAGTACTTATTCAGAGAACCCAAAGAGTAGTTCTCATATAATTGGTAACCGTCCACTGCTTCTAGGGACCGGGACGCCACACTGAGATCAATATATCACTCAATAGATACATGTCTGACTTTTTTGATGCAATAGCTTATAATATATCAAGAACATTAGACACAAAAGTATTGGTACCGAGTCAGTTATTTTATTTGTTATCGGTGTTAATTTAATCTAAATTTTAACACGGTTAATGTTACATTACTGCTGCTACAGCACAACATAGTGGGATGTTTGTCTCCTTCTATCTGCCATTAAAAATAAATAGAAATACCGCTGTAAGTAGATCATTACGTGCAATTGTCCAAAGTTAAAACTTCAGCCACAACTTCAAAACGAACACAATTTGTTGAACGATCGTTTGAAATTTTAAACTCTCGTTGGCTGGAGTCGAGTAGTCAAAATACCTGGCTGATCGATAGTGCCCGGAGCACCGGCCCGTCTCACACGGGAGCTTTGGGATATTGTACAAGTAAATCGATTAGAGATGTTTATCGGCTGTTGTAATCTGTCTGATAATCTGAAAATCTTAATCTTTATATCTTAATCTTTATATCTTAATCTTTATATCTTAATCTTTATATCTTAATCTTTAAATCTTAAATCTTTGTTAATGCAGTAGCATTTTACTATAGGAATTTATGGCAGGGTTGCAGTATCGATGTGTATCTAATGAGACGGCAGTAATGCATTATTTATCACATGAATGATTTCTTGTCATTCACATGTCTCTTCTTCTCAAACAAATCTCAGGGAACCGTTGATTATTATTCTAGTCTAAAATTATCTTGTATTCTATCTGTTTGGCAATTTTCAATTAAACCATCCACCCTTTTAAGTTTGATTGCGTAACACACAGACAAAAGTCTTGTTTTTTTTTGTAAAGTAGCATAAATTTTATTTAATACTCAATTATTTTATAAAGAATGTAGATTAATTGACATTATACTCGTATATTTAGCAAGATAATAACGCCCCGTGTCTCAGTGTGGCACTGACTTGCTACAGTTGGTACGGCGCGGCGCGAGGCGAACTATTCAAAACACCTGATACATATTTCATAGGGCGCGCTCATCTAGCCAAATCTACGCTGTGCCGAAACTGAATAATTTTAAAGATAACATCGCCTTGCCTGCGAAGAAATCCTTTTGGAAGATATTTTAGAAAGTATTTTCAATTTGGATATAATCGTGTGTATTTGAGAGAAGACAATTGTCATTCCATGAATACACTTTGATTGTAAGCGTCCACCAATATAAGAAAGAAATGGTCTATTTAATTTTGTACAAACAGTTTTACTCTCTTTACGGGTGTTTTAATATTTTAATTCGCAAAGTTTAATTATGTCTTGGGAACACAATCAATGCGTATATAATCAAAGCAATGCGCATACACACACTGCAATGTTGCTCTGAATCAGCCTCTAAAGCTACTGAATATTCAGAGATTTCAAACTGCAGCAAAAAACGGGATCGAGATGTCATAGATCGTTTGAAATTCCGTCTGAACAATTAGTAACGAATTTTGTATAGATTTGTTGGTGCACAATAATTTGTTCTATATTTAGCGTGCCAAGCCGTTGAGACGAGTAGAAACGTTACCTCAGGCTAACCTCAACTGAATATCGAACGCACTAAAATTCATTTTACATCACCAAACATGTCATATTCGTTGACAAAGTTTGTACACTTTGTCACACAGAGTAAGAACATATACAAAGTATAAAATATATTTAACTTTTGTACACTGCAGTACAGTATCGGCGAGAACACCTGCGTCTCGTGTCGAGAATTTGCTAAACATGTTCCTATTTTACTGTTGTGAATTACAATTAGGCTGTGACAATGTATTGCGGTTATCTGTCATGGCTTCACGGCTTCGTTCCAAATATACCCGATAAAATTCTCGTGGTGATCTGTCAATTAAATTGTAAAATCCTATATTTTCAAACTTTCCCGAAGATTTTTCCAAAAAACTTTTCATGCAAATTTAGTCCTGATAATTAGGAGAAAAAATAAAAAAGCTAAAATAGCCGCGCCTTTCTCAAGCCGTGATCACAATATATTATGATGAGATACATGCGGCATTAAATTTTTATGTCAACTTTCCTTATGAATGCTATAGCTGACCTGAGTCCGGGCACATCGTCGAGCTGCGCGCCGTCCAGGTGGTGCCAGGCGATGGCAGGCGCGGGCGCGCCGTGCGCCGCGCAGGAGACGCGCGCGCCCGAGCTGTTGCCGAACACCAGCCGCGCGGGCGGCTCCAGCAGGAACACCGGCCCGTGCTCCTGGCCCTCACCACCTGCACAACAACAACATATACGTAGAAACATACACGTACTTCGGATCTGCGCTCAAAAGCGTCACATGCTAGAACAGTTAAACGGTTTGATCGACTGCTAATTGTTGCAAGCAAATTTCAGCTGGGCGGTAATTATATACTCGTAAAACTGACTTTTTGGGGTCTATATTATGTGGTGATGATATAATATGTATGTATGTTATTAGGTGGCTAAGGGGACGAAGTGCACGCTTATTGTGTAGAAAACGTATTTATTTTAATGTGTTTAAAATTATTATAAGTAACTAGCTGCCCGCCCCGGCTTCGCTCGTGTGGACAATTTTTTTTGCATTTATGGGGATGAAAAATAGATGTTGGCCGATTCTCATAGATACCGGATAAGCACAAAAAAAATCATCAAAATCGGTCAAGCCGTTTCGGAGGAGTATGGCAACGAAAACTGTGACACGAGAATTTTATATATTAGATGTAATTATATTTGCAAGTAAATAATATTCAAACCGAGATTGGTGGTATTACAAGCCAGTTAGCTTAATTTGGTTATTGTGTGAGGACGCAGGCGGTTGATATGTATAATGAAGCATTTGAATTTCAACAGAGATCTGCCGTCACTGTGAGTAGGTTAGCATCCTATAGTGGATAATTATACCGGACAAATGTTTGTTTCTCTGTATTGTATGTAACACTGCTTTAAACACAAACGCATTCATGCATTATATTGTATGTATTATGTCAGTTAAATGCAAAGGGTATTTATGTTGGGTATATCCAATCGGACAACCTACAGTATGTTTGCTTGCTCCAATGTCTGCTATAGTAAGACATGCTTTAGTATGTCTGATAATAAAATAAAGTGGCGAATCAGGTAGATTATTTTATTATCGGTACCTCTATTTAATTCATGCATGAGGATACTGAATAATTCTCAAATATTCTACAGACGTTGGTGTCCATTCTGTTGTACAAAATCACTAAATTAAACTTATTTGACAGGGCTAAAAATCTTGCCATCTCTTTTTCATTGCGTGGTTAAATAAGGTGATAATTTAGACCTTTTCTTAAGGCCTCAATAAATAAAAGTTTTTTCATTTTGATTTTTGATGGCAATATTTTATAATTGTCCAATTAGTTTAGTTTTATGATCTGGTACTACAGAATTAGCACCATTTTAAATATAAGGCGTCTAAATTCAAGAACCTTATCACACGTACAACTCTCTCTCGTATACAAGAGCACTGGCAGTTCTGCATATTGTGTTGCAGAACAGAATGATCCAATTTTAGCAAACACAAGGTACAACACTATTATGTTAGAGTTGTATGTACATGTGTGTGTGAAGTTGCATCCACGTAGTGTTTGTGTGGCGGGACATCGGGCTAGTTCTCTGTATTTTTAGCTGAAATAAGCTGCAATATTTTTACCTGGCAATTTTGTCGGTACGACAATGCTTGGTGGTAAAGCCTTCTTTCTTATTTTATTTCAACTCGTGGTAGTATATTTAGAAAGTTGATAATTTTTGGTAGCGCTTCAGGCTTTTACGTACCTAATATCAATGCTATTAGAGTATTTGGTATAATATTACAAATACGATAAAGTTTCAAAAAAGCAACTTACGATATGCTACGATACGATATTTTTGATTTGTCAATTTTATAAATTCAATATTAAACGAAAAAGATTTTTTGCTTTTTTTGGTACCTGCACTAATTGAAAAAAACCCGTTATATAAAATTGCAATGTTCAATATTACAAAAGTTCGTCCATTACTAAGAAAAAAAGTAGGAACTTAAGACACGTGCTACGTTCAAGTTGAAAGTAAACAGAACAAAATTCACAATGGAATATGCAAGACCAACGTCTGCAACGCAAACTAACCAGACTCGGAAAGCAGCAATCATTTATTAGAAAATAAACTTTGTCACCACTTATGACGCTTGTTATTGCTTTGACGAGGAAACCCCTTCATTTCTAAGACGCTTTTTGTGAAAAGTCTGTCTCCTTGAATATGCGACGGGTAAAAATAGGAGCTGGCAAATGTTATGCGAAGGGGTATAAAGCATTTGTTATTGACTGCCTGGAAGGTTCTACGGTTGAAAGGGACGGGGAGGCTTGACATATCTATCGGAAGTATCTATTTTTAGCCCAAAGTAAACAGGTTGGAGAGTTGGCACGCCGCTTGAGGCGAAAGTAGCCTAAATATTGAAGATAGCAAAATTCAACGGAGGAATCACTTCAAAATTTGAAAGCAATTTTACTCATTTAAGAACGTGGACATTTAAATTGAATTAAGAATTATATTTTTAAATGTATGTAAAATATCTCTGTAAGTAGCGTTTCACACAGCGTAGCGATCCTGGGTCTGTGGTTCTTTTCACAGATGTAAGCATCGTGCGATATGTGTTACACACACTCAGAGTTAATAATCTTTAAAAATAGTACCTATGTATTTATTTTAGCCTATTTAACACAGAAATGTATTGTAAACCAATGTATAGTATATTTTTATTTCTCTCCCTAGTGTAGGTAGTGCGTTATGATATTATCGGTGTTGCAGGCTCACATGCTACGGGGACTAGCTGCCTGACCATTAGTTGCTACTCAAACAAAATATAAATTCAATCTATGACACGAAGACAAAGTGACTCACAACTTTATGAAACCCTAAATTGCACTTGTTGAAGTGTGAAAAGTTGCCATAATTTATTCAAGTCTCGCAGTCTCATCCTCAGGAGTGCGGCTCGTTTACGATATTGTTCCAACTTCACCAAATTTGTTATGGAACGAAACGAAATATCCGTTACTGTATTTTTTACGGACGGACGTAATGAGACGTAAAATAACCTTGGAGAATACCTTCACCTCTACTTGTCATCCCTTGATTATTGTTCCGTGAGTCAAATTGCTGATCGAATCGTGACACTAAACAATTTGTAGAGTAAATTATAAATTGATCCAAAAGTGTGCTGAAGTTAGTTCTTATTATTATTTTCACTATTATAATATCCTTTAGTTTAATTTGGTATTTTTGTTTTAATATTATATACACCGTTCATAATCTCATTTCACTATGTATTGCATAATTCTATCACTCTCACTCATCATTCATTTATTTGTTCTTCTCGCCTCTGCTGCATCTTCTGTCCCTGGTAGTCAGTCTCAGCCAATCGTCACGCTTACGCTAAAGTAAATACGCTCGCGCCGCTCGCATGCTCACCCATCAAAATTTTGGGTTAAAGCCTAATCTGTGGCCACTAACGCGAGTGATTGAACTAAATAAATAATAATAACATAAATTTCCTCGCGAAGTAAAAAACATAGCAAGAACTACAGTGCGGTGCTCTCAAAGAACATCTTCATCGGGTACCAGGTCCTCTACTTTTACTTCACAGTATAGTACCAATGAGTAGTGTTTAACATTCGTTAGTTTGGAATAAAAATCATAATTATAAGACCAACACCCCACATTACATTTACTTGGCTGAGCCCGTAAATGTAGCTAAAACCAGCCTAATAACTGAGAAAAAATAAAATAATAATAGCGCCGCACTGGGGGGCCCATCTAGCAGGTGGCTGGTCACCATCTGCCAATTTTTATCAAATATTTGACATACTGCATGGAAAACGTCTGTAGTCTCATCCCATAGCCCAGATATCCCATTAAAAGTTCACCACAAATAACCCAATTTTAGTTTTCCATCCCCATTAAAGAGTCTCTGCACTCGGCGAGGATCATCCCCGGGTGCATCACTATGCATACCGGGAATGATATTCACCGGATGTATCCCTTACCAAATATTAAATTCTCAAACTGGCCTACGCGTTGGATACATTATATTCCCAAGCCTAGATAAACGACCGGACCTGACAGGGCTCTGTTAATTTAAGAGAGACATTAGAATATCTGAGATGAACAAACATGTAGTGACTTAGCATGATTTTGGTTCAATACGATTAACCAAACCCATTTACCTACTTCAGTTTCGTGTGCCTAATTTCTCATTTCCGCTAGATTAAGTCGAGGATACAATGGGAGAGTCGGTCAACCACGCGCAGTGGATCGAGCCCCGGAGTTTGCACAAAGTACGGCAAAAACAAAAGTTAGTTAACCGTACGCGATCTTATCGATTCACTAAACAGTTTATCTGGCGTTAAGGTGGTTTCTTTTTCTCTGTAGATAAAAATGTTAACTTTAATTTATTACATTTGATGTTCTATGGAGAGACTGCTAATGGATAGCTTCCTGACGGGTCTTAGAGAACTATTATGGCATTTAGTCGTTGTTTGTCTCACGTTGTTCTAAATATCAGTGTAAGTCATATATTCTTCTATTTATTTTCATTTAAGAGTTATTCTCTTGTCGGTGCAGCCGATGAATCTCCCTCCCGGTCTTCTTCTTCTCTCTTCTCCCGGTCCAGTACATCTTTGACCTCCTTATACAACGTGACGGCTATCTTATCAACTTGCTTGATGTAACTTATCCTTGGTCGTCCCCTGCCACGCCTTCCTTCTATTTTACCTTCGATAATTGTATTTATAAAACCATCATGTCGTATAAGGTGACCAATTATTTTTCCTCTTCTTATATGTGTTCTTACTAACTGTAAAATTAGCCTTGCTAGCTTTGTGGTTAAAGTAACTGCCTGCGATTTGAGCTGGCGTGGGTTGAAACCCCCATGTTCCAATAAAATACTCTCAGTTTAGAATATCTTGTTGGAACATGTTTTGGAAATTGGAACACTTACACATACTAATGTACAGTGATTAATCACGTAAAAGAGAAGTAGGGTAAGCGTCTTTAAGTTATGATGATCGCTTACTATCAGGCGAACTTCAGCAAGAAGATCGCAAGATATCGAAGGCGCATGGTGAGGACAATGACGTGTGTGGCATAGCTGGTAGTCACATAACATCTGTTCTCACAATACAAGGCTGTTAACGTTATAGAAAACGAAGAAAATTATGGGAGTCTGGGAATCAAAAATATTTACGTTATGTCACGTGGTCAAGTTTTTGATACATTCATTTATTTCGTTTTCTATAGCGTTCACGATTATACGTACAAAACGACAAGCAACAAAACGTGGCACATAGCACAATTCAAGAGTAATGTATCATGGTGGGACAGTGATAGGGCGACAAGCGCGCGTGATACGCGTTGCTAACCGTGTTTTTTTTGTTTTCTTCCGTTTTTTAGGTATTATACTTAAGTGGTTTGTTTCGAAAAGGAACAAGATCTTTCCTAGATTATCTTAAAAAATATTCCCCAAAAATATCCGGACTTCTTTTGCGTATAAATAGGATTACACTTAATTCAAATTGGGTCAGATCTTTTATCTATAAGTAGGTAGGTTAGGATATGTTTTTGTAAATAGTTTAATCTATTTTGTGTCAATAAAGAACAATTCAAATTAAACATAGCCTACATTTCGGCTCCGGGAAAGTGCAGAGTTTTATCAGTGAAAGAAGTTTTAACTAAATCCATAAAAACGAAAACATGAACTTCTTTTTAGTATTTTTTCCTTTCAACATATAAAAATTCTATATCACCGTGAACAAAAGACGAATCAAAAATAGAAATCCTTTTACTGTAGTGGTCTGCTCATTTGAAAACCAAAATAGTTTATTTAACTGAAGGCCCTAACATGGTACTTATGAATGTCGTACTTTACCGATCAAAATACATGGATGTTCAGACTAGCGTACATACCTTCTATTATATTTGTGTGAGTGAGCATTCAAATTATTATAAATCATGTTGTGGGGTTGTTAGGAATTTGATCTTTAAATAAATGTGCAAACGATATAATATTGAAAACTCGATGACGAGGTTAACATCTCGCCTCCTTCAATCAACATAACCCTCTCGATGCAGACAGACGGCGGGACAAGCCAATTGGATTTCAGTGTGGTTAGAACTGACGTTATTTGATAGGTGTCTGCCATTCTGACGGTTAAGGGGCGGCTAGAAGTGCTAAATTCAACTGTACTTTAGATACAAAATCAAAATCAAAAGTCATTTATTCAGTTTAGGCCCTAATAAGGCACTTATGAAGGTCTCAATTACCACTGGTTCGGAAAAAAAAGCCACCTGAGAAGAACCGGCAAGAAACTCAGTACTCTGTCTTTTTTTTCATTTAACAATCATGATAATTATAACAATTGGTATGAAATAACAAATATCAAAATGAAAGCTACCAAATTGGTTTTGTCACTGCTTTCATGAAATAAATATTTTAAACTATTACAATTACCAGGAGCGGGGAGCCACTTGTGCAGAGTGAGTCTATATATTCCAAGCATTTTTATCATTTACATAATCATTAATTTTATAATAGGCTTTATTTATCAAAACTCTTTTGACATGAGTCTTAAACTTATCGTAATTCAATTCGGTAATAGATTGTGGGATTTATTGTAAAAACGGACGCAGTTTCCCATAAATGATTTATTTAGTTTTGTTAGTCAAAATACGAAATTAAAATAAACCTACTGCTTTTAAAATATAATAAATTTAAATTTAGAAAGCTTGTCGAAAAAAAGTGTTATTATTTTGCATCTTCTACGACTTTGACTTTGTTTTGAGCTAAAACGTATATTTTAATTTAAAAATGAAGCTATGATAATAGTATACTCTCATCACGCAGAGTTCCATTCGGAGTAGGTAGCATAGAGCGACATTTCACTCTTGACTCCCACGCCTTCCGGCTTGCTTTTTCTACGTTCATCAATCTCTTCATACATACTCTCCTGTTCCAGGTATAAAGGAAACGTTGTAGCTTTAAATGCATCAGAATTGCAATATTCTTAAAGATGAAGGTTATGGATATGGCTTGGAATTTAGTAGTACTGACATCAAAGTTAAACTTGGAGAAATTTCAAACCATTATCCTCTGGCTTTCTTGGGTCAGGACTAAAGAGGATCAAAGCATTATTAAAGAAGATGCGGTTAAAAAAATATAAGTAGTTCATCAAATCACAATTTTTTTAAAGGTACTTTTAAGATATTACAAAGTAAATCAACGATTGAGATAAAAGCGTTCAATTAGCGCTTACAACAAAGTGAACAATGTTCAAAATCGCCTTTAGATAATTCCTCAAACTTTACTTTGCTTTCCAAAATTGTACCTTGACAAAAGTGCTGCAAGATTCACATTTGCTTAGTTAAGTTGTTGTTAAGTAGCAGCGCAGTATTAGCATGTCAACAAGAGAAGTTTGTCTATTCGATTATGGCGTAACATTATCGATAGGTACAATCGCCATGGAAACTGAATTGAGAGAGAATGAAACCACATGCAATAGATCTATATTATTAAATTAAACTATTCACAAAAACAGTACTTATAAACTACCTACTTTAAGAGAGGTAGGGTGAAATGGGATCTCCCGTGGGTTTTCACATTAAAAATTGTAGCCGCCCGCCCGGAGTAGTCCCAGATGGAGGTAAAGTTACCTCCACCTTACAGAAGACTTACAAATAACACTACTTTAATGTTTTGTGTTTCTGCGGTGAGTAAGGTTGCCAGTGCTCCACGAGGATACGTTACTATGCGCTAGTAGTAACGCCGCTAACACAGTGAGTCCTCATTAACATCAAGGTTGGCAATACGTTTTTGATACCCCTGAGAGAGGTCCAAAAAGTGCTATGAAATTGTGAACAAAATTAAATCCACGCGTACGAAGTAGCGGGCACAGCTGGTTGATAATAAAATACGTAATGGTGCGTTATGTATATGATTATCATAAATGAAGGTATTAGTATAAAAGCCACAATAAACGATACATAAATGCAAATGGCCGGTGTCTAATTTGGTTAACAAGCGCACGATATAGTGAATATTACACACAAATGGCTTCCGTACACGGGCCGCGACCTTTTATGTAAATTACTTATTTTCATTTAAAGTTCTCCTGTTTTCCCACCGTTTTGCATAACAATGTTAAATCAACTTATTATTACCATCTTAGGCTTTTTAATTATTTTATATTCAATTTCTAATTTAAATTCAATTTTTAATTAAATTCAAACACATAGATGGTTTGTGAACCACAAGAAGAGGTGGATGGACAGTGTAGGGAAGGACATGGAAAAGTTGTAGTAACAGCAGAGATGGCTTCAGAAAGACTTATGACGTCAAATAACTACAAATAAATGGGACAAAGGCCAGGGAGACGATAAAATAGATGGATTTTGATGTAGATACAACTATTAGCTGGAAAATTGTCCTTATCTTAAATATCTTAAGGTTTACCTATCCCGTGGTTAAAACATATATATAGTTTCTTGACTCATTGATCAGTCAAGAAGTAATTTTAACGACAGGTCATTCAGCCTAAGTATCCAAAATTTGGAATCCAGCCTTCTTAGAAACGTGCACAGCACAAAAAAAGCGTTTTATGAAAGCGGTGAAACTGTATACAAGATACATCTTTTCATTTCATAATACGTATTTTCTGAAGTAAGAGTAAATTTTAATTAACAGGTGTGACCCCGGGGCTCGGTTGTCTCATGATATTTTTGTCGCCTGTTCTACTTGAAACGCGATATTTGCGTCACAATAATTCATTATCGTATAAAAGGACAGCTCTTTATTTAATGTGGTTCAGGGATGCTTTCATTTATTTTTTCTGACGTCGAGGTAAGAAAAAATGGAGTGACGACCTGGACGCATTCCAGAATAACTGGATAAGTATTAGCGAGGATATAGCTATGGACGAAATGGGGGGAAACCTTTGCCCAACAGTGGGACAATATAGGTAGATAAAATCACGACAAGTCCCCCACGGGGTAAGCTGGTTCCAAGTACTAGTTCCCTTTCCATCATTGGTGTTAATTCTGTTGGTCAAAATTACTAAACTTAACTAATTTGACAGGTCTAAAAGTTTTGCTATTCCTTTCTCATGTGCGGGGTTAAATAAGGAAGGCACAGACCTAGACCTGACAAATTAGTTAAGTTTAGTCATTTTGACCAACAGAATCGACACTAATGAGTACTTATGTAAAAGTATTTTAAAAATTGAATTTTATTTGGCCTTTAAATCATATTTTGAAGATCCCTAAAATTATCAATTCACACCGACTTCAAATCGAGTGTCATGGGTCACAGGTAACGGATAAAAAATTTAATTCATTTATCGACCAACAAAGCACCTTAAAGTACACTTTTGAAACTGAAGCATTGGTACCAAATTTAATTACACCTATAAAGTTGGAATTTCAATGTAATGACGCAATCATCGGTTTAACGGTACCGTCATTATATTAAAATTTCAACGTTATTAAATTCTGTCCCGTGGAGCGACCTCCTCGCGCTAAATTAAATAAACCCCTTGTTTATTATACAAATCCCCTTACTGAATACACAGTACATATAAAGCATACAGGTAAATCGTGCCCTCGCCCGGGTGACGCCAATTTCCATACTAATTGACAGTCGATGAAAAATCACAGCTTTCGCGCCCGCCTTTGTGTCCGTGTACGAATGAACTGAACCGTAGCTTTGCTAACAGATTGATAGAAAAACAAGACGAGTGATGAATTTTAATAGATTATAGTTGAAATTGTATTAAAATTTCAAGTACTTCTCTTGTTAGGTTTAATAATAATCTTGTTTATTGTTCACATATTTTGCGCTACACTATGAAGAGTACAAAAAAAAACTGTATGTGATGTTTTCAGACGGGGTCCTTGCACGATATACGTTTGGGGCTAAGGTAGGATATGCTTTGAAGCCATCATAAGTACACTAATATTTTAAATGCGAACGTTTGTGTGTGTGTGTTTGGAATGCAGGTAGCTTATAAGCTGGATTAACAAAAGGATACTTTTTATCCCTAAAAATTTTGTGTGTCCCAACGGATAGTAGAAACATGAGGGCAAAGCCGCAGGTAAAAGCTGGTTTATTATAAATAAATGATACTCGCACACTACCGCACAGTGCCACTGCGCCCAAACTAAGCAAAGTTAAGGACAAAGATCATGTTTTATATACTGACTTGAAAATGACAGCTAATTACATAAAGAATCATATTTCATGTTGGTAAATTTTTTATTTATACAACTAAGGCGACAAACAAATATACCGTAGCCTATGAACACTTGCAACACCGGAGGTATCACTCGCGCGTTGCAGACCCAAACCCGACGAATAATACAAACTCTTCATAAAAAATCTCAGCTAATATTATTCAACAGAGAAGTACAAAAAAAAGATTGAGTGTCGAGTCTTTTTGCAACTGTTGAGACAAAACAGATGTGAAATACGCAAATCTCTAAAGCCGAGATGGTGGCGTCAGGACGAATTTCTCACATGAAAATTGAATGTGATTTTAACGCGGAATTTTCTAGCAGGCGCACGTGTGTGCTCGTGTGTTTACTTGTACTGTTATATAGTGGAACTCGCAAATTAAGTAGAAGTCGCATTCAAATCAAGTTTATATTGCGGTGGAATCTACAAGATTACCTACTTGCTAAATATTGAATTTAAATATATATTTAGATAATTCTGTTTATGTATCCCCTTACAAATAACGCGATGGCTAAACAAAATTTGAAAATTATGCTTCTTGAATAGTTGGTTTAAGCCAATGACTGGCTCCCTTGACAAGACGTCAACGACTTTTCAACAAATATCTCGTGATATAGACTCGTACTATGTAGTGTGCAATGACCCCGAGTCGTGTGTCAGCGTCGTGGCTGCACTTACTATATCGTTGGGTATACGCTTGCATTTATAGGAATACATTAAAGAAACACCACACTGTATGACTTCTTTGTTGAATTGTTTTGCAGAGTCTCATTATGGTTTACGTTAAAGTGAAAAAGTTGTAAAGGCAATTAGTACACTCCTTACCTCCTGAGAACCTTTTTCAACTTTTAATAGAGTGGTAGGGCGAAATGGGAACTCCCGCGGGTTTTCCTATTAGAATTGGACTGGGGACTGTACCTCCACCTTACAGAAGACCACAGTGAAATAAAACTACTTTAATGATTCTGCGTTGAGTGGTTGCCAGTGCTCCTCGAGGATGCGCTGCGCTAGTAGTAATGCTGCTAGCACAGTGAGTCCTCATCAACAACAGGGTTGGCAACTCGTTAGTGATATCCCTGGTATAGCTAGCGGCGAAAGGCTACGGTGACTGCTTACCATCAGGTATGCCGTTCGCTTGTGTGCCACCCCAAGTTGTATAAAAAAGAGTACAGTGCGGTGAGGCAGATAGTGAAATCAATGATGTCTCACCCATGGCAAAGAGGATGATGACGGCGGTCACCACCCAGGAGCACATGTTGCTGGCAGTCGCGGGCCGGTGGTCACATTTCACCCACAGCCATACTGCCACTGTCACTTCGGACACAGTACTATCCTGGAACACAAAAATAACGGTTTTTATACACCCACGTTAACTGAAATAATTAAAACATATAGCTGATGACTGCCTTTGGCCGTTGCAGTGCTAGCCTGGCTGTATATTGACATATTGCCTTCACAAAATCAGTTAAAACCTTATTTCAATATTATTACTTGCATATGCAGCGACTTCTCCGCTACACAAGCCAACGTTGAAATTACTAAATAATACACAACAGATGGCGCTATTAATGATCTGTCTTATTTCCTTACGAAAATTACAATCCTATAACGTGCTGGAGTTTTCTACGCAATTAGCGTAGATTCAATTCAAGAACAGTGGGCGCTGCCGTTTGTCAGGCACAATACCCGCCTGGCTGAAAGATATTTCCTTTGTGGCGGCTGAGCATGATCACCTTTTGCACATACTTACTGAATTAAACCGCATATCAAATTATTATATCAGTTAACACCCAAAACCAAAAGACCATTCTCACCGTATATATTAGCACGAGCGGGAACGTCACACTTAATTAAAAATATCTAAGTGCAAGATTATTGATTTACTATCGAAGTAAGTTTGATAAGTTAATGAAAACTTGACATATTTCGACATAAGACACTTCGCTCGTAAATCTTCAGCGTTTTAAAGTAACAGAGCTTTGATAAATGACTGCTGTGAACTTCATTCCAGCGGGTCTTCTTAATTTGACTTCTCGCTTGTTTTACGACTTCGTGAACACTTGGTAGGTATATTATACTAGTGACGTCACGCACACCGAATAACTAACTTTGCCGAACATTTACGTTTCATTCGAACTAAGCTGAAAGTTGTAATTCGGCTTGTACTTGGGTAGGTATTTCTTTTATGTTATTCCTGCATCCAGGTATATAGTAAGTATTCTATTAATAATGTTGCCCGTTTACGAACACAAAGCTAATTATATTTTTCCTTTCCTAGAATCATATTCCTCCTGTTTTTATGAGAGTATTATTTTAGAATTCAAAATATTATTTAGGTCGTATCTTGCGGTCTTTCACAAACTACATGCTCTAACAACAATATTAATTTGTAGCTAAGCCAAACTTTGTAAAGGCAAAAGTGTGACATTTGCAGAGCATCTCCATGCTACACCGGGTGTGAGATAAAGGTTAGGTGGCGGCGGATTAAAACAATTAGAATATATGAAGCTGAGCTCACCGTACCTTCACTGCGGGAATACAAGTGTTAGTACTACGAGGTATGTGTCATCTACGTATTCGGTACATTGAAAAACTTTATCTTGCAAAGTACATTAGCACCTGGCACGTTGTGGATCCAGACTTGTTTGTGAAGGGATTGTTTGCTAGATTTATAAACTTATATTTTGTTGATTTTATATTATGTTCTTTTATAAAATGAACTCGTTTCAAATAGATAACGTAAGATTATATTAAATTTTCGTGAACCGTATTTTATGAAAAGGTCTGAGAGATTTACTGAAAGAAAAAGTTTATGCTTGGTTTGTTAAAATTCGTTCACATGGATCCTCTTTTTTATTAAAAATATTTTTCCACCTTATATACTTACTATCTTTGCCTGCATTGTTCTCCTATCCCACGGGAACCACACACTTTTCCGGATTAAAAGGTCCTATATGATATCCTATCCTATATCCTATATGATAATCCAACTCTTAGGCTACCACTATTCCAAGTTCCATGGTAATTCATTCAGTCGCCGAGGCGTGATCAAAAATACTTACACAAAATTTCGCATTTACTGTACTGACTAGAAGCAATAGCCCTGGTTCATATGCCTTGTATTTTATCATGACATTAGTGAATAATTTAATCACAAAGATAAGCAACTGAATGTAATTCAAACAACAAAACTTAAATGTTACACACAACGAGAACAATGGCCCAGCCACTGTATAACTTAGCGTAGACCTCAGAGGTCGGCGACAAAGGATAAATCAAGCCGTAACAGAATATTCCGCCCACTAATTAGGTGCCGCGGATCCGTCCGTGAAGCTAATTTACATGACGGTACCTGATACATACCTAATTAGGAGTAGAGTGATTTGTTCTGATTAATGGATTTGGAATGCGTACTCAGATTACACATTTAGTAGCTGCTATCTTCAATAAACATACTTTTTTTTTTGTTACCTATTTTATGTATGCATATCCAGTCAAAGTTGGTGTTAGTCTCTAATGCAACGTATTATTGTATTTAGTGTGTATTATCACTATTGCATAATGTTCAACGCTGTAATAGGATAATACTCAAGCCTTGATTAGATATATTGTGACTTTATACCTTGGTATACGTCTAGAAACGGAACAAATTTTTTGGATACTTGCAACCTTCAGAAAATAGAATATATGCTATGACGTGTATTGTAAACAAACCAATCAAGACAGTTGATGCTCTATACGAGCTGCGGCGGGTTGACATACGAACGGCATAGTGGCGCCCCTATATTTTTTTATTATTTTTTCCAGTTTGGAAATTAGTGTGATATATTTTATAAAACCTGAATTTATCCCATACAAACAAATTTAATCTCAGTATAACGCTCCGTAGCCATTGGGTTCTTACGAAAATATATACGATAATATTAGTATAGAAGACTGTGGTATTACGGATAATTATCTCCAATAATAGAGAAATAAAGTCATGTCTTAACATTATTTTATAACTTCTGAAATAGTTACTCCAATTAAACGAGGCAACATTAAAATCAGATCGACAGTAATGTCATACCGATCCTGATAAGGTCCCAGGAGATGACAAACAAGCGGTCCTAATGAACAGCTCTCGGTTATCAAGCGAAGCACACGGAGACAGACCAAGTGCCCAATTTACTAGCGAGACTCCACCCGGAGTGAGTTCAATGACCACTCTAGCACTGCACGCATCCACAGACTCGATGATTTAGGGGTCCGTTGGAGAAAGATGAGTTATGAAATATCAATACGAAATTTGAATTTGAAAATGCTTGGTAAAAAGTTAAAGTACTACACAAAGTTAACAAACATACATTATCCTTCATAATGGTAAGCGGCTACCGTTTTCGCACATGGAATACCAAATATATAGACGAAAAAGATACTAAAATAAATAATGTTACTGCTAGACTACGGATTCTTAAAGACCTTTAAAGACCTCTAAAAACCTCGCAAGGACAACACTAGAAAGGAGCAATGTTTGGCTGCCATTGTCTGTAAAACAAATATAAAAAGAAAATTATATTTTATTTAGATCTTCATGATGACGACAACTCAATGATCAGTTTAGATAGAAAGCTCCTGAGAAAAATGGTTAGAAAAGAAAGTTATAGAGGAATGTTTGTTTATCGCAGTAGATTATGTATAAGATATTTTAACACAAATTATTGTTAATATAAATTATAGGGAGTAACGTAAGAAGTTATTTATAGCAAAGCAAAGCCTTGAAGGTTACGGGAGAGTTTAGTACTTAGAAACTAATTGTCAGGTTCCGGATCAGCATTACGCAATCGCTGACATTTTTGGCTTTCTTCCAGGAAAGTTATTAAGTTGAACATGTTTGTGGCTACATTTTTATGGGTCAAATAATATTTTGTTCCCTCAGAACTGCTGAGTTGACGTACGTACAGATAACTCGATAGAGTTCGCTGTGAGCGAAGAATCATTACAGAGAAAAAAAATCGAACAAGCAAGGACGGAACCCACGGCTATTCCGTGTGGCTCATTCATTTTTTCCTTTGCTAATTTCCCTTTGCAATGTCGCCTATAGATATCTAGTCTGCGTTTTTAAAAACTCCCTGCACTGATAGTCTGAACCTTTACAGGTTTCAAATAAGGTTGAAATTCGTAAAATGTTAAGTACGGTTGTCGGAAATACAGACAGGGGCTACCACTTGTGAAGAGATCAATTATGCATGGTCTGACAAGAGATAGAGACTTAAATAATAAAGCAAGGCTTCGAGGGGCCGGCTGTGGAACTGATAAGCCTAATTATTCAGATTCTATCTACTATTTAAGGAGGGTCCTAAATTTGCTCCCTTGGGAACGCTTGAAGCAATTACTGCCGCGAACGATTGTTTGAAGTAAATGTTAAAAATGTATTCCAATTTTAATTCAATAGTCTGCTTTTTATCTAAATGGATGCGTCAATTTTACCGTTAGTGGAAAATTTACTTAAAGAAAAAAATACAATTTTAAGACTAGCCGCCTTAAAACCTCATTGGCCGTAAACTGTGGCCTTCACAGCAACTCTACTATAGACTTGTAACAACTTTTTAATTTTCCCTCATATTAATTAGCTGCGTTTGTTTAATGCGAGACAACCAAATGTAACGCCTGGGATTTGTGGCTGTTCCTTTGAGCTCACAAAAGCAGTTCTTGACAATTAGTATATTAAAGGTGTTTTAGTGAGCGACCATAATTAATGCTTATTATAATTAAAATTAAAACGCACATTTTGCGTATTCAAAGGTCTACGGTACTCGCGCCACACCGTCTACGACGTAGCGCTACGGCGTAGAGCCTCTACGAACTCATTAGGAAATTTAGCGACGTGTCAACGCAATTTTAATTAATATAAACAGGGTAAATTTTAAGGCGTGACCCTCTTAAAATTATACACGGCTCTTCTTAACAAACAGTTATATTTTGGTATAGTGTTTCAACCCGTCGCCATTCAAATAAAAATAGAACATATAACTAGCACTAAATGTAGCTTGTATTTCCCAATAAAAGAAAAATGTAATCTTCAATTTAACGTCTGAATCTATCAAAATGACTAAATCGTATCCTACTAATATTATAAATGCGAATGTTTGTGAGTATGGATGGATGGATGAATGTTTGTTATTCTTTCACGTAAAAAATACTCAATTCAACGGATTTGGATGAAATTTGGAAAACAGATAATTTATTATCCCGGGAAAATTTTAGGTTACTCTGAGATTCTAAGCTCAACGCGGGCGTAATCACGGGCAGAAGTTAGTCATGCATATTAAAAACTTCATCGCATTCAATGTGAGGCGCGGTACAGTACAAACGTATAGTAAGCTAGTAAAACAACGCGTAGTAAAACTTCTTCAAAATACAGAGCTTTTAGAGCTTTCCTTGTTCTGTGAGACTTACAACGCGATAGTGTCAGCCGTCGTGTCCAACAGGGCGACTGCAGTAGGTGCCTCTAACTCACAGGCAGCTAACAAAAAGGCACGTGCAAATAGGTAGAAGATAATTTAGAATTTCAAAATAAGAACCTCCAAAATCTGAACGTTATTTATATTCCTCTCTATCTGGAATATTTGAAGTATATCGTTTGTTTTTAATGAAAGGTCGGCAACTCATTTTCTAGCTATATTAATATTATCACACTATTCCTTTATTGTTTAGAACTTCCTCAAACTTTACACCCTCTTTTAAGAATTCTCCTCATTGATTTCTCTTATAAAAAATACAAAATAAATGGACATCATACAAATGTTTTTATTTATTTAAGTAGTATGTTCGCGCCTACGTCGCGCCTGCTATAAATAATTTTTATACATTTAATTACTTTTTAATGTCATGTCAAATATCATTCAAAATTTTCTTATTTCTACAGTGCAGGAAAACATCGTGAGGAAACTTGCATACGTCTGAGAAGAAATTCAAGGACGTATGTAGGGCCTAAGAGACGGCGACAGACTCACCATCTGTCACGTTGGCACAAAATATCTTACATAGAATGTGGGTGTTGTAACACCTGCCTACCCCTTCGGGGATCCTTGTGGGAAGGCGTGAAGATATATATATTTTTGTCTAACAATTACAAATTACTACATTATTAAAAACACAATCTAATACTAAAACCATAATAATATTGCTTTCATCTTTATTATTTGCATCACATAATTTAGAGTGTCTAAGTACGAGACACAGTGTAATAACAAACAGCTCTACCAGCTGAGAGCAGACCAGACAGCGCCGCAGCCACACTACACTCCGCGACATAACCTCAACTGCATCATTCGATGGGACTTAAAAATACGTCAACCCTCAGCCCATGCTAATAACATACCTATTCCGAAACGCAGTTTATTCACCGACGTTTCCTTTCGCACTGGTTGTGTGTTGGGTTTGCGAGACAGGGATGGATGTATGGATGGCAACGCGAGAGACACCCGCCGGTGGCGGCGGCGCGAGGCTGACTAAATCTGTGCCACTCTCAAGCCAGGTCAGGTCACAAGCTAGGCTCCGGCCATAGTGCGAACGAATTTGTTTTTATTATACTCAGTGTTACCCGAGGTGCGGGTTAAGCGTGAAAAGGTTTGTTTGAATAGGATCTGTGGAATTTGGTAATATGTTATTGTTTCACATTATGATAGCGTTCGCTATTAGAAATATATCTTTTGCGAAAATTGTACAGACCCAAAATAAGTTTAAGCCCTTGGCATTACAAACGGCCTTAGGTTATGATAAAAGCTTACTTTAAGCTTGTTTACGACCTAAAGAGTGTACCCGTAAGAAGGTAAAAGATAATCTTATGTTACATTTAACTAAAATTTGTATTGGAAAATGGTTACATGAAACCCAGAATACACTTTTATTTGATTACAAAGCTTTTTACTCATAAAACAAACACATATTTCCTGCGAAGACAGAGTCACCTTCACCCCCTCAGTATGAACTAGCAACGCATGTTGTCTAATCTACGGACAGCCGGTCCTATGCAAACAGCCGAATAAACTCAATCAGCCGTCAATGTGAGGCAGGCTTTACTCAGCATCCCACTCACACACACACACCCACCCACACGCGCGCACCACATCCGCGTTCTACGAGAAACTTGATACGTTTTCCCCCGTGCGTATATAGTGCTTGTCACGTCACATTGAGAGTGTGTGTGTTTCCCTGAAAATGGCCGACACGAAAAGCGCGCATGCGTTGTGAAACCACATTTCAAAAACTCTGGACAATGTAAAGGTATTCTAAATTCAATCTTAAAACTTCCTGGTTAGGAATGGTGGTCAGAATTGTGAGTGGAATGTAGTAAGTTGGTACGAACTAGGCGGCGGGTTTGAAGTTTGAATTGAGGGTGAGAAGGTAAAGGACACTTCTAGGGTCAGAAGGAAGCCGAGAAATTTAAATACACGTTTCAGTACACGTGGCTTGCTCGTGATAGAATTAAGAGTTCCTTCGCTCGAGCTTACATACCAACGTATACCACCTTAGAGGTACAGAAAATGCAAATAGAATATCGTATTTTGCAATAGTGTAGCTTTAAATTAATGAGATTTTTTTTATCTTAAAATAATTCTAAAGAGTATTAACATTTTAAGCAACTTTGTACAGCTATTAAAAATCCGCGGACGCAGAAGTGTGAAATTAGGCCCAGTTAATTTTTTTATGATGAAAGAGTGCAGAAGCGAATATTTTTAAATAATATTCCTAATACATTTAAAAACTGAAAAAGTAAACATTCCACGCTACCATATACACTAACACACAAAATGTCATAATCAGTTTGTTTGTGCTTGGAATTGTTTAATTTCGATCAGTTAGTGACCGCTAGTGAAGAACAATTTTTTACGATCTCATTTTAACTTCACTGGTACTCAAATAATTGTCTTACGCAAAGTTATATTATATTTCACACGGAATCGAACCCGTGACCGTTGACATACGAAACCTATCGTTCAGCCTCCAAACGGGTTCTCAAATTGATTAAATAGTTTGAGCTGTGAGAAGTCCTACTACAAAGTTACAGCGAGTTCGTTTCAAACATTTGTATGAAACTTTAGTGCCTCATACAGTAAGCTGGCTGAGCTACATTATTGGCAGCCAAACAAATTCAACCGAGATTGGTAACATTGCTTGTTCTCTACGTTTTTGGAACAAAGAGTATTTCAATATTAGAAGATAAAAGAAAAAGTTTTAAAAACGGTAAGCCGACAGACTACTGAAGACGAAAACAATTAAAACCCGCGCAGAAAAAGGAATTAAACCGGGGTTTACAACGCAAAAGCGACTACTTCTTTTGTTGAAGTCGGTTAAATGTAGTCTTTATGTGACCCGAGCCATAATAACGAAATGATTGACACCTTAATAAATAGTTTAGTCGTTACGGAGGAACACACAATAACATACATGACATAAACTGCCAAAGTCATAACCCTTCCTTCTGGCTTTACCGTAGTCGGGTAAAAATTAAACGAAGCTAAGAGATAATGTAGTCTTATTTGACATATTCTCTATTTGAATAAAATGAGCATCTTATAATACACGGTAAACAACTTAAGGTAATTCTCATAGGAAAGGTGCTTCAAAAGCAATTGGTTACCAGGTCCAACGCGTGGCCGTGCTCCAAGGCATGGGTATCGGCGGTCACCCATCCAATTACTGGAAACGAGTAAGTTGATTTACTTTGCAAATCTATCGATTTTACCACCGTAACGAAAAAAAAAGCCACCTGAGAAGAACCGGCAAGAAACTCAGTGTTCTGCCATTTTTCTTGCCCTTAACAATCATGTTTAACAAAATTCTTCTAGGTATTTACAAATATCAAAATGTAAGCTACCAAGTTGGTTTTGTCACTGCTTTCATGAAATAAATATTTTTAAACTATTATAGTTACCAGGAGCGGGGAGCCACTTTTGCAAAGTGAATCTATATATTTATCATTATAATTGTAGTTTTCCTCCAAGCTGTGGGATGATATCGTGAAATGGGACAGGAGTGTGTTACAGGAAACCAGAGTAGCACTCGCTCTTTGATTTGATTAATAAGCGCGTGGACTTATAGGGTCCAAAGCGACTGCTGTAAGGCTCAATTTTATTTTGATAAGTTTTTTTTTTTAAGCTATTGCATAGCTATTATCGCGGGCCTTGAGCGTGGGGACCGAATCCAGAAATTCCGTAACGAAAAAAACCTAACACCCCCCACTCCGACCGACAACTCCATCTATCGATAAATACCAGAACTTTTAATGACTTTTTGAAATATCACGCTTGTCTCTTTAGTTCAGCAACCCACCTTTAGGTGGCATTGGTTGTATTGGAAAACTGCCGCAATCAGCTGTTTGTGAGAAAGTATATAAAAAAATACTGCATTAATAAAATAAATAAATAAATATAATTGCATAAGTTGATAAAAAATGCTATGCAATAGCTTTACCGCGGCAGTCTCCGAGTGCCACACCTAATTTTTTTGTAACAATAGGCATACTTCGGAGGCTCATTTGCAAGTGCTTGTGATGTATGCATGCATGCGTCCCGCTGACGGCAGCTCGCAGGAAACTGTTAACTTGCGCGAGCGTAACTTTTTATTGCTCTGCTTTGTCTGCGTAAGTGCTCCCGCTTACCGTGCTCCTTTCATATTTTTACGGTTGCAGAATTGCTTTCTGAGACTTGAGTAAAATTGTTTTGTAACTATAGTTGGATATTATACATTAACTAGGGTACAAAGTATAGAGACATTTCACTCTTCTACGTCTCTTTTTCTATACCTCATAACTCTTCTTACAAGCCTAGCAGAGTATGGGACCTCAGAGTAGATATTATACTACGTGCAAGTCGAACTTTGAGCACGACGAAGTGACACCAGTTAAAACTACGCCTTGTAGTGTAAATATACACACGAATTTAAAGAAAGTACGCCTTGCCCACACACTAGGTACATGTTCATAGAACCGACGTCACTTGTTTTTAAGCAGTTTCCTTTTTTATTTGATCTGTGTTATAAGGCACAATAGCGCATGCGCATATATATATATATTAGGTCCTTGTTCTGCAGGTCGAAATTTCCAGAACGAAAACGTTGGAACCAAAAACGAACTGTGTTTTCTTTTGCAACACGACCGCCATACACATCATTCACCCTTCGAGTTGTTTCCGCAGCACTAGTGCCACGGCGGAACTCGTACTCGTAAATAATGCGATATTTAAGGTTTTCCATTTTGTAAAATGAGTGACGCAAACAGAAAAAAACAGAAGAAAAAAAACAAATGAATGACGATCATCGAAGCACAAATACATGAGTCTATAGCTGTACAAATTTGAATTTGGAATTCCTTACCAAAGAGGAGAAATTCGTGATTAAAGTGGCCAGTACGAAAAACGCCAATTTCATATGTAAGGACCTTATATATATTTATGCAATAAAACGTTTCGTATGAGATAATAAAATAACATTAATGAAATATACCTTTGTACATTCCATTAAATTCTAATGACATTAAGAGAAGAAGCAGAAGCAGAACTTACAGAAGTAAATTATATTCAGAAGCCACCAGCGCGTGGAGCTTAAAATAAACATCACTTATATGTGAATACGAGCTGGCCTAATCAATAGGTATGACGTCAGGCGTCAGGAGTGCACCGCGGGGACGGTAAAACGTTATGTCGCTCGTAACAGGAGCGGGCACCGACACATTACCACTACTAATGGTGACATATAACCATGGATACCATCTCTTCAGTTACAGCATGTAATGGGCTCTTCATTAATCAATTTAATGGAATCCTAACGCCGAGAATATTTGTGCTCTGCAGCTACTACAATACTTTGGCAGGGAGGTTCAATAACTGAAACGTTGTGTACACTAGCTAACGTTGAGTAAATATCTTATCTATACTAATTTATACTAAATATTATAAAGAGGAAAGATTTGTATTTTTGTGTGTATGTTTGTATTGAATAGGCTCCTAAAACTAATGAACCGATTTCAAAAATTCTATCACCGTTAGAAAGCTACATTATCACTGAGTAACATAGGCTATATATTATACTAGCTGCCCGCCCAGGCTTCGCACGGGTAGACAAAATATTTGATGTCTACCCTTGCGAAGCCGGGGCGGGCCGCTAGTAGTTAATATAATGGTCAGAAATATTACTTAACTTACCATATGTTCATAAAGGGTATGTGACGCCAAGACAATCTCCTTGGTGGGTGTTTAGATGCACAAGTCACGTGGTCATATGATCGCACGTTGTAAAATATAAACTTGAAGATTGTTAAAATATTCCGATTCCTATTCTCACACTGACGGATTCGGCGACAGAGACGACGATATAATTTTTCAAACTTTTGCAATTTAATGACAGGAAATCGGGTCTTATACGCGATATTAAAGTGTTTATTTAGTATGCCGTTTCGACCGACCTTTGCTTTTGCTTCCGGCGTTTGCTTCGGCCGTGGTCACGAACTGACTGATTTTAGTATCCGCCTCCTTCTTCTTGATTCGCGGGTAGAACGAATATTTGTATCTACCTTCATATGGGTTTTTAAAAATGAGTCCCGACACACAACACACTGCATCCGCGGGTACGTCGAAAAAACTATCGCGTCCCGAACATTTTCCTAACACAAGATTCTACGAATTCGATAGCTTGAATAGTGAAATGTTGTAAATAAACAATGTAATATTGCGTACAAGACCCGTTTGACCCATGACAATAATAAGAGACACTGATGCTATGAATTTTCCAGTTTTAATTAAAAAAAAAATTGCAAGGTAGATATCGTCCTCATCTGTTTGTTCACAAATTGGGAGAATTCATAGTAGGGAAAACGGGACAGGTCGGCCAAATTACCCCGTCCACTCGGTCAGGGGTCGTCACACGAAGCTCGGAATTTTTACAGCAGCGGCGTGTCGAGTAATCCCGCTCTACTTTATCCTCCGAGCTCAAAGTTTACCCATTTGCATGTAAGCACTGCATAGCTTAGTTTGTAGAAGCTTTACTTACTTAATGAAACCTTGTGGCGGGTATACCAGAGTTACATTACGAGGTACGGTTTTGTTTCCACTGAAATCGGGATAGATCTTATTATTCTGATTTCTCTGCTCACTCCGGTAATATACTGAACATTTTTGTTTTGCATTTTTTTCCAACCGGCCTAATTTTGGCCCTTTTAAGTATAGCCGGTTAGTAATAAAAGAGTTCTTATACAATTAATTGACATTGAAGTTTAATAATTAGTTATCAGGTAGTACAGAGTGTGGAAGGTGATGTTAGAACGCCCTCGCAGTTAGCGGAGTATTTAAAAACCCAGATTCCTCGATATGCTAAGAGCTCATTAGTGGTATGTTTCTAGTCCTAAGTTTAATATTGTACCTACTTATTCATTGCAAAAAAGAAGAATGAATAATTCTGAATAGAATACCAGCTAATCCACCGCTGATGTGAATACGTAAATGAAATTTACAAAAAAACAATTGGCTTTGAAAAACGCGACGAAAGCCTGACTTCACGAGACATGGCTCTCAGCCGTATAAGCAAAGCTCTTTAAATGTTGACAGAATAAACACATCACTAGTGCACACACATGCTGTGTGCAAACATCGGGATACAGGGAACGGCGGACGTATTGTGGTGCAAGGCAATTAATCACTAGACCGCAGCGGTCACCCCATTGGTGTTAAACGGTGACCTACAATGTTTACCCGTTAATTCTGCACTAATTGAGGATGTAGATTTCGTTTGTTATGTAATCCTGGATTTTATAAAACCTACTGCTGAATAGATAAACACAAATCGGCAGTTTTTACATTGTTAATAATCATATCGTTAGTGATTCTCAATTTCGTCCCAACAATTCATTGTTGCCAGCTTAGTAAAACATTTTCTGAATAGCTTAATTTTTGGTGACGTATCGTATTCATTTTAAGGTCTGAAGGCGAGGTCGTAGCTTACTTTAACGAGATGTGTAAAGGTTAGAACTCAGAAAGTGAGTGTTAAGCGTGCTAGATACCTTCAGTTTTAACTGTACAGTCGAACTGTGTTAAATCGTACGTGTGTAGGCAAAACTGACAACTCTGCAGTTGATTTGACGATCTAATCTGAACGTGTGTACTCTAGGGGCGTCTGTTATAACTGCACAGTTTGACTGTATAGTTAAAACTGAATGTGTGTAGCCCGCTTTAGACCTGTCTACGATATTTAGAGCAAGTGCGAAGCTCACCATCACGAGAGGACCGGGTTGACAAATAAATGTACGCAGGCATTCATTATTATTTTTGTTTTGTATATTTACAAGTACTAAAGTAAACAGACAGGCAGTGATTGTACTTAACACAATGACTTGATTCAGATTGTGAATGCACTAAATTTATTTATATATTTTTTATAATATTAAATTACAAAAAAATCATAAAAAAAAACTTTCTAAAACAATGTGATCAATATGATGAGATATTATTAACTAAATAAATAAGTACAAATATGTATTTACTATTTTATTTTTTTTATTTTGGCACAAGTCTTGTTACAATCTGGAAATATACGAAATGTATTGCAACACAATATTACAAAGAAATGTATAGGTACGTTATAGGACTAGTTATCCCCAGCCGACGTACGGGCATATATTCTTGAGATATACTTTGAGAATGCCTACGGCATTTGAAATCATATTTACAGGATATATTAAATAAAATAAATATTCTATTAACCATCCTTCCTTCAAATAATTATGCACTTGTTAATATTAAATTAATATTGAGACGTGCAGCTAGACTTTTTTGCTTAATCACATATTATATTAGACTCCTTAATATTTAGTAACAAATCCTTAAATAGTATTTATTCCTTTTGTCCCAATAGGCCGCTATATAATATAATTTTGTCCAACATAGTACAAAACATTCGAAATATGTACACAATTTTAATTTCCCTATATTTAAAACGAATTTAGGTAACTAATATTATTTTGATAGTTCTGACTTAAAACATAAATATTATAATAGATTAGATAGATTTCATAGAAATATTATTATTAATCGCCGGCTTCGTTCCGCTTATCAGAGTACTGAAATTAAACTTTACTTAATTGTTAATTAAGTTCATTTTTTAAACCGCCACTAACAGTAGGCTCGATGCTCGGTGTTGATTTGTTTAAAACTTAAATATGCACCTTATTTGTAAAGTCTTCTTAGAACTAAATTCCAACGCTCCCGATAAAGGTAAAATTGCAACCAGAAGGTTCATTATTAATTAACGCTAATTGTTGCGTAGAGCAGTCTTTATTGTCCCCGTCTATACGTGTATTGTAAAATCTCTTCTCTCTTGCTCCTGTCGCTGTTGATACCTGAACAAATTATATTATTAGTTATAGCGCCATCTGCCGTAATTCGTGGGACTTTCTCAATGACAACGTATCCTTTCTTTGCAACATAACTTTCTAGCTTTCCCTGGCATAGTGTTTTTTCACATACTAGTTTCAGAAATGATCGAGAGTTGGCGCCGGTATATTTTTTATCTGCAGAATGTTTTCGAATTGAAACTGATTCATGGCCGAAGGGACCTACAAGTTATCTTGGCACCTCCACAGAAATCTGAATAATACGAAGTTACTATTAATCTTTTCATTCTGGTGCGTGATCACCAGACAGAAACGTTCTCTACAGACAATTTATATGTAGGTAAGTGTTATTTACCTACAATCTCCTGTAAAGTGTGGAGGTTACTGACACCAGGCGGCTCTAATTTTAGTGGTGAAAATAAAACGCTCCTCGGTGATAAGAAGGTACCGTATATTGAAAGTGTGTGTGTGTGTGTGTGTGTACCTGGAGGCGGTGTGTGTGTGGTGTCGTCTGGGGCGGCGTCGCTTGTCGGGGCGCGCGCCCGCCGCGGGCTCGGCGCCCGGCTCCGGGCCCGCGCGGAACACTTCCTCTGCACACCTGCCTACCAATACATATTATAACATCACCTACATTACTCTAATATTAAGCCCTCATTTACGAAATATGTACGAATATCACTTTAAAAACCTACTACATTTAATCGATATTTAGGTGATACGATACAATTGTTAAAATACTTTGGATGAACGGATAGTGACCTATAATCTTTGGTGAGTTTTTAATTTGGGGTCGCACCTTTCACCACCTATGCACAATCAAGCTTGATACATAAATATATTCCGCTTATTCCATCCCGATACAGAATATACCAAGTATTAGGTTGTTGGTGTTAGTGGTAGTACAGCTACTATGGGGTAGTGCGGATGTAAGGGTAGGTGGTGGTGCCTACTGCCTACCCTTGGTGGCGGCGGGCAGGCGGTAGCCGGTGCACTCGGCGCAGGGCGAGCCGCTCGACTCGGAGCCCGACTCCGAGCGCCGCACCAGCAGCGTCATGGCGCGCGACACGCGGTACTCCTCTACATAACACATCATACATACATGTTCACCAGCTCGTCAAAGCTTGTTACAACTACGTTTCCTTAAAGATATAAAAATAATTATTCAGCTTGAGGCACCAGACTGGTGACACTACCTCCATCTTACAGAAGATCACAGTCCGAAGTAAGGTTTTCACAGTTCCTCGAGCAGGCAGGAAGGATAATTAGCATAATCCTGTTAACATTGCAAGTCCTCTCAACAAGAAGTTGGTAACGCGCAAGTGATACCTCTGGTATTGCAAACGTCTTATGTATTCCTTGTTCAGGTAGTGTTAGCATAGTTGATCAGTAACCAGGGTGCAAGTGTTCGTGGTGTAGCGGCGGCGGCGCGGCGGCGAGCGCGGCGGGCTCCCCGCGGCCGAAGGTGCGCAGCGTGCCGCTCGTGCTGGAGGCGCCGCCCGCGCCGCTCGCCGCCCCGCTCGACGCGCCGCTCGACGCCGCGCTCGTCGCCCCGCCCGCCATGCTGAACGTCGCGTACGGACTGATCTCGTACATCTCTGCAACGTACCCTTGATTTTATAATATATAATATGGAATAAAGAGTTATTTCGTCTTGGTTTTTTAATGTATGAGTTGAGATTGGGATAAGTCGATTCGGGATTTCCCGTGGGTTATCCCATTTAAATTGGAGCCGCCGGACTGGGGACTGTACCTCCGCCTTACAGAAGACCGCAATGAAATAACACTACTTGATGTAGTGTTGTGTTTCTGTGGTAAGTAAGGTTGCCAGTGCTCCACGAGGATACGCTGGGCTAGTGGTATTGCTGCTAGCACAGTGAGTCCTCATCAACAACATGGTTGGCACCCCGTTAGTGATACCCCTGGTATTGCTAGCGGCTATAGGCTACGGTGACTGCTTACCATCAGGTGGGCCGTATGCTTGTGTGCCACCTAAGTGGTATAAAAAAAAGAGTGTCAAGGTAGACCCAAGAAAAGATTGATGACGAAATACAGACGAGAAAAGATAGAGCAATGGAAGAGAAAAATTGCGCATAATGATGATGATGGAAGATGGAAAAGTGGATCCTGGCTGGAAGCAAATATGTTACACCAGGAAAATATTATAGATGCCAATTCATTGAAGAATCCTTATTTGACCACCAACTAGCACGATAACAATAAGTATCTGTGTACAGATGCATCGTACCCTGCTGCTCCTTCTTGCTGGCAGGATGTTTGATGGGCGACGAGGTGTACACCTGCTGGCAGTTGCGGTGGTTGTCCCGCTTCTCCACACACTTGTCCTCCTCCTCCGATATGTCGCCCTGCTCGTAGCCTTTCCGGAAGCAAGCCTTCGATGCTCTGTACAAACACCAATAATAGCAATTGAAGTTTTATCAAAAAGCTGCGGAATTTAATGACGTTTCTACCATATCCAAGCACTATTACGCAAATACTAACTGTGTGACGATATAAGTTCTCACTTATCTTGAACACTGTATAATTTAAATGGACGATGCACAACGTTTACTCTGTCATTTGTATCTCCACGGAAAAAATCTGCATTTATAAGGCTGTCCAAGTGCAGTATTATTCACTGCATCTGTGTTGAGTGCAGACTACAGAGAGTGTGGGGTGCAGTGACCTGTGTAGTGCAGTATGAGTGTGGGGTGCAGTGACCTGTGTAGTGCAGTATGAGTGTGGGGTGAGTGACCTGTGTAGTGCAGTATGAGTGTGGGATGAGTGACCTGTGTAGTGTAGTATGAGGGTGGGGTTAGTGACCTGTGTAGTGCGGTATGAGTGTGGGGTGAGTGACCTGTGTAGTGCGGTATGAGTGTGGGGTGAGTGACCTGTGTAGTGTAGTTTGAGTGTGGGGTGAGTGACCTGTGTAGTGCAGTATGAGTGTGGGGTGAGTGACCTGTGTAGTGCAGTATGAGTGTGGGGTGAGTGACCTGTGTAGTGTAGTTTGAGTGTGGGGTGAGTGACCTGTGTAGTGCAGTATGAGTGTGGGATGAGTGACCTGTGTAGTGTAGTATGAGGGTGGGGTGAGTGACCTGTGTAGTGCGGTATGAGTGTGGGGTGAGTGACCTGTGTAGTGCGGTATGAGTGTGGGGTGAGTGACCTGTGTAGTGTAGTTTGAGTGTGGGGTGAGTGACCTGTGTAGTGCAGTATGAGTGTGGGGTGAGTGACCTGTGTAGTGCAGTATGATTGTGGGGTGAGTGACCTGTGTAGTGCAGTATGAGTGTGGGATGAGTGACCTGTGTAGTGTAGTATGAGTGTGGGGTGAGTGACCTGTGTCGGCAGGCGAGCGCGGGCAGCAGCAGCGCGGGCAGCGCGGCGGCGGCCAGCACCCACAGAGCCGCGCCGGCGCCCTCCGTTCCTTGTACCGGCGCCGCCACTCGCTCTGCACACGACACAAAGCTTTCAACTGATGGGGGAAGTAAGGGAAATAACAAAAATATAGCTTAATACTGAAACGTCAGTAAAATTTTATGCCACAATTTTGAGTGGCCTCAAATTTCACAGGAAAAATGACCAAAAGCGATGTGCAAGTAAAGAGCAAAAAGGCGCTCTTTCCCGTGAGGGATTGGCGTGATGATATGAATGTATGTATATTGTACTAAGCATCGTATCTTACCACCATCTTCAGTGAGCGTAGCGAAATAGTAGGTTCCCTGCGTACTGCCCGCTGCACTGGTGGCGTCTACCTTCAGATGGTACCAGCTGGCCACCTGTAGGCCGCAGACAGTAGTCGGCTCGGTGGCCGACACCAGCTGAGTGTTCCACGACGAGTCCTCAAACCCTCGGAGGGACACAGAGAACTGGGTGATTGGGCAGCCATTGCTGTCCCACGTCAGTAGGTTCAAGTAGACGCAACTACTGTTGCTTGTGATTAGAACCTTCTCGGGCGCCGCTTTTGATGCTGAAAAGTAAAAATATGGCATTGAGCTAGTTTTTTTACAGTTAAAAGCTGATAGAAACCCAAATATCAAAAATCTAAAACTCATAAATAGTCTGCTCTGTTCCAACATCAAAAGTCCAAAGAAACTGTTTGTATTGTATATTATAACTCACGTCCTCCTTTAGTGGAAGCAGTCAGTTCCTCCCCCGGCGGCGAGCTGCCTACAGCATTGAACGCTATGAGCCGTATCCTATAGGCCGTGCCACACGACAACCGTTCCAATGTGTGCGATCTCGCATCTGCGCCCAGACGCGTCGACTGCCATTGGTTCTCGTTAGATTTTGTATGTTCCAATATAAAACCTAGAAGAATGACACTATTGAGAGGCGGAAAAATATTTCTATTGACTTAGGTATTTCGCAACCGACACTCTGGTTCACTCTACTAAATTCGTCAAACTATCAGGTATAAAAATATTGGCCCCGCACATGAGAAAGGGATAGCAAGACGTTATTTTTAGACCTGTAAAATTAGTTAAGTTTAGTAATTTTGAACAAAAGAATCGACACCAGTGACTGACTACTTCTAATTTTTTCCTTACGATGGAAACGAGAAAAATGAGGCATGCGCGCGGGTTTTCTAGCTTTCCTAATATAGTGGACGCAGTAGGTCGTCGGAAAAGTTTTTGCGTTAGTGCATGTAGGTCTAGCATGTAGTGATTGTAGTGTGTGTAGGGGCGCATGTAGGTCGTGCGTATGGGAAGTACCGTGCAGCGGGGCGGCGGGCGCGGCGGGCGCGGCGGGCGGCCAGGCGAGCGCGAGGCGCGCGGGCGCGGCGGCCAGCAGGCGGGGGGGCGGCGCGGCGGGCGGCGCGCGCACCACCACGGCGCTCGTGACACGCTCCTCGCCCCACGGGTTGCGCACCGAGCACGTGTAGTTGTCCGCCACCGACTGATCCGCTTCTACAAAACACCATTCACAAGTTTGGATTACATTTTATATCAATTGTGGGGCGAGCGAAGTTAACATGCTCGGCCACCCAAAGAAAAAATCTTCCGGCCAGGCGGTTGTTGTACCTGGGGAACAAGGCTCCGGTTGTACTAGTCGGAAAATTTTATAAACTCTTGTGCTTAGAAAACTTCGCTTGTGCGTTGCAGGATTGTGACGTATGAATGGAGTTGTCATCTTTTTAATGTTAAGTTAATTAGTAGATTTCCAACATTGTTTTTATGTAGCGAAAAGGTCGCTATAGCAATAATTCACCTCCATCTTGACTTCTTTACAAATATCGAGCATAACATTTAAGCTTTTCTGTAGTACACTTTGGGCACCTGGCACACTGGCAACGTGTTCACAGGCCATAGTAACAATCAGGCAGATAATAAAGCTTGAATCGTCATCATCAACTATTTAAGGGCTGGGCTCTTGTCGGTAGGGCAAACGCCAAGCTGTTCTATCGTTCGCCATCTCTGACCTCCTGGTACGACATAACGCTAGCTTTCGTCTTTAACTATTGCAAGTAAAGTTTGATTATATTCGTCAAAACTGACAGAAAATGTGTTGTGATGGTGACATAGCGCCCTTACCTAGTATAATGAGATGATCTCCAGTGAGCAGGAACCTGTGGTCGGCGGCGAGCGGCGCGCCGGGTCGCTGGCGGGTCCACTGCGCGCGCGGCGCCGGCCGCCCCGCGCCGACACACCCGAGCTTCACTCTGCTGCCTTGTGCCACTTCTATACGGCGGCCGAACGATGTAAGCTTTGCTGGCGCTATAAGAAAATATAACATGTTGCTGAGGCTGAGAAATGAGGTAATAAGAAGAGTAGTATGGAGCAATATATAAAAATGGTCGGCGGTGCAAATATAGAACGTCATGACAAACTGACGATAGTGCTATAATAACATGTTTTTCTTACATTTAAGAAACCTAAACTAAACCAGGCTTATGACTATAAATAAAATAATGATGATCCTTAATAGAGGAAATTAAGAGTAAACAAAATGTTGTATTTAAAATTGCCAGTGTTACCTCTTCCGTTAGGTTTCCTTGCAACAATAGCACTCATCTCTCCTTCTCCTGACGCAGTAGTAGCGGTGACCCAGAATTCGTATACTTGGTGTTCCTGCAAACCCCTCATTTCCACCTGGTACTCTTCTTCATCCTCTTTATGGAGAACTAATAGTTGCGAATGTTGTCCCGTCCTGTCCAATCAATTCGAATTTAGAAATGATAATGCTAGTATATCATGCTAAAACGTATATATTTGGACCCAAAATTATACCCTGTGGAACTCCAAAAGAGAGGGTATTATTATATCATTACAAATAAGTGATATAATCCATTATTATACTACGACTAGATTCGCGTGAAAGCGATATGTGCACACGAGATTAGAGAATTAAGAATAGAGGCCATAGATTTTACCAAAGTTTACATGATTAACAATCAATTGTGTCAAAAGCCTCAGACGAATTAAAACTTACCTCTGTGGCCTATTGTAGACGGTGTAATGCTTAATCTTGCCATTTTTCTGCAGCGGCGCGAGCCAGCTTACTATTATTGAATCTTCTGAGTTTGCCTCTGCCTTAATATCAGCTGGTGGTCCTGGTACTGTAAAAAATGACTGTTATAGAAAAATCCATATAATTTTAGTTACATAATTATACAGTCCATTCCATTTAAATTACCCTCTATTGATGAAAGTATTTTATTTCTCAGTTAATTTAGAATGCACTTACTATCTTCATGGGTAGTACAGTAGACCGGTTCAGAGAGCGGCCCTGCGCCCGCGGCGGACCGGGCTCGCACCCACACTGTGTAATTGGTAGCTCGGAGCAAGGTTTGCAGCACTGTGTCCGTACTTGCTGATCGGTGGGATTCCACTTGACTGCTCGGGACGTTTGCTGCCTGCCGATAGGTAGACATTATAATGGTGAATCATAAAAATACAATTCTAATGCGCTAGTTGATGCTGCACATCGGGGATAAAAATATAGATAAATACACAATACATACCGCATATAGCACGTCGTATGGCAGTAAGGGCGGCGGTTGGTGTAGCGGGGCGCGCCACCACACGCGCAGCGCCCGCGCCGACACCGGCTCGCACCCGACGCGCACTGGAGGCTCGGCGGGCACTGATCGATATAGTAATCATATTTAAATATTACGGAAGGACTAATGAAGAAGTTATTACAGTGGTTGGTGGTAAGATATAAAAGTCCAGAAAATATTAAAACGAAAATTAAACTCGTGCGTACACCTCTTAGCTATGAACAAAGTAAGTATAATCAGAGGTGAAGGAATGTTGAGTTGAAGAAAATAACACAATTTAATTGTATTTTGGCTCCCAAAATGTACTAAAGTGTTACGGATGTTAGTCATTGAAATTTGCACATCTCGCATGGATTACCTAACAAAATTGTAATGCTATAAAAATGGCCCTGAAGCAATTTATCCATTTCATTTCCATCCTGACCTGAATCTAACGTGACAGCAGCAAGCGCCGGGGAGGGTGGCCCGGCCCCGACTGCATTGAAGGCCCTCACTCTAACTTGGTAGTGAGCATGTGGCTTCAGCCCCGCCAGCGTCGCACGCGCCGCGCCCCAGCCCGGCACCGTGAGGCCGCGGGTCGCGTTGTCCCCCTTCTCCCCTCCAGGGCCCAGGATGCCCGCCGGGCCCACTCCACCCCCGAGGCGCCCCGCGCCCGCCTCCTGCCACGTGATCACGTAGCCAAGGAGCTCCCCGTTCCAGCTGTCTTGTGGCGGTGCCTGATAGATGAGAATATTTTTTCACATTTTTATAGCCAGTATTTATGTTGCAAGCATTTGGCTATATATTTAGATTGTTTTTTTTTTCTGCTGTGTATATGTAATATGTGGGTAGTTATAAATACCTGCCACGTAACCAAGAGTTCTCCAGGGGCGGTGGTTTCTACCTGCACATTATGTGGAGGCTCGGATGGCGCTGGAAGTAGAACAATATACGCTTTAAAAATCGTACTTATCATGTTTGTAAGTTCTTTAACCAAGGTTCATCAGCTTACCTTCCTCCATGGTCTGCACTATAACTGGGTTTGAATACTCGCTCTCTCCGATAGCGTTGACAGCAGCTAGTCTTAGGGCGTAGGTGGTCGCGGGGCGCAGTCCCTCCACTCGATACTCCAGCATCACATCAGAGTCAGGCTCAGAGGAATCCTGTCTGGAAGTGATGCAATTTTAGTATCTTCCAATAAATACACTTATAAGTGTGTCAAAAAGAGAATATTTGGAAGACTTCTGTGAATGTGAATCTGTAAAGTCTGAAACTACAAGTGCAGCAGCACAAACAGTATGAATACTGGTATGGTGCAGAGTACCTCTCGAGTAAGGCATGCGCGGGTAGATCTCTGGTGGGCGCGTCAGGCCAGTGAGCGGCGCCGGCGAGGGCGGGGGCGGGGGCGGAGGCGGAGGCGGGGAGAGGCGCGGCGGCGGGGGCGGGGGCGGGGGCGGGGTGGTGTGCGGCGCCCAGCACCAGCAGCTGCAGGCGGTAGAGCCGCAGGCGCGCGTTGCCGTCGAACCCGCGCCGCCACGCCAGCTGCGCACTGCGTCCGCCGCGCCATCTCACGCGCACACCACGCGGCGCCTCCGGGTACTCTGCACACAGACATCACGACATAACTTATGGTCACTACACCTACAGCAATTGAAGTAGTAGTCTACAGTCGTATATATATATCATCACGCCGAATTCTTCACGGGGTAGGCAGAAAATAAAGAGCTCCATTTCACTCTTGCCTTGAACACTCTTTAGTATTCTTAATTTGCCCCACGGATATGGCACCAGCATCCCTTCCCTGTGCAGGGCCACAGTCCACCCAAGGGGCCGTACGTATACCATTAGACCTAATGTAGGTCTAATGGTATACGTATATCTTCCCATGTTTCATAATAACTAGAACCTAGAACTGTACTAACTACCTAAGCACAATTAATTGTTCCTGTCAGAAGTTTCAGAGATTAATATTATTTAGCAATTTAGAAGGGTCAGCTGGGTAGGTAACTATGTCTATCGTGGATTTTTAATATGTTATGAATTGTAACTATGTGACGAAATCAAATACCTTGAACTGCGAGATAAATGAGGAGTTCGTCTCGGCCGTACGCGTTCTCGGCGCGACACCGGTACACGCCCGAGTCGTGGCGCTCGGCGCTCGAGATGCTCAGCTGGGAGCGGACACCGCTCTCTGATCGCTTCTCCGATACTGATAGCCTGCGGATCCAAATCAGAACAATATTACAATGTTTATGTCAAACTATGCATTTTTAAAGAAGCTTCCTCCGCCCATTTACAGATTATGGAATTTTCACATCACTCCGTTTTCGTAAGGAAGTAAATAAAGCATGAAGTCCTAAGTATAAGGTATGAAGAAATATTAGCAGAACCGGCAGCGTTCAAAGCAGCATTTAAACCTTTAGAATAACCAGAGTCGAAAGCTATGGTAACTGCTTACCAACCAACGGGCCGTATGCTAGTTTGCCACCATAGTGATATGAATAAATCATGAAATCTTATTAACTTCATTTCGTTATTCTTACAATTACATAGAAATATTTAAGCCAAGCTTTCGTACAAGTCCTAAATTAATAAGTAAAAAATGTACCTGTAAGTGGAAAGGTCAACCCTGTTCATGTTGTGTGTCCACTGCAGCTGTATGGGCGGGTCGCCGCGCGCGTCGCACTCCAACACGGCCTGTGCGCTCCTCTGTACTGTCATGTTGCGGGACGAGTACTCGAAATGAGCTGGTTCTGTACAAAAAAGCATGAAGTTTATACAGACAAAATTACATTACGTTAATAATCTGTGGAGTACGTGCTATGAAAAAGATAAAACCTTGATCCCAAATATAGACTATGTGCTGTTTGATGTAGGGGCTATTCATTTAGGATTCGTAGCGACGATGCAGAAACTGTAACCAATAATAAAAAAGAAAATATAACACACTACGTGCTAAAGATTCCATTCACGTAGGTAATCCAAAAATTAACCAAATTATTGACGCAAATAATCAAGCTTAGAAAACGATAATCATAATTTCCATAGCTCCTGATGAACAGCGAAAGAAAGTAAATCACTCACCATTAACAGAAATAGTGATAATCTTCGAAAGCCCTCTCCCGATGCCGTTGTCGGAGCGGCACATGTACTGCCCTTCATGATGATGAGCTGCAGGACCGATACTCAGCGACCCGTTGGCGAGTACTGAGAACTGAAGATCCAGGCTCGATACTGGCCTGAAGTCTGCGCCTGAACCTGGAAGGAAATAATCTTATAAACGCTTCATCAAAACCGATGATGAGAACTGTTATGGAGCTATTTAAGAGACGTTAGAAGATAATGTATTGATAAACAATGATGACGAAATTATTTACTAAGATCATGATAATAATGAACAAAAGCTATTGAAATAAAGAAATGCATTAACATACCATGTCCTTTTAGCCAAGTGACCCTGGGTTCTGGATAGCCTTTTGTTGAACAGTGTGCTAATATTTGAGTGCCTAATAAGGCAGATACATCCTGCGGCTCGTACGCCCATGAAGGTGCAACTATAAAAATGAATTATTTTGTTACGGTTGTCAAGAAAAATACGCTATCGTAATCGCAAGCAAGGCTCAATTTACCTTTCACAGCCAATCTGGCGGTGTGGTTAAGTTGAGACGCAGAATTACTTGCAACACATGTGTACTCTCCACTATGTCTCGAAGTGACGTGTGAGAATATTAGGAAACTAAACTCATCCAAGGACTTCTCTTGAACCTGAAACAAATGAATAACGAGTGACGTGACTAATAAGGTTAAACAATTATCTTACGTCAATCAAGATACTAAAAGATGTATTCTCTGGGGCTTTAGCAAGAGCATCTTTCTATTTTCGATATTCGAAAATTTAGCTCCCAAAATGTCAACATTTATGGTTTCACTTTTCGCCGGGGAAGTGCTGTTCATTTTCCTATACTAAAATACATAGCCGAAAGTTTTTCTTGCTAATGGTAATGATAGCAAACCTGTAAACTGGAAGGTATGTGCTGTCCATCTTTTAGCCATGAGAAGTACACGGGCTTATCACCTGACGTGATGCCACACAGTACTTGAATAGAACTTCCTTCTACTAGATCCGCAGGAAAGGAGAACCCGGCAATTTTTGGTGGATCTGAAACAAATTCATTAGCGTTGATTATTTTTGCACCTCGTACAATGTACTTCATTCTAGTTGCTTAGATCATGAACCTGTGACAAATATGTTAATTTGCTTACACCTAAGGTCGTAATAAAAAAACATTATAAGTATTTGAAAGAAATGATCTGTAGACCAAGCATGAATAATTTGCGAATTTGACTTATCGCGAGCAACGTATTCGAAAAATGTTCCTGCTACCAGCCCTGACAAAGGTTGGATCACAGTCCTCTTTCTTACGCCTTCAGATATAAGTCATCATATATTTTTTTATACCAAAGGTGGCAAATAAAGCATACGGCCCGCCTGATGGTAAGCGGTTACCGCAGCCTATTGACGCTTGCAACACCAGGGGTATCACTCGCGCGTTGCCTACCCTATCACGGTTGGTTAATAATACTCACTTCTAACAATAACCTGTAGATCTTTCTGCGCGTACTGCCCGGAGGGGGCGGTGACCCTGCAGGAGTAGAGTCCGGCATCCCCGGGCTCGGCGGGCCACAGCAGCAGCTCCCCGCCGAGCCCGGGGAGAGCGCGCCCGCCCGCCGACGACAGCGCCAGCCCACCGCGCTGCCACCGGATCTCACTACGCACGAGTTATATAATTGCTTTACTGAATGTAACTCATCAAATTGACAATTTGAAGAACATAATAAAGTCACGTAGCAAAAAGGCAAATAGCAGCCGACCTGTCACCCAATAATCGGTTGATATAGTAGGAGTTAAGTTGTGTATACTACTAATGGTGGCACACAGGCACACGGCCCACCCGATTGTAAGCAATTACCGTAGCCTAGAGCCGCTAGCAATACCAGGGGTATCACTAACGCGTTGCTAAGCATGTTGTTGATGAGGACTCACTGTGCTAGCAGCTGCTAGCGCAGCGTATCCTCGTGGATGGCAACCGCTAACTCACCGCAGAAACACAATACTACATTTAATTAGTGTTCCGATTATAACACCACCTTCATAAGTGCCTTATTAAGGCCTAAACTGAATTAATTATTTTTTATTTTGATTTTTAACAATGCTTGCTTAGTGATTATAATTTCATAGAAGTCACCCTTAGTTCTGATTAAATCTACAAATGGAGGTGGAGGGCATAACTTTACCTACAAGAAAAGTATTTGCACAGTATCGCAATTAATAAATATTATAATATTGTGACAAAATGTTTGGTCATTGTTAAAAAAGTATTAATTAGTAAAAGAAAGTAGTTATGAAAACAGATTGGTATAGAGTAAGAAAATACTAAAAATGTATTAAAAAGAAAGATAGTCAGAAGGAAGTAAACATTTTTCATTGGCAGTCTTTGCGCGTTGTTCTTAGCAGTATACATTGTATGTAATCCTTTGGGCATGCAATGAATAGAACTAGTAAAACGAAAAGGAATGAAACTTATAATTTTACTAAGCAAATGCACCTCCATCAACCTGATTGGAAATCCGGAGTAGGGGCAGTGGACGGTGGTGTTGACGCCGGCCACCGCGCGGATCGGCCCGATGCTTCTTATTGATGGAGGGCCTGCAAACATTTACAAAACTTACAAACCTATTCATAAAAATAATTCCCTTGTTCCTAGTCACGAGATGGCATGTGGTGATGCTAAAATGTTGTAACATTTTCGGCATCCTAACTAATATAATAAATACTAATTTGAGTTTGTTTATTTGCTACACTGACAAGCCTCAGCTACTCAATCGATCAACATGAAAGTTTGGACACAAGTTGTTAAGGGTAAAACACTACCATTACCATTACGTACCATTAATAAAAAAAAAGATTATTAAGAATCAGGCTAAGCCGCGGGTAAGCGCTAGTGTTCAATTAATTATGATACAAATTTATATTTTTATTTATAGTTGTGACGAATAATTTATTAGATATATTCATGAACGTTAGAGTACCGTAAACATTGAGCCTGGTGGAATGCTCGACCGCTCCCCGCGAGTTGTGCGCCCTGCAGGTGTACCGGCCACCATCTTCCGGCCTCACCGACGTCAGATTCAGGTAGCTCACCACATCGCCGTTGGTGTCTATAAACTGGGTGATGCTCCTGCAATACAAACAATTCGGTAATAACACACGGTTGTACTAAAAAGAGGTATGAGCTCCCCGCCGTGGTTTTCACAAAGGATTACAGCATGGGGTTCGTCAAGAAGGGTGTGAAGATTTCTGAAGGGTCGGCTACGCGCGAGTGTTACCCCAGGTGTTGCAAGCTTCTATAGGCTAGCCAGCTCTCTGCTTACAACCGTAGCGAACCTAGTGACCGGTAGATTCGAATTGATGGCATTGTGGTGAAGGGTAGTTAATTGCATTCCGGCCAAATATTTTATGAGGTTAGCTTCTTGTATTTCATTATTAAAATTTAATGCCACACCTACATTGTAGTGTGTTATCATTGGCAAATATTTTTATAATATTATCTGACTAACTTTGCTCTATGATTTCACTAACGGTTTTTTTATACTATAGCAAGCGTACGGTCACCGGTGTCACCGTAGCTTACGCACGCGTGTAGTACTAGTTGTATCACCTGCGCGCTGTTTACCATCTGGCATCCTTACTTACCTCAGAAATTCATTACTACATCAGAGTAGTGTTATGCACTGCGATCTTCTCTAAGGAGGTACAGTCCCCAGTCAGGCAGCTCCACTTTTCATAAGAAGCCTCACGACGTCCTGCCTTGCTTAAAATATACTGTTTTATGAACGAAACCATAGCGCGATCTATAACGGTTGATACCGTTACCGCCATCTAGTTACAAAAGTGTAAACTTTTAGAGCGATAAAATAAAGATAATATGTGCATATTTCATGGGTTTTAGCGATCAACAATTGAATCAGTTTCAGCATAATATTTTTTTTTTATTTCTAATTAATTATTACTAAATCCCAACTTACCAACGTAATAAATATACGAAAGTGGACTATACTTTAGTTATAGGTAGTTATAAGTATAGGTACTAAAACTGATATATTTGGATAATAAAAAAATTAAGGGTGGTATTCCACTCGTTATATATTGACGTGAAGACCTCAAAATCCATATAAAGACCGGTTGTCATACATTTTGATTGCTAGTTCTTACATTACAGGCGCTATAAGTATTAGTGTTCCTACTAGAATTAATTAATTGAAAAATAATAACGAAATGATAATAAATACTAGTTTATGATTTTTTCCTTTGTATTCACCTAATTACCTACATGTATGACAAATTTGAGCTTTCTAGGTCATCTGGGAGTGGGATATTGTTTTGATATATAGGTCAGTGATGAGAATGACGATTTTTGGACGTCAATATCTAAATAACCGTTTGAGTTGCATTTATTAAATTTGGTTCACATATGCTTCTTGCAATTCCCAATATATGTGCCAAATTTGACATGTTTATGTCAAACAGTTTTTGAGTTATGAGGGGTCAAAGTGGTCCCAATTGGTTCGTGTAATATTGCGTATATAAATCAGCATCTAGATAGCGTGTCTAGATGCTGCTAGCACAGTGAGTCCTCATCTACATGGTTGGCAACCTGTTAGTGATACCCATGGTATATTATATTGCTAACGGCCTTCATATTGCTAGCGGCTATAGGCTACGGTGACTGCTTACCATCAGGTGGGCCATATGCTTGTGTTTCACCTTAGCGGTATAAAAAAAAGATAATGATGATTGTAACGTTTACATTATGTTAATTATGTGCATGGTAGTGTAATAGCGTGTAACCTGTGCGCGTTGCTGTGTTCGTCGACCGGCTGGTGGTCTATGAGCCAGGTGAAGCGCGGCGGCGGCGAGCCCGAGGCAGCGCAGTGCAGCGCCAGCGCGGGCCCCGGGTGCAGCGCCTGCTCGATGAACGTGTAGTGCAGCTCCGGGGCCGTATCTGCAAGTGGACATTCAGGGATGATAATAATGTGATGATTACCGATATACTCTATGAGGAAATACTCGGCAACGCGCGAGTGATACCCCTGGTGTTGCAAGCGTCCATCAGGCTGTTCGGCATGATTTATTGAAGAGCACAGGTGGATGCAAAGGTGACAAGTACAAACAAATTTTACTTTAATTTGATTGTAGCGGGTAATTTTTTTATATTCTTTCACTTGTATAGAGGTACACTATCTCGAAGGCAATTTTTTTTTTTTTTTTAATATATCTTTTATTTCGATCAACAACGTCACGCTATATTACACAAAAGGCTAATAATGATACTATAATTGCAAAGATAACGAAACCCAAAGCTATAAGATCAAGCAACCATCTGCCAATGAGCTACAGCTTGCAGATAAATAGGTTGTTAAAATAATACTACTCTGTAAATGCACAGATAGTATACTAGATGTAATATAACGCGGTCCGCAAATAGATGTCACCCACAAACGAGCGGGCGGCCGCATCGTCCATCAGCGTCAAAACAAAATCCAATCAAGGGCCAACAAACAACACGGAGAGCCGGATCGTTTATCACAGATCATAACGCGCCGTCTGTTATTAACGACCGTATATCCCACTCATGACCATTCTACCCTGTCTCTGGGCTGGCGTATATGGAATATGAGCATTAAAACATATGGGACGGATATCATACGCGCTTCAATTAATATAGTGTATTACAATGACTATCTTTCAAAGAGAGAGGGAGAGAGAGAGAGAGAAAAAAAAAATAGAGTGATAAGTGGTAGACTATGCAACGATCGATATTTTGTATTTAACTATGGTTGGGCTTAAGTTGTACAGACAAAGGTATTGATTATGTAATCAAGTACTTGTTTTGTTTGTTTTAAAATAATTATAATATTATATGTTCACGCCTTGTCACAGGAGTCCCTGAAGAGGTAGTCAGAGGTGTTACAACAACCACCTTTCCATCCAAGATATTTTGGTGCCAACGTGACTGGTCTTTGAATTTCTTCTCAGACGTATGCAGGTTTCCTCACGATGTTTTCCTTCACCGTAAAGCTCGTGGTGTGACTTATCACTGTAATTAAGTTAGAAAAACTCATTGGTACAGACCGGTGGGATTCAAACTTGTCGCTAGAATAGCAGGCAACGCTTCATACCAAAAGGCCACCGGCGGCTTTGTTTTATAAAACTATCAAATTCCTTGCCTCGCCATCGGCTATGCGCATCGCTCACTGTTCACTTTTTAAATCGTGCTTGAGGTAATTTCTCTATGCACAAAAGCATAGCTTTAAACTGATATAAAAAAATATATTAGTCGCAGGACCAATGTTACATAGCCCGAATTAATAGATAGGCAAGTTACTAGGGGATAAATTGCGAGCGTCCAGTGAGGGGTTTATTACGACCGTCACGGCTCCGGAGCCTGGACGCTGGTGTGACAGACGATCTGTTACCAGACGGTGCAAGGGATTGGCCTTTGACGTTAGCTTATAGGCTGGGAAACGAGGCTTTATTTTGAAAATCGAATTCTGACTTCTTTAGATAACAATATTGAGAATTCGTGTTAAAATAAAATAAAAAAAATATTCAATTTAGTTCCTGGTGAGACACTTATGAAGTTCATATAATTTACCACCTTTACTGTACATTTTTCATACACTTTTTTTTATTATTAGGTCCATACTTAAATATTACATTCACATTAAAATAAAAACGAAGCGGAAGTAAACTTAAAGACGCACTCGAGAGTAATAATTAGTATATTATCTACTCTGAGGTAATAAGAGTTTGTCCAAATTCATCGTTCAACCCCCCCAGGGTTGAACATGGGCGTTTGCATGTTTTTACTCCACGTTCAACCCTCCATGGACAGTCAAACACACGTTAAAAACATTCAAAATTTAATAATATTTGTAGTGGCATTAATAAATGATACCGCTATCTCTTCAAACCGAGCTCACATTGAGCCTCCTCCACGTGGCACTCGCCCAACTCTCGTAAATGTTGCATCGTTTTGCTCCAGTTCATATCAGACGCAGCCTGATAGCGCGCTAATTGCCTAATTGTGACACTAAGCCTGCCTTGGGGATTACTGGTGTTATACCAACAGACCATTGGGGATTCATTAATGTGATAAGATGATTAGGCCGTCTAAACTTAGAGCCGCCAAACTGTAGCCAAATAACACCTCTGAAGTTTAATGGCTGGTACAGAAATAACGGTGATCAGAGTTCCGTGAGTTACTGCTGTGCTAGCAGAAGAGAGAATTACGGCTGAATCCTGAAAGGAGATTCAAAGTTTAAAGGCTCACGTATCTGATTGAAGTGTCGTCTAACCATTTCGTATGTAAATTAGGAGGTCACTCAAAAATATATGTGCTTTCATATTTGGCTAGCCTTTCAGTTCCAGTTCAGTTAGTGTGGTAAATATCCTAAGAATATATATTCTTATATATATATATAACCTCATTTCCCCTGGTTTGATCGCTTGCAAGATTCATGGTACCTATCCTTGAGCGTGTGCGTGAAATATAATATTCAATTAAACGGTCGTGTTATAAATATTGTGGATTGATATTTTGAAGCCCATATCATTAAGGTCTAGTAAAACCACCTCCGTTGTAAACATACAAGGTATGTAGGTATGCGAACAGAGTCAGGGCGTTACAATTTCAATATGATCGCTGGGTGGGCCACATTATTCACGGGTCGGTAACCTGCGTTACCGGCTGCGCTGGTAGATGCTTTAATTCCTTATAATATGAACATTTAGATATTAAACATAACATTAAATCTTTAGACATATATTAATCAAAATAAATAATTACAATACCCTCAAGCGCCGTAAATATTTATCTCTGAAGGACGGGTACATATTTATGGCGTTTGGGGTCGAAACTCTTGGGCCGTGGGGGCCAGAGGCTCATACCCTTTTTAAGGAGACCTCAAACAAATTACGCGAGGCCTCCTGTGACAAGAGGGCTGGCGAATATTTGGCCCAAAGGATAAGCATTGCAATTCAGCGTGGCAATGCCGCCAGCCTTCTTGGCACACTTCCCCGTGACAGTGGTTCGTGACATTTATTTTACGTTTAGGTTAGTTTTGTACTTCTTAGTTTAGTTTATTTTAAGTTTTTAATTTAAGTTTATGTAATTACATTAAATAATCACTTTTAATCTTTCGCGTTGCATGTTTAAACAATTATAAAAAAAATGTAAATTCGATCTAATTTTCGTTTTTATAATGTCTTTTAAATTTATTATTTATTTATTATAATGTCTTTTAATTTATTAGTCTAAATTTGACGAGACCGCTGGTCTAGTGGTTAGTATACTTGACTGCTGCGCTAGGGGTCGCGGGTTCGATTCCCGCCGGGGCAAACATTTATGTGACAAATATGTTTGCCTTGCGTCTGGGTGTTTGGTATGTATTATAAGTATGTATTTACAAACAAAAAGTATATAAGTATTATATCAGCTGCTGGTTCCCATAGTACAAGCTTTGCTTAGTTTGGGACCAGATGGCGCTGTGTGATAATGTCCAAACATTATTAAATACAAATTTATTAAATGACGCGTGTGGCTGCATCATCCAAATCATCGATATATTAAATCGCTCATGGGACACCTCAAAATTACTACACGTCACTAAACTGTGCGATTATAAGGGATAGCCATGATATTAAATACACAATTTAAGATTTGCTTCTGTCTTTTCATTATTGTTTTGGACATTGGCGAAAACAGCAGTGGACTTCGTGGTGTTTTTAGCGAATAGTAATAGCCATATTGCTTAACATAGTATGTTAACTCGGTGTTTATAATTGATACCAGATCCCTATGTCCTCTGACGACTTAATTGATTGCATCGAGTAACAACTTAACATTGAGCGTTAAAATGTATGATAGGGTGAATTAACTGAAATTTAATAAGTTGAATTTATTTTACAATTAGTAGGCGGTAACGTCAGAAGGCACGATGGTTGATGAATTCTTATGACATGGAATAGTGAACACGTTTTCGACTACGCATTAACATTGTGTTATTTAATTTTACAATCCTACTAGCGGCCCGCCCCGGCTTCGCACGGGTAGATATTTATCAAATATTTTGTCTTCCCGGATTTAGACATTTTCAGACTTTTTTTTACTATTTATTCTCTGCGTAATAACTATTCTCGTACATCAAGGAATATTCTAAAAAATCAATTAGCGAAATCGGTTCATCTGTTCTCAAGATTCGATATTAGTATAGATGGTGTTATTGATATTTTAAGTTTCTTGAGAAGAAGATAAACGTAGTAAGGGGACCTTATTAGTCACGTATGCTGCTAGAACATCGCTTCCTTTTAAAGTAAGACTAGAAATGAGCCATTGACAACCTTGGTCTTGCAAGCGTCCATAAGCTACTACAGTGATAGCTTACCATCAAGCGGGTTGTACAATTATTTACCATCACTGCTGTAGCAACAGTATCATGGGACCACCAACATTTAGATTATGGATAAATGACGCTGACAGTAATGGAATTACACTGCAAAAATTTATTTGGTCTATTCTCAACTATTTGGGTATTTTATTGGAGTACTCTGCAAGAGCAGTAGCAACCACAGACAGGTACAAGCATTTCAAAGAAAATGTTTTGAAAACTGACCAAAAGCTAAGCTTTATTAATAAAAACGAAGCCACTCTAGCGCTTGTCACACAGACCAATGAAAGCCTGTCACGGGAACGAGTGACGCATGGCTCGTCTGATCATTCATTACAGGCGCGCGTTAATCAATAACCGGACGACATCCGGACAGCACGCTGCACTCCGCACCTAAATGGTGTAATTACAAAAGTGCTCAAAGCGACCACTCCACTCGCCCCTAATGGACCAATCACAGAACAATTTTGCGAATGCCTTTTGGGCTCCATTCAATTTTAGCCTCAATTTGGCAATTTTTTATGCTAATCCCTCGATAACAAGTAGTGTTCATTCTGTGAAATAATTCTAATTAGATATTTTAAGTTTTCCCTTGCAGGAACCCTCTTTAAATGCAAAAATCGAGTGCAAGTCCAACGCGGTTTTTTATTGAGGAGCTTCAGACTCGCTTTACAATGCACATACTATTAAAAATAATCAAAGCATATTCTAGTGTAGTGTAAATTTAAACCAAGTGGTTTTCTGGCAAGCCGAATAATACACAAACATAGACAAGATAAATACCGACTGTTGTTATTCATGGTAAGTCCATTAGAACTTTGAATTTGATCTTATTAGATGTAAAGTTGTCGAGTTGAGTGCTCCCGGCTACCAGGAAGTCAAGTAAACCATTGCTCCCAAAACATAATTGGCAAAGTACGGGGTCCTAAGTAAACAACAAATGTATGCTCCAAGTTGAATTGGGTCCCGTTAGCTAATTCAAAATATATGACTAAGGGAAATCGATTACATGCGGATCGTGCCATCGGGGGCATCTATAGGTTTTGTATAATTGTATCTATGCAGTCCATTTCTATAAAATTACCAGTGGCTGTCTGTCATATCTGAGAGAAAGCTTTTTATTAAGCTCATCGTTTTTTTCACGTGATATTCAAAACTCAAAAAGTGATAATAATATTTTTTTCTTCTGTTTGACCGTTTGTCTCCGATTTCGCTGAACAGATTTTTTCAGAGACATACTGATATCAGATGACAACAAACTCTTTAGAGAATAGTCTACGGCGCTAGTATTGCAAGGCTGGTGACCATTACGTATAAATGTCGTCTTATATAAGACTACATTACAATATATTTAAATAATGTTATCAGCGTTCTGAAACGGGTACATTTTTAAGCTCACCTCCTAATCTCAACTCAGCAGCCGCCTGCGCACTGTCTAGATCTCTCTCAGCGAAGCACTGGTACATCCCTCTGTGGGCCCTCACGACGCCGTGTACCCGGAGGACCCTCTCGCCGCCCCCCACGGGCACCCCGTCGTGCAGCCACCGCACCCGCGCGTCTCCTCCCTCCACAGAGCAGTTGAAAGTCACTGAGCTTCCTGAGTTGGCAATCTGGGGAAAAATACGAGATTCCAAAATCAAAATATTTCAACGATTTGATTACACTTTAATTTGAATTCTTTCAAATCAATCAAACGTTTTTGCTGAAAATCCGGCAACAAACGCGACGAAGCAATGTCTTTTTTCATATAAATTATATTAGGTCTTTAATTTAATAATCGTTTAGAAAATTTAATCAGTTTTCATTTCTACTAACACATCAATAAAATCCTACATTTAAAAATATACATACAGGCGAACATAGAACCTCCTCCTTTTTTGAAGTCCGTTAAAAACTCATCGGTACAGGCCAGGTAACCGAAACAAATAAAAAAAATAAAAGAACCGATCAGAATTCAGATATTCATCAGCTAGTAAAAAAGGTCATGTGTAACTTATTCTAGCACATAGTTCTGAAACCTAACCGAGTGGAACTCGATTAGAAATCGAATGGAGGCTAGTGATCAGACAATTTAGAGAAAACTTATGAATTATTCACGTGAAAGCATCACTTGGCCGTGACACGCGTCTCGTCCCGACTCGATCTCAAACCGGATTACGATACAACCCCTTGTATCGCACAACGCCCCCGGCGGAGTCGAGTGGCGGCCGCTAGGATGTCACATTGACAACATGTCGCGCCATTTCTCGCTGTGATGAAAGTACTCCTAAGTGGTGTATACTAGTTAATATTATGAAGGGGATAATGTGCCAATATTATGCTCTTATGTGTAAGCAAACTTTATATTGTCATGACAACACAATATATTTGTCATTCCATTTTAAACCTTACCCTCTCAGTCCTATCGATGTTAATAGCTCGCAAACATACCACACGGTTGATGTTATAGTAAGAATAACATTCAAATTAGAACACCTACCTACATACATAATTTTAATGGCCTTACATTCTGCCCTTTACGATGATAGAGGTGGGGCGCCACTTTAGTCTCGCTTCTAGCTACTAGGTACATTTTGTTTAGAATCATAGTTAGCTAATTGTGTATGACAACGGTCAGTGTTTCTTAGTTTGCTGCAATAATATCCTCTAAATATTACTTTAATTTACGAACACACTACATAAATAAGTATAGGTAATAGGACCATGTAACAAAATTATTCATTTAAGTAATTGATTTTTCGATTTCGATTTGGGGCTGGGGCATGCTGGGGGCTGCTATAAACATTAGTGCGACCCACAAAATACAAATTAAAACATGAAAACCTCTCTAATATAATATATTGCTTCTAAATTTAAACTTTTTGACATTTCTCCAACACAATCAAGTATTTCAAACTATAAAATAGACTTTTGTTAAACTAAATTAATCAGACGCCGCGATATTACAAAACTTTTGATTTGTTTACTAAGGAAATATTGTTTTGAACGGTCTTTATTAAATTAACGAATGAACAATATTCAAGTTGAGTTTTAATTATTTTACGATTTTTGTTGGTTCATTTTAGTTATACTTTCGTGAACGTTATCGTGACAATAACATACGTTACGTGCTACTAATTATCATAACTCTTTGATTTTATTTGTTAAACATACATACATTATCATCACGATTTACACACCTCTTTTACATTCATCAATCTCTTCATACATGCCCACCGCGCCGGTTCCCCGTACTTTTTGCTTGTCCGTCATTGGTTACTTTGACAATTTAGAGCTAGGCTTTAGATTCACGAGGATACGCTGGGCTAGTAGTATTGCTGCTAGCACAGTGAGTCCTCATCAACAACATGGTTGGCACCCCGTTAGTGATACCCCCTGGTATTGCTACCGGCTATACGGTGACTGCTTACCATCAGGTGGGCCGTATGCTTGTTTGCCACCTTAGTGGTATCCAAAAACAAGTATCTTAAGAATGCTTAAATATGGAAATAATGCATTATAATAAAAGAAAGGTGGCATCCGCTGTCACTGAGGCCCCACCTCCCCTTGTCTATATTCGATAGGCGCTGCGAGCGGATCACATCGGCGTGATGTGTCGCTCATCTGTTACTGCTGTGAGACGAATATATATTTTTCAATTTCCCACAAACGAGACGAGTGACACGAATACGATAGCATGTGTACTGTTAATAATAAATATTGGCACTCTTTGAGCCTCCTAGAAAAAGTGGTGGTTCTTCAGTATTATATAGCAATCAGCTTTTGACTTGATGTTCTCAGATTATGAGTTCTGCAGGCATTCTCTCACATTTAAGGTTCTTTGTTATTAAATAGGCTTGAGTTTGACGTCATCTCGTAGTGCGGTTTAAGATAGAGCACGCACACCTGTAAGAACCCGATTCTCTCGTGACTTGAAGAATCTCAGATTATAAAGATCTGGAAATATCCAATCAAGTACATTCCAAGGTAGGTTTAGTTCGTTACCTGTAATTGTGGCTGCACGCTGACGACCAGTCTCGACCGCACCGTCAGTCGCGTGTCCCGCCTCTGCTCCCCAAACTGGTTGTGGGCCCGACAGGTCCACACTCCTGCATCAGACAGCTGAGCCCGTCTGATGATCAGCAGCTGTTCCGATACTGATATCCTGATGCTGTTCGAGACGGGGCTGAGCCGCCCGTTCGAGTGGCGGAACCAACTGATAGAAAGACCAATTTGATTATTTACAAGTTTTAATCATTGCATATCGTATACTGGAGTCAAGAACCTTTTTTTATACCACTAAGGTGGTACAGAAGCGTACTGCCCAGATGATGGTTGTAACCAACCGCATCGCCACCACACGTCAAATATATAATATAAAAAGTACATGAACACACATTACGTCATTTTACATAATCAAGCTCGGCTAGAATATTCTGTGTCTGAATAACCCTAAGTACAAGTACTGTATTGAACACATTGCTCGTATAAACGACATTATCACAAAATATGTTTTAATGAAATCATTATACATTAGTTATAGTTCGATTAAAGGATCGAACAAATAAAAGTGATTGGGAAAACATTACCATTACCTTATTGAAACTAGTTATTTCATACACTAGAAATAACATTATTTTTGACCAGTAATAAATAAACTTATTTATTACCTTCTAAAATACTCGTCAGAGAATTCAGGATATTTACGTTATCATAAATTATACTTTAAGATATAGTAAGGGTCTGTGTGCAGTACCATGGCGACACCATAGTTCTATTGGTCGCTAGATTATCGCTATTACGCTCGGAAGGGTTACCAACAAAATATTTTAAGCATTTAATTATACTTTTGAAATTATATACAATTTAGTCTCAAGATACAAGTTATAATAGCATAACAAAAGGAGTACAAATCTTCATTTAGTCCACTTAATTAGTATTTTGATGATTACAAATAGTTTACAATTCAGATCATACATTTGGTCATAGATTGTGCAGGTGGAATTTGTTATAATTTAGACCTGAAGTATATATTTTATAGTTTTCTATTAGTATTACTTTGTCAGTAATGTAATTACTATTTGGTTGGGAACAAAAGACAAAATTATGTTTGGAATACTAAACGTTTATTACCATTATTACGATACTAAATAGTCAATCAAATACTTTAGTGACTAAATAAATTAAGAACTCCCTTTGATTTATTTCAATCAGTTATTCTAATAATATTCCAACAGGTTATTGTCAGCCCTGGTTGCTGAAATCGAATAATTGCTTAGGTTAGCACAAAAAAGCTCTTGAAGTTTTAGAGGCGAACGACCATGGGAGAGGGTTTTAGTTTGGGATTCATTATACAATTAGCGCAATTAATAATAATATAAGTTATCAAAAGCTGCATTAGAGATCTCGTCAGGTCGGTGGGGAACCTAAACTAGGTTACCTACACTTGTGATATTTTATTGTGAAAGTGAAATTAATATTTGTTTAGAATCTTTTGTGGTGGATTTGTCTTGGGGTTTGGATGGGGTTGAGGTGTTTATAATACTTCCATTTCGTTCTTATTCTGGGGCTTATCAATTTAAATTTAAAACTTTGTTGTTTCCCTATTAATCGTCGTAAATTGTGAAAGTGAACGCGTTCATAGTGAAAATTCTTGTTAATACAGTTAATTGAATTAATCGATCAATCTCTAAAGCAGTTTTATCAACTGAACATGGTTTCAGGGGTAGGCTCGAGCAAGGTTCAGCCGGACCTTGTTGGGTCTACTTTATAATCCCTTCAGAGTAGGATCCAGATCGGTTGAGGAGCCCTGAAAATTGACTTTTTGCTTGCTTGCGGTCAATTCATCCTCTTGCATATTTTAGTTCTATATCCTAGCGGTCAGGGAACCGTCGAAGTGGATCCAGCCCGGGTTCGGGACTGACTTGCTGTTTATGGGGCTAAGATGCTGCAATCCCATATTTATATATTTATATATTTACACTATCTATCTTCCCGACTGGAGAATGGTACCCTTAGCCCTCGGGCACCTTCCATTCAAAAGTCTTAGGGTGGTCTAGGGATGTTAGGCACACAAGAGTTTACCAGCTCGAACTAGCTAGATTAGATAGGCACACATACACGATTAAATATAAATGAACAGTGGCTCTTGCTTTGAATAATACACATTTAGAAGATTAGGAATGGTTTAGGGGCACGATAGGATACGAAATGTTAGGAAAACATTAACTATATTATATATTTAACTTCAAATAAACTAAACTTTCAAAATAAACACAAATATTTTATAGACTAAATATTATTTAACATAAAATCAATACTATTTAAATAATCATAAAATGGGTTTTATTCTAATATTGCATCATAATGCCAGTAAGACTGTACGAATACGGTAGGAATCAACAGCGTAGAGGAATTACTCATTGACACTTCAACATCCAGCGCAATTGGGATAGGTCATTGATAGGTCATTGATAGGTAGGGACGACAATTATTATATATGTATTAATATGTATATATTCCCTGATATTTATATATATATAATATTGTAGAGTCATACTATATTTAAAAGAGAAAATGTAGGGTTTGCTAAAAGATTATGCCCTCTTGTCCCTTGTATATTAGCTATGACTATGACAGACTGATATATACTATGACGACTTTTAATTGACTTATTTAAAATATATTGTCCCAAAGTAAGACCTTTGCAATGGCCAAAGAGCGGGAGGCCCTTGTCCACGTCACAGTGTAGAGAGGGATCGGCAGGCACGAATGGAGGAGTGCTTGTCCAATAGCCGCAATAACAAAATATGATTATCTAAAAGTATCTCAATATTTAAATTATCATTACCAAAGACACTGCTTCACTCAGAATTTATTTATACAATCTGAAACTATATTTATACGTATTTTATTATATGATAGGACGAATAACTAACTTGCAAATATAAAACTAGACTTAGAATCACCAAAATCATGTATCATATTGACACATTTAATAGGGCATACTCATATGAAACAGTTAGGATATATTGATTCGAGATCTCTCTACAACGTTTAGGCAAAATACGGTATATTTATATTGCGTAATAGAGTAGGATAGACAACGTACATTTTATAATATAATTAGGTTGGATCCGATTGTTTTATCTCTAAGAGCTTCATGGGTTACTTACGATACACACAACGTAGACGTTCTGATCACTAGACAAATCACGAGCCAATTTAGTAATGTTCTGATCACTAGACAAATCACGAGCCAATTTAGTAATATTCTGATCACTAGACGAATCATGAACCAATTCAGTAGATTATTAGATAAATCATAAATCACGAGCCAAATCTATAGGTATTCTAAATACTAGATGACATCGAATATAATTTAGCTAATATTAATCGAATACGAATCTTAGCTAGGATTGTATAATGGGCGGAACTCATATCAATGTTAATTTAGGTAAACGAAAATTTTAGAGTCATAAAGGGATTTAATACAAGTAGGTATAGTGTAGGTAAGTTAATTAAGTATGTCTTGGCAAAATAGGTAGAGTAGGTACTGTTTGGCGCAAGTAGAGTAGATGCAGGTAGGATATGGTAGACGATAGATAGTTAGGTAGTGTAGAGGAGTGAGGAGTTAGAGTGAGGAGTTAGAGTGAGTGATAGTTAGGGAGTTATAGAGAGGTATAGGAGGGGGGGGGGGTTACATGGTAGGCAGTCATCGTAGTCTATAGACGCTAGCAATACCAGGGATAACATTAACGAGTTGCCAACCATGTTGTTGATGACTCACTGTGATAGCAGCATTACTACTAGGTCAGTGTATTTCGCGGAGCACTGTCAACCTTATTTACCCCAGAAACACAACACTAAATCAAAGTGGTGTTATTTCACTGCGGTCACATGATTGACGTAATGTTATGACAGTCTGTATGTCACTCATGAGCTTATAGAATATACCGTGTGGGCTAGAATACAAATTGGTACAATGTAATTACCTGTAAGTAGGCGATGGACTTCCAATAGCACAGCAGACGAGTCTAACGTCTCCCCCTTGATGAACCACTTCCTCATCAGACACAGCCAGCATCCGAGGAGCCATGGCACTGGTGGCATCTGAATCAACATCAATCTAATATATAAAATTCTCGTGTCACAGTTTTCGTTACCATACTCCTCCGAAACGGCTTGACCGATTTTGATGAATTTTTTTGTGCTTATCCGGTATCTATGAGAATCGGCCAACATCTATATTATATATTTTCATCCCCCTAAATATTAGGGGTAGTCCACCCCTAAATTATTTTGTTTATTTTTTAGACAAAATTTTTAATTTCTGTTTTTTTATGATACAACATACAAAAATACATACAATCCTCAATTTTCACCCTTCTACGATCAACCCTTATTTTTTTATATTAACTTTTAATCACCCTGGCCATATAAGCTAAATACCCATAAAACACAAATTAATTATACATAAAAACCTCCTGTTGATGATCTATCTATTGCTGAAAACCGCATAAAAAATCGTTGCGTAGTTTGAAAGATCTAAGCATACATAGGGACAGACAGACAGTGGGAAGCGACTTCGTTTTATACTATGTAGTGATGAAAAAAGCAGTAAACAATAGAAAATAAATATTTTAAAATCAACCAATCTCTACCAAAGCCAAAAATTCGATATCTCAAAAAGTCATGACAGTATTGCATGCAGTATTTTTAATTAAATAAATTAAATCAAAATCAGGCATAATCAGGCACGTTTAATCAAAACGATTCTAAAATTAAATTAATTGCACACAATCACTTCACATTCGCACGTAAAACCAATAAAAACAGTTTGGGTAATTTGAAAATAGAACAAATTACTGGCACAACGACAATTAAAAAGTTAATCTACTTACAAAGGTGGGTTAATATCCCGAGTGCGGAATCTACAGGCATCGCCACAGGACTACCAATGAAGTGATTTGTGGAACCATTTAGAGGGAACTTTATTTAGCGCTCGGGCTAACGCGCGAACGAGTTGTTTTCACACTACGTGCCCTTACTTTCCATACTCCTCCGAAACGGCTTGACCGATTTTGATGAAATTTTTTGTGCTTATCCGGTATCTATGAGAATCGGCCAACATCTATTTTTCATCCCCCTAAATGTTAGGGGTAGTCCACCCCTAAATTTTATTTTTTATTTTTTAGACCGATTTCAAAAATTCTTTCACCGTTAGCAAGCTACATCATCACTGAGTAACATAGGCTATATATTATACTAGCTTCCCGCCCCGGCTTTGCACGGGTAGACATAATATTTGATATAAAAGTCTACCCGAGCGAAGCCGGGGCGGGCCGCTAGTATCATATAATAATTGATGACTACACAAAGAAGTACATTCAAATTTGGAGCTCTTCTGAAAATTTTATCTATCTATCTATACCGTAAAATATAAAACAACGTTAAAATATTCAAAGAAGTTTGAATGAGTCCTACCCTATTTGTAACCGAGTCTTAGCGCGACTATTGCTTTGAAAACACTACGTATTTGGATGTTCTATCAAAGAAAAAAATCTGTACACCATCTTGAATACCTACGTGATACAGATATCGTGATCGCTGGGCTTCTTCTCTTCTCTCTAGTCAAAGCATGCTGCGCCTCGCAGGAGTAGGAGCTGGACTCCTCTGGATTAACGTCTTTCACCACCAAGATGTCATTTCTACTGCCACCGATTATAAACCGACCACCTGAGAACATTATACTAACATTATTGATAATTAGACATTACAAATGCAAAGCCAGCTTTAGGACATTGCTCCAGAATGTGGACCTTTTTACTTGATTAAACTATTGCCAAACCATTTTAGGGATCAACGCAATGGGAGTGACGTTGGAAGACAGCCCGGGGAAAATGATGGCGGTGATAATTTAAAACATAAAAGCTTCGAGGCAAAAGACGAGTAATAAAACCCTCATGACTTTGAAATTAGAAGCGAACGATCGAATGCACTTATACATTTATAGGGCTGCGGTGACACTATTTGACCGGCGAAATCGTTGCACTGATGTAATTTCTTGCGGACAAGTTCTAACCATTCAACAGCTTACATAATTATGGTTAGAAGCAAATGTGGAGAAACTGTGTTTGGTACTGTGACTTTAATTTTGAAACACGTGTAATTACAGAATTTGTGATTACTACGATAAATAACACATGAGAGACTCGCTGATGATAAGTGGCCACCGTTCCGTTTGGAAGCCTGCAATTCTAGAGTCTCAGTAAATGTAGCAAACTTTAAAGTTTTATTTGATGAGCCAAATTTATTTTTCACTGCAAACACTTTCCCTTGCGACAGTCTAGCCCGTACTTTAGAAGCGTCGCGTCGGTCGTCACCGTTTACGATCAGATAACTTTCAGCTGGAGTTTTTCAATGAATTCTAAATGCTGCCGCTTCTGCTCCCCTCGCACGCCCTTTGTCTCCCTCGGATTGTCGCTAGCTGATGCCTCCAGCTACTATTGCTACTTTGTCTCAAGTATCTGTTACAGATTGATATCTTAAGTCGAGTGCGAAGAGCTGTCTTTACAATACCTTTGTTGACAGAAATAAATGGCGAATCGTACATTTAGTTTTATTCTTATTTTATTATGTCAAAGTATTGACACTCAAAAGTATTCCACTTGAGCGCTTGGGAATATTCTCTTAGCGTGACATACTTACTAGTGATAGTAATTGACTCAGCTCACTAACATCAAAAATTTCAATCAATGTGAGGAACTGGGGACTACTTAACTAACTATTAAGTATGTTAGTTCTGGAATAACTCGGCAATAGTATCGTTGTGTCTGTTCAGAACTCAAACACTGTATACGAATGTATACCCAGTATCTTGAAATGTATAAAAGCCCACCACAACACAATTTTTATTTGAACAAGATTTCCCATAACAATTTACGCCTCACTAAGATGAGTACATTAAGATGCATAACAATTGTTAATTTGAACAACTAACAAATAAAAAGCGCGTGTTATATTTGTGCAGAAAAATCAGTGGATACATAGGTACATGGTCAGTGCGCTAAGCAATTTAAAATATCTTATTAATATGAAGTCTTACTCTATTTGTTAATCAATGCTAACATTCTAAGAAGATAAGTACCTTAACTTATCCAAAATTAATCACAGAACGTATAACCTAGTACATGACACAGAATTGTAGACCGTTAATCCGTAACATCGGACAATGAAGCATTGTTGGTCATTAAAGACATTGATCCCACTGTAAGCAGAATGACATCGTCTGTCTAAATTATTTCCGGTAGAACAGGTCTGCGTAGTAAAGGGGCCGTGAGTACTTGAGAACACTATCAGACAATAGTAACGAGCTCAGCTCAATGCGAGTTTGTAATCATTGAGCGTGACACGACATGTGTTCCGGCCAACACTCCGGAAGAAAATAATGAGGCTTTAGTGGAAGCCGTGTCGTGTAGGCTGTCGAGAACTTGCCAATACAAACACCGGTGTAATTAAAATTGATATTTCTTTATTCATATTTTATAAGTCTGTCTTACTGTGTATTAACACGACACAAATTGCTTGGCCCTCAGAAGACGAAAATGTTACAAAAAAAACTGTTCAGATCACAATACAAATTTGTGTTATTATTTAAGGTTAAAAAAGCGAGATGAGATAGATAAATGTAAAAGAAACTAAGGAGGTGTGTGTGAAGTCAAGAGTAAAATAGCGCTCTATACTCTCCGCCTACCCCGTGTGGGACTTGGCGTGATGATATATATATGTCAGTTTATTAACTCGTTCTAAAGCATTGATATTAAATAAATAGACCTGAACTAGTATAATATATAGCCTATGTTACTCAGTGATAATTTAGCTTTCTAACAGTGAAAGAATTTTTGAAATCGGTCCAGTAGTTTCGGAGCCTACTCAATACAAACCCACAAAATAACAAAAATACAAATCTTTCCTCTTTATTAATATTAGTGTAGATGATATTACAAATCTAGAGGCATACCTTATATTGTTCAATATTTGTAAACATAACAATGAAACTGCTTAAATTTTACTTTTAGGATAAATCAAAACTAATGATATTATCAACATTAAAATCAGATGCCGTGAAATAAAGTGTCGCTTGTACATCCTATTAAATTTCCGTATGGACTCTTCGAAGGCGCAAAACAAAATTAAAAAAAAAACTTAACAAACACTTAACGAGCCTGACCTATCTACAAAGTTCCCTTACAATTTAGCATAAGGTTCAATTTTGGAATAATCTTACAAACGTCTCGTCATTGAAATATCTATAAAAGTGAATGTGGGGCCCGTTAAATGAATATAGTCCCTCGTTAAAGAGGCGATAAGGGAAACGGGGCTTAACGTCTGCCCAGGAGAGATAGCGTCGCTAGGCTGCGATATCTTTGCAGGAATTGACACTGATGGACGCAGGTGTAAACTTTGACGAGTTTGATTTCGGAATCGAAACATAAATATAAGCGACTGATGTGTGCGAATGGAGTGATAAAGATGTGTCAGGATGTAATGAAATGGCATCTCTTATCGCAGCTCTAAAGGAACGCGACGCAATTCCTGAGGATAAAAAATTCACTCCCCCCCGGATCTCAGACGAGTGCAGACGTCTTTTTTGTTACTAAATTTACAAATTATTTAAAAAAATGGAAGAAATTAGCTTTATAAATTCACGTTAATAAATAGGAGTGCATAGATAATGCAGTGACTCATTAAGTGTGCCAGACAGTGAAGCAGAATATGCCGTCGCGTTTACACAGGATTGCTCAGTTTGTATGTGAGTGACTTCAATTGCATTTGCCTATCTCTGTCAAGCCTACTAAACTAACTGCTTGAAAAAAAGGGTCAACAACACTTCCGCACCTAAGGGATCTTATTATATTGGACGGATTGCATTTAGCAATTAAAACGTCGATAAGTGACCAGAAATACAGACCCCTTAGTTTAACACACAGCAAAAACCTTGCTAACGATTTGCTCCCCTAGTACTTGACGAGTTATTGCAATGCCCAAAACAAAGAGAACCCCTCCTCCCCCCTCACCCGGCAACCAAGCCGCGGCGCCCGCGCCGAAACCACCGAATGCATCTTCGAACATGTCAAGCAATACTATGATGATAGAGTCGCCCCCGCCGGCGCAGTCATTCGTTGCGCATCGACCAAATCGTCAGGCGACGCCAATAACCAAGGCTGATTTTGATGAATTCAAAGATGAAATTAGGGAAATGTTGAGTAGCTTTAGAAGTAATTATGATCGGATTGTAAGCACACTCTCAAACATTGAAAACTCACTGGAATTTAACTCACAGCAACAGGTAGACATGAAAAATAGAATAGATACCTTGGAAGAGGAGAGTAAAACAAATCGCGAAATTATACGAAACCTCCAAGATAAGGTCGACGACATGCAGAGAACTTCTAGATTAACAACTATCGAGCTCAGAAATATTCCACAGAAAGAAAAGGAGAGTAAACAAGACCTCCTTAACTATATATGTAATGTATCAAAGTCAGTAAACATTCCTCTACAACACTCCGATGTTCGTGACATTTTCCGCATGAGTACCAAATCAACCTCCAAAAAACCGATTATTATCCAGTTGTCTGATCTATATCTGAGGAACAACCTTATTGATGCTGTAAAAATGCATAACAATGGCACAAACGCCAAACTTAACATGAGCCACACAGGTCTCAAGGGCACCGATCCAATCTTCTTAGCTGAACATCTAACGGCAACTGCTAGGAACTTATTCTTTCATGCCCGTGAACTTAAGAAAAAACAATAAGATAAAGTACTGCTGGACCTCTAGCGGGAAAATTCTAATCAGGAAATGTGACGGTGCCCCAGTAATAGTGCTTAAAAATATATCACAACTGGAAGAATTCAACAAAGAGTGACCTTCTGATTTCATTACGAAACTGCATTTTTTTTCTTTCTTTTGTAACTCAATTTAGTGCATACATATACTGCTATTATCTATGTCAATCCATTGTCTACATATTCTTTTACGGGTATGATACCCAGACACTTTTCTTATATTATTTGTTACTTATCTCTTATTAATCTACCATTAATTTACACATACACTATTTCTAAAACACACACACATCCATTAATAACACTCAATAACACACACACGCACATGTACACAAACCTCATGTTTAAAATGATATCGTCATTTAATGTATATACATGGCCACTAACTACACAGGTTGGCTTTCGCGGATTTATATATTTTCATTATGTGTGCTCTTATTATGCGACTAAAAATATAAAATCTAACCATGGATAGTTTTTTGGATATTAACGAGAAACTGGATAAATTTTCAGTTTCCGATAATTCACGTTGTGATCCAGATGAATGTAAACTACGAGTAAAGAACCCTTCACATCAATTTAAAATATTAACTCAAAATATTAGATCGATTAACAATAACTTTAGTAATTTTTTAACTCTTTTACACAGAATAGGCTTGGATCTGGAAGTAATAGTCTTGACGGAATGTTGGCTTGGAAGTAATAATACAATTCCTAATATTGACACATACACATCGTACAGTACGTCCAATAATATAAATCAAAATGATGGCTTCGTTGTTTATATTAAGAATTACCTAAAACACTCTGTTTCGGAACCGGAATTTATCGATGGCACCTGCCTTATTCTTAAATTGAATACTGATCTAACTATTATCTGTATTTATCGTTCTCCTTCTTTTAATGACAATACCAACTTCTTAAACTCTCTTGATAAAGTAATAAGCTCCGTACCAAAATCTAAAAATGTAATTATTGTACGCGACGTGAACTTAGACATTGGTCGTAGTCCATACACTACTCAAGTAACGAACTATCTGAACCTAACAGCATACCATGGATTGCTCCCAAGTCAGTGTGACTTGGGAGCAATCTACTACTAGCTACCTACTCGTGGGCAAAGTTGTCTAGACCATGTGATTATCAAATCCAACCGCGACTCTCTAGCACTTGTTTTAGACTCTTCAATCACTGACCACAATAGTGTCCTTCTCTGCCTAAAACACAAAGTGAAACACGCTAAAATTATCTCATCAAATAAAATCAACTATGATAGCCTGGACAATGAAATAGCAAATTTCGACTTTACATAAGTAAAGTCGAAATTTGCTATTTCGATAAGAAGATAACTTCTTGGTGCTACTGACGCCAATCTAGCTACTAATTATCTTGTTGATACATTACGTACACTAATTCATCAGAATACCACGTCTATTAAACTACCAAAACGTAACTATCTACTCAAACCATGGATTACTAGCGGCCTTCTGCGTTGCATGCGTAATCGCGATGCAATGCACAAAACACTCAAAGCAAATCCTGATAATGAGATTCTCAAGATTACCTATAAGCGATATCGAAATTTTTGTACTAAAATACTTAAAAAACTAAAAAGAAACTATGAGAGAAATCAAATACTAGAGGCCGGTTCAAGCAATAAGCGACTATGAAAATCATAAAAAAAGTAACGAATACTGATAATTCAAAATCATCCTCTATTGATTTACTCTCCATATCTAAGTCTCCTGTTCTCTCAGTAAATAAAGTAAACAGTTTCTTTGCGGATATAGGGAAAACACTCGCCAATAAAATACATCCACCTATTTCACCTCCTCCATCATTTCACTTTGAAAATGATGAAAATAAAAAGTTGCACTCATTTGTTCTCCTACCTACAGACTGCGAAGAAGTAGAAAGAACCTTACTTTCATTAAACTCTGATTCAGCTGTTGGCTGGGATAACATCTCGACAGCTTTACTTAAGAGGTACAAAAAAAACAATTGTTCCCCTTCTAACACATATTTTTATTCTTTGCCTTGAGACTGTACTTTTCCTCAGTACTTAAAAAAATCCCTGATCCATCCTATTTACAAGAGCGGGAATAGAAGCTTTGTCACCAACTATCGCCCAATAGCGGTTTTATCTGCAATATCCAAAATCTTAGAGCGAATAATCAATCAAAGACTGGTAAGGTATCTGGAGGACCAGTACTTGCTTTCACCCAATCAGTATGGCTTTAGGAAAAATAGATCCACCTCCAAAGCAGTTCTTAATTTTACCACTCACATCGTTAAGCATTTAGATGACAGAAAAAAGTTATTACCATCTTCTTGGATCTAGCTAAGGCGTTTGATACGGTTTATATTCCCCTCCTTCTTTCCAAATTAGAAAAAAATGGCGTTCGGGGTATCGCTCTTGACATATTCAAAGACTACCTCAGTCAAAGAACTCAGTGTGTCAAGATCAATGAATATAATAGCGATCAGCTGCCTATCACATATGGTGTCCCGCAAGGTAGTGTGCTTGGACCAACCCTCTTTCTAGTCTATCTTAATCAATTATGCAATCTACAACTGCCTAATGGAAAAATAATATCATTTGCTGACGACACTGCATTGACGTTTACGGGAAATAGTTGGCAGGAGGTCTTTAGCAGGGCCCAATCGGGATTGAACATTGTATCCAAGTGGTTAGCTAAAAACTTCCTAACACTGAACACAAATAAAACGAAATACCTAACATTTTCCATGCGACAGAGAACCCAACCCCCAGCAACCCATACACTTAGTGCTCACTCTTGTTCCTCCCCTCTACCAACGTGCAACTGTCCCACTCTTGAACAGGCAAGCAATATCAAATACCTTGGAGTTATTATTTATAACTTGTTAAATTTTTCTCTCCATATTGAGTCATTACAGAAAAGAGTTAGAAAACTTATATATATATTTAAAACACTTCGTCATGTGGCTGATCCTAGAACTGTTAAGAATGTTTACTTTGCCTTATGCCAATCAATACTAACTTATTGCATAACAAGTTGGCGAGGTGCTTCTAAAACATACCTTTTGACCCTTGAACGGGCACAAAGAGCAATACTGAAAGTAAGCTCATTCTTACCTTTCAGATATCCAACTACTGACCTCTACAAATACTGCCAAGTCTTATCAGTTAGGCAATTATACATATTAAGTTCTATTCTATCCCGACATGCTGATACACCATATGAACCTATATCCAAGAGACGCAAGGACCTAATTTGTCAAATTGAAAGAACTCACTTTCTGTTCACTAAAAGTTTTCATCATTTTTCATCCCCATATATGTACAACAAAATAAATAAAATATTCCCAATATATCATCTCCCTAACAATGCTTGTAAACGAGCTGTTTATAAATGGCTTTCGACACTGACTTATAACGAGACAGAAATGTTTTTGAATGGCTTTTAGGATAAACCTTATATGAGACCAACATTAACTATAGAATGCAATTTGATTTATATGTACATGCAGATACATACACACACACACACATATACACATACACACACATTTACACACTACACACACACATTCACACGCACATACAAACACAAGTATTCATCATCCACTTAATTATCTAACATTCTAGAAAGGCAATATTGTACTCTTCTTGGGGGTGAGAGACTAGTTCCTTTAATACAGGTTATCTTTTAACCTAGCTAAGAAACTAGTTGCGACCCATAATATGTTATTTAGACTAACCTTCTTTACTCTGTACCTATCAATTACTAAATTGTAACGTCTTTCTTAAATGAGTAATAAATTATTATTATAATTATAAGAGAAGTTTCACACGATGAAAAGGAATTCCTAGGCACCATAGATCTTGCTCTTCTTAAGAATGAAGTTAAGATCACCGTTAAGTCCTATACTGAGCTTGTAAGGAGATCCTTAATTGATGAACAAGAATAGTTGGTAAGACCGGTACTGCCAAGTGGAAAGTTAAGCGCATCTCCGCGCTCCAACCGGGTATTAAATCAGGCACTAATCTGCATAAACGACACCAAACTGCCAACTACTGACTTGAAATGAGATCATAAGGAAGTACGATCACTAGATGCGCCTCCCGTCTTGCTGGCTTGATAAGATTTTCTGAACTAGATTCAGACATAATACACTCATTTTCCAATGTTTTACCATTTCTTTATCCATAATTAAGCATTATATATGTAATAGTATTCGATGAAAAATATAATTCACTTTTGGAATCCTATTTAACCATATTCAAATATTAACAAAAGATTATTAATTCTACAGCTAGCGTTGATGAGACACTCTCGAAAGTCATGGAGGGAGGCGTTTGCCAAGCAGTGGGTTTAATGTGTTAAAGTTGACAACAAATAATCTCACGAGCACTTCCAGCAGCATTATAATGATCTGTTGTATGCAAAGCGACAATTGCTCGCAACTGCATCAAAGGCGGACATTAAAGTAGCATTAGCAACTTTTATTGAAAGTTTAAACTTTAAATCTCGCTGCAGCCAGTGCGCGGCGACGATTGTATTAACTTACCTATTCACTAGTTACTTCACTTTATTTATTTTCGTCACTATCCTTTGAAACTTCTCGCAAAACTTGTGGAATGAAAGTTGTAACTTTCTTGCGCTTGAAAGTATTACTGCTCGGTGTAATTTGTATTAATTTACGACGTTTTAAATATTAGGTCCTTACATATGAAATTGGCGTTTTTCGTACTGGCCACTTTAATCACGAATTTCTCCTCTTTGGTAAGGAATTCCAAATTCAAATTTGTACAGCTATAGACTCATGTATTTGTGCTTCGATGATCGTCATTCATTTGTTTTTTTTCTTCTGTTTTTTTCTGTTTGCGTCACTCATTTTACAAAATGGAAAACCTTAAATATCGCATTATTTACGAGTACGAGTTCCGCCGTGGCACTAGTGCTGCGGAAACAACTCGAAGGGTGAATGATGTGTATGGCGGTCGTGTTGCAAAAGAAAACACAGTTCGTTTTTGGTTCCAACGTTTTCGTTCTGGAAATTTCGACCTGCAGAACAAGCCCCGTGGACGGCCTGAGACTCAAGTTGATAATGAAGAGTTGAAGGCTATTGTGGAAGCGGATCCATCGCAAACCACGTCCGAGTTAGCTGCAGGCTGCAATGTTAGTGATAAAACTGTTTTAATTCACTTGAAGCAAATTGGGAAGATTAAAAAGCTTGAAAGGTGGGTACCTCACGAATTGACTGAAACAAACCGGCAAACGCGCGTCGACTGCTGCGTTACATTACTAAACCGGCACAATAATGAAGGTATTTTAAACCGAATCATTACCTGTGATGAAAAATGGGTTCTTTACGATAATCGGAAGCGCTCAGCGCAATGGTTAGATCCTGGCCAGCCAGCCAAATCCTGCCCCAAGCGAAAATTAACCCCAAAAAAGTTACTTGTAAGCGTTTGGTGGACTAGTGCCGGTATTGTTCATTACAGTTTTTTCAAATCTGGCCAGACTATTACGGCTGATGTCTATTGTCAGGAATTGCAAACCATGATGGAAAAGCTAGCGGCTAAACAACCTAGGCTGGTCAATCGCTCCACGCCACTGCTGCTTCACGACAACGCTAGACCACACACTGCGCTACAGACGGCTACTAAATTAGAAGAGCTTCAATTGGAAAGTCTAAGACATCCTCCGTACTCCCCGGACCTTGCTCCAACAGATTACCATTTTTTTCGAAATTTGGATAACTTCTTGCAAGGGAAAAAATTCAACTCCGATGGGGCAGTCCAAATCGCCTTCAAAGATTTTATTGATTCCCGTCCGACTGGTTTTTTTAGTAAAGGGATCAATGAACTACCTATGAGATGGCAAAAGTGCATAGAAAATAATGGTTCATACTTTGATTAATTAAATATATTATATTAAAAAATATTCGACTTTTTGTTCCTCCCATACAAAACGCCAATTTCATATGTAAGGACCTAATATTTTTGTTTGAACGGTAATATTAAAACAAAACATAGTACAGTACCTTTCAAGTTAATACGTTTAGTGGCAGAATGGCCGATGATTTGAGTTCACCAGTAATCAGTATTATTAAAGGCGGACTTCTTTCAGCTGATCATGATGTTAAACTAAGCAGAACTAAAACATATAATATTATTATTATATATTATATTATATAATATGATGTAAATATTTAATGTCAATGGCTGCGGGTAGTGCGCCTTATAATTGTATAAAGATAATATTGTAAGCAATAATATTATTTGTGAGTACATGTTCAGCCTCCCGGAGGGACTGGTGTTACCTAAATCAACAATAACGTTCTAATCTGGCACCTCAGCCCCATCCAGATCAATGAGCTGCCAGTACTAATTAGATTGGTATTATGGTGCGATTATTAATTCAGCCGCAATTGTTCTATTGTTTGTTTATCCTGAACGCGACGCGGGTAAGACCTAATGAGGACACACCACTACATATCCTTTCCCTTTTGAGGTAGACTGCGACCACTTATTTAATAAATCACGTATCACTATTTATACCCGCAAATCCATCGATATAATTCGTCGTTTAAAAAAAATTTTGAAGTTCTTTTATTTTCCAGGATAGAAACTATTCTTCGTCTAAGTATAGGTCATGGGTGGTGTATCTGTATGCTTCCAACCGGTCAGCCATAGATGCGTGAACGATCAGGGAACGAAAGGGAGTTTAAGAGATAGCGAGGTGAAGACACTTCGTTTCAATAATGTAAAATTAATACTGATTATGCTGTCTATCGCACAATACCGTGCAATTTTTATTTTTTATATCACTGTGGTGCTCTAGGTATTTCTATGCAAACGTTGATCCTTTGTTGCATTAAAGGACAAACCAACAAATCCACTTTGGCCTTAATAATATTAGCAGGGTTAATATAATACAGCCTATATATTTCATGTTAATCGTGTAAAGGCCGTCTTACGGCCCGGTCCCGAAGCCAGCCGACCGTGGCACCCCGACGGGGTTCGTATTAATTAAGACGTTTGTACACCACGGCTGGATTAGCCGACATAATTGTGTGCTATCCTTTCCTGCGCGCTTGTCACGCGCGAGTGCACCTTCCTTATTGTCATGATTGAATAATTCAGATAATTCATATAGATATGATAGTACAAGACAAGAAATATTACGTTAGATTTGAGAGATTTTTCGAATGTATGATTAACATCTCGGCTATGATAACTATTAGTTCGAAATATCCTAGTAATGTATTATTAGGTCAGCTAGCCTCAGTTTATCACTGTATAGCTTTCTACCGGCAAAATATTTTTTGAGTTTGATCCATTAGTTTTTATGTTTATTCGTTACATACAAAAATACACAGATACAAATATTGGCTCTTTATAATATTAGTGTAGATTCAATGTCGACGCAGGCAAAGTAACGGCAATAAATAGATAGTTTACAATAAATTCTCCCCAAAAGCACAGTTATGAAGAACTGAATAGCAATAAATCGCATCTATTAAAAAAATATCGGCAAAATAAACTTTCTTAGGTATTTAACAAGCACATCGCTACCTTTAAGTATTTCAAAGTACCCATTACTTCCCATGAAAAAGCGACATCAAATTATGAGAATAAACATTTTAAAAGTCGAGCAGGACTTGGAACAATTCTTGATTGATCATTAAATGAAAGGACGAACGAAAGAACTCAAAGAAAGCGAACGCAAATATTATTCGTCGCAAAATGAAAACGCTAATCGAATTTCACGCGCTTAATCGAGAGATTACAAGGAACTCATAAAGCAGGCCTCTCGCTGTCAGCGACAGCCGTTTGTAAAAATCTTAATTTTCGCCTTTCCAAGGCAGTAATCCTGGCCGAGGAATTGATTTCGGTTCTACATCGCTCCTTTGCCGCTGGAAAGTTTTCAGACGAGTTTGTCTATTGCCGGTAATTCTCAAACTTGAAAGCAACTCAAACAATCGAGTTGTAATTTTATTATCAACTCGACAATTGGAGCTAAATTAAGCGCTTTGTAGATCGAATGTACATTCAATTTGGATATATATATATATATATATACATATATATATATATATATATATATATATATATATACTTATATATATATATATATATATATATATATATATATATATATATATATATATATAAGTATAACCAAAATGAACATTATTGGTTATGAAGAGTGGTAAAAACCACAAACAAATTCTTATAAAGTACGCATAATAGTCGTAAATTTGCTGTAGTAGACACGTTGCTTCTGAGTAAGGTTTCTGAGCTCTTCGAGGATTGGCCGTGCTGGCAGTGGGAATTATATAATTATATGCTGCTAGCACAATTAATATTCTCATCAATTATATTTGCAACGCACTAGTGATACTAAATATAGAAATATTGTGTTAATTGCAAGCATCCGGAGGCTACGGTATCCGCTTATCATCAAGCGGTCCACATGCTTGCTGTTCACATTAATAATACAAAAAAATAGGTTGCAGAACTAAAGTCATTACAAAAGAATACGAACGACGTCCCATCAAGGTGACTGGCAGAAGTTAAATCAGAGGTTAACATTCGTATTAAGACAGAAGCGAAGAAAGTACAAAAATCTAAATCATTTTCATAAAAACATATTTAAGTAAGAAATACAAGTATAGAAGAAGAGTACTTATTTTATAGTCGCTATGAATGTGCTGGGTGTCGTATAACAACCAGATATAATCTTCCGTGGTTAGAGTGAGTTATAATGACAGGAAGCACAATGCAGCTATGTTGACGACACTCACCTGCTTCGGCGGAGAGCGGTGGTATGACGCTGCCGTCACGGAACCAACGGGTGACGGTGACGTGTGCTCGCACGGAGGACGGGACGGCGCACGTGACCAGCGCCGCGCCGCCAGCCACGCCGTGAGAGGACTCAGCTCGGGCCTCCCAGAGGACGTCCATCACTAGACACATACAATAGCTCCAGTGCTATTCATATTCAGTCAGTGCCCGCAAAATTCACGGGTCATTCTACCGGGCTATTAACCACTACGCCAGGATGTTAATGACGTAATGACAGTGACGTCATTAATTAAACCCATCGCTATTACAACTACGTCATTATGGTCAGTGACAAAGGCTTGGCCTGTTTGTAGGTTGTTAGCGGTTGATTTGCCGATTTCATGGAGTTTTTAACGGTGATCAAGCAGTGGTTGGGACTTGAGACACTCTTGAAAACTACAAGACAATACAAAGAGTAAAGTAATACCACACATAATTTATATACAAGCATTCCTAATGGTTTTTAAACAATAATTACAATTGTCGTAGTACAGTGATCAGCGAAGCTGTCGAATTTACACCAAATCAAAAAATCCTTTCAGCAAATATTACAAAGATAACCACCTGAAAAGCGTGCTCTCAAGGGTGCCTATGTAAAGCGAAACTATTATGTAGTGGACACAAACCGTGTCAGTGAAGCTATGGAACTTTACGATAACCTGTCATATTATCCCCAACTCCATTCAGTCTGATTCAGGACGACACCCGCACAAGTCATAACTCGGCCCATGCAGTGACAGCCGTCAGTCAAACGAGACGGCCCCAGAATCCCCGCTACTATAATGAAATCTGTGTCAACCTCGCTATGAATAATACGCGGTTGGCCTCTGAATTCCCCAGACCCTGTTTGCCGGACAAACACTGCATTGGACATCACGCACAGGTTAATGAACGAACAAAACTCATGTTGTTACATGAAAAAAGACAGCACTAAGTTTCTTGCCGGTTCTTCTCAGATGGTTTTCTTTTCCGAACCGGTTTTTTGTTTCGAGAAACTGAATAAATTTTTTGTTATTAGTTTACCAACATACTTATCATGGTCTATTATCTTCACACTGAATAATTTTGTTTATCTAATCGTTCCTAATTTTCATTTTAATGTTTAAAGCTCTAAATTTCTTGCAGCAAAATACTTTAACATACAAAGACTTAAAAATAAAATCCAATATGGACAGATCTACTTTCCAAATGTGTTTACGAACAGGCCGTAAATACATTTGGTGCAGGGCGGGAATCTCTCATTTCTTCAAATAAAAATAAACATGGAACGTCTCTCTCGGAATGGCAGAAAGGAAATCTGATTGGAATTTAGTTTAATCGACTCACGCAGATTTGCTCTCACCCGATAAAATATTCAATACTTCATTTCCACAATAGCAAGCAGAGAGGGTAAGGCTACAGAGAGGAATGAGAGACGAAATTTGAGAGTTTATGTTATTCTGGGTTCTGTATAAATTATAATAACACCAGTAGTAACGCAGCGGCTATAGAAATCAGGCTTTTATATTTACGTATTAGAATTACGTATATGGAGAATTATCGAAATGGTTAGATTATTTGATAAATTAATGAGTTCTTACAAAGTGTTGTTATATTGTTTTTGAACAATTAAAACAGACAGAAATGATAGCACCCTTTTTGAGGTTATCAAAACTGTTTTGTGTTTGTAAAATATTAACTTTTCAATACATGATCATGCAAGTAACTTGATTGTGTTCTGGAATTAATTGATGTATTCTGGAAATCTATGCAGGATAATCCAATGAAATTAAAATGATATAGATTTAGGTAGGTTCCTTGCTAGGAGATATCTATTGCGGTGAGGTACTCAGCTTCGTTCCATTAATTTAGTTCTATAGAGGTGAAGTTGCTTTCAAGAAGCCAATGAATGGTGTATGTTTTAGTGCAAATGCTGACATTAAAACTCGTCCATTTTTGTCACCAGTTGTTAGTATGGCCGACAGTGAAACACATGCTAATATACAGTGCAATTGTAATGACTGATTTTCCGAAGTTAGAAAACCTCTTGAATAAGAACATTGCCTATTTGGCTTTATGTACAACCAAAACAGTTATTGTACGCGGGTGAGTCACGAAATACAGCGTGTTGTGTGTCATTATCACTCTCGTCTGTGTCAGGAATAAGCTAAGCCCTTTTTAAAAGCGCACTTTCTTTTTGGAACCTATAAAATATATGTACCAAAAACGCAATCGATTTGTTTTACGGTACCCTAAAAAATATAATTTAGAAAGAATACCAACGGTTGTGTTTCTGTTGAAGGCAAAGAATCTATTTTCTCTCACATTTTAAATTAAAAACGTGTTCACAATGCCTCCGGGAAGATTTCCTTTCGTAAACACAAGTCGATTCATTTAGAAATAATAATACACAAAAAGTGTCGAAATACTTGCCCAAATATTTGTCATCTTTGTTCACGCTTGAGGAGAAATTAAATTTCATTGGCCAATACTTTGAACCAATATTGGTAGAATGCGACACCGATTTCAGGTATCCCTAAAAATATACTTTGTAAAAAATACCAATAATTCAGGTCAGTTTGGAAAATAAAACGTATATCCAGAGCTATTAATTATAAGAATGACTATGTTAAAAAATATCATGTTTTGCTGTCAGTGAGAGAGCAACTATAACACAAGATGGAGGATACATCTATAGGTATCCACCTTCTACCTAACCCGCTGAATGGCATTGACAGGTGTTCATAACAATTACGGGGTAAATATATTTAAGAATTTTTAGACAGGAACTTTTTCTAATATCTGGAGCTCCAAAACCTCCAAGCCGTGATAAATAATGGTTATGCATAAAAAAGTTTAAAATAAAATTATGTTCATATTATTATAGCTTGCACACAAGCTTGCGTTAGTAAATGCAAATAAGGAGAACAACGAGGCTCAATATAATGAGATTGTGAAGGGTTTCAACAAAATGAACTCTGCTTACACCTCGATAAGGCTTTCAGATCAAACCTTTGGTAAGGAAATTCAAACTAATTTACATCGTTGAGGAAACAAAAGCCAATAAATTCAAAGAGTCATTCTGAATTTAATTACAATACTTAATCCGTCAACAATAAAATGTAATTCTAACACAGTTAAGCATTAGGTACAATTGTGATGAATTACATATATTGGTCATTGTTCTATTTCGCCGGAATTGTTGAAAACTTCTGACATGTTAAAAAGGATTGGATTTTCAGGTTGGTCTGGAAATCTCATTGTTTTTTAGAGTTAGAAATTGTTTTGACGCTCTTTAAATAGCTCTGAGGATTGTTCCTTAATACAGTACTGTCGTACAGAAAATAATGTTTTGTCTTACTGGAAGATGTTACAAAAAAAAAGACAGAGCACTGAGATTTGCCGGTTCTTTTCAGGTGACTTATTTCCGAACCGGTAATTTAGACCTTCATAAGTGCCTTATTAGGGCCTAAACTGAATAAATTAATGTTTGATTTTAATGTTCCCTTCCCACTATCGCTTAAAAAGAAAAGAGAACTTAGCTTTATTTGATATCCATCATATTTAACATATTGTCAAATGTCAACTGCTTGCTTCAACACAACTTTTAAAATATTCACGTACCTAGTCGTTAAGTTGTAATAGAAATGCAAAGCAGAAGCATTTTTGGTAGATTTCCAGCGGGATAGTTAATTACCCGGAAACTTGGGTCTTTATGCGGCAACAGCTGGCGCTCATTGCTCACGAATTATTGCAAGCTCCCGGACAATAATGTACTCTGTTATAGCGACATGAGGTGCAAATTTAATTGACACGTAAGCTTAAAATTAATCTGTTAGCTGATCGAAATAAACACTTTAGACTCAATTAGGAAATATCTAAGACCATTAAATATTATGTTTATTAGGAGCGATAAATCTCATTATCAAAATGTTTGCAATAGAAGTTGGTAGTAGTGATCACGGTAGAGGCCTGGCCCTGCCTAGTGAGTGTACGTAGAATGAACAGATTAAATCCGCCCCCCATCAATTAAAGCCACTACACTCGAGGTACATATCCTGGTGCTGCACTTAAGCTTTGCACTCTCTCCAGTATCCATTTTAAACTAAAGATGAATTTGAATTTGCTTCAGATTTTTTTTATACCATTAAGATGGCAATCAAGGATACGGCGCACCTGATGGTAAGCGGTCACCGTAGCCCATGGACGCTTGCAACACACTCGCGCGTTGCCGGCCCTAAGATTCATTCGTCAGATTCATACAGTGCAAATGAGAATCGAGGTTTCAAATAGCCTTTATACTTATTGCCAGCTAAAATATTTGTGTATAAATGGTTAATGTACTACTTACATAAACAAATTGCTACTGTAGATTATTAAATTGGGAAAATAATATTCATAATTTTTCTTTATGGCAGTTTAGTCCAAGTACGTACAAAACAGCAAATCTCCCCACATTTCCCTCGACAAAGCAGTCACTATGCTCGGTTCAAAACAAGGGTCCATTGTTCCCGCCTGAGCACAAAAAGACTTCGAGGACCGTCGAGATACGTCGAGGGGCAAATCGGGCGATACAGGCCGACTCCTGATAAGTGCCCGGTTTCCCTACATCAGCTCAGTTGAGGTGCTTGCAGTGCGTAAAAAGACAGGCTTGGAAGGCTCCCTAGCGTCACTCTATGTTTGATAATCAATTTTGCTTGTTGGAGAATTCAACTCGCGTACTTTAATAACCCCGTTATTTCTATTTGTATGTTCAGATCAAATAAAAAAGGGAGGAACGAAGTTACGCTGGTTAAAACTTAGCCTTACAATTACATGCACATTCGTTGTAGGAAAAGTTTCATATATTTTTTATATGATGTGAGTTTGTATGTACAGCTATAAAGGGAAGTATTGTATTGCTTTTTTCTAGTCGTCAAATAGTATTCAATGTTTGAAATGTTACTTTAAACTGTAATTGTAATTGAGATGATTTTGACACAACACCTATAACCGGCAGCTATTCGTAAAATATTTGGTGGAGTTTTTGGCGGGAATCAGGCGGAGCGGTTGAGATTTTTTCCAGTGTGTCGTAAATTGTGTTATAGTGATCTTTAATGTGTATTTTTGGTGTCGATATGTGCAGTAAAGTTTCATTTAGTGACTGATTTATAGGAGCATTGGAAATAATGCCATAATACGAGTTTTGGGTTAAGTGATTTATCATTTTGGTCAATAGGTTACCTCTAATCTAAAGGCGTGTTACGATCTGCTACTGCCGTGGGTTGTCTCCAGAAACTCCATTGGGCGTTAGAATGCATGACACTAGGCATTTTAATGCGGCAAACACGAGAAATTTTGCAACATGAAAATTCTCTAACACTCGACACTGGCAAAAATAGTCCCTGAAGGGATTGATTGCCATACTTAGGAAGAAGAAGAAGAAGAAAATATTTGGTAGTTCACTAATGTTATTATATTTGGAACTCACGTCGCTGAAAGATAAAGTTTCCTTTATTATACTAAGATGTATTGTTTGCATAATTATGAAATCTTGTCGTTTATTATCTGTGCGTTTGTTATGTCTTTGTCAATTTCATTATAATTTTCCAACAATAAGACTTGTGGGCCAGTTTTGTATAATTTCAGTCGGTGTTAGGTGCGAATGATTACTGCTAGCCCTGTGGGGACTATCCACTGTAACAAGCGGGGAAGCCGCGGATTACAATCTTCGTCAAACGAAACTCTTTATACAAACTGGGGGATGTTGGTTGTAGTAAAATCATTTTATTGATATACTTAACTGAAGCGGGTTCTGGCGGTTTATGTGTAGGTTTTATTATTATAGGCCTAATACATTAAGCACTTAATATATTATTCGTTCACAAAACAACATAATATCCACAATACAATACCTAGATGAATACTGCTGATGTTATTGAGCTCAGTACTAAGTAGGACTTTACGATTGAAATCACTGGATGGGACTGTATTTCTTGCATGGCTTCATCAAGCGGACGACATCTTCGTCTCATCCCCTAGTTGAGTATAAAATATAAACAAATTTTTAAGAAAGTTGAGGTTTTAAATGAAACGCTTTATATTAGAACAATGCTAGTTCTGCATACCATAATAAATCCTTCAGAAAAACTACCTTTAACATATTGAGAGCAATTCACCGTAACACCACATAAAAAGGGAAGGGGACAATATTCCGAGTCGAGGCGGCGTATTCCTCAGGCGTAGAGGTCTGATTCCATTAACAGACCTTTTTCGCGTCGCGCACAAAGAGGGATATTGCGGGCCAGACCCCAATCTCGGAGCTTTACGCCGACCCTCAAACCTCCTCCATAAAGAATCGTATTTGCATTCCAGCGTCGAGATTGATCCCGACTTTGGCAATGTCAATATGGTAGGTCAAGAGTCTTTTTAAGGCGCTGCAATCGCTGTCCTACACGGCGGAGTTAGGACTGATTTTTCACTGACAAGGACCACACAGCGACGCTAAGTTAAGATGCTAAATGGGTACTGAACTCAGAACAAGTGGACCATGTTTGGACGGTCAAGTGTGCCGGGCTCCGTGCCGGCTCTGTTGTTGGCATTCACATTGGATATTCAAAGGTGAAAACGTAATGTTTTTTAATCATTTATGCTTCTAATTATTCACGAGCTGCATTATTACTCGAAGTAAAAAAAACTTTACTTAAAACTTATACAAGATTTACGTAATTTGTAATGAATGCTATAAAATACGTCGGTCAAAACTGTGCGTAACTTCAACATTTTCCGATCTTATGTTCTTAAAACAGGGTCGTTGAACAGACGGCAAAGTTAATATTTTTTATTCGTTCATAGCATTTTTTCTGATGAGTAACAACCCTACCTACTTACAACTAGTGGGCAACGTCTCTATAAATGTAGAATAAGTACTGTAAAGTATTTTGCCGTGTTATAAATAAAATATAAAACTTCATCAATCTTCCACTTTTTACAGAGAAACAGATTAACACGTTGCCTGCAAAAATACACTCTCAATACAAAAGCTCAAATCACATAGCAAAAATATATCCACCCCACAGCAATGAAATACCAATGGAGGCTGATGACTCAGCAGCCAGGCAGTAGTATCCCAGAGTCAATTTCCTCCGCCCTGGGGATTGTTCGAGATTCCCGTCACGGACGCGTCCCTTTAGCGGGTAGATTGAATATAAACACACCGGTCACGTCGCCGCGTGTTTTTCAATACTTGCGACAATGATGGCCACTCATTGGATTCAGTCATACATCTATATAAATATATATGATACAAAAAAATAAAATACAAATAAATAACATTGGATTGACTGTCTGTGATTTGGAAACAAGTGTTTGCATATTATCATAACCCCAACAAGCGATTTAAACATAGATTTTTGTCTGTGTAACTATTTCTTTGCCTAAGATAATGTTCAAATCCACAAAAAAATATTTTGAAATGACATTCACTGACAGGTAAATTACTTCTTAGCGAGTAATGTTGATAACTTGTATCTGGGAGGAACTATAGGATTAAATGAAAACAGGATCTAATGCGGACTAAATCGCAGGAAATAGCTAAAGATATATATAGCAATCAATAAGATAAATAGATTCGCTGCACACGTAGGCGGGATATTGTTCTCACTAATATGCGAGTAGTGTTCTTCTTCCACCGTAGTCTACGGCGTAGCTTTCCGTAGCATTATTTGTAGCACTGGTGCTACGAATATAAGTTGGCTCGGTTCTTCAATATAATTGTCAAAATATTTTGTAATCCATGACTATGGATTGCTGCCGTATATTATGGATGCTTAAACTGTGAATTAATTATTTTGTTTCATTAGTCGTCTTTTTACAAAATCGCTACCATAGAACTCTAATAATATATATATATGTCGGTGGTTTTATCATATGCCAAGTATTAACTATTATTAAAATACGTAGCACATTGATATCGTCTCTTATATTATGATATCGAGCTGTAGGACTAATATCACATATCGAACCGGCCATAATAGCTAAACATAATCTGCTATGAATATTCCAAACAGGATTGGAAACAAAAACTAAGCGAGCCATAAAGGGAACTATAACGCGATCGGTTCGTAAACCGGCGACCCTCGGCGGTAAGTGCTTATCGGCGGAGAGTGGCCGTAACGCAATAATGGGGGAACTAATGGCTGTGACGTCACAATTATTTTTGGGTCATGAACGTGATATTTCTGAGGTAAGGTCATTGTATTAACATGGTCATTAATCACATTGAATGCTTTCTAAAAATTATATTGCGTTATAAGTACCTTTACCTCAAAGGAGAAACTTAAAAAAAATATTATGAGAAAGAGTAAGTAAGTTACTTTCTTTTTTCTGTGTTTGTCGCTTAGAATGTGGGATCAATAACCTCTGAAGCATTGGGTGATGATTGTAACGTTAGGTTATATTGGTGCTAATTCTGTTGTAAAACTAATTTGATATGACTTAAGGTATTGCCATCCTTATTTAACCCCGCACATGAGAAAGGGATAGCAATACTTTTTTACCTGTCAAATTAGATTAGTGATTTTGTACAACAGAATCGACACCATTATGGTATAAAATTTAAGGTTTTTTTTATCACGGTGACGTGCGTATTATGTGAAGCCTGTACATATATCTGTAAAATCGCTCGCGCTTCAATATTACCAGAATTTAGTACACTTTAGACCGCTAATAGATGAAGGAAGGCTGGTTTTAATTAAAGTGCGAGAGGCATTCTGCTATCACTCGCTTCAGAATTAAAATATATGGAAATTTGTTTGTTATAAATAGCGCAGAGGTTACTTTTGGATGTTCAATACAGCTATAACTGGGTGCAAGGTATGGATGAGTGTGAAGTTACAGATTATATATGGAGATGAATAAACGGAATTGTCAATTTGTAAATAAAGTGGTATATAGGTATATAGGAGAGCCAAGTTATAGAATGATCGCAGGCACTAATACAGGGCGGTCAAAGAGCTTCAGTTACACTGAGCAGTGCTCAGCTGTTAATATGTAACATAGTAGTGTATATAGCTGTATATAGGGAGAGAGAACAGTAAACAAACAGCCCATAAATCAGCTCACGAGGCGTCCCGTCGTGGCGGGTGACCGCAGTCCCACGACGGTGGCGGGGACATGCGTCGTGTTGCAATGCTGTATTGTGTTCTAATCGAAGATACCGCTGGTTTAGTGGTTAGTATGTGATTACTATGCTAGAGGTCGCGGGATCGAATCCCGCCGATGCAAAAATAAATGCTATAAACATATGTGTTTGCCTCACGTCTGAGCTGGGTATTTGTTACTAGTATTGTATCAGTTGCTGATTCCCATAGTACAGATTTTGCTTAGTTTGGGACCAGATGGCGCTGTGTGATAATTATCATCGCCTTGGCCGTATCCCAAACAATGTTGAGTTCGGCACCAAATCGAACCCAATGTACCGGGTCTACAAGATTGTAGCAGAAAGCAACTACCAATTGCCCTTCCCACTACATTTTAGGAGTAAGGTCGTTGACCTGTGTTAAGCCCGGTGTGTAGGTATGAGAGAATGCGGGACATAATGATAAGGCTGTGTCAGTAGGCAGACTGTTAGCGGCCAACTGATTTTGCGGCGTATCGGTTTAGCACGCCCTTTCATATATTTGAAATGGAAAGTTCACAGTTCGCGCGTAACACTGCAAACTGCGTAGAGTGAGCGCAAACTAGCGGCCGCTAACGTATGAAAAAGTGAAATCTCTTAGTAAGAGTGTACTGACCGGCGTCGAGGCGCATGTCCCGCGAGAGCACGGTGCCCAGCGGGCTGGCGGCGCGGCAGCGGTACACGGCCGCGTGCACATCGCTGCGGTACTGCGCCGCAGAGAACGGACTCAGCCACAGGGTGCCGTTCGGCAGGCTGCTCCTGGAGACAAACACACTAATATTATAAATCACACTTATATTATAGATGTGAGAGTTTGTGTGTGTGTGTGTGTGTTTGTATCCTCTTCACGTATCGACAGCTAAATAGATTCGTATGCAATTTGGAATGGACGTAGCTTATAGGCTGGATTAACATAAAATATACTATTTTGTTTATTATTTTATGGGCGAAGTAGCGGGTAAAAGCTAGCGAGCGCTAGAAGATACGAATTAGGTTCTTCAAAAAAAAAAGCCATATCGTAGAGAGATAACACTCGAGTATTATGTAATAAGATAGAGAGTATAAAGGAATCTATGCCAGTAGTGAAGAGCCCTACACCGCTCCAGTAAACTCTTAGGCAATAGGCCGGTAATCCTCGGCCTGAATATCGCACACCACTTTGTCCTAGATAAAGGGCTCTTACGAATCGCTTCTGCCAAAGTCAAGGGCTCTTAAGAATGGTTTCATAGCTTTATCAATATTATGTTTTTGATATTTCCAGCAATCTAGTTGTACTTATTTAATGCCTTACCAATAAAGTAATAAAACTTAAATTGCAATGGTCAAAATTTTTTTATTTCGATATCCAGAAGCATTCAACTAGAACATAGTTATTCAATGCATAGTATAATATAAGACAAGATTACATAATGAAGGCAAAACTGTGTATGTATTTATAAGTGAGTGCGTCGTCAAGTATTATTTGATAACGTTATAATGTCGAATAGTTAGCTATATTTATACTACTGAGGTGGCCAACAAGCATACTGCCCGCCAAATGGGAAGCGGTGACCGTAGCCTGTAGACGCTTGCAACACCAGGGGTATAATTCACGCGTTGCCTACCCTTAATTTTTTTTAGTAAAGCACTTATTATAGTCTGTATACATTTTGTTGTTTATTGCAAGACTACGCACAAACCTGTCGCCTTTTGATCGCAGTTGTCTCACTCCATTAATTAACAAATAAAGAAACACTTAGCGGGTAAATTGGTAAACTTTTCCATTAGCACATCTTCAAAGTATTTGTCATAACAAGTCTTTGAGTACGCTAATTATTTGAAAACAAAAACAGTCACTCTCAAGAAGAATGGTAACTGTAATTAATCAAAGTGAATCCGGTTCTCTTTCGTTTGTATTCAGTCGGTGGTATTTTGAACGTGAACGTGTTTTAATAGAATTCGCCTTCTGAATAAGATTAACGATGAATTTTACTTCGGGAAAAAATGTTCTAAGGAGAAACATCGCGTGAATGGCAGCGGACGGCCGAGCCCTTATCATTAATATCAGTCGATTAAAAAACACCATTTGCTTTAAACCTGGAATTTTGTTTGAATGTATTTAAAGACGGAATATGATTCAGATTAAAGAGAGATCACGATTGAAAATATTTTTGTGAACAAAAACAAATGTTCGCTTAGCTTCTTCTAAATAACTGAAATAATATTTTTGAGTGTATATATAAAGATAGTGGTCTTAATTTAAAAATTATGAAAGTTTAATATCTTCTTCACCTCAATTGCGAGGACAAATTCTACACTCGCGTGATGATGACTGATGTTACTAGTATAACATGAAATATAGCAATATACTTTCCTTAGCACCGTCCGAGTGTACGTACAGCTCAAAATAAAGTGATGTACATTATGTCATGTAGCTGGAGTAATCTGAATACATATGTACGTTTATGTAGACATCCTAAAACGTAATTTAAATTCTGCAACATAGGAACATTGTCATTGGCACAGAAGCGGGTAGGGACCAAGGCAAGAGGCAAGCGCTTTTCAATTTACATTTTAGATTCTCTGCTCATAAACAATGAGGCGGATAGTCTTTGCATGAACTTGGAGTAATCTTCGACTTCGCTTACCTGTTTAATTCAATCTTGGCAAGGATCTAATTTCTTTCACTACTTGTACAGAATCAAGGGTAGCTAAGCAATTTATAAGTTACAAGAAATCGCAAATGTCCTCGTGGAGAAAACTTAGAACATAAAATGAGGTTCCTTTGTCAGGTGTACCATACTCAAATTAAAACATTTATTCAGTTTGGGCCCTTATAAGGCACTTATGAAGGTCTAAATTACCGCGATTACGATTACGATTTGGAAAAAAGCCACTTGAAAAGAACCGGCAAGAAACTCAGTGCTCTGTCTTTTTTCATGTAACAATTATGATTATAACAATGTTTAACAAAATTCTACTAACCTGAAATATAAAATTTGTATTAAAAAAAACCAACTGCAGATAGAAGCGCAGACCCTATGACACTGACACAAATGAGGCTTCAGAGTGTGTCAAGGAATTAGACCTACATGACGTATACCTAAAACAAATATCTGCTTCAGGGACAGTCGGATAAAAAAGGTTTAATAGTGAGTGGAGTGATAATTATCAGTATCAACTACTGGCTCTAGCAGTCCTCACTCCAGCCGATGTTTGCTGTTGACGAGAGCACAGCGTCAGTTACTCCTGCAAATTACAAGCAAACAATGGCAGTGGCGTGGCAATTAACATCTGCCATTAATGTTATACAGAATTTAATGAACACGCATTTAGCCGCTGCGGTTGTTTGTTTTCAATGGCGGTTGATCAAAGGGCTCGCTGTCAGGGGAATAATTAACTAATTTGCCTTATAATATGTACCCTCCAAGTTCTCGAAATACTTATTCGTGCTATTTGCGGCTTTCACGGTTCGAAAATATAGCAGCTTTAAAGAGATAATTAAATCGATTAAAATTATTGCCCAACTTCTGCTACTGTTTTTTTTAAATAGACCAATATATATTTTATTTAAGTGAGAATCTCTTGAGTATTAATTTCTGTTTTATGTCGAGTAAGAACACTATAATTTTTAAAGCTGATCACGGCTCCACATACACTACATTAGCCGTCACATACGAATTCAATTCTTTTCTAGACATGTAACCTTGCACATAATCCATCCAGCTCTTCATAGGTTTGCGTCATCCCTTGTGAAAATCCCCATAAATATTGAAACCTCTTTTTACAAGGTAGCGCTTGCTGTGCCGACAGTGAACATGTCACATGTCCTAAACGACATCAGCAGACATTTATTCTGCAAACTTATCTTTCTGTTACCACATTCGAATATTAACCTGGCCCCTAGCTCTAACTAATTCAGGGTCGAACCAACGCAAGTGACAGAGAAATACTTTTATTATCCTAACCCTCTTAAAATAGTACAGACCGATAGAGCGAAGCCCCGCTAAAATAATCATGCGATGTGCTGGTGACATAAGGCGCATGAATAATACATTCTGAGCCGATGTTCCGGCGCACTGATGACAAAGGGACTTGCGACAAGTTATGGCGACTGTACAGACACACGGACACTCGTTATATATATATTGTATAGGTACTATATTTGTTATACAGTACGCAACTCGTGTCCGCTTAAGTAACGGAAAACAAAAAGCCATACAATGCATGCCGGGCACAGGTACCTTCTATGTTCGTACGTCTTATCAAACTTCCATATGGATGTATGTTTATTGCTCAATCACGTAAAAACGGCTCACTCAACGTATTTGTATGAAATTAGTATTAGTATTGATTAACATATATACGGTTCATCTCGTATTATAAGCTCAACGCGGACGAAGTCGCAGATAGAAGCTAGTTATAAAATATTTATTTATATGGACACAAAACAGATTAAACTATTTACAAAAAAATTAATTATAAAATTTAATTAAATTTAATTCTATTTATAAAATTAATTTAAAGTATTTTAAGACATGAAGAAAAGTTATTCTTCAGATAAGTTATCGACAGTTAACAATAACGTATTTTATATAATACAAGTTAGTGTGTTGTACGTTTTGTCCGTGACTGTACGAGTACCCACACATTCGGGGACTATTCTAACAAACAATGTACGCGCGCATTACCTAAATACAGAGGGATGTGGCACGAGTACACGTTGCGAAGGCAAACATTACCTAAATACAGAGGGATGTGGCACGAGTACACGTTGCGTAGGCAAACATTACCTAAATACAGAGGGATGTGGCACGAGTACACGTTGCGTAGGCAAACATTACCTAAATACAGAGGGATGTGGCACGAGTACACGTTGCGAAGGCAAACATTACCTAAATACAGAGGGATGTGGCACGAGTACACGTTGCGTAGGCAAACATTACCTAAATACAGAGGGATGTGGCACGAGTACACGTTGCGAAGGCAAACATTACCTAAATACAGAGGGATGTGGCACGAGTACACGTTGCGAAGGCAAACATTACCTAAATACAGAGGGATGTGGCACGAGTACACGTTGCGTAGGCAAACATTACCTAAATACAGAGGGATGTGGCACGAGTACACGTTGCGTAGGCAAACATTACCTAAATACAGAGGGATGTGGCACGATTACACGTTGCGTAGGCAAACATTACCTAAATACAGAGGGATGTGGCACGAGTACACGTTGCGTAGGCAAACATTACCTAAATACAGAGGGATGTGGCACGAGTACACGTTGCGTAGGCAAACATTACCTAAATACAGAGGGATGTGGCACGAGTACACGTTGCGTAGGCAAACATTACCTAAATACAGAGGGATGTGGCACGAGTACACGTTGCGTAGGCAAACATTACCTAAATACAGAGGGATGTGGCACGAGTACACGTTGCGTAGGCAAACATTACCTAAATACAGAGGGATGTGGCACGAGTACACGTTGCGTAGGCAAACATTACCTAAATACAGAGGGATGTGGCACGAGTACACGTTGCGTAGGCAAACATTACCTAAATACAGAGGGATGTGGCACGAGTACACGTTGCGTAGGCAAACATTACCTAAATACAGAGGGATGTGGCACGAGTACACGTTGCGTAGGCAAACATTACCTAAATACAGAGGGATGTGGCACGAGTACACGTTGCGTAGGCAAACATTACCTAAATACAGAGGGATGTGGCACGAGTACACGTTGCGTAGGCAAACATTACCTAAATACAGAGGGATGTGGCACGAGTACACGTTGCGTAGGCAAACATTACCTAAATACAGAGGGATGTGGCACGAGTACACGTTGCGTAGGCAAACATTACCTAAATACAGAGGGATGTGGCACGAGTACACGTTGCGTAGGCAAACATTACCTAAATACAGAGGGATGTGGCACGAGTACACGTTGCGTAGGCAAACATTACCTAAATACAGAGGGATGTGGCACGAGTACACGTTGCGTAGGCAAACATTACCTAAATACAGAGGGATGTGGCACGAGTACACGTTGCGTAGGCAAACATTACCTAAATACAGAGGGATGTGGCACGAGTACACGTTGCGTAGGCAAACATTACCTAAATACAGAGGGATGTGGCACGAGTACACGTTGCGTAGGCAAACATTACCTAAATACAGAGGGATGTGGCACGAGTACACGTTGCGTAGGCAAACATTACCTAAATACAGAGGGATGTGGCACGAGTACACGTTGCGTAGGCAAACATTACCTAAATACAGAGGGATGTGGCACGAGTACACGTTGCGTAGGCAAACATTACCTAAATACAGAGGGATGTGGCACGAGTACACGTTGCGTAGGCAAACATTACCTAAATACAGAGGGATGTGGCACGAGTACACGTTGCGTAGGCAAACATTACCTAAATACAGAGGGATGTGGCACGAGTACACGTTGCGTAGGCAAACATTACCTAAATACAGAGGGATGTGGCACGAGTACACGTTGCGTAGGCAAACATTACCTAAATACAGAGGGATGTGGCACGAGTACACGTTGCGTAGGCAAACATTACCTAAATACAGAGGGATGTGGCACGAGTACACGTTGCGTAGGCAAACATTACCTAAATACAGAGGGATGTGGCACGAGTACACGTTGCGTAGGCAAACATTGCCTAAATACAGAGGGATGTGGCACGAGTACACGTTGCGTAGGCAAACATTGCGTGGTACATTGTTGTAGTTTTCATTGTAATAAATAAGATAAATATATTATATTATATACCAAAACTATGTTATAAAATACACATTGAATTTACCGTATTCGTAATTATAAATTAAATACAACTTGGGTTCTTTATTCATCTGTTTCTAGGAAATAAATTATATCGAATTTTAAGTTTGCTTTTCACGCTTAGTGGAAAGAACCTTGAATTATTTGAACACCCTCAACAACATATTAGCAGCTAGCCGAGTAATGACGCCCTTCCAGGAATAAGTATTTTAATAATTCTCAAACAAAACATGAAAAGTGAGTCGTGACCCGTGCACCCACTGGATTCACCCACTGGTGGGTACACGGACACGGGTAATTCATGGTTTAGGGGAATTTTGGTATGCACATTGTACTAATAGCGAAATGTAAGAATTGGTTTATAATGTTACAATTTTATCTTAAACGGCCTTAGTTTCTGGCCAGTATCAGAAAGCAATTTTTCGAATCAAAGTAGTAGATACTACGAAATTCTTAAGCATCTTATACGGCCTAAACCGAATAAAATATCTCCATTCAATTGCATATCTAAGTCACTAGTAAAGGGACAACTAAATTGGCTTAGCCTAACGCTGCACACTGTAGTAAGATCTGACAGACTACGAGATTTACAAGACGAGAGGCTAGCGATGGCTTTAGGGAACAAAGAGGTAAAGCTCATAATGTGGACCAAGAGAAAGGTTGGATTCTTTAAACTACGTTCGTACGATAAAGGATTGGAGCAGCTCAGGCATTTTATATTGTGAATGTGGGCCGCTGGCCGAATAGCGACGTTGGGACCTATCTGGATATACGGCTGGAGCCTCACTATTCAGGGTATTTTGCGTCGGAATTAGTGGGACGCTAAACTATTTTATGGTTGAATAAAATGTGACCTACAGAGATTATTAGTGGGCAGTTTAAGGACGATGCTTTAAGTGTTCAGCTAACATTTCATTTGCGATTACCAAACATATGAAATGTTTTTATGTAACAAAAGTCCAAGTGTATTTATTTAAATTGGTTAATTCTTCGCAATACCATTATTTTTGTGATCTCTATATAATATTTGTATGTATTTCATAGGGAAGGGCGCTTCGAAGTGGCCAACCGCCGCAGCTATGTATTTATTTGTATGTATTTCATAGGGAAGGGCGCTTCGAAGTGGCCAACCGCCGCAGTTATGTATTTTGCACAACGTTAATAAACAAACATTATAAAATAGGTTTATTGTTCAAACTGACCTACACTAAGTTTAAAAATACATTGAATTTACATAAGACGTATGAGTCAAGCATAGCCTTAACAATGAAATAAATCCAACACAAATAAAAAGAAAACAGTTTCATATGTTTCACCGTTGCTACGCAGAGAGTATAGGTGATAATTATGTATGCATGTTGTACCAGTCTTCCCCGTACATGTTGATCATTAATTGCATCGGTAGAAATAAGGAACAGTTTATATACAGTCTCAATAGAACGTATCATTTGGGAGGCACAAGATATTTGCAAGTGTAATACAAGGGTACAAAGTATTCCCGCGTCCTAATCGTATGTCGGTACTACAATGAATAATTCAGCAGGGAATTGAATTATCGCTCGGAAGCCGCGCTACACTACGCCTCTATACAAAGGGCTGGGTATTGTTTCTTCACGTAAAAATGTTCTTGTCATACTTAACAAAGCAAACAAAACAATTCCAGAATTATTTTATGAATTTTCGTTGTGCGAAAAAGGATGTATCAGAAATAATTATCAAAAATTGTATAATAAATCTTATTTTGACATATCCGGCCGTTAAGCACTGAGCAGATAAAAGTTTTGATCCTCAGTCAAGGAAAACTACAGATCTCAGACAGAAACTTTTCTTGTAAACTAATTCGGACTAATGTCAAAAATAACCAAAAGTTTTCAAAGTGATTATTTTACAACGCGCGTTCGGTATGAAAGTTTGACTCGCCCATAATTGATGTATTCTGCGTTTAGTCCCTTTCAACTGTTAGAACAAATGTGGAGCAAACAACGCGAATTCATCAAGGGCCGTATCAATTCACCAACTATAGCTAACGAGGTCACTGAGGCCTGTTGAAATTCAAACTAGCCCCACTCGGGGACCCGACAAATAATTTACCTAAATTGCAGGAGGAAACGGTCCTGGATATGACAAATATTTGACCAAACTTATTGGACCATAATGGTTAAATGTCAAACATTTAAAGTTTGACATTTAACTATTTTCGTTTAAATTTTAAACGATATAAGTGAGATAAGGGCACAACGGGATCTCCTGTTCAAATTGGAAGCCTGACCTTAGGACGTAGTATTTTTTTGCCTGTTATTTATTAGTCAAGTAATTCTATTGTATGGTTGAGAAAAATAGGCAAAAGAAACTCAAAAAACTTAAAAAAAAGGATTTTTTACCATAATACAAATGTTACGTCTTAACTACAGACCATCTCGTTCAGAGAATATGTATTGTTTTCCAGCGAGACAATGTTGCCAGCATTCTTAGCACGTTATTTTATCTGTTAGTAAGCAGTTTATTAAGTTTAGTTTTTTGTAATAAGATTAATTTGCTTAATAACAACACCATTTGTACAAAACTACACAACCGATCTATTTGGTGTATGTCATGTCACCGTCGCATAATGTCCCTTTCGCAACACTGAGTTTTGTAAGATATACGGAGCGGTGTCTGAGGGGAAGTCCATCACTTACACCACCCGCCATCGATCTCAATACAGCTCTGCAGCTCATAATGTAGTGGCTCCATAGTACATAAGGTTTTACGAGCTGCCCAAAGGGGCTGTGTTGGCAGAGCAAACATACCGGACAGGACCGGGAACAATTCCTGGTCAACATTCACTGAATTTCATAATGGCCGCGCTAAATTGAGCAGATAACAATAACATCTGACGAGGGAACATTACAGAGGCTAGTGATGATATCAATGATACAACAACATACGGTTATTTACCACCAACAAACTGCGTAGCACTTTTACGCCGTGAGAGTGAAGTAACTAGGCTATAAGCAATACCAGAGGTATCACTAACGCATTGCCAACCTTGTTGTTGATTGTTGATGTGGAGTCTGTGCTAGGCATTACTACTAGCCCAGATGACAGGCCGTTGCTTTAACTACAAGGCATTGTTTTAAAAATGCATCAGTAAGGTAACACAACATTTTTTTAATTTCACAGTAAAGCGAGCGAAGTCTGGACTGTAGGCACATTTATACGACCATCTTACGACTGTTAACTAGGAATGCTACAGCAAGCCGCTGGTGCGAATCGTCCCAATCTTGCTCTGTTAGTCGCTTTGTTGCCCCGGCTCATTTAAACTTTGAAGACGAATTATATATTTAGTCAATCTAACCTGCCAAACCAGTTATGTTTGTATAAATTTTAATATTTTGTTTCTGACAAGTAAGCGTTTCTTTGTAGCTATCAACTCGTGCACTTTATTTTTTACTTAATTTGTAGGAACAAAGATGCTCTAAAAAGGAAAAGCTCTTGAGACATAAAAGAACCGTAGTTTAGCTTAAGGACAATCGTGAGACTTTCTCACACCAAAATACAAACCACCGTCACATAGATATTATATCAAGGCGCTCCTTAGAGAAACATTATTTTAATTTTCCTCAAAACAACCATATTTCAAACGTCTGTTCGCACCTGTTTAGCAGAAAAAAACAATTTCGTTAGTAGAATCGGACTCGGCGGGCCATAAAGCGTTATATTCAAACCCGCCCTTTGTCCGGGACACCGCGCAATTCTTGCGGAGAGCCCGCGGGACCCGACACTAATATGAGACCAAATAACCCCGGAGATTTTTTTTCACCTAACCATAGATCTGTACTAATATTATAAAGCGCAAGAGTTTGTTTATTTGAACGCGCTAATCTCAGGAAGTACTGGTTCGAATTAAATTTATATTTAGTTGGATAGTCCATTTATCGAGGAAGGCTTTAGGTTATATAGCATCACGCTGCAACCAATAGGAGCGAAGCATCAGTGAAAGATGGTGCAAAAACGGGGAAAATTATCCATGTTTGAGTGCTTCCGTTGCGTACGCGGAGTAAACGGTTCAAGTCACCAAAAAATATGTACCTATGAAAGCATTATTCCTCTTTATATGATCTAAAAAAATGTCTACCCGTGCGAAGCCGGCGGGCCGCTAGTACTTGATAAACAATAAAACATTATAAAGTTATCTCAAGTCGACATCTTGGTCTGAATCTACAAAATCCTTGTGCTATGTACCAGACAACTGAATACTGTGAATTCTATCATTTCTTTACTGGAGTCAATTTAAAAAAATACAAACACCTCAGTAAAATAAACAGAGCCTTCGCACGCTTTATGTAAAAGGCAGTAAAAATATATAAACAGCGTGACCGGTGTAATGCGATTTGTTTTAAGCCCTCTGGATGGCGTCCATAAAAACAATTTCGCCGGGATCAGACCTCGTCCGTTAAAACGGTGTTCGCCAAACTTTTATTACATCCCGTTTTGTTTTCGTACAAAAATTTAATGTACGTATGTTGATCCTCGCGGCCATTTGCTCGTCACGTGATTATCTGGTCGGGTTTCCTTTGGACGTACTTGCACCAATTCATATTTCTGGTTCTATCAGAAGTTTTAAATGTTCCTTGCCTTAATATAATTTTCTTTTGGACGATATTAAGGACGTAAATAAAGTGCCACTTGACTGGGGTTTCATAATCTTTGAGATAAGCTCTTAAGGCTCTGACCTGAATGTTTGCTCGTACTTATTGAGTTCAACCGCAATTTGTAGGCTTTTGTATTTATTACCTCAACATACAAGGGCGAAAAGCAGTTCTGCTCGCGATTTGTTTTTGAATGGGTGGAACCACTTTGGTGCTATATCTAGTACGGCAGCGAGCCCGTTATACAGTTTGCTTGTCAAATATTTAAAAATATATTAATTCGTAGTTGTGAAAATTTTGGTATACATACAATTCCAGTAACCAAAATTATTAGATTCAATTAAGTGCCTCATAATGTTTGGAATATAGAAAGGCTGATACAAATTTCAATTATCTCTGCATTAAACCGAGCAAAATGTATAGCACCTTCAAATCTAAGAAATATTGCTATAGTTTCATCATCATCCACAGCCTATATCATCCCACTGCTGGGTATGGGCCTCTCTTTTATTATGCCATTCGCCTCGGTCCTGCGCCAATCTTATCCAGGTTCGACCCGCAACTTTGATTATACTTGACTATTAATTCCCTGTTTGTTCATATTAGTTACATCACATTAGTAAGCTACTGACATGGTGTAGGTGTTATGGGGTTAGTAATTGAGATCAACATAGCCATACACGATAGCCCAGTAGTGTTGTACATCATCCCGGTATCATGAACATTCCTACGGGAATACCGTGAGAAGCATTGGTAATGAGAGAGTAGTCTACATATAAAATACATGTAGATATGCCAACGATTATTCTTCTTATGCAATTAAATAAAAAAATATTATATTTGATTTTTATTATGCGCCTGGGTTTCTCCTGCCAAGTTTGAATTTGGAAACGGGGGTAGTTTTTAAAAACAATGACGTTAAATAATTGTTCCAAATTTAAAAAGTATTTTTCCTTATAATAATGAGTGAAGTCTGTTAAATACAACTTAAATTACTTTACAACCCGGTGGTAGACTGCGATATTCATCAAGCACCTTAATACGGCCTGATCAATTTTCATTTTATTCCAATCAACGTACTATTTATCTGTCGATGATGGCTCCACCTGCGATTGTTTGACTATTTGCCCTTACAATGTAACCGTTTGGACAAATTAAGCAAAGTACACACAGGTATTCCCCGCAGTTGTCACAATGGGAACAAATAACAAACGGCGCCCGCACCTATTACATGCTAGGATAAATTCGTTAAAATTAGTGCAGAGAGGAAAGTTAAATTAAAGCTCTTGTGTGAACAACGCTCGTGTGTCCATGTGACGACACCGGGATAGGGAGGGACCACGTGACGTGGGTGAGCACCGACCTCTATATTAGTGCCTCTTTTTATTATATTACTTTCTTTAAGTTATTTTCGGTACCTCAATAGTTTAGTATTCTGTAGATATATATACGTAAAAATAAAATGTATAAAAACAACTTATGGAAAATTATTTCGTTCCCAGTATCAAGGGTTGGCTTAACTCGTTTGATAGTATGTATGGGGTAATATATTTGTTGTAAAGCTACTAGTTACAATACTGAAAAGAAAAATTAGGTGTGGCACTCGGAGACTGCCGCGGTAAAGCTATTGCATAGCATTTTTTATCAACTTATGCAATTATAATTATTTATTTATTTTATTAATGCAGTATTTTTTTATATACCTATATACTTTCTCACAAACAGCTGATTACGGTAGTTTTCCAATACAACCAATGCCACCTAAAGGCGGGTTGTTGAACTAAAGAGACAAGCGTGATTTTTCAAAAAGTCATTAAAATTCTGGTATTTATCGATAGATGGAACTAAAAAGTATCACCGCTGTGCCGGTCGGAGTGGGCGGTGTTAGGTTTTTTTTGTTACGGAATTTCTGGATTCGGTCCCCACGCTCAAGGCCCGCGATAAAAGCTATGCAATAGCTTAAAAACTAAGCAATACACATATAATTTGTAAATAAATACATACATTATAGATCCTTTGTATGTATACGTATGTTTATTCGAAATTAATTATAGTACCAAACTTTATAAATTAGGTTCACGTTGCAAGTTTCTATAGTGAAGCTGGTTATTTGCAAAGGAAGCAGGGTCGGAATTGTGATTGTCCATGTAGAGTGGCGACCGTGCCAATAGCCCGGGGCCTCACAATGCAGGAAGTTTGCTCATTACAGCAAGTTGGCTTAACTACACACATGCAACTACACAAATCTACAGAAGCCCAGTAATTATAGTTTATATTTTTATGCATAAAAGTATAATTTAATAAATATTATTATCGATTTAGGTAAAATTTTATGTGGACCAAGATGTGATTTGCTTGGTGTGAGCTTACTACATGGTGTGACGAATGCTTGCTTTTGTAGATAATTTAGAACTTGGCAGGTTGATAAGACAATTAGCAGTTTTGAATCAAATGGTAGTTTTTGTGTATATTCACTTAAAGGATAAAATTATTAGGTAAAACTATCCAAGTCCTCCACTTCTGACCAACAGTAAAGCCTGCCTACAGAACATAATTCGATGGGACTCGATAAAAGCCTTTTACTTTATACTTATGTTTGAGCCCGATATTAACTATGAAAACACGAACATGGAGTGGCCGGATTATCGGAGAGTAGCCGTAATCCGGTCCTGGATTATGTGAGCCAGTGTTAATACTTTACACTGCTGTAATATTCACACAAACTTATCAAACTTGACAAGTTCAATAAATATTCTCACTTTAGATATTCCATAATTTTATTAATATGACTCCCTTCTACATATAGAATCAAATTCTTTTGTCTTTCCTACAATCGCCATTGACACAGCCTCATTCGCGTCCCCACAATACACATGTCACGCCTAAAATCCAATTGATTAGTTGGTTCATTTGTTAATTGGTTTTCAGTGATTGGTAGGTTCAAATCAGGTCTAAGAAAAGATGACAGAGTCTATGAAAGATGTCATGGCTAGGAAGCGAATATAGAGATGGCTTTTGAAAGAAAGGAATAGAAGTGAAAAACATATTTCCCGCACGCCAATGAGGAATAAGGGCAGGATGACAATGGTGGTAATACCAACTCACAGTCATGTTGTACACTGCAAGCGAATTAACAAAAGCAATTTATTGTATACTCTTTGTTGACCGGCGCTGTCTGTCTGTCGATCGCCGTTCTAGCTCGGCGGATCGTTAACGCGTCCGAATCGGTTTATTACGTTTGCTGGTTACGTTTACGTTTCGTTAACTGCACTCCTGTGTTTAATTTGGGCTTCATTACTGAAGATACAGTGTGCCTGCAATTTTAAAGATAGCCGTAATTATCTTGACGGCCGCCTTAAATGGAATTGCATTATTATGGTTCTGTAAAGGAATTGAACATAACGATAATTATTCAATTGAGACGTAAAATTTACTGAACCTGCTAATGTTTCTTAGAATATAACTTTATTAGAATATAATAATGATGAAAATGACTCCAAGTCTGAGCAGTATAGACCACAAATCCTATGAGTGTGTTGGGAACAAACCATCTAACATATATCGAGTTATATCTGAAATGCCTCTGATAAACCAGTACAACCAATCTCCCGGTGCGCGCCTCGGACTGTGACGGATGCCTGCGTGACGTCACAGTTAATGTAATATGGATGACGTCACGAATTATGCACGAGTTACAGTAAGTGCGATGATTGATCGCTCTCCGACTGCCTCCACGCGTGAACAATAATATGGAATGAGAGAGACGCAGCCAGTCGTGACTCTTCATCGGTGTGGTTCGTCATCATTATATCCTACTTTTTATCGCTTAATGTGTCTTTGAACTGTTTATACAAAAATCAGAGTTGGTTCCTTTTATTGGGGGCATTACTCATACAGTACTGTTTTCCTGAAATAAGGATGGAAATATTTTTAGACCTGTCAAATTAGTTAAGTTTAGTAATTTAGAACATCAAAATTGGCACCAATATCTAAAAATATTGGCGGTATAAGAAAATATGCAGACATCAGCTAAACTTCGACTGTACCACATACATTATTTATTAGCGAAGCTATCCATTGAATGGAAACATATGAGATATTCACGTATAGGAATCAAACAACTGTTGATATTGATAATGATTATGTGGCGCTTGTTAGACGTAAGCTCAAATATTGCTATGATATTTGCCACATCCTGTGTAATGTCAGTTTTAAGTAGTATAAGTTGAGAGTCTTAATGTAAACCAATAAAAATAAACGGTACTAGTTGTTGTTCGGTGAGAGTTACTTCTATACACTTCCGCCGAAGCTCCCGATACGATGCGAAAACACGATACTTAGAAAATAAAGTAGCGATCAAATGTATAATGTGTTCATAAAAATTCCAAGTGCTTTGCTTGGTGAGGTTACTTTTGTAAGTAAACAATTGTTTATACCACTAAGGTGGCATAAAGCGTACGGCCCACCTGATGGTAAGCGGTCACCGTAGCCTATAGCCGCTAACCTTGCCAGCCATATTGTTGATAAGGACTCACTGTGCTAGCAGCATTACTACTAGCGTAGCGTATCCTCGTGGAGCACTAGCAACCTTACTTAGCACAGAAACACAACACTCGATCAAAGTAGTGTTATGATACACTCGAAAAATATTACCCCTCTCGAGTCATCTGAGTAAAATAGTTACCTACGCTACAATCTGATCTACGTAACTTCGGCCTGTCTAAGGCTTTTACATTTTAAAGATATGTAATGATAAAAGTATTGAAATAATAAATATCAAATAATGATTTGCAAAATGGAGAGTAATCTCAAAGCACACGGTCGTAATAAATGTCAATAAAGAACGTGGACGGATGACGACGATGAACATGGAGACGCCTCATTGATACTGAGAGCATCGCGTGCTTCCTATAGTTACAGTGTACTACGAACTTGGTTCCGCAGACTTAGTTTACATGCTTTATTAAAAACAACCTTACTATTGTAGGTACTTTGTCAGAATTAAACACATCTATGACAATAGAAGGTATCAGCGTGATCAACATCACTATATGGTCCATCTTGTAAGATTAATTTGACAGAGCTTTTAAAAATAACCTGTATCTACTAGTGGTGACAGATAGAGATTTTTACTTTTTGCCGTCCGTATTGGCAAAACGTGATTAAACATGTATCGCTACGGAAATCGTGCTTTGTCAATTAATGAGATAACGAGACAAGCAAGTCATTCGCTTGATAACAAGCTTAACAACCAGCCATGCAACAGATGTAGTTCCACCCAGGATATTGAAGGCCCTACGCTCGCGACTTCAAGACTTCATAAGTCTACTTTTCACAGTAATTTCTATAATCCGATAGTTTACTAAAGTATCGACGCGGTACCCTAAGCACTAGTATTGGCGGAGACATTGACATGAACCGAGATCGGCGTCGATGTGACATATTCGTGTGCAGGCCATCCCTCGTGCCGCCAATCACTTGCTCACCGCACTGCTTGGGACAGACGCCTTGACTATTGATTTTTATGGATATGATGAAGGGACTGTGGAAAGGATATTTCTCCTTACCCACTGCTATATTTACAATCTTACTGATTCGTAACAGGATAGTTGATGAAAGAATTGAATCTTATTACCTTTAAGATTACAATTTCATTGTTGTTTTGAAATCATGTCAATCAATGTAAATGGTTCTCAATGGTTCTCAAATTGTTACTACTAACGAATATAAGAGCTTCACCTTACATACTTCAGCTCTTATTGTGGCTCTCTACGATTGGCGTGCTCACTTAATCATAAAATTTATTCTGTATATAATTATATTCATGCAGTATTTATTAATTTAAAAACATTCGAACGACATTGTATTGTAAATCCCCCGGGATTGAAACATGGCCGATATGCGGCTATTGTAATAAATAAAAACGTGAGTAGAGTAATGCGTATGACAGCGGCGCAGTGCGGTGTCGGCCCAATAATTGTGCACTCGCCTCGCGGGCCAACCTCGTGTAAATTATAAAGCTGGACATTGTAATATAGATCAATGCTATCTATTGAAATATTACCAATACATTACTCCGGCTCCGGTCGCCACTGTTTAGAACAGGAATGTCATTTTAATAAAGAATATGTAAATATTATATTTTATTGTTTATTCTTTAACGGTTACTCTTTAACGTCATGTCTCAACGCTGTGCTGTTGCGTTAGTATTCTTTGAAGACTTTTTTATCGTTTCTTCTCCTTAAGAAAAACCTCTTACAACTTCTCAAATTTACCAAACCACCTTCAGTACAATTTCATTCCAAGCTCAGACACATTTAACTTGCAGATGGCATATGCCTTGCGTGGTTGTGGTAAAGTCTATAATCGTTGCAGCAGGTGTGTATGTGAAGTCAATCGGCCTTCATATTTTCCCCGTGTCCGTTGAAGTGCGAACCCGATAACGCCCCGCCTTACCTTGTCCGGTGCTAACTTGCCACATTATGGTAAATGCCACGCGAATTTTTCCACCGCAGTGATTCCCCGATAACCTAATACATATTGATTCTATTTTGGTAACGACAGATGTTTGTAACTTTATTTCACAAGGGATTTATTTTTTTATTCCGCTTCGTGGTTAAGTACTTAAATTATATAAATATTAGGTCCTTACATATGAAATTGGCGTTTTGTATGGGAGGAACAAAAAGTGGAATATTTTTTAATATAATATATTTAATTAATCAAAGTATGAACCATTATTTTCTATGCACTTTTGCCATCTCATAGGTAGTTCATTGATCCCTTTACTAAAAAAACCAGTCGGACGGGAATCAATAAAATCTTTGAAGGCGATTTGGACTGCCCCATCGGAGTTGAATTTTTTCCCTTGCAAGAAGTTATCCAAATTTCGAAAAAAATGGTAATCTGTTGGAGCAAGGTCCGGGGAGTACGGAGGATGTCTTAGACTTTCCAATTGAAGCTCTTCTAATTTAGTAGCCGTCTGTAGCGCAGTGTGTGGTCTAGCGTTGTCGTGAAGCAGCAGTGGCGTGGAGCGATTGACCAGCCTAGGTTGTTTAGCCGCTAGCTTTTCCATCATGGTTTGCAATTCCTGACAATAGACATCAGCCGTAATAGTCTGGCCAGATTTGAAAAAACTGTAATGAACAATACCGGCACTAGTCCACCAAACGCTTACAAGTAACTTTTTTGGGGTTAATTTTCGCTTGGGGCAGGATTTGGCTGGCTGGCCAGGATCTAACCATTGCGCTGAGCGCTTCCGATTATCGTAAAGAACCCATTTTTCATCACAGGTAATGATTCGGTTTAAAATACCTTCATTATTGTGCCGGTTTAGTAATGTAACGCAGCAGTCGACGCGCGTTTGCCGGTTTGTTTCAGTCAATTCGTGAGGTACCCACCTTTCAAGCTTTTTAATCTTCCCAATTTGCTTCAAGTGAATTAAAACAGTTTTATCACTAACATTGCAGCCTGCAGCTAACTCGGACGTGGTTTGCGATGGATCCGCTTCCACAATAGCCTTCAACTCTTCATTATCAACTTGAGTCTCAGGCCGTCCACGGGGCTTGTTCTGCAGGTCGAAATTTCCAGAACGAAAACGTTGGAACCAAAAACGAACTGTGTTTTCTTTTGCAACACGACCGCCATACACATCATTCACCCTTCGAGTTGTTTCCGCAGCACTAGTGCCACGGCGGAACTCGTACTCGTAAATAATGCGATATTTAAGGTTTTCCATTTTGTAAAATGAGTGACGCAAACAGAAAAAAACAGAAGAAAAAAAACAAATGAATGACGATCATCGAAGCACAAATACATGAGTCTATAGCTGTACAAATTTGAATTTGGAATTCCTTACCAAAGAGGAGAAATTCGTGATTAAAGTGGCCAGTACGAAAAACGCCAATTTCATATGTAAGGACCTAATATTATTAAAAAATAAACTGGCAACCATTTTTAATACTTGCATTGATCAAGGAATATTTCCTGATTTAATGAAATATAGTAAAATAATACCGATTTTTAAGGCGGGATCTAGAGAAAATCCTTCTGATTATAGACCAGTATCAATACTGCCGGCTTTGAGTAAAATATTTGAGAAAATTATGTTAAATCAAATGTTAGGTCACTTTAATGCGCATAATATATTACATGGAGACCAATTCGGTTTAACTAAAGGTAGATCTACAAGTGAAGCGGCGGCAAAATTACTGAAACATATATTTGAAGCATGGTAAAGTTCACATGATGCCCTAGGTGTATTTTGCGACCTATCTAAAGCATTTGATTGCGTTGAACATAGTACGCTACTGCTCAAACTAAAATATTATGGTATCCGCGGAAATGCCCTTGATCTTGTAGCCTCATATTTGTCCGGTCGTCAGCAAAAAGTCGGTGTCGGAGGCATAACTTCCAAAGGCACATTAATAAAAATGGGAGTTCCGCAGGGTTCAATATTAGGTCCTTTCTTATTTTTGGCATACATAAATGATCTCCCACTTGTAGTGGATAATATCATATATAATAATATCATATCATATGTGACATAGTCTTATTCGCGGATGACACGTCTCTGGTATTTAGAGTGAGCAGAAAAGACAAAGAAATGATAAGTCTAAATGAAACGCTAGCATCCGTTTCTAAATAGTTTGACGCCAATAACCTAGTTTTAAATTCAAAAAAGACAAAAGTATACGGTTTTCACCTCCAAACTCATCGCAGGTAGACACGAATGTACAATTGGATGGCAGAAAACTTGATTTAGTTGATAACACTATTTTTCTAGGTCTAACACTAGATGCAAAATTGCAGTGGGGCTCTCACATTGAGACTTTGTCAAAGAAACTTAGTTCAGCTGCGTTTGCCATTAGGAAAGTCAGACAATTGACAGATATTGATACTGCAAAATTAGTTTACTACGGATATTTCCACAGCCTCATGTCTTATGGCGTGTTATTTTGGGGATCTGCGGCGGATCTGGAAACGATATTCATTCTACAGAAAAGGGCAATCAGGGCAATTTTTGCAATGGGTCCCCAAGAATCGTTAAGTGAATTGTTTAAGAAAATTAATATTCTCACGTTACCGGCTCTTTACATCTTTGAGAACTTGTTGTTTATAAAAAAGAACATTAGAAGTTTTCAGTTAAATTCAGACAACCATAATATTTATACAAGAAACAGAAACAAAATTGTGGCTCCTAGGTTTAGACTAACAAAAGTAAACAAATCATTTATGGGAAACTGCGTCCGCTTTTACAATAAAATCCCACAATCTATTACCGAATTGAATTACGATAAGTTTAAGACTCATGTCAAAAGAGTTTTGATAAATAAAGCCTATTATAAAATTAATGATTATGTAAATGATAAAAATGCTTGGAATATATAGACTCACTCTGCACAAGTGGCTCCCCGCTCCTGGTAATTGTAATAGTTGGAATATGTATTTCATGAAAGCAGTGACAAAACCAACTTGGTAGCTTTCATTTTGATATTTGTAATTTCATAGAAAACTTATATGGCATAGTGAAATATCCAAAATTTAAAACAGTTCAAGTTGAGAACGATTTTGTCTTCGTCGATGAATACGTTAATATTGTTTGTAGGTCGTGACCAGCATGATACAATGTCTTTATTTACATGTCTTCAAGTACTGACATGAAATACGAATAAATATTCAAACGCAAATGGTATGGAATGTGTTGTCGATTTCATGTGTTGGTGTGTGTAGCGCTAGATAATGTAGGGTTACACTTCGATCTCAGATATTTTGTTTAAACTAACAGTCATAATCATACTTGCAAGGTTCTTGTATACAACCACAATATACATTCAATAATTATTAATCAAGACAATATGGTACACTCAAACTAAATTTCACATTCAAACCAATGCACTGAACAACAAACCGTGATACCAAGAAATAAGGTATATAATTGATGTTTGGGATAGCCGTCCGGTGGAGTATACATCATCCGCAATGATCGCTCGCCTTATTAGTGTAACGAAGACAAACGAGCGCGCCGCGTGTCTTGTACTGAGTGTGGACGAGCCTTATATGGACAAAAATAATAATACTAGAGGACTTGGTCGAAGTCTTCTACTTTTTTATACCACCTAGGTGGCAAACTAGCATACGGCCCACCTGATTGTAAGCGGTCACCGTAGCCTGTGCGCTTGCAAAACCAGGGGTATCACTCGCGCGCTGCCGCCCCTAAAATATACTTCGATGCCTGAAGCTTTTGAGACTTACATTCGAAAATGCTGGATGGTACGTGTTGTAAATTTATTTATACCGACGAAAATTTCATTGAGAACATTTTTATGATAATAAAATTAAAATTAATAAACGAAACGTTTTCATTAACGCTATAATAATTATTGACTAGTGCTGTAGCCGTAGGGCTCGCCTAACGAACCTCAAAAGCTGATTATAACTGCACAAATCTGATATTTAACATGGCGTGCATACATTTGACTAATTGAATAACTAATATACGTGCATTATGAAATAAATATCTCTCACTCTCTCGACTTTATAATAACAACATATATACAGATACAATTCTAGGAGAAGAAACATCACCTCTTTCAGAAGAGTCATGCATATGTAAGAGGATTGTCAGGTGACATGATTACACCCACGTCAGTTGTAACGAGACAATTGGACCGGAGTTCAGTTGATGCTAGTGAGCCGCGACACTAATGCGACAATATCAGCCTAGGCCCAGATACAGTGTCGGTGGGTACCTACTTACACACTCGGGGATGAAGAACGGAAAGGTTTAAATTAGTTTTTCATGTAATTATTTTCCGAAGCAAAAGAGGTGTGGTTGGATCTTCTTCTTCCCTGGCTTCCCACAAGAGCCTCGAACAAGAAGGCAGAGTTGTTATAGCACCCACTATTGATCAACGATAATTTGGTGCCAACGTATAGAGAGCCAACTTGATTTATAAAAATAATAATAATAACAATAAAAAGTAAGGAGACAGGGACTCTGTTGTCTGTCTCTACGTTGGTTTCATCCTCGATACCTTATCCCCATACCAATAGGATGAGTTAAATCCAATATTTCCTCGTAAACGTTATCAACATATTTAGTTCCACTCAGCTAACTATACTTAATTTTCAATTTCTTCCGATCAGACTGCCAAATTGTAACACAATGTTTAAAGCTGTGCTTGCACAAATCTCACAGTATTGACAGATGTCTTCAAAGATATACAATCTTCTCAGGCAGTGCAGTTGAAGTGTAATGAGCGATGTTTTCATGGATCCGTATTCCGTAGCTATTAGGGCCGTCACTGCGTTACTGTAACGAAGAGTAACGGCGCGCCGGGTGACGCCAATATGAACTGCGCGCGGGCGGGGCAAGCCAGGGGAGGGGGCGGGGGAGCAAAATTTTATGTTCAGTTGATACATTATATTTACTCTTACGTTTTGATTTCAAATTCTTTGGTATTTGAGCCTAAGCTAAGATGCTTGATATAATTATATACCATATTCATAATAATAAGTGTAATGATTTCATCAACTTCACACCACTTGCCTAAGTATTGAATTATTTATCATTAGACCAGCTGGTAAACAATACATGTCTGAGACATTCTTGTAACTATATATGCGTTTCAATATTATTTGAAGTAAGATAAATAATATAAAGAAAATCATTTACAATTGAGAAAAACACAGGATATAAATATCTTACTCTAAAACGAGTATAAGAATACCAGTGGGAGCTTTAATAAGCTCGCCCATCTCTCATAACTCAGTTTCACAGGTAAGCTCCGCGCCCGCAGCTTTCATATACATAATTTATCAATCATTAATCACTGAGACGGCTCGAGGCGGCAGAATAAGGACGTACGCGCGACGTCGCGCTACATTGCTTCGCCTGACGGGAATTGGTCTCTGATGACGTGACTCCATACAACTGTCGCGAGCGTGACGCACCTGTAGGCGACGCTGTGTTGTTACGCTTACAGTGACTGGCACCAACCATTTGTTAACGATTAAACTTTCAGTAGCCCGAGCAAGTGCAACTACGTTTTCGAATGGTTTTTGACTATTTTTGTATGGGAAAGTGAAAAGTGTTCTTGCTACCGGCACTGAACCAAAAACACCTACATACCTTAACTCTCCGTTACATTGCCAGTAATTTGGAAAAATAGCACATGTTATTGCATCAATAACAAAAGGTTCACGTTCAAGCTCGAACATGCAATAATTTATTAACAACGCCATGCTTTCTTCAGAAAATCACATCAAAAACGAGGTACTAATACTATTACACTATCTCTGTGTTATCATTGATCTATTTCTGTAACCGAGCGTCTATGGAGATGGGCAGTGATGTTAAACGCTCCAAACCCGTATTAGAACTTTAATCTACCACAGATGATACGGCGGTTTCTTCTTTGTCAGGCAACATTAACTATCAGAAACTAGTAACCATGTAAACCTTTTAATTTCCCACAGCCCGGGAAGGTAGCGGACCCGAAAATATGACATTAACTGGGATTAATGGGCAGCATATTGAGCGAGGTTGGTCGTCCGTCTCTGACCCTTCCGCCTCATTGGCTCCGGATGAATTAGCCCGCGTGCGCTGGACCGTGAACACAGGCCGCTGTTTACACATTGCTCTCGCGATCCCTCGGTAGCTGTGATGATGCCGCCCTCGTTTATCAGGCTTATCTTGGACGCTGGATCTGATTAGTTTGATTAATGTTATGATTACTCTTCTTCCCTATTGGGTACACGACTCGTGATGAAATAGGAGGTAGATTGGACTGAAAATTGAAACGGTGGACTGTAATTTAGTAAATCCCATAACAAATTATTCCAGATTTTCCAGGATTGTTAGAACAGGGCGGACTAGTGGAGACTGGTGGAACGAAAGAGATACGATAGCAATTTTTAAAAGGCTATTCGCGAAAAAATTTAATTTCATAGTCCATCGACAGGCACGTCAAACATGCTCGTGGAGCGCACGCACAATAAAGTCTGCTTCAAGCCCTACACTCAACTATGTCGGCACTCTCCTCAGTTCAGTCCATTAGTCTGTCAAACAACTTGAATTATTTAATGCTCAAACAACTGGCATGTAATAGGAAAACATTATTTTGTTAGCAGTTCCTAATTGTGTTTCCCTAGAGTTGTTTTTCTGTATAAACTTGCATGCTCCAAGACAATTTAACTTTCGCGGGAGTTTCGTCACAAACTGAATTTGTGGTCAGCCCTTACACAGATTGCTGAGGTGACGCGAGGACAGGTGCTGCGGGTCATGTTATATGCACAAGTTATCGGAAGTACAAGACTTCGATAGTGAATATATCGGTAAGTGCTAAGCATTTTATGATATTTTTACCAAATAAATTACAATATTTATTTTTTATTTAAGGTAAGGTTAAGTGACAATAAAAACGAATACATTTTCTTTCCTGTGGCAAATTAAATTGTAACACCTTATATGGATGATAAAGCTAAGTCCTTGTGAAGACAAAGATTATAAAAAAAAAGTCTCAAATTTTAATGACAAAGCAAGAATTCGTAATCAGGGTTCTTATTGCAGAGCGCGAGGTACTGTAATGACTTTTTGTAATCCCTTTAATTTCACTTGAGGGTACACTGAGCCAGTTCTGTACTGGACCATAAAAATGCAGTAAAACCATAGCACAGCCTCTACCCTCGCGGAACACCACGGAGATAAACCACGAAGAAACTTAATTATGCTTCCTCATTGTGAGTGCTAAAATGTTTGGATTATAAATTGGAAAAAAGCCGTAGTGGCCGTATAGTAGGAAGTATGGCCTGCTATTCTAGCGACGCAAGTTCGAATCCCACTGATCTGTGCCAATGAGTATTTCTAACTTAAGTATAGTGATTAGCCACAAGGTTTAGGGTGAAGGAATACATCGTGAGGAAACCTGAATACGTCTGAGAAAAATTCAAAGACGTGTAGCGCCTAAGAGACGTCGACGGACTCACCATCTGTCACGTTGGGACTAAATTATCTTCAGTGGAAAATAACACCATTTGACTAGTGGTTTGTGAGCCTGACTGCTACGCTAGGTGACGCGACGTGATATATTTATGTCACTAACGCAGTGTATATTTATGTCATAAGCATTCTTTTACGTAGGTCTTTGTTACGAAAATAAAAAAACGACTGAAGTATTATTTTTCTGTTAGTTGTGCCGTGGTAGTATAGTACAACAAGATTTGCTTATCTTAAGGCTAGAATGGCGCTGTGTGATTTCCAAACAACACTGTTAACTAACATAATGAATTCGTTTGAGGAACCGGCATTATCTCTGTGCGTAGCTGTTCTGAGGATACTCTATCAGGAAGACAAAAAATAATTGTCACAGCTACTGTCGCGATAAGAGTACCATTCATTCGTCCGCCGCCCGCTCAGCCGAGCACGGGAGGAGCCGAGCTCGCATTAATCTCGCGCGGATTAGAGCCATCACTCGCAAATCTCCGGCCGCGGTCAGATACCACGCCGTCAGTTATGAAATATATCGCTCCCCGCTTATTGTTTCCTTAAGACATTTGATTTTATCAGTCATGACTCTCTGATATATTATTTCGGGAAGCGGTCCTCAATATCATTTGGTCTGGTCATCACATCAAGGAAATTATGTGAATTGAAATAACCTTGCGTACTTGTCTTATGCTCACTGGATATATCTATTTGTACAAAATGTATGTTTTTTGATTGCGAGGGTTTAGCTTGAAAAAAAGTGTTTTTATGTATGACTAGCGGCCCGCCCCGGCTTCGCACGGGTAGACATTAGTTTCGGAGCATAGACATTTATCAAATATGTTGCCTACCCGTGCGAAGCCGGGGCGGACAGCTAGTATAATACATAGCCTATATTACTCAGTGATCATTTAGCTTTCTAAAAGTGAAAGAATTTTTGAAATCGGTCCAGTTGTTTCGGAGCCTATTCAATACAAACCCACAAAAATACAAATCTTTCCTCTTTATAATACTAGTGTAGAAGTGTAGATGTAGATAGATTATTATAGTAAGGCAGTGGTCTCACCTCAGGCCGGGTATGTCGGTGACGGGCGCGCCGTCCTCCGCGAGCCAGGAGACGGCGGGCGGCGGGCTGGCGTGCGCCGCGCAGGCCGCGCGCGCACCAGTGCTGTTCGAGAAAGGCAGCCGCGGGGGCGGCTCCACCAGGAAGATCAGCTGGCTGCACGACGGCAGCGCTGGGGACACAACACTTATACAGTTCACTTCTTGGTTCATTGATGATACACCTACTGTGTGTGTGTAAGGAGATTTCTGAAGGGTCGGCAAGTCGCAAGTGATACCCCTGGTGTTGCAAGCGTCTATAGGCTACGGTAACCGTTTACCATCAGGCGGGCCATATGCTAAAGCTACCTTAGTGGTACAAAAAAAAACTAGCGACCCGCCTTTTTGTGTGTTTTTTACTGTCAGGAAAAGGTTTATGGTGGAAAATTACAAAAAAAACGGATCATTTTAAATTTTGGGATATACTAAAGGACCTTTTTTCCATGGTGTATTTGACATATGAATTCATAGCTAAACTAGGACCCCGTCGTCGAGTAGGAAATCAATTTCCCGAAAACTTCAAATGAAAAAAATCTTTACCGAGTTACAATTTAAACAAATTACTCGTGGAACATCAAGAGCCACGCTTTGATTAAATTTCACCTCTGCTTGTAATTTAATTTAATACATTTAACGGCAAGGAGTTGACGCGTACTCTCAAATTAATAAACGGAATTAAATAAGACGACATTAAGCTAACTGAAGTGAACACAACGCGTGAATAACAATTACCTCTTGTGCGTCTCATTACGTTACAGTCAGCTAGGATTTGAAACACACGCGTGAACCTACATTAGTAAAATCCTGCTACATTAAAAGAGACAACAAATTAAGAGAAGCGAATGGAGATCTAAGAACGTTGTTTCAAATTTGTTCTCGGCATCACTCGCAAGTAACTACTTGTAATCAGTGCTCCGATAAATAACTCAACGATATAATATATTCAAAGCTTGTCGCTGTTGTAAATTATCAAGACCTAGTTTTTCAGTTGTTTCCTGTTCGTATGAAGTCTAATGAAGATGGATGGATTGTGCGAAGGACGATGTTAGACAACAAGTGAATGTCGAGTTGTTGTTAGGAGGGAGCGTCCACATTGCGCCGACCACACGAAACTGGGACAGGGCAAGCAGAAAGAAAAAATATAAAGTAAATTTATAGTGTAGGGCGAGCTAAGTGATCATGCCCGCCACCGCAAAGAAAGATGCCTGGGGAACGACGCTCCGACTGTTCTAGTCGAGAATTTGTATGTACATATACTGCGTTGCGTAGAAAACTTCGCTAGCGCGTTGTAGGATTGTGACGTATGTATGGAGGTGTCATCCGTTGAATGTTATGTCAGCTAGTTGATTTATAACGTTGGTTTATTTATGATTTTAGCCCGATGAGAGCTCACACGGAGCAGTCGCGTGAAATTGTACCGAAGCCAATAATAATATAAATATTATTTATGTGATATATCACATAAATTACTTATAAGTAGCATGTTTAATATTGTGTATGACGGCGTAAACTTAATATAACAAAATTACACGCTCCAAGGCTCAGGAGAGCTTAGGGCAGGCGCTCAAATTTACTGCGTCGTCTTTCGGACTATAAAAGTGTATTTTGAGCCGTAACGCGTGCTAATATAGCTGCTGCCCGCCAGGTGGGCGATACTGCTTTATGGTGCTCTTAACTGCTATATTGTGTGAACTGCGCTCGATATCACATCAAATACTTCATTAGGGCCGGCAGCTCCTCGGCTATAGGAGTTGATTTACCCAAGATACCCAAGTAGCTGTCATCATACTTCCAAACAGAAATCTTTATAAATAATGACTTTTTATCATTTATAGTAACCACAAAAATGTTTTCAATCACGCAGGTTCTGACGGTAAATCTACCTCAAACTATAGGACCAAATCAAAAAGAATATACAACATGTACCTATACATATGCGGTATATAACCTAAGTCCATTATAATGAGCTCTAAACAAACCCACATCCCTTATATCTCTCCGGGATCTCGGAGAGCCACACACCTACACACATTTGCATGGACTTTTTGTAAACAAAACAAGAGGAAAGAAGTAAATCCCTCTTTGTTCCCGCATTACGAGACAATGGACGCTGGCCTCGGGAAACGTTACACGCTGTAACATCGCGCGGCTTAGCCTGCAATTTAAATAAATGGGTGATACTTGGAAACTATATTGACCCAATACTAAATATCCAGACCAAAAAGTTGCCATTTGTGAAGAAATGTCGAATTATGTAAAAAAATATTTGGCTCCTTATAGCATTACGCTCCGACATATTTCAGTCTAGATACTTGAAGCTCCCAGGCTAATTGTACAGTAGCTTCAATGTCTTATTAGTAAATAGCAAGCCGCCTGGCCCCCGGTGCCCCTAAGAGGTTTCCGCAGGGTCTGGACCCCGCGCCCAATAACTGAAACTTCATTAATAGCACGTTTGGTACAAGTCAGTAGGGAGGAGTCACTACGGCATTCCTGAGGGATGGTCCTTCGATGGATGACTGATCACACAGTTGGTGGAACATACGGTGTGTCAAAAAAAAAACAAATTAGTTTAGTAAACTGTAATTTATTGACTTGTAAAAAGTAGATTTGGACTTAGTTGATGAGTTCACATCGAGATAAAATTTTACGGTAATTGCGCTAAACGTAATATAATGGCAACCTATTGATAGTCCGGTTTTAGGAACTAACTGTACATGTAGCTCAAGCTTAAATCGCTTTAAAATCTCTCATTAGACCCCGACGAAGTCCTTTGATATGCCAATATGCACGCACGACACGCTGCTAGACGCAAATTGAAATTTGCGAAAGGCCTCATATTATCCCTACCTCGGGTCCTCGGGTCGCCAGGCTGCGCAAACTGCTTATTGTTATTTTGATTGCCGTATACTGCCGCTTAGACATACAACGACCTACATTGTAATGCTTGTAACCGTGAATTGTATTAGACGCGTTTTGAAATTGCCGAGTACATGGCTTTTGCTATTACCCGCCCAATGTAATTTGCATCTCATTTGGTTAAATCAATCATGGCGGGATTATTCTGATCTAATTTTGATAACATTATCTTAGAATTGTTTGTTATATATTAAGTTAAGTTAATGTGTTATTGTCATCTAAAGGATGAAATAAATGCATGATACCATATTTACTTCACATAAGGTATTTACATACTTCTTGTACACTTTGAGGGAAAAAATACCTTTTTGTAAGAAAGTTGAGTCATTAAGAAAGACTTAAGCGCTTCCAGGCGCACGGCTGTCACGTCTAATGACTAAAGCTCTCAGACTAGCTGAGCTTAGTTTGAGTTTAGTTGATCATTATTTAAGCTCCCTTCTGACACTGAAAGAACTGAACATAATACATTTCGTTTCTATGTAAATATTTTTGACGTAATAATTAATTAATCAATTATATCCAAAACGTTCTAAATAGACTGACGGCATTGGTCCGTTGATTTCTCTTTGTATTCTTCTTCTTCTTCCTAAGTATGGCAATCAATCCCTTCAGGGACTATTTTTGCCAGTGTCGAGTGTTAGAGAATTTTCATGTTGCAAAATTTCTCGTGTTTGCCGCATTAAAATGCCTAGTGTCATGCATTCTAACGCCCAATGGAGTTTCTGGAGACAACCCACGGCAGTAGCAGATCGTAACACGCCTTTAGATTAGAGGTAACCTATTGACCAAAATGATAAATCACTTAACCCAAAAGTCGTATTATGGCATTATTTCCAATGCTCCTATAAATCAGTCACTAAATGAAACTTTACTGCACATATCGACACCAAAAATACACATTAAAGATCACTATAACACAATTAACGACACACTGGAAAAAATCTCAACCGCTCCGCCTGATTCCCGCCAAAAACTCCTCTATGTATTCATTGTTTGTGAAACTACTAACCTTATTATCCAGAATTATTGTATTCTCTTTCGTTAGTGCACCGAACCTATACTTACTCCAGCGCTGTGTTTAAATTAACGTAAGTGGTGTGGTGTGTACACAGGTGGTAGAGATTGTCTTAGCTAAAATTGCACGTCCCTATTGTACATACAAACGTGACAGACTACAAGGCGGAATTGTTGGGTATGCCATTGTTCATTGGATCAAATCTATAGTCGAGTAACGGTAAGAATCTAAGGTTTTCTCTTCAATTCAAAATATATATGGCTAGTAAGGTAAATATTTTTAGTAATATTACGTCACAAACTCTTTATACGTGAATACTGGCTGGTTAATTTCATTATGTATTTTGACATAAGCGGTCGTGTATTGTTTTTCTCTTTCTGTCTTGTCGGTCTGAAAAAAACTATTGTAAAATGTATGTCTTGCTGCACCACTAATTAAATGTTTGTCAAAAATTATGTATTATTTGATAATAGTTGTGTAAACCAATATGTGTATTAATTGCATGTCTAAATAGATTTTGGCCATGTACAGTATATTATAAGTATATGCCTGACTATTTATTATATTGTCCTATTGGAGGGATTGTATTCAATTCTTTTCAACATGACCAAGAACTTCAGAAGAAAATATCGATTATCATAACAACAGTGATCATAATTTGAGTTGTTTGATGGCATCAAAAGGTCATTCGATAATGGTGCATGAACGAAAACCATCAAAGAGCCGCGCTGTGTGGCCATAAACCGCGCGTGATGGGTGTACTCGCGTAAAATGGCAATACTTTTAAACGACGCCCGTAAAGCGCTTCGTACGCGGCGCATTAAATAATTTTATTCTCACTCGACACACGCGAGACGGTACACGAACTAATTTACCCGAACATTTCATGGCCCGTTTTAACGATAGTCTCCGAAAATATGTTCATTACCTCCAGGAGTGTTATTTGATTTACCTAGCTCATTCAAATTTTGTTTACCTACATCACACAAGAGTTGACTTTTTTAAAATTTGATCGCTTCTCTTCTAAAACAATACTACATAGAAATTATGAAAATTACAATATATGTACGCATTTCTGCTTCTTATACGAAAAAGGTGGCAGGCAAGGATATGACTAGTCTGATGGTAAGCGGTCACCGTAGCTCGTGGACTCCAGCAATACTTCTCAACAATAAGGTGGGCCGTCTTCCGTTGTTAATTATTGGATGTTATACAAAGCAAGATATAATGTGTTACATAGCACGACAATTAATATAGCCTGTAGTATAATACATTCCTTAGCGTCCCAGCTCCCCTTGACTTCACTACTATATATCGGTCACTTTACAAGCCACACGGCATGTGGCTTACTTCCAAATGAGAATTATGTTGTTAACAAAATTAAATAATATTTAACGGTTATTTACCACGTTTTTTTATATTTTTGAGGACCCAACATGACGACAGAGTTTTATTTTTATTTTGGATAATAGATTGTATTAGAGAATAGATTGTACTAGTCTCTGCCTTTCACTGTAAGGAACCCTAATGTATAGCTTTATAAAAAAATACTATATTGTTTCTTATTAGCTGACTGGCACCTTCGTAATATAAAAAAAACATAGTATGGGTATCACTATGTCTATAGACTTACTACTGTAATTTATACCTACAAATTAAGCCAGTATTATTTCATCACAGTACCATTTAGTTCACAAGACTTACTAGGAATTAGCATAATTGTTAATTTGCATGAACGAATACTCATTACCATACTATTTCAACTCGGAAACTAAATCACAGAGCTACAATTTCAATCGGGTCTGTCTGTGCTATGGAATTGTAAATTATAATAATGCAATATGGAGGATGGACCGTCAAGCGCGTGCAGTGATTAGTGGCTTGCGTTAATTGTCGTTAATTATGGCCGGTGCTGGGTACTACCATTATATATTTAGTGCTGGTACTTAGTGACGTCATGCAGGGATTAATGATGTAGCGGTATCCCCTCTACTCGACACACAATACTGCAAAAGAGGAACATTACCATGATTTTCCAAAATGTGTAAGCCACGCGCAACTTCATATAAAACTAATTTTATTTCAGTAGCGATTGCCTGCGCCTCTTACACTGAAATGGTCAAGATTAGCCAAATAGATATTTATTTATGATCATCATTAATTTAAGAGCCAGTCTCTTGTCGGTGGAGCTTTCGCCATCTCTGTGACCTCTCTCTACCATGCTTTCTTTCATTAATTAATAAGTTAATATCGCGTTGTACTGTAGAAAAGTTACCCCATGACAGAATGAATAGTGAGAGCCCGCGGGCGAGCCGGGCTCGTTATGTCCCGCGCCGCTCGGGGCCACACACCGGTAATTGAGACAGGCTAACGCACATTACAGTATTAATATAATTGCAGTATTTACGACACATATACAGTAAACCTATAATATAGTATGATGTACATAAATGCAGAAGCGATTCAAAGCTGTTTGCGATACAGTATTTTTTATACCAATAAGGGGGCAAACAAGTATACGCCTATGGACGCTTGCAACACCAGGGGTATCTCGCGCGTTGACGACCCTAAAATGTATGAATGTGGCGCGGCATTAAGAACAGCTTTGTGTTAGAAAGCCGATTTGCCGCCGCGTTGCATTTGAAATTCATAGATCTCGTGTTATTGGACCGCAAATAAGAACACTTAAATGTCTATATGAGGGTACTAAGTAATAAAATTGAATTTGTAGCTAGAAACCTCCCTAATAGTCCTCTCCTCCCGTATACATATAGTGTCTGTAGGTTGGTACGTCGCCACATACCGTGAGGAAGGTGCAGCAATTACACTAGCATTTAATTACGTCCCTGGCCGCCAGGGGGCGCACAATGTGACGTCACTTCCGTCGTCACGACGCGCCGGAAGCAAGGAGTGTGCGCGGCTTTGTCCCGCGCTGGAATTATATTTTGTTATTGTGTTATGGAAAGATTACACAATACATATTCAGAAGATATAATATTGTTAGAAATAAATAAACGAGGACCTGATTTTCCAAGTATTAAATATTTGGTAATTGCTTCACTGCCTATCTACTTCTACAGTAAAAAAAACGGACTTCAAAATCAACGTAATGGTACTAAAAGCCAAATATAACTAAATTACCAAAAGGGACACATTTATTTTTTCTAAATTTGGCTACAATAATATGCCTAATTTTCATTTCCCGTTCATTGTTTTAAGTTTACCTAACCAAATAAGTGCTTCCCACTGATATACTTGAAGTCGATGCACGGCACAACAATATTACGAGTACTGAGTGACGTAACACACGAACTTAAAACTTACAACTTTATTGAAATCGGCTATAAAAGGACCAGATTTAATATAGTTTACGGATTAAAATATGAATAAAAAACCTCTAAAAACAGCCTCGAACAAACCCAACGGCGGCACGCGAAGCTCCGCGAAAACAATTGAAAAGCGCTGAAATAATTCCCTCGCGAATGGAATGAGAACATGAGCATGTCGAGTTTGAGATTACAAGTGTACTAATATACAACGACGTCGGGAATGTACACAAAACATGGCGCAGATGGTACAAGTTGGACGGAGGCTCGCTTTGTGGCCGCCTCGCCGCCGCCCGCATGGAGCAGCTCTCTAACTATGCAACCACTGGCATTCCTTGAATATATTTGTATAATGCTGAACAACTCTGCTGGAGGGTGTTCAGAACCGGCGAGCATGTATGAAGACATTGATGATACAAAGAAGCAAAAGTGGTGTGCAAGTCAGGAGAGAAATGACGCTCCATATTATCTACTTACCCCTAGAGAGACAGGGCGCGATGATAATATGTGTGTATCAGCAATGAGGATAACATTGTAAAATGAGTTGTGTGGAAAATGTATGTTGACGAGTATCAGGGTTGAGCTAGACCTAAGAAAATGTGGATGTACTATATGAAACAAGGATAAGATGGAAATAAATAAAGATATGACGGCCGATGGAGAGGAATTGAAGAGCAAGACATTGCGTCGAACACAAATGACATGGGACAAGGGCAGGAGGATGCTAATTCGTATGGTGATACGCCAATATAATTACCGACATCATCAAATCTGTCCATAGATGACCCCGACGTAATATTAACTCAAAAGTAAAACAACTCCAGAAAGCTGTTCTATGCTAAACTTCACAGTAAAGATAGCCCCATTGCGGAATATGAATGTGTGTCATGAACTTAGTTTCTGTACTTTCGCCACTAGATGGCAGCACTGGCCGCCGGCTTAGCCTTCATTACCATCTCGGAGTGGCTCCCACGTTTGCAATGCTAATGCCAGACCAATACGTTGGTGGCCCACTGTACAAACACTTGGCACTCACTCACTCTGCCTCATACCGACTGACGATATCCGATATTGTGTTAGTCCTTCAAAATGGATTGCCAATCAAAAATGTTATAATGTTTTTATCTGACAATGGTCATTTTGAAATCTACATTATTACAATAATACACGAGCTTCCTATTGGTATGGTCATTTTTGGTTTATTATAAGAAAATAGTTCTAATCTTAGTGCCCAGTTCCAACATAATAAAAATACAGTTCTCAGATATTATAAAAAGAAGCGAATAGTCTTGCTATTATTTTCAGATAGTCTATGAAATACCTAGACCCATTTTCATACTGTCATCATTTTATAACAGTTGGAAATGATACACGGCACACATAAAAGTGATATTAAAAGTAATTAATAGCTAAGTTCCGGGCATGCGTCGCTTCCGTCGCACCGGCGCACTTCGTTTGTTTATGATGTCGTGGTGATCAACATCCGTGTTTACATTCAGAGTCCTCTGGAAATAAATATCTTGTGATATGCTCCCTGACCATTTACTTGGTTAATAATAAAGTAACCAGTTTTTAACGGAACCACGAAATGTAATAGAAAGTGGAGTTTTCCTGATGGTAAGCATAGCAGTCCAAACACGGTGGTATTAAGATCGTGACAATAGCCACCCGATCTCATGATTTCTTGATGAGATGCTTCTACAAGTCACCTGCCTTTGAAGCAAGTCACATTTAGTCGGATATGACTTGGTTAAGCCGCTTGCATTAGGATACAAGCTAACGTTAAATACTTTAACAGACTTGCCACTTTACAACACTGCTTATCTCACTAACGCGTTGCCAACCCTGTCGTTGATGAAGACTTACTGTGCTAACAGCATTAATACTAGCGCAGCGAATCCGAGGATATGGAGCACTTTAACATATCGAGAACTATTTTTTGGGCCTCTTCCTATGGTACGAATACGTAGGTAGCAATGCGTGCGTCGCAAGAGTAGACAGCACACACGCAATCATCCCGAGGTCTGGAGTTAATCCAGCGCAATGCGCAGGTACGCCATTGTTGTCCAACGATTGTTCCCGCCGCCGCCGCCGCCGCGCTTATTGCTAGTAATAACGCGCACTGCGTCGGGGTGGTTTTCAGTGCGTCTGTTGGATACACTGGTCTTAATTACGGTACCTACAGGAGTGAAGGATAAATTCATATTTCAAAGAATTGTATGCTACACTTCTTGGTGCACACTGGTTGGTTTTCTAAAAGACTACTTCGGATATAATCGGTTGAATCTTATTATATTACTGAATGTATATATTACTGAATACTGCTATATTACTGAATGTAGATAAATTAAAATCCCAATTGTAACAGTATACAATACACATTCCGTGATAGGTTTATTTCCTCTAAAACAGTAACAATGTTAAAGTTAGCAGGGAACCAGTCGCCAGCACTATGCGAAGTACAACAGAACCCGGCCAATCATAACACTGTTGCAAGTTCCACAACAGACTAACCACTGATGATTGGTCAAAGGACGGTGGGAATAAGTTAATTACTAATAGCACATTAACCTCCGTAGATTAGGTTCATATTTGACGGTATTTTTGATTGATGACTGAGAGCCATCACATGGTCATGCTTATTGTAGTGGTGTTTCTGGAGACATTCATTTACTGCATTGACTGAACACAATTATTGTATTTGGCCAATGCAGTATGTCATCAAAAACCGCATGGATTCCACGAAGCAGTCCTAATCTATTTTCCAATAGGGTTTGTGTCGTGTGTCGTGTTCATTCCATTACTGCTGAGCTCATAGCCTACTACGATAGTGCACTTCACTAGGTCTGCGACTGACGCTCGACAAATATGGATGACTGTTGACTGAGCATTTGGGAGACATCTGTTTTATTTTTTTGCTTTGAAACGAGCACTAACCCTGTATCACAAATTAGATCATAGTTGTTCCAATCTTAATGAAATTATTCAAAAGGTAAGTGACGATGTAGACGCCGAAGACATTTTGACAAATATTTTCTGCGTTCCAAATTTTTGGTATCATTAAATTCTATGAGCAGTATTGAAAAATGAATGAATATTTCATTAAGCACGCGTTGTCGTTAATAGCGTCTAAAGTACTACTAGTGTAGTAGCTCGCAGTGAAATTTAATTATAAGTTTCAGTTGCGTCCAAAGTTCCTCCTGTTTCTTCTCTGTTGCTTTGTTTATTGAGCACACCAATAACTGCACTAGTTACAACATCCTTGTTGCAGATTTAGTGCGTTTAAATTTAATTTTAGTAAGGAACAAAAATATATATTTTTTAATCACTGCCAATCAATACTTTGAAACAATTTGTACGAAACGTTCAGATCTAACGAGTTTATTTGAGTCAATCCCAATACTCATCACTCAACTTCTTGAAATCCATCCCTCATGCTACATGTCGTAGCATCGATCCTAGTGTAACATAATTAAAAGGAATTAAATTTAAAATGTACATTGCTTCGGCTTGAAAAGGATAAAGTTAAAATGTCCGTTTGAATCGAACTTCCACTTAATTCAATATGAGCGCCGCGGGCTCCGACGTTAAAACGAAATTATAATATTCTCAGACTTCATAAAACATTTCATTTAAAGGAAAGTAAATTAACTTTCACACCAAGTTACAGTTAAAGTTTGATAGAAACAATATCCTTAACGTTATTTTATATTGAACCCTAAAACAGTTCAGTGTAGTTAAATAATACCAGATCCAGTAAGATGGCGGATTATCGTTAGTGTCTGCATCCCTAGGGATACTTCGTGATATAAACTCCTAGGAACAAGTGAATATAACCAAAGTGTAGGACGTTGGAGGTGTTATGCACGAAGCGATATTAAACCGTACGCGCGTGGATGGTAATTAAAGTAGGGAGGGTGTGAAACCAAATTTAAAAACCCTGGACGCTTCATCGGTTGTTCAGATTAATATTCAGTGGAGATTGATGACTCTGTACTAGGCGGATAACAAAATATACAATAGCGATGTACCTGTGTACAGATTTTAATTGTGGCAATAAAGATTGTAAATTTCAATGTCACTTCTGGTATTAGAGGTAGTGTCAAACGGGAAATACGCTCCACTGATGTTATTTGCATCGCTAGGGCATCACTTGTATGTTGCTGACTTCTCCACGTTATTTTCTCACTCTATCTAAAATTCTTGATGTAATATGGATTGAATATCGCTACATAATATGTTAAATTTGCTTTGGTTACTACTGCGTGTACAAGCGTGCCTTGCAACGTACACTCGTTTTGTTATTTGGGCAAGCAGGAACACAGTGCGGGAGATAGGCTACACAAAATACGTGTACTTTTAATTAGTACACTTAATATCAATTGAGGAAACACAACGAGCCATCCTTTCCATATAACATCCCCTAACACCCCCAGCTGGAGGCGGCGGGAGCGCCGATCATTAGATCCATTAAAACTGTGAACGGTAATTAAACTTTACCTACTGGACCGATGAATGCGGGGCCAGCGAAGACTTGTCTTGTACAACTTGTGGCTCAAATCAATTAAAACCGTTTTTAAACTTTAAAGAACTATTTGAACATTAAGAGTAATTAGTTTAGAGATAAATTGGTATGACGCAACGCAGAACACAATGATTCTGTAGTTGGTGTTATATGAAGTAAAGTCTGAAGTTTGGACTAGGCTTGCCGGCTACAGCTCATGTTTTGTCAACTTACTCCAATGTTTTTAATTTTAGCGGGATCGTGATGTGTACGTGTAAATCTAGACTAAGCGTTGTCATATGTTTTGCAAATGCTCTGTCTGCAGTTACCGCCTACCGTCGTGTAAGTCATATGTTTGTAGTATTTGGAAACAGCTTAGCTCTTATCTGTGCGACATTGTATGACGTTTGTGAAGGGCTAAAAGCTATCAATCGCAGCACAATAGATATTTCCACAAACTGCAACAACTTCTCGCTTATAAATAAGTCAGAGTTATAAATTAGCATTTTGACCGGCGCGTGGTACATATTGGAAGATTCTAAGTACCGTTTACAGTAACGCTCCCGCTACTGTATACAGATGTTATAATGTTAATATTGAAATCTGGAGCTACAGAAATACCGAAGAAATATTCTCGTTAGAGTTGTGGAGATGTCTCTTCACAGCAGCTCAAATTATATTTTCTTTTCAGTGTGCAGTCCTTACATTTCGCAAATGAAACAGTACATGTGCAGGCTGCAGCGCCGTAATGAGGCTGCGCCCTGCTAATGAACTGCCGATGTGTCTCCAGCCAGATGTCTCTTCGGCAGAGCATGTCAAGTAATTAATTTTGATAAGCCGGAGGCGAATGTTGACATTTTGCCCTTTCTCGCACCAGTTTTCAATGTATAATAAAAAGCAAAAATTCAATGCTGACGTCCATTTTTTTCGGTAACTCAAGTCTGCCACCTTTATACTATTATCATAATAATGAAAGATATATTTATATTGTGATAAAAATGTATTTATACTGTGATACCAGGCTACGGAATTATGTACATCATATCTTACGTATTAAGCTATCAGTTAACGGGTGCCAATAATATGTTTATAACAGACACCTCTCAGTGGGTTTAATGTCCCGTGTGAAGACTAATGATATGAACAGCAATATTATTGCTACTACATATCTGGTAAGCATATTGAAAGCTGATATACAGAGCCAAGAAACAGAGGTCATCGCTATTTAAATTCTATTTAAAAACATTTCAAATTTCCTGGAATATTAAGAGTAGCCCTTGTAGTTTACTTATGAATTACTAACCTATCTAAACAATAACCGGTGGCGGCTCGCCCTGACATTACATTAGTCAATAAATGGCGCTTGGAATTAATTTAGCGCACTCGACCGCTAACAGCGACTCTGGAGTAAACGGCGAAATGACGGGGAAAGACCAACGACCGCTACCTCACTATTCTACAACGTTGCTAATTGCTGTGAACATAGTCTGTAAGAGAGAACATTACAACAGGTCTGAGATGATCATTTGCAACAAGTTACATTCTAAGTTCTGTAAAAGTGTGATGTGTACGGCCCATGTGATGGGTTATATTAGAAAGTTATAACGCCCGTGTTTCTGGCCGTACAGCCTTACAACAGCAAATTTTGCGTTAGCATCAAAAGGGAGGAGTTAACAGCACCGCTACGAAACACTATGGAAACCGTACTAACTACTAACTACACAGTCTTACAGTGTTGACCGTCAGCTTACACTTTTACTATAACTTATAATGATATTTTGAACTGAGTATACGAAACACTTAAAAAAACAATTGTATCGAAATTCAGGTCATAGCATCCAGCGCTATATTAAATTATTTTCATAACAAAAAAGCAGAACAGGCCACTAAGGAGCTCATAATGCTGAATCAGGCCTCTAATCCCATGCAAACGACCGACAATCCCGCGGGATAACCAAGAAAAAAGGTATTAATAACGCGCGCTTGATCCCCACCAGTCATTTCAGTAAGTCAAATTAAGACAAAACCACTTTAATAAAGTTGTGGCGCTAATATATTCCAGAGTTGCCCTTACATACATAATTACAACTATAAATTTCGGCCGAGCGTGTTTAGCTTACATATTTATATAAACGCAAGTATATAGTATGTATATAGAGCTGCACTTTATAACAAATTTAATGAAACCAGTAGCCCGGGCGCGGTGGTAATGAACATTTTAAGGAACTCAAATATAATGTAGAGAATAAACAAGATTACACTGAACATTGAATTAAATATATTGTAATTACTGAAGTCGTATCAGTTTAATTAAAGTTCAGAAGTGATAACGTAACCAACTCTAGTGTAGAGACGTGTCTACTGTCACTCACACAAGCACAACTAGTTGGTAACTAGCAAGAATACATGTCGCAAGATACGAGACAAAGTCTTTGCCGCAACTGATAAAACTTACGCTCAAGTTTTATTTTAAACTTGCGATGTATTCAACGTTTTCAACAAACGTACTGTCACATCTGTAATATTAAATTAAATTTACAAGATGTAAGAAAATATTTGTTTTTAATTTATTTGTTTATTGGGTTTGGTTGTCTATAGGAAGTACATGGACTACCATCACTGAATGTAAGCATGAACCAAATTATAACCATGTTGTGAAAATTTTATCTTTGCACCGAATGAAACACAGTGCTTCTTGGCGGGTTATTGACGGGTTTAAAATTACTGCTATCATTGATATCGTACAAAAAGTACCTAATACATATATTTTCTTATTTTATCGCTTATTCCAAGATTCATCATACACAAAGCGATGCGATGAACACAAACCAAAGCACCTCAACTCATCCGTTTGTGAGCGTAAGATAAAGTTGACAGTATCATAATAAGGCTGAGGCGGCACAATGGCTGCAAGGAGCGCTCGGTGACGTCACAGACGGAAGGGAAGCCTCGCAAGATATCGGATCCCAATGGCGCTGGAGCCAGAAGCCTCATACACAATATCCCGACACGAAGAGATATAAAAACCTGAGATATCAAGTCTTAGGAGGTGAATTAAATTAAATTGTGAAAACTTATATCCCTCAGATTTATTGTATTTTCTACCTTCTACACAATTATATTGGGCTGCTATTTATTTGCATGTTAACACAAAGCCGCCACGAGCTAAGCAAAGCATGTAAATACATAGTTAAAGAGTGTTGACTGAATTGAATTCCGGGTAGGGATTCAAGAAGACACCTCCACATTCCTGTTCAAATAAAGCCTCAATTTAATAAAAGCGGATATGACAAAGGATATTAAACTAGATTATCTTGTTGAAACATCTCGTTATTCAGACAGTAGATTAGTCTTGAGCGAAAACAAAGTGTATATTGTACCGCGCTCGGCATCTCGACTAGGCGACTGCTGGAAGTGTCTGCAGCGATTATCTCGAACAAGATCCTCGCTTCGCAATGTTAATCGATATTGTTTATTGTACTCGATTTAACTCCGTGAATACTAATGTACCTGTACTTAAGGGTTAATAAACAATCAGCCATCTTCATCCTTAAAATAAATTACAATGATGACATACAGCCTAATGTACAAACTTAATGACAAATAAAATAAATGTCCCAAATCACCGTCACTGGGAAACGTGCCAAAAAAGTAATTGATAGGTAATCGTGTGATTAGTGAGCGACGTGTTTTTGACTTGAATGTATTCGATCTTAAAGGATCCGAATGCTTCATTAACTTATTTCAAATTAGGAACACCTATTCTATTTGTACGCAGTATATTATCTACTTTGAGGTTTTCACTCTGCAGAATGCACAAAGACGTAATAATAACGGAGACGGTATTATTGTAATTTGGTGATCTTTTGATCATTAGCATAATATATTGGTGCTCTACTGGTCGAACGACCCGCTGAGCTAGATCATCTAGCTCGAAACAGAGCAAACATTCATGAGATAAAAAATGTCATCGACTTATGTCTAACGGTCAATTTCGAATTTATAATAAAAAGTAAAGTATTCTATCTGTGGTACCCCAATCCGTGGCACTATTCAATACGGTACTTCTGGCGGGCATAGTCCAAGCTTTGCTCAGTTCAGTAGCAGATGGCACAGTGTGATAATGTCCGAACATGATTATTGTGGTAATCGCGAGTCCATATCTATCGGGGCTCGGCTCGTGACGCGCCATTTGCATACGGCCCCAGTTGGTGGCGGGCCAAGTGTTATCCTCGCGATCATAATAACAGTATAAACTGCCGCTACTAGCTGCTGGACTTGCTATATGTTTATTATATCATAGTATTTTGTGCATTTTGTTTGTATTTTTACCTGCCTGCCGCAGAGCTAGGGTTGTGTTTCTCTATATCGCTGCAGCATCTATAGACTCGACAGATTGCAGATGTATTTTTACCTGCCTGCCGCAGAGCTAGGGTTGTGTTTCTCTATATCGCTGCAGCATCTATAGACTCGACAGATTGCAGATGTATTTTTACCTGCCTGCCGCAGAGCTAGGGTTGTGTTTCTCTATATCGCTGCAGCATCTATAGACTCGACAGATTGCAGATGTATTTTTACCTGCCTGCCGCAGAGCTAGGGTTGTGTTTCTCTATATCGCTGCAGCATCTATAGACTCGATAGATTGCAGATGTATTTTTACCTGCCTGCCGCAGAGCTAGGGTTGTGTTTCTCTATATCGCTGCAGCATCTATAGACTCGACAGATTGCAGATGTATTTTTACCTGCCTGCCGCAGAGCTAGGGTTGTGTTTCTCTATATCGCTGCAGCATCTATAGACTCGACAGATTGCAGATGTATTTTTACCTGCCTGCCGCAGAGCTAGGGTTGTGTTTCTCTATATCGCTGCAGCATCTATAGACTCGACAGATTGCAGATGTATTTTTACCTGCCTGCCGCAGAGCTAGGGTTGTGTTTCTCTATATCGCTGCAGCATCTATAGACTCGACAGATTGCAGATGTATTTTTACCTGCCTGCCGCAGAGCTAGGGTTGTGTTTCTCTATATCGCTGCAGCATCTATAGACTCGACAGATTGCAGATGTATTTTTACCTGCCTGCCGCAGAGCTAGGGTTGTGTTTCTCTATATCGCTGCAGCATCTATAGACTCGACAGATTGCAGATGTATTTTTACCTGCCTGCCGCAGAGCTAGGGTTGTGTTTCTCTATATCGCTGCAGCATCTATAGACTCGACAGATTGCAGATGTATTTTTACCTGCCTGCCGCAGAGCTAGGGTTGTGTTTCTCTATATCGCTGCAGCATCTATAGACTCGACAGATTGCAGATGTATTTTGTCGTCTGTGCTTTGTACGGTGTACAATGTTGTATTATTATTAACGGCGCGGTGAACATTTTAAAGTACATAAATTAGGCGACTAGAATTTAGTGTGAAAAGAGTAATTGCTGAGTTTCCTGCTGGATTTTTCTCAACAAAACGACCCTCACAATCCGATGGTAGATTCAGATTTAAAAGTCTGATATGTTTAGTCTTGTTACTTTACAAAAAAAAACAATTAAACTTATATAAAGATAATAAATTACAAGTCATGTACACTTCAGTGAGCACTAACCTTACTACAAAAAACATCTCACGGTAATACTGTAATAAATATGAAAATGTATGGCAAAATCCAAAACAAGCAAAGCTTATATTAAAAGGGGCGCCAGGCCACTGATAGAATACTTATGTACGTTTTTCTGTAACTTCAATACCCCAAACACTCAAACACAAGGCAAACGCAATGCTGTCGTGCGTTTGGTTCCCAAGAGAATACAACCGCTACGCTAGATTTGATTCCGACAAAATGGTAAGTACCGTAGCTGTCAGGTATATAATACTAACCATAAAAATGACAGTGTCCTCGATTTTTTTAATAACTGGCCGCATATTTTTAGTTTCATACTTTTCACGGCATCTACAGTACATAATGAACGCACCGATGAATGAGTTCTCCAACTGTTTGTAACGCAAAACTTTATACTGGCAGGCGCTAAAACTATTGTTCGCATTTTAAAAACAAAATATTTCGAGCTCTTAGCGCACTGCAGGTGTGAGCGTGCCTGAGCCCTCGTTATTGTGATATACTAGGGTTCAACCCGTGACGTCATCGTTATGTTCCGCAACAAAATAAGCCTAAAATCTTGTAAAAATTAAAACCACTGAAATCGGTTAGGTATTTTGGAATGATCTGCACGGATATTATAAAGAAGTATTGTTTGTGTGTATGGTGTAATCTCCGGCGCTGTACAACCGAATAAAGCAATCCTTAATTCATGAAAAGCTATACAATCCTTTAGTAATATAGGCCGCATTATATCGTCTTCAGGTCGGGAGAAAAGGTTGGTACTCTAATGAAGAGACAACCAGTAACAAAATAGTTGTTTGCGTCATAATTGGTGACATATTTGTTTGTGTGACTTCTATTAAACACTCTTCCAACATGATTGTTAGGAGTGCTGTTAACCATTTTTTTTTATACCCCTAAGGTGGTAAACAAGCATAGGCCCGCCTGATGGTAAGCGTTTACCGCATTCTATGGACGCTTGCAACACCAGGGGTATCACTCGCGCGTTGCCGACCCTATTATAGTCTGTGCTATAGTCAAAATCAAAATCATTTATTCGGTTTAGGCCCTAACAAGGCACTTATGACGGTCTAAATTACCACCGGTTCGGAAAAAAAAGCCACCTGAGAAGAACCGGCAAGAAACTCAGTGCTCTGTCTTTTTTTTTTCATTTAACAATCATGATATAACAATTTGTTACAAAGTAGTAGTCTGTACTAAGTGTTCTAGTTTGTCTCCATATGATCTAGTGATGTACAAACTACACATTAGTCCTCTAACGAGTGCCGCTGGACTGTCACAGATATTAGCATCCAACACAGCCGAGAGCTCGCCGTGTGAGAGAACGCGTGTCGAGTGCGGCTCACATCGGACGCAGTCATGGAGTCACTACAGTTAGTGGATACAAGTTCTGATACAACTTTACTGTGCATACTATATTCAACCAACCTATATACCACCAGTTTGAAGACAAAGTGTATATGAAGAGTGGTGTGTGTACACGAAACACTTAATACTCGTCTCACACACCTTACCACAAATAATGTTTATGGTTTATTTTATACTCTCTGCCGATGGAGTCCCGGCGCGGCGTAAGGACGTATCTGTAGTATTCTATACACGATAATTTGGTAATTCATAGGGAATTTAGTATATTATTATGGGCGTGCGTCATGTACAAAATGAGTAGATGATATTATAATCGAAGCTGGTTTATAATCAACTTTATTTTATTATTATATTAGCGGCCCGCCCCGGCTTCGCACGGGTAGATATTTATATCAAATATTTTGTCTACCCGTGCAAAGCCGGGGCGGGCAGCTAGCTTATGTTAATCAGTGATAGTGTAGCTTTCTAACGGTGAAATAATTTTTGAAATCGTTCTAGTAGTTTCGGAGCCTATAGACATTTATCAAATATTTTGTCTACCCGAGCGAAGCCGGGGCGGGAAGCTAGTATAATATATAGCCTATGTTACTCAATAATGATGTAGCTTTCTAACGGTGAAAGAATTTTTGAAATCGGTCCAGTAGTTTCGGAGCCTATTCAATACATACAAGAATACAAATCTTTCCTCTTTATAATATTAGTATAGAGTATACATGACTACAGGTAATATCATGGTTTATACGTATCTGAAGGACTTTCCCAATTATGATTAGTCGATATTGACCAACAGCATCCGGCTGCCGTTTTAATTAAAATGCATTCAACTGTATTTTATCAGCTAATTGAAATTGCACGGTGCTTTGTTCGGTCTAGTGGACTTATCATAACAATTTTCTTGAATGTTTGTTCAGAGGTGAATAGAGACAGTTGTTATACCCTTCATCATCCCCTCCTCCTGGCCATTCCTTATTACAAGGACCTGCAGTAGATCAAACGTGATGTCTGATTACACGATTTTCAATAAATAAGCCGACTGCCATCACACTTTTACAATTGCACTTTTACAGGTAAATATCTTACGAGTTTTAAACCATCAATCAATATTTCAGATTCTAGTTATATTCTCAAATAAACCTTTAACGATTACCATACATTTACCATTATCGACGGTATTCCAAATAAATATTATCAAATTTTAGTCCGAATCACAGAATTTCAAACGTTTGTAGTTGTTAAAATCCAGCGATTACTCGTAACGATGGGAAACAAAAATTATTATGAAATACTTTCGTTCAAATTTCACGAGGAACAATGAAAAGCAAAATCTCCCGCTGCGGCACAATTGCAAGACATTAAAGTCAACAGGCGAAGGTGCCAAGTGTAACAGACCAGCAGCTGGCGAGCGGGGAGGCGTAATTAATGTATAAATGTTATGGCAGCGAGCTCGGGCTGCAGTATTGACGGACAACCTGCTTCCGACGACCTCATGACCAATGCATACTGTACACACACCGGTCACACCCGAGAGAATGAGATTTCAACACATTGTTGCACCGCTGCTTCGCCGTCCCTGTCAGATGCTCGGGTGTGGACTGCCTATTATGCGCAGTTAAGAGCCAGCCAATATCCTTTAGCTATTGTTGAGCTTTTGTTTACTAAAGTGATAGAACTTTCTTAGTAAGACTAACTATTTATCCGATATCATTATAGTATTATCCCAAATAATGTTGATAATATCAGCACTACGATATCAGTACGACTGTGTTTTAATACCATGTTAAGACGGTCATTTTATATCGACAATGAGGGAAAGCTAAAAGGGAAATATATTTTGGTGACAGTGATATAGCATATAGTATTCATATGATTTATGTATAGTGGATGAAAGTATGCAGGCGCTGGCTGGCATGTGCAATATAGCGAGCACACGCTACAATGGAGGCTGTTGCGAGCCGAGCGGCGGGCGGCGGGCGGCGGGCGGCGGGCGGCGGGCGGCGGGCGGCGGGCGGCGGGCGGCGGGCGGCTCGCAATTAGAGCGTCGAGACGTGTAATGAGTGACGCCGGCCACAACACTACACTACACAGTACTACAACTGATATTAAACCATGCATCTCGGTATTATTTATTTATAGAAGAAATATTTAAAAGCTTCTTATTGTGTTACTATTTCAAGTTTTTATAAATAAATTTCATATAATTTATGTACAACATACATCCGATACATCGATTCCAAATGCCAGAAGGCTGTGGAGTCCCATTAACTTCGTGGCTCTTTATATACGTGAGGCGATTATTGTTACATAAGTAACATCTAATCTAAGTAGATCTTGGCTTTTCCAACTATAGCTTAAGCAGCCTAAACGGTATTTAAAATACACCATTCGACGGATTAGTCAACACTGCCTTTCATGAACAAAGATACTGGACTAACAGCTACTAGGCTCAGCATTGTGGCTCACTGTCAGTGGCGAGAGAAATTACACCATTTATGTGCTTGAAAGTGCTTGAAAACTGTGCTCGTGCACTTGCAGCTGCTAGCGGCTGTTGAGATGAGAGGCCGCCGAGGCCGCTGTGACGTTACTTGGGCAACATCATCCATCCTACATTAACAAAAACATTCCAATGTGTACTAAACAACTTTGGATTTATATTTTAATAATAAATACAGGTTCTCGATCCTACTCGGAACTGAGTGACTAGATAACAGGAAAAAGACATATTTCACTCTACGTAGACAATAATAATTAGCTATTTATTAGATATAGTGTTCAGTTCAGTCCCACATTAGTTTGGTTGATTTCAAGTACTTCTATCTGAAGTCTAGTCAAATAAAGCTGATGCTCGACTTGGGGCGGCACTCCCGTGCCTTCAGATTTTGATTTTGGAGCCAATATTACTTTATTATTAAAAATATTTCCTAGATCGAAGGAAAGCGTGGTAGAGGAAGGCCAAGGAAGGGATAGTTACCTGCAACAGATAAAGACGAAGGCTAACGTTATGTCGTACCAAGAGTTAGATGGATCGTGATCATTATAAAATTTTACTATTATATCACTATACGACACCACTATTACAGTGGAAGTAATAGTGGCTCCGGCTCTCAGGTCCTCGGAAAGCAATTACAGCCACTCAAACGCATAATAGAGCCGAGTGAGCGGGAAGCGGACCTGGCTCAGTGTTATAGAGTAGAGTAGCCCTGGCTGCTGTGGGGTCACTGACACTGTGACATGCTTTGTACTTGCTGCCTCGATACAAAGTAGGTGATGAATGAAAAAATTACATGAAAGAAATGCTATCGTAAAACTGATAATTTTAATATCATAAAGGCTATTAAGTGTTGCATACAATATATTATGAAATACGAAATCGACATGCTTACTTACTAACCAAAAAAAAAGAAAGTTATCACCCATTTAATTATTATAATTTGGTTAGATACCACATTTTTTGCTATTTTTTTACAGTTTAGAGTATAAGCGTAGTAAGGTTTTTTTATATTGTAAAATCCACAATAGTGGAGATCTCGCCCACGCGTCCTCCTATGCCTCAGGCGTGTCCTGTGACGTCACACGAGCGGACACGTGCCGTCGATAGTAACTGAGTGCGCCTGTATAATTGGCGCCGCGCGGTGCCCGCTTGACCGCCGCCGCTCACGTTTAATTACCGCCCGCCCTACACCACGCGCACGTACACTTATGATTACTGAACACTACGTCCTTCACATTGTAATTGTAGATGACTGTTATGATAGTTTTAATTAAATTTTTAGGTCTATCTAACATCTATTATACATACTCGTACGTATCTAATGCTACCAAGGAGATTTTGTTTAGTCCTTCGTATGTATGGGGTCTCTAGAACTACTGAACCGATTTAAAAAAATCTTACATTTATAAAAGGCCCCTTTTTATCTAAAAGCTTTGTATTGTCGGTGTTATACTATTAATTGCACAGTCAAGGAATGCTTATAATAATACTGAGTAGCCAAGCTAGTAGGTACAAAATGGTACAATTATATTATATTTACTGCCAGTGGAGGTGGCTATGCTAAAAAGGCTAGTACAATTGCGTGGAAAGCCTTCCGTTAAGTGTTTTTAAGAAACTTTCTTGAGGAGTGTCGAGCCTCCATTTTCTCGGTAAAATAATTTATCTACCTTTATTTTCTTTAAGAAACAACAGTAGTTTGAACACAAGTAAACCTAACACACAAACTTGACAATAAAACGCCTTCCACGAACATTTTCAGATGGCTCCAAAGGATGATCTTGGATTAATTTCCGCTCCATATTCCTTGGACACCTCGAGGCATCAACAATAATAAGGAAAACAAGAAGAAAACAATTTAATACAACTGAAGTGGAGTCAGGGTAATTGCTGAACAATGTCAGAATACATCACAAATCCAATGATATTGTGAGAAAGTCTATTATAGAGATTTAATAATTTAGGGACGCTTTATTATTTATGAAGCTTGAGTATTTCCAATAATTGTTGTCAACTCCGGCCGGAGAAATGGAAGTACATTAAATTCCGCTGAAGGACGTTGCCTTTTTATAACCACACGACTTGGATGGACTTTGTTCACTTTGCGCCGTTCACTCACCCTTATATTATGGTTAGGTATAGCGAGAACGGCTTTTATCCTTATTCCACTTGCGTCTCTTCTATTTCGCTTTCTCTTTCTCAACTTTAACCTTCCCTAGAAAACTTCTATCAGAAAGCCATCGAAAGAAAATATAATTTTACAATCGAATTCTAAACATTGTAGGACGTAGGTGTAGTGAGTAGCAAGCCCGACTACTACACTAGGTGTGCGAGCTCGATCGCAGTTAGTATCAGGGCTAATATGTATGTACATGAAGATTTCGTTAGACATTTTAGGCAATGGGTATTATTTAAAATTTGGGTTACAAAAAGTATTCCATCAGTTTTCACTCTCCACTAGTTCGTTTAGTTTGGGACCAGGTGACGATTGCTTTAATGTCGGAACATCATACAGTGCTCCCCACGACGACGTCCTTACCCGCGAGGCCCCGACAGCCACTACATCGGAGTCGTAAACAGTAAAAGGACCTTGCATCTCAGACGACATCAATTTCGCTGTAAGTCGCCCGCCGGAACCCTTTGTGAAGGCGCTCAGACGGACTGATTCCTAATTTGAGCAATCAATATTTATAAATTGTGATAACTCTTTTATATCATAAAGTAATACATCTTACACTCGCTATAAATACAATAGTACTGTTACTCTGTTCCTGCACTGAGCGTAGCATATTCTATCTTCAAATCAAATACGTTAATGTATCGCTTTTCGATGGTCATTGGAATTATATCATTGATCGGCTTTATACCTGACGGTGCTATTGGTAAGGTCCATCTATCTCGGAGTCGACAGCTCGAGACGACATCTTAAACGAAGATCACGTTCCGGAGACGACTGGGCAAATCTCACGATGCTAATAATACTTGACAAATTGCTCTACTTGCAGACACACTACCTACTATATTTAGGCAGTGACGTTTGTGTCCTGTCGATATAGCAACGTAAATTCTTATTCATTCAACTATTATTCCAGCGATTCATCAATCTTTTTTTTTTATCCTAAATATATTTTCGACGAATTTATTTTATTTTTTAATGATTTATGATACAAATCAAACGGACAAAAGTTGGATACAAAATTTGACGGTGAAAAATGAAAAAATATTTCATATCCGTTTTACAAACTGTACACACAGTATAGCAAAAACTATGCACTGTCCGGCGCGCTACTGCGAGAGTATCTCGGCCTGCATTGTCAGCGATAGCCACCTCTGTGGAACCAGAATGTAGCAACTTTTCAGCCCAACCTAATGAAATTCAACTTTACCGGTTAAAAATAAGGTTGGAAATTAAATTGGCGATGATAAAACGATATCGGTGACCATTATTCTATAACGTACACGGATCGGAATGTTCCCGAAGCGGTTTGAATGGAACAGATATGTCCGATCTCAGCTGAAATATATGTTTTAATACTGAAATGAATTCAGTGTTATGAACTCCGTCATCAATTCTATGTGTACCACCTTTTTATTGAATTTCATTGCATTTATAAGAACAGACAACAAGTGGGTTAAATTGTTATTTTTTTATTCAAGCTTTAATACGGTTGCCATGCCCGTCATTTGATACCCATATCCTAGAGGTTAATGTGGAAATGATAAATGTCAATTTTGTGACAATTGTGTGAATTTTGTGATATTGGATTAAAAATGGCGCCAGTTACGTTAGATTTAAATACACACACACACCGGAAAGGTGAATTTAAACAAAAGCTTGTAAATCTAGTGGTACACCACTGTATCAAGAAATATTATGACTCGTCTAAAATCGAATATACATATCGAAAAAATAATGTCATTTTAATTGATTGTAATAAATTAAGCCCAAATGAACGTGTGTTGTGTACAGTTGTGTATAGCGGTATATAGTGTAGTGGTGTGAGTTCACGTGTCAGACCATTAGTCTCTGCCACCTCCGACAGGGATATAGGCCTGAGCACTGAGTAAGCCTGTGTGCAGTGGATCATCTGGCTCTACTGCCATACTGGACACCTACAAATAATTCATTAAAGAGGTCAGTCTGTTTTTTTTCAACATAGGTATCTCTCTTTTTGTGAAATGATCATGTCACATAGGTAATGGAAGATAAATTTTTAAAAGAGTGATTGCTGATCTTCTTGTCTGATTCTTGTCAGCAAAATACCACCTTGAAACTAGTCAAATAAAGATGATTTTGAGGTTATTTAAAGACATTACCATATTTATATTATCGTAAAAACAGCTATCTACTATTATTATAGGGTCGACATTATTATAGGGTCGACAACGCGCGAGTGATACCCCTGGTGTTGCATGCGTCCATAGGCTACAGTGACCGCTTACCACCAGGTGGGCCGTATGCTTGTTTGCCACCTTAGTGGTATAAAAATAATAATAATAATAATAATATTCTGGTTTCATAATGTTAGTTTATATAAAGTGCTGTATTTTGCGTCATTACTGCTTAATATCAATTACCAATAAATTAAACTGTTACTAATATCGTTCCTAATATCCTATTTTTGGATACGAAAATATCAAATGCTAGAACTACATTAATAATATGAATGGTACCACATCATGGTATTGTAATATAAAACGATTTTCTTGGAGTTCCTTCATACATTCACCGCACAAGTTACAAGAATAATATACTGTTTCTTTAACAAACAGTTTAGTATGAGTGCTCTCACGTGCACAGACTGTATGTTTGAAGGTTAAATAGATAAAATAATATTTTTTTTATTATTTAAATTCAAATTTATGTTAAGCCGACCGTGATGATTACAATTATTTTTCAATTTAGATCGTGTTCGAAGATCTCGATAACGACTGTTAGTCAGATCCCTGGAGTATTATTTCAAAGTACAAAGGGTACTTAGTATCAAATCCATCTTTCCCGATAAGGTCGTAAGTTATGTTCACATGTAACCTTTTTGTAACTTTATGCTTTACGTGTCTAACTATAGGGTTTAATATAACAAAACCCAACTAATTCTAAATTCACTCGGAATCCGCACAAGTATAATTTATTCGGAACTATCTCCAGTTTGGAACTCCAGTAAATTGGTATACCTAAAGTAATTACCACGAAGTACGAACTAAAGGAATTTAATTAAATAGTAATAATTTAATGTTGACAAAGGTCCCGGCTCCATTGATATAGGTACCGGGTACCGGGTACCGGCCGCACAAAACACTGGAACTAAAATAATTGAATCAAATTAAAGTACGTAAAGTGAATAGACGGGCAGCCTTACTAACGTTCCTCCACTTGAGACCAATACAATTTTAACATTAGTGTGTCGTGATGAACACTTTGGAAGGTAACAAAAGAAAAAAAACACTAGCCGTTGTTTGAACATGACGTCCCATAATCATAAGCGTATATCCTTGATACGACTCGTTATCACTACAAAGTATAAAACAAATTCGCTTCCCGCTGTCTGTCTGTCTCTATGTATGCTTAGATATTTAATGATTTTGATGCGGTTTATTTTAATAGATAGAGTGATTTATTAGGAATGTTATTATGTATAATACATTTCAAATTTAAAGTTTTGTGTAACCGTTGCGAAGCCGGGGCGGGTCGCTAGTCCATAAGACTGCTTGACTCGCCGAAATAGATGTAATTTTATATGTCTAAGGTGGCAAACAAGTGTATAAATCAGATGCTATTACAGCCACTGACTTTGAAAATAACAAAAAATCCGTCACGTTGGTTACTATGCTATGTGGCGAAAAATGGGTCTGGGTGAACGAGAATATCCCTTACTTTCTTAAAATACATTCCTGTTGCTATTATAATCCCAATATAAGTAGTGGAGGCATGGAAAGTAATGGCACCATTGGATTCATCGCATCGATTTGACTGGAGCTTTACACCGCAGCTCACGTGTCTCGTCTTAAGGGGAAAATTTCACGGCTGGCTGGTGACAAAGATACACACGGTACGAATATTTCCTACACAAGTGTGTGCCCGTGCAGGTGGAAAGCTTAGATGTTTCGTATGACGGCTAAATCAATGTCGACAGTATTTTAGAAGAACGCAATGGCTCATTGACACGTAGTAGCACTTGCTTTGCAGCAGACGTGTAACATAACGGACCGAGCGTGTGATATGCTTGGTGCCGTCGCTAGTGGTACACTATGCAAGCTACAATCGTGGACACTGTCTCGAATGCGGACTCATGGTTGACAAATCCAGCTTCGCTTACTTAAGCGGAGCGTGTACTACAAACTGTATCCGCTGGTGTTACAAGCAACCATAGGTAACCATTTACCACAGTATTTCTTTTTTCACAGTTTCTTTCCATGTATTAATATTAATAATATCTAAAACAACTAAGCCGACTTCCGAAATGATTTCACAAATGAAAAGCTACATTGCCCTTGACTAACGCACGGTATAAAACATATTATATTAAAGCTATGTGTTCAAACTCGAATAATACCCGTTCTATTATAAGGTAGCACTAGAAACACTAGTCGGTCCCGCTCCGCTCGTGGCATCACACGCGTAGTATTTATTATAGTTTCGAGCTAGACTAGTCAACAGGGAGCTAGGATGCGGTCTGCTCTCATTTGCAGGGAAATGCTGATGCACGATGCCAACGAGCTGCCAGGTTAATGTAATTAACAGACTGTGCTTACTGCGTAGGGAATTGCTTAACAATAAAATATACACCAAAATAGAATAGACACGAGCACGTGCTACTTATACTATCTGGTACTAAGTGTGAAGGTTCAGTAGTTTAATTGTGCCTTAATCATGATGAAACGGATAACAGATTTTGATTAAAATTAATACGTCGCACCTCATTGTATTCTTAAAGAACTACAATGGGTTCTCGTAGAATTAATAAAATACAGATTTTCTGTCCAATATCGACAGAAAAAAGTCACGACTCACAAGCAGTGTAATATAGTCTTCACATTTAAAATAAAACAGGCTGAACAAAAAAGCCATTTCATAAATAATTATTTTATAATTTCAGAAAGTTAAGCCTCCAAAAGGCGAGGGACACGAAATCGGTGACCGCAAACCACAAGCGGATTGGAGCCCGCTGCCGGCCGTTACTCACACCGCAGCGAACAATGCCTCTCACGTGCGACGTGACTGATGCGAACACCACGTGACCGCTCGCCTACCTCAGCTGGTATGTATTGCGATGCGAGCATTACCCGAATAGTTAGGTATTTAAACTTCAAAGTGGAGCGCCAACTTTGAGCTTTGTAACTGGAGGAGAAAACGTTTATCTTGTGAGATATTTCTATGACGTGGCTATACTATCTCTAGCTGCTCAGCTACGATGCTAACAACTGAGTCGCTATGAGACAAAAGCATACGTCGTATTATTTTGAATTTTGAAAAAATAAATAGTTAATTTGTTCTTTCTTTAAATCTTTAATAGCGATATTATTCTTATGCAATATGAGTGTCTTAGTGTGAGTGAGAGAGTCGTTATGAGAGGCGATCTGTGATCGCTAGCACTCCTGAAAATTTATGAGCGGGCGGTATTAGCTCATTTATTAGGGACGCAATGTTGCGCGGCCCTATTCTACCAATTTCATTATTAATAATAAGAATAAATTATTAAGACCGAACCTCTATTGAGTTGTCTTGTTTCCAATATTAACTTTGACACCACTTTATCTCTTCCAGTACATTATAAGTATTAAACTAAGGTAGTAACTATAATTATAAATCGTACAGTTTTACATAATTTAATTTCGAGAACCTGAAGCCTCGAGGTCTCATTTTAATTTGATATCTGTTTGTCAAAGACTGTCCCTCACACAGTTTCGTAATGAACCAAAGATGGATTAAATAAAGGAGGAGATCCGGCAGCCGGTCGTTAGCGCTCTCTCGCAGAGATTAAACTCCATTCACAGATCTGATTTGACTCCTTGTCGGGAAAATGAGATCCTTCACGACTTAAGCAATCGCTGCAATATTTTGATATAGAAAGTACAGATATAGTGGGCCGCTATATTATTGAGCCGCTATATTATAGCGTACGATGGCATTACAATCATTTCATCAAGCAAATTCCACCACGTGTAGTTGATGTGAATTAGATTTTATTGGACGTGTAATGCATGTAACATTACCACTTGGTACTCGTGACTGGAGTGCCGAAACGATTGGTACGCATGTGACAATTATCGGCAGCTCCATGCTTCAGCAAGCAGGCGGCCTCGGCTTAGTTCCGGCTGTTGATTCGTACATAATTCATTTTGGCATCCTTTGAGACTGCGTGCGGTCCCCACGTTCGCAAGAAATGGGTAATTCTTTTGAAATTTGTGGCGGTCGTCGTGAGACATTCGACTGAATTTGAAATCGACTCGATGACAGCGATAGATGGCTTAATGATGGCGCGCTGTGTTAGGGGAGCATTATTACTTCTGTATTACTTATCTTGAATATCACACTTTTAGCCTCACCATCAAACCATTTCAATATATGTGTTGTGCATCAACAACGTCCAAACTTAATGATAATGTCATTTTGATCCTATTTAACACATTCCTTCTTTCATTATAGATCACTTTTCTCATTATGATTTTCAAAATAATCCACTCATCTGAATAAATATTCGATAGCTCGGTTACAATATGTTCACGTTATGACTAGGTAAATATCAGAAATTTAATGAAAAAAGAAATTCAACGAAAATATTTCATTAACAATAGGAAGACCTTACGATCCGGTCGGGCTAGCGGTGCGCGTTGCCACCGCAGCCGCAGCGAGGTGGTATAATGAAGCCTGCGGTAATAAAGCAGGCTTACTGTCTCTGAGGGCGGGATCGGCTGATACCGAGCTGAGGGGAACCAAGCCCGGTCACAGCTATAACAATTAATTTATATTCATATATACTAAAATATCTTCACGCCTGGTGATCGTATAAGTCCTAAGAATCGATTGAAAGTAAAATGGAACATTTTTTAAATATCACGTGAAAAATTTACACAGAAAATGTATGCATTATGTTCGGGACGAATGAAAAATTCCGATCATTTTTCGGCTCGGGGCCCCCTTCCCCTCCCCCCTGCCCGTCCCTTCCCTACCCTTGGGCCGGAGCCAACTCGCGCTGGCCCACACCATACAGCCATTACCTACCTACCATTGTCACTAATTGCTTTTATGGACCACACGGCTTGAATTTTACACCGGGTAACAATTATTGCCGAGTCGTTAAATATTACTGCCTTATGATATTCGCTCTTATTATTTAAATGTTAACTGTTATTGCTGCTGTTAAAGGCTGCATATAAACTGTGGAATGGAAGTTGAGGTATAAAACATATAATACTGACTCAGAACCATTTTGACGTATTGAAGTTTCTCAGTCTTACTCGTGGACTTTTTGCTCTCAAGCTCTTGTCGGCATTTGCCGACCTATAACCGAATACTGAACAGCATTCAAATCTGATTTCTCATATTAATTGTATTTTGACGAGGGTTCAAACAGTTAGATGAGTCTGGAAACTTTAAATGCCGTTTTAATAGTCGGCTATAAGGTAGGTCAATAGCATTATTATCTAGCACCTTGACCTCACCACCTTAGGTCTAATACCTGATCAAGTATCTACGAAAATAATCATTATGTTTCGATCAATTTCAGATAATTCGCTCTTTTAAGTATGTCAAATTACATATTTTTCAGTTACAAAGCATCTGTATGAGTGCTGCGAAGCAATTCAATTTGTGTGTGTGTGTGACGGCGCGCGGCAGCGTCACGCCCACGCTGGCTACACGCGAGAGCTTTCATTAGTTCTCTCTTTACACACTAACCGGTCTGTATCCCGCTCTAATTGAAGCGAACCTGCTTTACAGTGATTTCTATTACCCTTTGTTCTAAGGAACACGCTAATTAAATTTAATTCATCACGTGATCCTTTCAGAGATCCAATTACAAATACAGATGGTATCTCTAAAGGGTGCAACTCTATGTGTAAATATTACTAGTGACAGCTAAACTTGAAGCAAAAAAAATAAACGTAACGCTGATACGATAACATTTCAACAAGAGACGAATGAAACAAATACTTCATCTTACAACCCATCAAACCACCTAAGTACGTGCCCTAAGATAGCCAAAAACATAATTTTTGGGCCAGTCGGATAAAACAAAAAGCCATGCTAGGTATCCACACGAGTAGCGGCCGAGTGGCAATATCGTGATATACCCGGTCTGGCGGTGTAATCCTTTTGATGTGTCGGCGATCGCCGCTCAACGCTGCACAATAATAGGGCTGTCGATACATACAGGGTGACGTGACTGACGTGTAACAAAGGAGATTTGTAAAGTCTGTAGTCATGTAGTGTACGTAACTATGATTATTTCTAAATGTGTGATGAATCAAATGTTGAAGATGAAAAAAAGGCCAAAAAAAATGACAACAGCTGGATGATAGAGCTAAATACTTTCAATTTGACTTTATCAACCAATTCCCTCACAATCAAATACGTGATGGCTCATCAGTGACCACAACAGAAATGTTAAGAAGATATTTAAATTATCACGAAATATAAAAAGTCATGCGCCAACCCTACTACGCAGCGAGCTTAAGTTTTCAAACAGCGCAGTGAATTGTGTACAGATTAAGTTAATCTCATTCCGTCGCTTATTAGGGCTCCTTCGGCCGTACCAAAGGCAACCCTTGAAGGTCCTCTTGGTATCCGTGTCTGGCGATTGTTCCTTTGTTCATTTCACAAACGGTCTTATTTCTACTGGCACTATGAAGTGTGAAGTGGAAACTAAGTGTATTACATCCGATTTGATTTATAATAGCCCTACTCGCGTATCAATTCTTATTGAAACTAAATGAAGGATAAATGTAATACATAGTCTGAACGGTTGGTCTGATTTGAACGGGACTTTCACTTTCAGATAGCTGATGCTATAGAGCGTCAATTAGGTTACTTTTTTTAGAAAAATAATTAGGATACCGCGCAAAAAACCTTCAACCCAAGAAATTGTAAGCAAAATTAATTCCATGCGTAAGAGCTCGCGGATACAGCTTAAAGTTATACATATAACACTTACATAGTAAGATGTAAAGTGTTATGTTCATCGATCGATTTCCTTTTCAAGTTTCTACAGAAAGCCTGAAAACTCATCACATTTCCTGCTATCTCGATAACAGGAAATTTCTAGTTTTCAGGCTCAGTTATAGGGAGCGGTATACAAGAGTTGGAATATTTCTAAAACGATACGGAACCACATCCCCGCTAGTCTAGTCCTCGCCACACTGAGCTGGTGTAATCCGTGCGATATCCGTCGCCCGTGTATATATTGTATCAAGCTAATTAATGGATGGTCCCAGGCTAAGGCACCATTTATCACACTGTTATAGCATCAATAACAAAACGCAATGACATAATTCAATCTGGCCGTTTATTAGGGATACAACTGACTGTCATGAAGAGATATGAAGTTGTTGTAAACCACTATATAGGTACCCCTTTTGTGTCCGTTCCAAATCAATTACTTTGATATTTTCGTGACTCCAAATGAAGTTGTGTAAGACACTGTGTATGTTTTTTTTCAGTTTAGTAATTTCTTTTCAACAATCCTACTGTTTTTAAATTATTTGAGAGATATAAACTAATTGTCAGTTAAAAATGCAATGGCACCAAACGTAACATATTATTATTATTATATAGAGACGACGCATGTATAAGATAATAAATTAATACATACATACATTTCATCGCGCTGAATCCCTTTTGAGACAGGCAGAGTCTAGAGTTAAATTTCACTCTTGACATACACACCTCTTTTTCTCCGTTTTAAAACCTATTCGAAAAACTCCATCAATTTAAATTGCATCCATCTATTTAATCCGATCTCTAACACAGAGCTGTTTGGAAACTTTTTCCATGACAATAGCAGATTGGCAAATAGAAGTGGCGCTGTGTTGGCGCCTCCGTCGGGCCGGTGTGTGGAGGGCGCCGGCTTCTATCGGGCGCAAACATACGGTGCCGGTGTAGCGACGAGACTCTAACAGTCTAACAGCTCGCATTCAGCTCCATCCAATACAATACTAGTCAGGTAGCGCTTGGTGAGGACATATTGACGATACATTGAATTGCTTTTTTATAAGGTACCAGCTGTTTTCCCTCCGACTTTGCCCGCGTATCAATATAATACAAGTTACTCAGGGATAATGTAGCTTTCCAACGGAAATTTTTTTTCGTAATCGGTCCCTAAAATTTAAGTAAATTTGTTACATAAAAAAAACTTTCCTCTTCATAATATTTGTGTTGATGTAGATAAGGCAAAAATGATGAGATATGTTCATTTAACTAGGAGGATCAGTCAGATGCGACAAGCATTATCACAGAGAGCCATATTGGCGCATATGTGTGATCGCTTATTTGGCAGCATATTAACATTTCAATCGATCACTCACCAGCCAAATATCATATTATTATGATTATTACAATTTAGAGCAAATATTGTGGTCGCTGCTGGTCATTATTAGGTAAGCATAAAGTATGTTATCATTAACCATTTCCCGGTTGGGAAACATCTGTCATTTAATAGCACAGGCCGATGTATATGATACCTTGTATAATGTATTGTACAGATAATATATTCAATCCGGGAACGTGAAGTGGGTCGAGTAATTAATCCAAAATCAATATCCTGCCGGCGGGCGCGGTGCACGCCGCCATAATGTATTCTAACGTGTGTTTGCGTGTAGCGGTAACACCACCAATTCACATTTACATGGTGATAAAAGGTATCACTGACGTCACTCACGATTACCACCTTCAGGTTCCTTACTATCAGGTACTGCCATCGCTCTAACCAAAACACAATGGTGGTTTAAGCTAGAGTGTGTCCCTGCAGCTTGTAACACGTAGAGATGGAGAGTCAGACGTGATGGGTATACCTGGTCAGTTATAATTGTAAATTGTATATTTTCTGTAAAAATGAGAAAATAACAAGTCAATCATGTACGTGTAATTAGATATCAAATATTTTAACCTGATATCTTCATGCAAACGACATAATATGCTATGGCATAATTTACAAAATGTCTGTTTGGACATGTTTGAGTGAGGTGGTAGTCGGGAGTTTTTGGCGGGAATCAGGCGGAGCGGTTGAGATTTTTTCCAGTGTGTCGTAAATTGTGTTATAGTGATCTTTAATGTGTATTTTTGGTGTCGATATGTGCAGTAAAGTTTCATTTAGTGACTGATTTATAGGAGCATTGGAAATAATGCCATAATACGACTTTTGGGTTAAGTGATTTATCATTTTGGTCAATAGGTTACCTCTAATCTAAAGGCGTGTTACGATCTGCTACTGCCGTGGGTTGTCTCCAGAAACTCCATTGGCGTTAGAATGCATGACACTAGGCATTTTAATGCGGCAAACACGAGAAATTTTGCAACATGAAAATTCTCTAACACTCGACACTGGCAAAAATAGTCCCTGAAGGGATTGATTGCCATACTTAGGAAGAAGAAGAAGAAGAGGTGGTAGTCAGTATCACATTGCAATGCTATTGGCTGCACTACATGGCATCCTTGACAGATGTATTATAGAGAGACCAAGCTAATCTTTGAGCAGGAGCGACGCGCGCCGTAATGACGTGAGTTGGACGATCGCGCGCAATCAAACCCGGATTACAAGCCGCTGACAAAGGACTGAGGACTGACTGCGGCCATTGTGGGCTGATCTCATCTGCTCGGGGAGATTCACTGAACCTTAGAAATGTGCCTTTTTATGTCTATGGAAATTTGATGAACTTATGTACTCTTTCGTTGGATCAGCGTACTGAGGTATTGTCTCAGTTTCGTCGAACGCTCAAAAAGTTTAAATAATCAATTCAATATATAGTTATATAATCACCCCACTCCCACAACACCTACACCTAAAGTACCGAAACATGAATGTAGTTATCAACTGGAAGCCGCAGCTAACACGGGCGCTGGCCGGGAACAATTCCAATAGCGGGCTGCGGGGCGAGTGCGGGCGCGCTAATCTCAACTATACACAACTCCGAGGGCAGATATTGTAAAGTTCCCTTCAAACTGGAACAACTACCACGATATCAGCAAGTCTAATATAGAGCTGTGCGCCCGGTGATGGGCGAAGCGTATTGTAATATAGAGCTGTGCGCCCGGTGATGGGCGAAGCGTATTGAATGTTGTGTTAACTGAATATACATTCATTCAAAAGTATAACAGTTTTCTAGGGGTTACCAGACATCCATAATTTTATTGGCACCACCTTTACGGCTTTTATTTAGGTATACACTTTTATTCCCAGTACCTACAGTACAAGCTATGCTCAGGGGACTGTGTGTGCCTGATGACGGTATGTGATAATAATGATCATTATTATTAAAAAAAAATTTATTGAGAACAAACTATAGATAAGGACAGATTTATATCCACGGCGCAGGCTTCGTCCAATGAACATGGTTAGAATTCACCTCAGGTTTCGTCAATGCGTTAACTTTAACAAACAAAAAGAGCTATCAGCGACATGCTTCGTCATAACACATTAAATACTAGATCCGATACGTACCCGGCTCAAACATTCCCAAGATACCAGCTGCATTACCGCGCTGAATGGCCAAGGAAATACGCTGAACCAGGTATGAACCGGACCTTGGATCGCACCCCCTTTCTCTTAAACGTTTGCCTAGCGCCTGTACAATTTTTTTAGCCTCCAAGCACCAGGGTCCAGCCGTTTCGACAGCCAGTGGTACAAAGTCAAACACCGGCTCCAGGTTCGCATATTTAGCGTGCTTAAGTCTAGCAGCATTCTCAGCAGCTCCCCCAGCTGAACGTTCTGTCTGACTAAGATGCGAACTAGCGAATGTGCTGACACAAGTCGCATCCCACAGCAAGCTACGACCCTTCGCCCATGGAACCAGTGTAAGACCGTCGGGCCTCTTCCCATCTACACGGCTGAGACCCTGAGGCTCCAAGACACAAGGCAAGTTCGCCGAGACCATCGCTCGACGCACTATATCATTTAAAGCGTGGTGCCTAGAGAATCTACCAGCACACCGAGCGCAGCTGAGTCCATGGTGTCCGTTGTCCTCGACCATCACACCACACACGCAACGGTGAGGCTCACACACCCGACACCCCAGTCTCAGTGCAGCACCTATCCTGACAGTGTCACTATCTAATAATGTTCCTAAAAAAAATATTTATAAAAATGTATATTTAAAAAAATGTATTCTTCAAACTAAATATAGTAGTTATAATATGCATTTACACATAATACTATAGAGGCGTCTTATAATAATATTTTAATGTTATTTTTTTATGATGTTTATTGTTTCGAGGGCGGAATTAATAGAAATATATGTATATATATGGTAGTATCATTGGTCGCGTTGCCTCTCATGAGCGCGTCCTGCCCCACGCGAGGTCCTCCCAGAGCGCGCATCGTGTACACTAGCCGGGATGATATCCGTCGAGGGAGCACACGGACCGCACGATGTGACACCATAAAGGTTTATTAACATACACATTTATTTAAGTGTCAAGTCAATTGTAGTTTCGAAGCGGTGTTTCCATCTTGTGACGTCATCCCAAATGGTTCATATAAATAAAAGTGTATTCATCTGTAAACTCAATGAATCCTCATATATCCAAGATGTACGATCCATATTTGGTTCCTACTGTACACTATTATGAATTCGAAAGTAACTTTGTTTGTTTGTTTGTTACCTTTTCACGACTAAACGGCTGTACGGATCGTAGTGAAATTTGGCAATGAGATATATTATAACATGGGGAAGGACATAGAGTATCTTTATCCAGAACCATGCGGGCGAAGCCACGGGCAAAAGCTAATTTCTTATACATTAAAATTATATCAAGCGCCATTCACGTCGCTAAGGAAACTCGAGTAGCCCATCCGTTTCAATAGGTATCAAAACATTGCTCGAGGCGCGTCGGGATTTCCTCAATTAAGGTTCGTCATACAAAATTAATTAAGTGTTGATTTATTTATGCGCCGTTATCGCACGGCACAAGTATTCCCAGTCGGGAGCAATCCTCCTAAGCCGACAAAGCCAAAGAAATCTCATATTAAGCGAGTCTTTTGTACACACAGCGGCCGAGCCTCCAGTCGGGGGCCGAGGCACGCGCTGCTTGCATTTATAATTAATCCCGCTGACGAGATTTACGAATCTTACTGCTTTGTATTACTCGGAGAGTGTGGACCATTGTCCGAAATACTACATTTATTAAATACCCATTCTAAGGAGCGCGGAGCTTTGATTAAATTCCTCGCGAGATGCGAGACTGAGTCGCTCAAGATGCACAGTTCTGCATTCCTTACAAACTTCAGTTGCAAAGTTTGACATTCAAGGCATGCTGGATATCATAACTGCCTTGCAAGATCAAATTAATACTGGGTGTATTGCCTTTTTTTTCCAGCCGATGGTAGAAACACAATTGTAAGTGCTTTATGATATTACATTGAATAAACGACTTATATTCTCAGTTTAATATTAAATAGCGTAAATAATGAAATACCACTTTATTCAACGTACCTACAAGATATTATACGATCACACTGAAAAGTATTATAAACTTCTAGTGGCCGTGTAATCAACACTTCTTCCTAGTTAATATATATATATAACTCAAGTGTAATTCATTTTTGCAGTTATTCCAAGTCAAGTGTCATGAGGTAGCGTCCGTCATTTAGTGAAATTGAAACTTGGTAGACAGTTGTAGCGGCCCTCCTTGCTCGGAGCTCGTCTCTTATTAAGCGACCTCCGCTCAATAATTACCAGAACATTAACTCCAACCTGCACTAACGATAAGAATTAAAAGTTTGAACGAATTCTACTATCTTAATTTGAACAGAGATTGTAACCGCAGTGAGTATCAGTAGAATACGACTTGTATTATCCATTCCAATAATTTGTATGTTAGTATGTTTCTGTATTCGCGGTTATCTATAAAACCGAACCGAAATAGAAACATTTCACTAATGAAATGCAACACGTATCCCTGAGTAACAGAGGCTATTACAATAATGATGAATTTTTTTTCAATATATTAACCTACTAGCTGTTTCCCCGCGACTTCGCTCGCGTGTCAATATAATATATAGCCTATTTTACTCAGTGATAAATGTAGCTTTCTAACGGTGAAAGAATTTTCGAAATCAGGCCAGTATTTTCGGAGCCTATTCAAAACCAACAACACACAAACAAAAATACAAATCATTCCTCTTTATAATATAGGTATAGATTATCATGCGGGCGATGTTGCAGCCTTAATCTAGATACTACAGTTGTCCAGCACATGAATCAAGCTAACAGTAATATGTATGGCTATCAGATAGAATGGATCGATCCCATTAAATTGTGACTTAAATTAACCCTTCGTGTTAGAGGAGTTAGTGATGTATCGGTGTGATGTGGCCGGACGTGTTGATGTATCACCAGCTATCGGCCACCGGCCACCGGCCACCGGCGGGCTCGGCGGTCGCTTACCCCTACATAGTATATTGTTCACGTGATACAACACTTGCTTAGTTCAGTTGACGTGTTATTTAGTTTAACCAATTGCGTTTTGTGAATAAACTATAATATTTTTGAAATCAGTACCGTTATATCCAAAACCGTTATTAGCAGTCTGTTTTGTCAATTGTTGTACTTGCTATTACTATGCAATTAGGTACTACAACTTTGCAGAGCGGTCCACCTGGTTATTTAAACAGCCAATCATGACGCCTCAAATGTTTGATCCGCATCGGGTAGTAGAGTAGGTGAAGCGAATAATTCGGGAAGTAGGGAGTCGAGCGGAAATGTGCCCACGTCACGAGGCCCCAGGGTCGCGCGCTGGGACTTGGGGTAAGAGGTAGCAACGTGATCCGGAGCCAGTAATACAGTTAGCCTCCTGACTGAGCTTAACGTGGAGGTTGCGTTTAGGAGACAGATATTGAATGGAGGAATATAACGTTGATTTACATATATTATGTATTTTATAATTTGAGTGATAAAATGTACCTTTATTATGGAAATTGATATTTGTTATACTCCCGCCCCGGCTACACTCGGGTAGACAAAATATTTGATAAATGTCTATATGCTCCGAAACTACTAGACCGATTTAAAAAAACACCGTTAGAAAGTTACATTATCAGTGAGTATCATAGGCTATATATTATACTAGCTGCCCGCCCCGGCTTCGCACGGGTAGTCAAAATATTTGATAAATGTCCACCAGTGCGAAGCCGGGGCGGGCAGCTAGTATAATACATGCACAGATACTAGCTTGCAAACTATGTAAACTATAAAAACCCGTAAAACATTTTTTTATTGCACTAACGCGGCATGATGCATGTTATTAAAATGTGCGCCGGTGTTACATAACGGCCGATATATTTAGACCCATACACTCTGATGTGTTTGAAGTCATGGGAGATGAAGTGAGGTGCCTAGATAATCTGGTTACATATGAATGCGTTCCGATGAGACCGCGGGCTGCGATATCCCTGTAGCATACATATATGTTGATGAGCGAGGCGAGGGGATTAAAAAGACGGTTATTTAAGTAAAAGTCCAGTCATAGCGTCACTTAGTCGTAAATGTATATTTTTACAATATATTGGAAATGTTATCGTTGATAAGTACATTGATGGCCAGTTTCATGAAGTTATTTGATACACACAATATGGCTCCCAGACGTTGAACCATCTTTTATAAATTCTATTATTTTTCGTTTATATGAGGTTGGCCAGTGTTGAATTTAAAGAAAGAAATTATGAGTCGATGAAACTCACTTACTTGTTGTCACTTACCGGCTTCGCACGGGTAGACATTTATATCAAATATTTTGTCTACCCGTGCAAAGCCGGGGCGGGCATATGTTAATCAGTGATAGTGTAGCTTTCTAACGGTGAAAGAATTTTTGAAATCGGTCCAGTTGTTTCGGAGCCTATAGACATTTATCAAATATGTTGTCTACCCGAGCGAAGCCGGGATGGGAAGCTAGTATAATATATAGCCTACGATACTCAGTGATGATGTAGCTTTCTAACGGTGAAATAATTTTTGAAATCGGTCCAGTAGTTTCGGAGCCTATTCAATGCATACAAAAATACAAATCTTTCCTCTTTATAATATTAGTATAGAAGTATAGACAAGGCAAGAAGAAGTGCTGGTAACCTGGGCGTAGACCCATCCTACTAGTCCTACTAATATTATAAATGTGTGAGTTTGTGAGGATAGATGGATGGAGGAATATTCAATCACGCAAAAACGGCGCAATGGATTTGTGTGAGATTTACTCTTATCTAGTATCCGCAAGTAGCGCAAGTAGCACACGTATAGTATATACATATAGCCTGAATTAACATATAGGATACTCTTTAACCCGAGATAATGTTAAGTTCATGTGGGATTCTAAGCTCGACATGGACCAAGTCGCATGTACAAGTGTTTTATATACTGGTATTAATTTATTTACTAACTTACCTTGAGTCATACTGTCCTTTGCTCAATAATTTGACTAGGTACTACCTCAGAGTAGACAATATACCACAATTAAACATACACAGCAGTAGTGCAAACATATTTGTTCTGAAGTAAAATAAGAACGTCGTTTTTTACCTACATTCATAGAAAATAACAAACTTGAATATGATAATATGCAGTCCCCGGCTAATATTGTGCACTGTGCAGTGTTCCGCAGCGAGCCTGTGCTGTGCAGTCCGCAGACATGAGCCTTTAATATTAAAACCAATCTAACGCGAAGCGCGATCGTGACACCGGATTTTGGGACGCTGATTTAAACATTTGGAGTTCATGCTATAAACACCAGCGTAACTGCGCCAAAAAGTGCTATTAAGCCTCCTTCAAAAACCAAAAATTGTACCTGTTAAAAAGAAACCTCTATTCTATCTATTTTTTAAATTCGTTTTATAATAATTACTTACTTAATGATTATATTTTTAATGTTTTATATTATACTAGATGGTTTCCCCGCGACTTCGCCCGCGTATCAATGTAGTGTACAGCCTATGTTACTCAGTGATAATATACCACTAGGGAATTTGTTTTTATAAATCGGTCCAGCAGTTTTTAAGTTTACTCATTACAATTAAAAAAAATACTTTATTTTTATGAGCAGATGTAGACAAAATCCTGACAGAACATCCCGCTCGCAATTCATCGCTCGTTCAGTTCAGCAGTCGAAATATATCACCAGACGTCGGCAGCCGCGGTCATGCACGAGTCGTGTGTCACAGCGACCGATGGTTCAGCTTAGTACCGGCGGCAGTAATGCGCGCACAAATCATAGCTTTCAATATTTCATCGCAAACTCCTTTCCACTGCGACAATGGTTGGATGGCCACAGTTTTGATGGCTTTTCGGTTTTATACATAACTTATGGATAGCTGAAATCTTTATTTAGTTATACGATTTAGTTATTGCATCATATCCAGAGCTCCTAGAGGTAGCGCTATGTTAGCGGCAGGGAGAATGTTCAGCTTTACGACAACGCTAGGAATTCTTCTTAGATAAAAAAAAATGGTTAAGCTTTCAGTAAGTTCTTTTATACCCCTAAGGTGGTAACATACGGCCTATCTGATGATAAGCAGTTACCGTAGCCTATCATATGGACGCTTGCAAGTCAGGCGGAAACAATAGCGCGTTGCCAACCCTGCTTAAAATCTCTTCAAATGTTACTTAAAATCTACTTCTAAATGAGTAAGAACATTTTTGTTTCAATATTCTGTTCTTACACAGGTAGATTATATTTACATAATAATAATAATGAGTATTATATAACAAGTACAAACCATCCACCGTCAGTATCACAATACGGACGCACAGCTAAAGACCGGAGAATCGAGCCGTTAGCCACTATCATTGTAATTTGGACCTCCATTACCGTATCGTAAAAGCTAATTCTCTAAGATCATCCAAATATTTTGGCAGTGCAGTTGTGAGCTGTATAGCATAGAACTTACGTTTAATAAAATAGAACATTTGGTTTCTTTGGTATTTGTTCCAAATATATAGGTATAAATCACAATTGATAGATCAGTCCGTTAGTCGGTGGGTGCGATGCGGCGTGTGCTGGCTGACATGTTGACAGTATACGTATAGCGTGAGTGACGATCATCCTTATGCACGTCATTTGTTTTGTTTCTTATTCTCTCTCTCACTCGTTTTGTTTACGGCAAGGAATTTCAATTCAGCAATGCGGGGACATAACATTCAGTATATTTATTTTATTATACATACATATCATCACACCAAGTCCCTCACAGGATAGACAGCAAGTATAGAGCGCCTATTCACAAGAGACCTCTTTTGTTTCTTCTAGATTCATCAATCCCTTACATGCCTGCTGTTGCCGAATACATTATATTCACCATCTATCAGAAGTATCAAAACCAATCGTTACATAAGATTTATCTGTACATCTATTAGTGTCACTTTCCTAGCAGCCTCAGTGAGAGGTCAAGAAGGATAAAATTAGACAGCAATGCTGATTATTGAAGCATAATGTGTTCAGGCTCCAGTCACGCAAGGCTGCCATTAAATGATCACCGTATGAGCAATTATCTACTCTGAGGTATGCACATAAAATCCTCGGTAATTATTACTTATCAGCGCCTAGAGATGACTCGAGATTTCTTCCATTCCCATAAAAAGTGTATATTTTGTCGATATTTATATTCTGTAAGGGTCTGCGGCTATGATCGCATTATAATGTAGGCACAGTATCGCCAGTGTCTAGAACAAAGGATTATCATCAGAATAGTGAACCCGCTATTAATATTCGCGGCCACCAACTGAAATGGGTCGAGATTCAACTCTGTTTTATATATAATAATATAAATTATATACATTATGTACTGTCCGTGTCCAAAACTATGGGGAACCAAGTTTACAAAATAAATTTATATATATAGATGTATCTATTTTTATTCGATTGTTGAAACCAACAAAGTTATTATTAGCCTGAAGTAACTTAACTGAGCAATTCTTTGCTGTTCTAGGTTCTTTACTATAATATTCCTCCTCATCCCTGCCTCTCCCCTACTGCAGGTAGGCCCACCCCAAGTAAACACTATTATACTTTTTAATAGTTTGGCTCAAGTCTGTATAATATTATACAGATAATTTATAGTCTTATAGTGTTCTGAGATATATCATTTCCAGGCTACCTATATATAAGTGTCAAAAGATAAGGGCTCTGCGAGTGGCAGCGGTTAGGTGTGCCATGGCTGGCTCTGATATTGATATATTGGTTCGGTCTAGCCACAGACCAGTTATCTTTCTTGTCTATGCGTCTAGCTCAATAAATTTAAGATTATCGGTTACATATAAAGCTAACAATTTATTTACACGTCGTTAGAATGATTGACAATATAACACACTTAAAATACGAAGATTCATTCGAATCATTCAGGGATCAACTTCTAAATACATTTTAACAACATTTGATCGAGAGGTGTAGATGACTTTAATCAGAACAATTTTTCATTCATACTAGAACATAGATAAGTTTGGGCGTTTGTATTTATGGCTGTACTTCCATACAATTTCAAACTAAAACTCATTCTGATTAAGTAAAAAATATAAATATCCCCGTGCTTTAGTACATTATAGTTCCACACCATACTGTTAGCTGTAGTCAATCATTGTATTGCTTCCAAAATTTCATCCCGTACTTTTTACGTCCCTATATATTATGTCTTTATAAGACAATCTTACATTTATTTATTTTCAGTTCACTAGTGTTGGAATCAATAACATGGGTAGTTTTAGGTAATTTCCACACTATCGATAGTTTTTTCCACCCTAGCTGGGGGCCTCTCGCTCCATTTAGTAATTAGGCAGTGGATGGTCCTCGAGGAGTGCGGTGTGCATGCTCCCTTTGTGTTCTGCTTTTGAAGTACACTCGCTCTACGTGACTACTACGCTTCTAGTCAGGACCAAGCCTAGGTGATTGAAAATTGAACCTTGCTTGATAGTTTTTAAAGTTAATTTTAATAAATTCAATAAGAGGGTTCAACATTATAATTATATTTCCGATAGTTTGACCATGGAAGTTAGCGTTATATTTACTTTAAAGTGGTTTCTTCTTCGCCTTGTTTAATTTGAAGTCGACTGCTTGTGCGCCGAGATGGAGTGGTTGAATAAAATTATAATTTCTACTGAAAGGAATGGTTTTTGTTCGGTTCAATCTTTTCAATTCTGCTTTTAATATTGTAAGACAGTGTTTGATCCAGGTGTACGGAGCTAATATGAATGACGAACGACGTGGGATTCCAATTTTGAAACGAGCACCCCATTGCTTCACACTACAGCTGAGCGACGGTTACCGGAGTAAATAATTGAACCCTAACTTACATTTATAAATGCGCATGTTTGTTTGTTACACTCTCGCCTGAACTACTCAACCGATCATCGTGAAATTTAGTACACACGTTGTCAAAAGTACAAATATAGACGCGAGATACCGTTCATAAAAAAAATCTCTAGAACTAAAAAAAATCTATATAACTTAATTATAATATTGGGGTGTTAGTGAGACTCACCAAAAGTTGCGACGAGGAGCAGCGCCGACCACATGCCGGTGCTCGGGAGCCGCGCCTGACAACACAACAGACATATATTATCACACGGACCAACCTGCACACATCACTTGTAAAAACAATCGCAATCAATCTGACATCAGTTAAGATCAACAGCGGACAGAATTGTAACTATAGTAACAAAAGTTACGACTGTATATCAATATTGCCGCCAGTTCAAACTTCAAGTAAAACTCGTACCGTGAGAAACAGACAACCGATAGGATACTAAAAAACCTTATTTATATTCATTGTATGCGCATCTCTGTATGTATCAATTATACAGATGTCTATGTACCGATACTATATTCGTCACATAGCATGCGGCGGGAATCGAACCCGGCACAACACATGCTGTCACATGTCATGTTTTATGTTGGTACGTGGTGCTCATACTGTCCATCGAGTATATTTTAACATCCAATATGTCTCATTCTCTATCACAGAGTTATCCAATAAATGGTTTATATTGAATTTATTTAATACCATATTTAGATACTGCGACTTTACACCAAACTTCTCAGTTCGATATAATCTTTTCAATACCATTACTATGAGTTATTAAATTAGTTTTACGACAAATTTCATTAGTTACCATTAATTTGTAATACTTTAATTGAGTAATATTTTTTTATTGGTTATTTTCGTAAACTTTTATAATAAGTGTTAATAAATATATAAATAATGTGCTTGGATACTGCACGCACACAGGGATACAATTATACTGCACGCACACAGGGATACAATTATACTGCACGCACACAGGGATACAATTATTAATTTATATTAATAAGGAACGAGAACAAAGGAAATTTAATTGATTTGATGTTGGTAGCATTGTACCTTGCAAATTATTATTAAGTGTATTTACTTACTTGAGGCTCGCAACCTAGCGTGTAACAGCGTGTGTAAGGTAGCTATAATATTATAATATTACAACTACAATTGTATTACAAATTACGGAATTGAATCAGTAATTATGTTTTACAGAAATTGATAAAATATTGAGTCAATTATGTGTTACACTTATGAAAAGTAGCAAATATACAGTTTTTATTTAATTTGGAACGCTAATATGATTGTTCGGGCCTGCACACTTCACATGTTAATTATCATCTACTTCAACAAGTAAACAAACAATTCACACGAACGTACTTACTGATAATATAAGACCCCCGAATAAATTGGAGAATCAGTTGTCAGGTTCCAATTAGAAGCACTCCATTCCACTCAGTTGTGAACAATTCAAGTTCACACGCGAAATACTTTCCGACTCGTAGCACTTTGGGCCTACGCCGTAGCGGCAACCGCGCGCGTAGACACCTCGCACGAGAGTGGCGGGAGATGTTGCTACGGGAGTACGTCCAACATCCCTGTGCCACAGAATAAATGTTTGACATCGTACAATATATACAAATTACCAGTAATCAAACTAGCCGGTACATGAATAAATTAAGCTACGTGACCATACGTATAAATAGGATATAAAGTTACGCAATCGGTTGTTGATATAATTGAATATGAAACCGTGCTTTGCAAACATTAACGCCCCTTTGTTTCATTTCTATTGTGCGAACGGCGATTAATAATTAAATTTGGCTTCGTTATGTGCTTATTGAAGTTTGAAATTAGTTTTGGCATTGATCACATTAGACGTATTTATAGCTCATGTAATATTGTGCTCTATTCAGTTATATTAGAGACTATAATCATCAGGTGAGCTTGGGTAGTAATAAAGTATGAAAGCGTCAAATGCAGTTCGATATCCCAGGAGCTTTTTAATAAGTACATTCTATACTTACTCCCGCACGATGGAATCGAACCCCCTACTTGCCAACAGTGGACCAAATGTCGCTGCAACCAACATTACGAGCACACATGTTGTATTCAAACAACAAATAAAGTGAAACATGTCACTGCATGTTGGTGTTTTGAATGTGATATGTGACATGGGAGCAACAATAATTTATTGACAACTGTTTGCTCATGAACAGTCGGTGTATATGTAATTAGTGTAAACACGGTACGTAGTATATTGAAATGAACATTGATGAGGATTGATTTCCAGGCAGGCTATGGAGGACTAGTCTTTTTCTTTTGGTTTTTTTATATCACTAAGGTGGCATAAAAGCATACGAAACCTTACTGGAGATCCCAATTCGCCATACCTCTTGAGAACGACTGTGACTTCACCCTTGCGATTCTCCGAGCTGCCAATGTCTGATTTATAAGGATATCTTTTATCACACCATGTCTTCAGTGTACTTGCCTTTCAGTAAGCAGCCACCGGGACTTATGGACGCTTGAATAATATTCAGGAATCGTCCACGACCAGGAACTAATTACATAAACCAGCCATTAAGTGATTAGCGTTTTAAAACTCCATCTACTGCCATCTGTTTCAGTACTATTCGTGAAAGCCGTCTTGTCAGTAAAGACAGGGCGGCGGCGCGGCTCAAAGGAGGTCCTATGACGTGTACGGTACATGTGACAGCCGGGTGGGCAACATGTAGACACGTACGGGACAATTAAGGTAACTTCTACACTATTACATTATGTAGTCAAAGTAAATTTAATGCGAACAACGACTTATTACTTACAAGTTTAACGATCCACGTGTGGGTCAGTAAATTGCTATTATTTTCATTACAAAAATCATTTGAGTTACACAATAACCTCAATCCAAACCGTGTGAGCCCCATGCTAAGCTCCCTTGGGACGACCTTGTCACAAGTTAGCAAGATGCTATAATAACGGCTCTCCACAGCTTTAAGTTCGAATGCAAATCCTTCGAATGGCAGTTCTAATTCGCGTCGTCGGCAACTTCATAAGTAGTGAGGCAATAAAAACGTAATCGAGCATCCCTCGCGCGCAGGGCTGCCATCAACCGATCACTCTCAGTGCCTGCTCCACGAACTTTGTGCGGACTGTTGGGGCTGCGGCTTCATCTGGCTGTAACGTACATAATATAAGATACATTTATTTCCTAACCAAACATGATTTTAGTCTTTTCACCCTTTTTACGGTTGGTTTTTTAAAATATCTGATTTGTTGTGCTAGTTATTTTCGTATCTGTTAATTATTATTATGGTAAAACAGTTAACTTAACTGAATTAACGTCAGTGCGACAACTATTTACAGACATGTATCCATATCCGATGAGCCTCTGAGAGACACCACTATCTTAGGCATTAAACATTCTATAGTAAAGTCCAATCTCAAACGATTGCCGGCTGCGGGGTAATTCATAGTTTTTATCGTCAGTTGCTGTGCCCACCGTAGGATGAGGCGTTTACGGGGCAAGCGCCGACGTACTTAAACTTTAAAACGTTTTTGTTTAATCTACACACATCATTCTCAAGGACTAGAAGAGTATACTAATTATGGTACATTCGTAATAGTACTTGCCCTTTTTAGAAGCCAAGGAGAAAGTCGAGAAATTCACACCAAAGTCTGAAACCTTCACAAGGAACCAGTAGTCGTCTTGTCTTATATACTACTTCACAAAATATGAACAATTTAAAAAATACAGTTATTAAATCAATCTATATGCGATAAATTATTCGATGCCAAATAAAGCTAATTGCAGGATATACTCAACTTTCCAGCTCCAGTCAGCCAACCAAGTAGTTATACAATTTATAGTCGTGTAGTATTTTCTATTAAGTGACGTCGGATGAAAGGCCTTCAACTGAAAGTGCTCGAGGAAGGTAAGTCAAACACGCTTAGTCCACGATCCACGCATTGGCCCAATGTTGTAAGTAGGTATTGTGCGAACAAACAGAGCCGCGGAACCGAACGTTGAATATTCATATTTAGCCGCAGTACCGGGCTGCTCTGCTAGCGGTTAACCAATACATATTTGTTAGAATTATTGAATACTAAATTTAAAACATTTTATATACAAGTCATGTAATTCGGTCACTCCTGGTTGATTTATCGACTCATAGAAATTTACTGATAATATTTTTATTTATTTAATTGATAACGTGAGGTCAGTGATGGCAAACTTTTATAAACTTCCTAAGCATCAACCTACGCCTAGTTGTAGCTCGAATGTTCTGTTTAATGTTATTATACAGACAATATAATGAACGATGTGTTGTAAGTCCCCGCTGGTGGCGGCGCCCCGCCCCGGGTTGGGTTTCAATAATAGAGGCGGCGATGTTCGGCGGCCATAATCCGCGGTGCCAATATCCCGGATTACTGAATAACCGCGGTAGCCTCCTATCGTGGTGCATTGTGCGCCCTCTAAGCCAGCTACGGCACGGGCTATTACATTCGATGCGTCCACACTACGATCATACAGGAGACACCGGGTGAGGTCATTTAATTATAACTGTATTCTTCTTCTTCTATTTAAGAGTTTTACTCTTGTCGGTGCAGCCGATGTATTTCCCTCCACTTCTGCCTGTCCAGTGCTACTTCTTTGACCTCCCTATACGACGTGACGGCTATCTTATCCTTAACTTGCTTGATGTAACTTATCCTTGGTCGTCCCCTGCCACGCCTTCCTTCTATTTTACCTTCCATAATTGTATTTATAAAACCGTCATGTCGTATAAGGTGACCAATCATTTTTCCTCTTCTATTTTCGATATCGATAACTGTATTATAGCTGATTAAATACTAAAACTAGCAACATTCAATAAATACACTGAATGTCTTCTTCTGAAAAAATATAATATAAAACACCTTTAAGATTGAGTCAAATCCATGACTGTCATAACTGTTCACTTGATTAGTGCAACACTGTCAGACTCACTTCATGCCAGAGTGCACACAATATTTTTTCAGTTGACGGAACCGAATATTAAATTTGTATTGATTCTCACCGCGACACGACCCGGTGATCAGTCCACTGGACCATATTGTGCTTTATGAGTTTGACAACTCACCATACAACTGACACACAGACACACACACGGATAGTAGAAATCATATTATGAACCCGCTGTACTTTGACAACTAAAGTACACAATATGTTTTCAGTTGCCAATTTAGTCTAGCGCTGTCGAGTTCGACGACCGGGAATATGAACGTGCAAACTCATTAGCAGCGCTCGAAGGGCATATACAGAAATCTAAAGTTAAGATGTAGTAAAATAAAGGACTGTTCTACTGGTGCAGTCGATGGACGTATGTGATGGACAACACTATGGCTGTTACACTAATAAAAAAAAATAAAAAATATCAGCCTAGGCTCTAATAATACACGACGAAGAACAAAGAACTAAAAATAGTACACTGGATTATTGAGATAATGTTAATATTCTACCATGACTATTATTATTCGTACTCAGTGAAGGAACGGTAAAGAGTACTCGGAACCGGCGGGCGTCGGCCATGTATGACGACATTGATGAATGTAGAAGAAGCAAAAGTGGTGTGCAAATCAAGATACCACCCCTCAAGACAAACAGAAACTTGCAGTGAAACAGTCGAGCTATGTATAATTAGTTTCAGATCAGCATGAAGTTTGCGCAAACACCGCTCGGCATCACCGCCGTATATTATATCCTTCGCCGATCGATTAGACAACAACTGACGTGGGAATCTATATATTATACCACCAAAAACATTCTGTAAAAAACTAACCTAGTCTCGATAGAGCTGCTTGTTTATCTCTCAAAAGTAATGAAATCTAGACAAAGTCGTGCCAAGTCTAAGGTTCCTTACTGCGATTTCTTTATTATTATAGTTAATGTTGTGCGACTTGGCCGTTGAACATTCTTTATACGTTAGTGGGTACAAGTCAATTTTGTTTACACGTAATGTTATATATATAACTGTTGTAACTACCTATGTACTAACGTATAAAGAATGATCAACGGCCAAGTCGCACAACTATAATAATAAAGAAATCGCAGTAAGGAATCTTAGACTTGGCACGACTTTGTCTAGATTTCATTACTTTTGAGAGATAAACAAGCAGCTCCATCGAGACTAGGCTAGTTTTTTACAGAATGTTTTTGGTGGGATTTCACTTCTTTTTGTAGAACCGTGGGCATATTGTTTTATTTTGTTAGATTTTCTTATTTGACACATTTTTTTTTTCTTTTTAGGAGTAGTTTTTTTTATTATAACAAATCTTTCTTTTATTTTTTTCCGGTTCTAATTCTTGTACAGTAGCAACAGTTTTTCGTATTGCCCATTCGCGTTGGAACCTCTTAGTATACCGTTTTCATACACTTCAAAAGTGAAGGGATAGATTTTTCCAGCAGCCATAAGCTCAGAAGCTGAGCCGTAAGTAGTGGGTTTCATCATATCGCTCGTGTAGGATTGCGCGCTCGTGTATACGTCACCATCAGCATCACACGTGTCCACTTGCATTTCGTCCCAATGTTCAGCAACGTATGCAACTATAGCAGATCTGATACTGCAAGTTGAGTCAGTTCTACCATACATCAAGAATGATATTGAATGGAAGGGACAAGACCCGTCTTTGGGCATACCAACTACTTGGTAGCCACTAAGTTCGTCGTCGTCTTTTAATATTATCGTCATTTTTTACGATATTAACTTGCGAAATCAAACACAAGTAAGCTCAACGACCTTTAGTATATGGACAACAAAACAGCAGTACCGATAATTAAAGTATCCAATTAAAAGTACTTTTTAATGTATTAATTAAGTAATAATCAGTAATCCCCTCACGTCATAAAATTCCTAACCTTTTCAAATCTTCGAATTGTTATAACAACAAACCTGCTAATGAACCTAACCTAACCTAACGAAATAATAAGCGAAATCAACGAAATACAAATAATCCCACCTACTCCCTAACAAACGTTTTCAAGCGCAATACGGAACGCCGCAAACGACTGTAACGTAGCCGGTTGCCACTTCGCCATATAAGGTTATCGGAAAAACAAACATAAGCGCGTTTAAAAACACAGTCAGCGCCATCTAGCGACGTGTGCGGGTATAACCGCCACTCTTAGTCCAATCTCAGAGTAGATAATATACTACGTACAAGTCCAATGAATTATATTATTTATTTATTTATTTACAATTACTTACAATGGTACTAATAACTATTGATTTTATAACAAGAAACCCGGCTAGGTCACAGCAATGTAGAGAGGCACTATCTTACTTACGTAATAATTAATATTCTATCTATTATTATAATTATACATATATTATTTTTTAACTTAAGGAATAAAAATTGGTTAGTATATGACAGTTTGTTATATTTATGTATATAATTATGTATGTATGTGTGTGGACGGTGTTTTATTTATGTTTGTCATTTATACATTCTTGTAAAGTGTAGTAGCATTTCTTATGTAATAAATGTTTTATTAGTTTTTTTTTTATATTTTATGGTATTATATTCTTGTCTTATAGTTTCGGGCATTTTGTTGTATATTTTTGTTGCCTATGTAAAGGGGCGGGTTGAATGTAGTGTTAGTCGGGAAGTGGGCAGCTTTAATTTATATTTATGTCGTAATGTGTATTTAGTCGGTACATCTTCACATTTGGTAAAGAAATGTGTGTGTTTTCTTACAAATTGGCAGACTTCTAAAATGTATATGCTTGGGAAAGTGAGGATATTGTATTTGTAAAATATGGGCTTACAACTATATTTTTTTTTAACATTGGCTATAACATAATTAATATATACAATGAATTAATATTATAGTGTAATGTGTTTATTTAATTTGTATAATGTTCGAATACAATAAAGCTAATCGTTCGACCATTTCTTCTTGTAAACTTAAAAGTATAAGTATAAAAGCCAGTCTATTCTTATCCAGAGTGTTCTTTTAATTTTATTTATATGCGTATCAAAAGCAGAAGGGGAGACATTCGCCCAGCAGTGGGAAGCAAAAGGCTAGATTAAATTAGAAGATGTGTCACACTACGCTGGATTTTTGCAATGTCAGTCGATTTGTTTATGTTTTTTTTTTATACCACTTATGTGGCACACAAGCATACAGCCCACCTAATGGTAAGCAGTCACCGTAGCCTATAGCCGCTAGCAATACCAGGGGTATCACTAACGAGAGAGGAGTCGCTCTGCTAGCAGCATTACTACTAGCCCAGAGTATCCTCGTGGAGCACTGGCAACCTTACTCACCGCAGAAACACAACACTACATCAAAGTAGTGTTATTTCACTGCGGTCTTCTTTAAGATGGAGGTACAGTCCCCAGTTAGGCGGCTTCAATATTAATGGGAAAACCAAAGTGAGATCCCAATTTGCACTACCTCTCTTTTTAGCTCATGGTGTGCTTAATCACTGTACTTAAGCTTAGAAATCTCATTTGTACCAATGAGTTAGCCGGGATTTGAATCTGGGCCCATCAGAAGACAGGCCGTTGCTATAAGCACAAGGCCACCACGGCTAGTTAATGTTTTTATTTGTTGCGCGGTACTCTGATTGCTTTTCCAAAATAAATTAAGCCCCATTTACGCCTTATAACAAAAGCTACTTGCCAGTGTAAGCCCTGTTCAAATCCGTTCAGCCGTTCGTATTTTGTTAAGAATTTCATGGGATTTTTATTTTTAGGGCGGAACCCTATTTATTTTTCCACAATACAAGTAACGCCCAGTAAAATCTGCTATCTGCCAGTGAAATTCCCGTTAAAATCGGTCCAGCCGTTTCGGAGATTACCCGTAACATACAGACAAACAGACAGACAGTTTTTTTTTATCAGTAGCGTGTTCCGTCGTATGCATTTAGTAAAAAGCTGTTATTTTGACATTACATCGGTAATCGCGTGTCTAATCACAGTGGCTCCTTCAACTAAGATTATTTAAACTGAGTAGTAATTTTCGTTTACGAGACTATGAAATCTGTCTTTTATCAATCAAGGTAACACGTAATACACCATTTATATGAATATACGGCACTTATAGCCAGAATGCATGGTCATGTCAATTTCACGAAGCCCAAATGCAGCTCGGTTACATTTGTTTTATAAGAGAGTTCCAGCAGTTTCCGTCTGGCTTCAACATCAGTTCATTGGTGACCGTAAACACCACTAAAGCCACCGGAAATCTTCCGGCTTCATTATTAGTTCATTGGAACTATCGTAAACACCACTGAAAAGTCACAGCGAAGCAAAATACGTAATTTTGCTTACTTGGATGACATATGTTTTCAAATTTCAAATAAGGGTCACCAGGTACTCCAGATCTTCGATTATCCTAGTTTTTATAGTTTTCCCTTTATGTGGCCATAAAACCCTAACTCTGCACCAAATTTCAGCTCTCTGAGTTTATGGGAAGTACTAGTTATATTTTGATGATCATGAGTGAGTGTGTTTCATAAATGCGAAACTTTGCTTTCGCTTAACTTCGGAACTAAATGACCTATAGACTTGAAATTTTTAATTTTAAGTACGATTTTATAGCTCACTGGATGACGAAAATTTCTACGTTCTGGTCTTAACCAGAGGTTCTCAAATAGGGGCCTGAAAATGCGGCGAAATGGTTCGGGTAAAGGATGGTACGGCAGTGTTTGCTTCGCGCTCGACTCGGCGGGGGCACTCCCGTGCCCCCCGATTGGCGAATGAAATAATAATCCTTAGCGTATCTCGTACAACTCACGCTAAAAATCAATGGAGAAAATTACATTTGAGTCTTTCAAATTTGAGAACTAGTTCGGTATCACAGCTAGTAATGGCGCGACCGGAATACGATTGGGAAAGTACACAACCTGATTGGTTCAGCAAACAACACAGTCGCGAGAACACCCTGTGGAGGAGATACCTTATATTAAGAAATGGTGCTACGAGCCAGAACGTATAATATTTGAAATATTACTTTTTTGGAGAAGTGAAGTTATTTCTACTTTCTTAGTGTCGCTGATTTTGGATTGTTTCTTCGACTTTAAGGTCCTACTTTAAACTAAATGTATTATCACCATGTGCAAGCAGTAAGCCCGCCAAAGTCGTATTATATAGCGGCTTGTCTTCGAACAAACTTGCTAAAGCTGGTCCAAAGCTACGGCGGCTCAGTGCAAACAATACCTTATACGCTGTCTCACTCACCCGTCCATTAATAAACGTCAGTTCTAACGGCTATCTCGCTCCCTCGTATGTTAATCTAACCCAGTTCCCGAGTTGATTAGACCGCTTGGAATTACTTAACGCGAATTCTAATCCTCGTTGAATCGTGGGAATGTTAGTAGAGTGCGGGAGATGGACGGAATGTGTTCGATCAGGCAGCTCGTCACTTACCTGCGCGATGGTACTACATACTGCTAGAGAGAGATTATATATGTATAATACTGGTGCTACATAACAATTAGCATTATCGAGCTCACAACACTAATTCAATTCCAATGCTCGTTTAAAATGCGAACTGTGAACGTTTTATTGAATTTATTTTGCTCTTCAAATGTCATTTCATATAACAGTAATATATTTTTATAAGAAATCTCTTTTTTTGAAACAAGTGCAGAACCAATTGTTCGATTAAGGTACTATCGTTGTAGAAACATGTGCAATAGAGAACTAAATATTTTTCGCGTTTGTGGTATATGCATATTCACGATAGGTATATAATTTATATTAATTTTAGTAACGAGTTTGATCAACGACAGAGGTTGATCGGCGAAAATTTGAACTTCACTTCTCGTATTTCTTGTAATAAATTACAATACTACATTCTCTTCATAGTCTTTCAGCTGCAAATGCATCTACAATGTCAAAATGGAAACTGTCGTGTGAAGGTCTCGTAAGACCCAACTAACTTATAGCAACATGATTTTTGTTGGTCGTCAGCGAACTGTGAACCCTAGCAGCGGGTAGCATGGTGGGATGTGGATGACGCGGGGGAGACCGGGGCCGGCGCGTCTGCCGCAATTAATAACGACAAGATTTCCCCCGAGCCCAGCCGTGATGCGGGATCATCAGTCGCACCGCGTTCATTATGTGCACTGGAACTGAACCTTCAGATGTGATGTTTTAACTCGCATATAATTTGTGTGTGTAGTACAGGTTTTTGCTCTCTGATAAATATTTCGCATCGATGTGGTAAACTGAAAATGCTGTGTTTCTATCGGTAATTCTTCTATTATAATGTTTCTTTGTAGGGGATAAACTCAAACTACTGAAACGTAATATAATATATATTGTTATCTTATGTCATGACATATTTCTGTCACGAGTAACTTGTAAGTCTTGAAGAAAACGGATTTAGGAATGTTTTCCTTTTTAACAGTGCATCCGGTTATGGGGTTCAAATTAATGGTCCGTCATCTAAATTATCTATTATCACGCCCACACACACGATGTAGGTAGTACATTCGTGACCTGTCTGGTGACCGCGGCACACTACGACGATACATGACAGGACATAGGTGACGTAAGAGCCACAAGGCTATTGACCGACCAGAATTGTCGTGACAATGAAGTGTGTGCTAAGAGCGCCCAGTCCACCCGCAGGGAGTCCGGTCTGTGTCACTAGCATAAGCTTCAAGCCAACTCGATGAAGTCACAATCACGTTAGCCGCCACCAGCGCGAGGACAACCGCTCGTGAAATTAACTTTCCAATTTTCAACTAATATCAATTGTAGCGCCACCGCACGTCTCTTCAATTGTGCCTTTATTGTCGGGCAAATAACTATACTATGAGTTGGGAGTCAGGTCACGTGGGACACTTGTAGTGAACTTGTGGAACGTCGCTAAACTATTTGTACCATGAGTAGTGTTAACCAATTGAACTACCTGTACGGTATTCTGTACTTTATCGCGGTCCTTGGGACAATGAGGGAGCTCTAATTAGAGTAGATGATGGATCTCAAGTATTTCGGGTTAAAGAATATTTATTTACCCCGAAAACAATTTTTTTTTTTTGCTGTAGGTTAAAATATTTAAATGATAAGTTAACCTCTTTTGGGTAGGCTGAGAATATAGAGCGCCATTTCACACTCTACTTGCACACCTCTTGCTTCTTCTACAGCATTAATCTCTTCATAAATGCCCGCCAACTCCAATAACTCCTTACTATGCATCACTTCTCTGAGTCCCACCTATTCTAGTAACATTAGAGAGGCTACATCAGTAACCAAGAAGTACACCGCCAGTGTAAATACCTCACAACCGCCCGCATACTGTCGTTGAGTTTCGTACAATTCGTGAGATGTCAGCAATTTGCCACGTCGCTCGCCTCCACACAAACTCTTTCCGAATACACATAGATCATCATGTGATTCCCCATGTAAATCTATACTTAATATTATAAAGAGGAAAGATTTGTATTTATGTGTGTAAGTTTGTTTTAAATAGGCTCGAAACTACTAGACCGATTTGAAAAATTCTATCCCCATTAAAAAGCTACAATATCACTGAGTAGCATAGGCTATATATTATACTAGCTACCCGCCCCGGCTTCGCACGGGTAGATAAAATATTTGATAAATGACCCGTGCGAAGTCGGGGCGGGCCGCTAGTATTTTCAAAATACGACTGGATGTGTTTGATTCATTCAACGTTATCGTTAATTAATTGCATAATTAAAAATAAGGGCTTGTGAAACATTTTTTCTTTTTCATCCAATCATAAACATCAATTGTGTTCTGGTTTTGTGCTAAATAAATAAATAAACCGTGGTTAGAAAAGTTATATGTATGAACGTGGATGAACAGGGGTCGAGGTAGGCTTAAGAAAAGATGGATGGACTGTGCGAAAGATGACATGGCCAGAAAGGAAGTGAATACAGAGATGACGGCTGATAGTGAGGATCGGAAGAGAAACACATATTGCGATGACCATAACTATAATGGGATAAGGACATGATAATGATATTTCCACAAACAACTCCATCTCACTCGGTGTCAATACTCAAACAGCAAATAGACTGATTGGTTCGATGTCGCCACTGCACGAGACGGCGGTAAAGCAATCAAGTTATTTAGATACAGCTTCCGGCCGGCTATATATAACGAGCTATATGTATCATTATATAAGATGTTTTATTTATTAATGTTGCACTTGCTCCGTAGTGATATTCTGCTAAATCACCGTCTGAAATCGTTACTGATGAAGGTTTCAGGTGATTATTGGCTACGGTGATCGCTTACTATCTGGCAGTCGGAAACATGTCTGGAAAAGTTCAAATATGATCGCCCCACAGTGGCACATTTAATTACAATAAGCTAATATAGTCAGAATTGAACCACTGAGATGTACATTATTAGATCAGTACAGATACACTAGTATCATGTGTTATCTATAATAGCCTGTTGACATATTCGGTATGAGTCGACAGTCCCCGGTACATTGGCCTATGTTCTTAGATCGGCTCTACCATTGACATAACTTATTATTTTGGAAAGTTCTTTTGCTTAGTTGTCCTTACCTCTTGTAAGTACCTTTTTATTTGGATCTCGTTGGTTCCATGTGGCGTGCGTTCCATTTGCTATGCATTAGGCAATACACATTCGCCTCTCCCGGTGTATGAATGATGGATGTGCGCGAATCAAAGGTGGCACGTGACCGTACAGCGCTAGCCGGCCGGGCGGAGCCGCTCGCTGTGGCACTGGCTGATACCACGTACACTGAGCTGACTAGCTTATAGTATACGGGATGGCGTAGCCCATCACTAGTTTTATATACGCACATACAAGAGACAATAATTATTCAAATGAGAGGGTCAATGCCCTGTCATTGAAAACCACCGCCCAACACAATTACCGAATTCAATATGTACACTAGGATGAACGCCAGTAAGAAAATACTCGATTGAGCCTATAACGATAACAGTGGAAGATATTTTAGGCGTAGCAGAGTCATGTTCCGGGTCATTTTCCTGACGTATTATACGCTCTATGTCTAGTGGTAGCTCGTGATTGACACATCGAGACCTCACACGAGACTAATAACTACCTTCCCTGCAAGACGAAGGACAGTAAAGCATAATTGTGTACAAGTGGTTGACGGACAAAAAGGATATCTACTGGGATACCCACATAGCAAGGTGCCATTCTTAATAGTTCTAACTACACATTGAGGTGTCATTGATCAGTGTTAGCTTGTTCAAGCGCAACGTGAACAGGCAATTTTACAAAAAATAAAACAGACTAAAAAACCAACAGTGCTACATTGTAATGTGCGTAAATATTACAAGCGTATGTATGTTCATCACACAGCGCCGCTCTCACAATCACAGAGTACACCAAGGGAGGCAGCCATCAGACAGCCCGCATCGCTCCGTATCGCGCCGCATCCCTTTATGTTGTTGACGGACTTATCGTATACAAAATTGGCATGGCTACCTAAAAAATCGTTATAAAGTCCGTCTGTGAACCATTGATTATTTTACACCTATCTTGTATTGCATGTTAAAGCAGCAAAGCATGTTAGTCATAGGTAGTTTTATTGTAACTAGCTTAGTCAACGGCCTAACATTTATTTTGATTGTTGTAATTAACATCGCGCAGCTTGTATGCCTCGGGCATATATTCCTTGTAAAATAATATTATCTTGTTCGCCAGATTCGTTGCACATTGAAAGAAAGTTAGGTATAAATAGTTTAGCCAGCCAGAGGAGTTATACTCTTCGATAATCTACAGGATACTGACTTGGAAGACGCCGGCGGTCTAGTAGGTAATAGGCCAGACTGATCCGCCAGTAGGAATTGCGGGTTCCGGTGTGAGCCAAATATGTTGACCATTTGTGTTTGCCTTGAGCCAGGGGACTCGTAAGTATTATAAAGATATGTATATATCTCTTATCTGGTACGCATAGTACAGTTTTGCTTAGTTTGGGACCAGATTGTGCAGTACTAATGTGTGAACATTATTATTACGTATTGTTACGCTATAGAGGTCGACGGGAGACGCGACAAAAACTGTAATCTTCCGACACAATGCAGATACAGTGCATACAGTAGGTATCTGTGGCGCGGTATGTACGACGGTATGTACATGCTGACGTCATCGATCCGCCGCCCAATTATACATGCACCTAGTTATGAGCACACGAGCTGTTGCCATGCCACTACACCCGGCGGGATACGCATTTAATAATTTAGATATATCTACGACTTGGCCTTGATTGTGAAGGCTGGGACCGCTTTCGTTCGGCTTTTGTTTGTTCTGCTTCTCCTTGTAGCCGGCTACATCAAGGTGTAACAGAACTTCAAAATAAAGCCGTGACACAAAGTAGATACTTCGATGTAGTAGAATGACAGATTATAGTGTTGCCAGTTCATAAGAATTCTATGTCAGATAGTTAATTAATTATCGTCTATGTTGTGTCTACTTGTAAAAATCTCAAGCAACTACGAGTATGTTGAAGGAGTGCGTGCGTGGTCTCCCTACTGGCTGGCTGGGCACCGGGCACGCACACATACACGTAGTTATGTGTCGATATGTCCAATGGTAAACAGGCCAACAATGTTATATGATTGTGCCCACGGGGTCACACGACGAAACATCGTCATTACAACATAGTAAATATGTATGTTTGTTCTATATTAGTATATTATCTTTGTGTATGTTACTGTGCTCTACTTCACGCTCGTACTGTTGTTGAAAATTGACCTAATTTAACTTACTACGAAATAATCAATCATTAATATCTAATCAATCAAACATAAATCATTTCAGTATGTCCATAATGTGTTAGTCAAATGTTCCAGAAAGCCTAAATGCTACGCTAGGTGTTGTGGGTTCGATTCCGGCCAAAGCAAACACGTTCATTCAATAATCGAACTCTTTATAAGCCAACACTTGTGATTTATTAAACAAACATGACGTCACCTCTAGCGGTAATTACCAATGCCTACAACCTACTTTACAATTTGTTTGTAGATTGCGTTCTTCAGATTGGGATGATTAATTAATTTCCAACGTAAATACAGTGTTAGTACTTTAAGGATAATCCCATTCGGAGGCTGTCTGCAGGCGGCTGATCTAAGTCTCTTAGCATAATGCGCATTCAAGGACAGTTTTTAGTTCAGCCTGTTCTATTTCAGCAGCGCCTTACTTATATGAATTATATTATATTAAATTATTACTTAAAAAGCTCTTTCTTAGATTTTAATATTAAAATGTATTACAAAAACAACGGTCAGCTGTAATAATGAGTCGGTGACACGTTATCCCAAGCATTTAAATTTGGGGCATGTTATTAAAAAAATGCTAATAAATTACAGGTAAAACTGATACTACCATAGACGTACATTTGGTACGAATACGGTAAATATATATTATAAATATGCATTGATCTCACTACGGTCTCCCCTCAGTCATGAATATCGAGCGTGTCACTATTCAGAACGACAATATAGCGAAGGGTGTTGTTCTGTCGGAGGCCCGCACTACGGCCGCGGCTCCACCGGCCGGCGGCCTTTGACAAGCGACGTGTTAAATTAGTGCCGCTGCCCGGACGACATCACTCCAGATCAAACACGGCAGAGAGCTAATTACAAGAAACAAGGCTTTGTGTGAGATCACATTATACTCAAACAAATAATGACTGCGGTTTATTTCTAAGATTGAAAGCCATTCTTGTTACACTTGTAATATTTTTATGGTCATCTCACACTGCCTAGTGACGCCTAAGTAGACCCTATACTATAGGAATTGGAGGCTGATATACAATACAGAGAGAGATAGATAAATACATAAATATATAAATGCTACACTCAAATGTAGGTAGACACTAGTCGCGTAAATGTTCGTTCGGGAATGGAACCCGTGACCAGCCTTACACAGCAGGCCAACAGTACTGTCGGTCTGTTGGTGAACATTAGGTGTATCCTTTAGTTAAACCTCATTTAGTACGATTTTTTTTTCGTATTTTGAATCTGAATTTTATATATAAAGTGTTATGTAGTCAGTCAGTAGTATCAGGCAGTAACAAAATAATGTTTTTTAAGCTATTGCATAGCTTTTATCGTGGGCCTTGAGCGTGGGGACCGAATCCAGAAATTCCGTAACGAAAAAAACCTAACACCCCCCACTCCGCCATCTATCGATAAATACCAGAACTTTTAATGACTTTTTGAAATATAACGCTTTTTAATATAATTTAATCTATTTTTTTTTATTTTTTAACCAATAAGGTGACAAACTAAATACGATTCGCCTGATGGTAAGCGGTTACCGTAGCCTATAAACGCTTGCAACACCGGGCTATCATTCGCGTGTTGCCAACCTTATTATTATATGGTCGATATAAATAATTCGTACCTAGAAATGACTTCAAAGAAGAGATTGCACACCTACGTAGTGAATGACAAACGATTGGTTGAAACCGTTTTTGGTATTAGACAGATATAGGAACATTATATTTTTCCTGTTTGGTTTTCCTTCCAAGGTACGCGAAAGTCCTCCAATGATATACGTACTCATCATCATATATTTAAGAGCTAGGCTCTTGTCGGTGGAGCAATCGCCAAGCCGTTCTATCGTTAGCCATCTCTTTGACCTCTTGGTACGACATAACGTTAGCCTTCGTCTTTATCTGTTGCAGGTAACTTATCCTTGGCCTTCCTCTGCCACGCTTTCCTTCGATCTTTCCCTCTATGATATTTCGTATAAATGCGTCATGTCGTAACAAATGGCCCATCATTTTGCCCCTCCTATTTTCAATCGTACTTATAATCGTTCTTTTTTCTCCTACCTTCTTCAGAACGTCCTTTGTTGTTACCATTTCTGTCCAACTTATTCTCTCCATTCTCCTCCAGCACCACATTTCAAATGCTTCCAACCTTTCTCTGTCTCTTTGCGTCAGTGTCCACGTTTCACATCCATACAGTACGATACTCCATACGTATGTCTTGATAAGCCTTTTTTTAACTTTTCTATTCATACCAGATCCAAAAAGCCTTTTTTTATTATTAAAAGCTTGTTTTGCTATTGCAATTCTGGCTTTAATATCGTGACTACATCTGGAATCACTGCTAATAATACTACCTAAATATTTAAAGTTATTTACTTGTTCTATTGCATTAATGTTAAGTTTGATAGGTGTATGTCTGTAAGGTATTTTGGATGTCGTTAGTGTTTTGGTTTTATTTATATTTATTTTTAAGTGAAATTCTTTAAATATCGTATCCATGATGCCCATAAATTTTCCTAGTTTTTCCCTGTTTTCTGCGAATGCCGCAATGTCGTCTGCAAATCTTATAAAGTGTATTCTTTTACCGTTAATTTTTATACCTCCCTGTTCTGATTCTGTTATCTTCCTTATTGCTAACTCTATAAATAAATTGAATATTAATGGTGAAAGTGGACACCCCTGTCTTACGCCTTGTCTTATCTTTGCTTTTCTTTTTTCTTCTCCTAACTCTATCACAGTTTCTTGTTCTCTATAAAGCTCATATATGATTCTCCTTTCTCTGTAATCCACACCAGCTGTCTTTAGAGCTTTCATCATTATTTTCCAGTTGACTTTGTCAAATGCTTTTTCTAGGTCTATAAAAGCAATGTGAGTGTTAAGTCCTAGTTCCAGACGTCTGTCAGTTATCATACGCAGTGCCAGAATTGCCTCTCTTGTGCCTTTGTCTTTTCGGAATCCATACTGATCGTCGCTCAAACATTCTTCTATTTTTTGACGAATTCTATTTTGTATAATTTTGAGTAATATCTTAGATGCCTGTGATATGAGACTTAAGGTTCTATGCTCTTCACATTTCAATGAGTTAGGTTTTTTGGGTAATGTTATTGTTTTGGTTGTTTTGAAATCCATTGGTATCTTTCCTGTCCTGTACATATCCCTTGTTAAATTAAATAGTTCTGTTAATAACTGTTCACATTCTGCATATTTAATCATTTCTATATATATACCATCGTCCCCTGCGGCTTTTCCATTTTGTATGTTTTGTAATGCTTTGTCAAATTCTAACCTCAAAATGTCTGGTCCCAACTCACATTCCTCTACTTCGTATTCTTTTTCCATGTCATTTTCATCTAATCCTTCTCCTTCATAAAGTCCTTCTATATACCTTTTCCAGCGCTCCACTATACTTTTGTTGTCTATTAGTAATTTACCTTGTTCATTTAAAATGGTTGTGCTTTTTGATTTGTGTTTGTTGTCTAATTTCTTGATCATTTTATATGCTACATCGGTTTTTCCCTTTTTCATTAAGAAGTCTATTAAGTTACAGTCGTTTTCTATGTCTTTTGCTTTCTTTTCTCTACATTTTAAAGTTATTTTGTTAGTTAAGATTTTATATTTTCTTATGCTTTCATTATCGGTTTTGTTCCTGATTTTTCGTCTCTCTATTATTAAATCAATTATTTCAGCGTCTAACCATTTCTTTCTAGCTGCAACTTTTTCATGTTTTATACATTCATTCACACTGCTCTTCAATATATCTCTTATGTTGTTCCACTTATTATCTATATTATTTTGTATACAACTATTCTCTTTAATATAATTTGTGTTATTTATTTTTAACTTGTTTCTTATTTTATTACTATATTGCACACTATATTGACTTTCCTTATTTCTTAAAATATTGAGATCTATATTCTTTGGTTTGTTTTTCCTTTTAATTTTTTCTACTTCAAATCTATGTTTACTTATAAGCAAGTTATGGTCCGTATTTAAATCAGCGCCTGGTAATGTCTTGCATGTGGTGACTTGATGTTTATCTTTTCGCTTTACTATAATGTAGTCTAACTGATATCTTCCGATATCACCTGGCATTTTCCATGTGTATAATCTTCTCTTTGGTTGTTTAAATAATGTATTCATAATTGCTAAATTATTTTAGCATGTAGATATACGTACATACAAATATATTATATAACAATTGTGAAACGTGACGTATATTGACAAAATCGAGGACTAGCAAGGACTAGCATTCGTAAATTTGTTTATCGTGTTTTTGTAGCACACCTGTTTGTATAATCACAGCACGACACGATTAATTTAAAACTTAATGAGATTATGTGGCTGTATATTTAGCAGTAATAGGTGCAATTATAACAAAGCGATATAATGCAGGCTCGGTGTGGTAATGGGTTTCATTAAGCAAAGCAGCTAATTATCCGGCCCGCATCGAGTGCTGTTCATTAGCATTTATCGTGGTATAACTGATTTATGCTAACTGCACTCGCACTCTGCGGCTCACTATTGCTGTACTGTAGCTATTTCCACGGGATTTTTATGAAAGGATTTCTTTTTTTTATAATTAAGCTTTTCTACTTAAACTACAGATATATCTTGGAAAAACATAACAGTTGGTTAAACATAAGTAGGTGGGTATGTTGTACAAAGTAAAGTGAACGGTGTGAAACGGTTTAAGCTTCAGATCACGGCCGGCAATAAATTGATTTAGTATATCGTAAACCGGCGCCCTGACACGTGTTCTGTTTTCAACGAGATACTTGCCAACGTGTGGTCCAAACTATTTGGTGGTAGACAGTTGAACAGTGTGGTTGGTCGGTAGGTAATAGACGTTCTGGTACGAGGCAGGCGGGTAGGCAGAGATGCTACAATTCGATTGGAATGCTGTGTTACATGTTGTGTACAGTAATTGAATGTCCGCGCTACCTCGGTGGGCTTCAGTGCCTTTACAATAATGAAGCCCTTCTAGATGCACGTAGGATGGAGGGGATTAGTAAAAATATTACACGCGTTTTATTCTCTTAAGCACTCGGGTACTTTTGATGGTTTCCAAGACGCCAAAACTAAATGGTATGCAATGCCTAAGTAATGCTCGTTACTAAGTACCAGGCGTCCAGTAAATTATAACAGTACAATTTACTGGGCGCCTGGGCGTATGAAAATTATTGAGTAAACTAGCCGCCCGCGTCCCTCTCCTGAGCTCAACGCTCTGAATTGGACATTTGTAATAAGGTGCCATTCACTTTACGGCCGCTAGTTAACACCTGAAGGGCCGCTTCCCGCGCTGCTAACATTAAGCGTTACTTCGCTTACGTTAAGCCTGCTGGGGCCGTATCCGCAGGCTGTAGCCGAGCATTACATATAACTGCTTTCAGCAACTTCACATTATAACTAGTGCAATTTCGCTGCTTCGTAGCAGACACAATCTCAATTTCTATTTGTTTACTATTTCGTTGAATCGATACAAAGTTGCGTTCTATTCCGGTCCTTTTCTGGCAAAGAGGATCTTACACTCGCCTCCTGTTGAACAATGTTATATTGAAAATTCGAATGAAGCTCAGCATACGTTGACATAACGTTAGTCAAGTGGAATCTGATTACCACGGGCCGGTGTGTGCTCGGGACGGACCGGTCGCGTGCCTTCAGGCCCAGCCTCGGGCACTGACCGGCCGAATTCAATTACCTGTCACACGGCTATGTAACCCTGGTACCTTCCTGGTACCGACGCCGACGGCTGAGGTCGACATAATAACGACTGTGGATTTGCTTTAAAATTGACTCAATTATCAATTTGTAACAGAATTCTACGCGAGTACTAATTAATTCAACTCAAATAAAAACAATTTTAATTATGAATTGATGTGTTACTTATTTGAACTGGCAGAATTTTCTGCCGTATTATGAAAGGAAAAATAAACGTTACGACCAATACGGGTAGTCTCAGTAGCACAAAATGTATGCAGTATGATATTATCTCAGGAACAAAATATTAAAGGATTTAAATTAAAATAAATTAAAAAAAAAAGTTAGTATCGAAACTCGCATCCGCCATCTTGCGACTGATGCCAGAATAACTAAGAGTGTCTAGTTCAAAGATAACGTTAAAACGAAGTGCAAGTGAAATAGCATTCAATGGTGACAGATGGAGCTACATGCAATAATTATTAATTTTACCAGTTATTAAACATGCATCGTAAGATGTTGGTAGCCGACGTACATTGTTGTTAGTTCCATATCATTAGAGGAGATGGCGCTGTGCGACCAACATATAAAGTTCTAGACTCTCTGGTTCGCAATTTGAAAATTGTAAACGATTTAACCTTCGGCTTCGCTATGGATTATATAGTGTTTACCTTGTAAGTAGTTTGTATAACAATGCATATTTGTGTGTTCCATGCATCGAGTGGAGCGCCGTGCTGCCCGGGATATTGCGGCACATGTTCCCGGACAGAGCTGTGTTGTACTTTTTGTTTTACTGCGATATTTGTTTATCTTGTTCTTTATTGCGCTGTATTTTACCTTTAGAGGTGCGACTAAACGGACTCTCATTCGAACAAAACACATTTGAGAAAACATGGAAACGGATAACTGTTGTTCTTATGAAACGTGGCTGAGACTAATCTTGATCATTTGTTTATCGTATTATATTTTTTTGCAATAAGAACTGTCACTTTAAGGTCATAACATACTATAGTAAATCAACACACTAGGATCGCTTGCATTACGATGTCATCGGTGTATTGTATAAGGTTTAGTGAAGCACCAACAACAAAAATAATAAGGTGGCGAGTTTGGCGGGTCATAGCCTTGATTGAATGACTCTCTTCTCTAATATATCATTCAGTGGTCTGTTCTGTTGTATCATTCGTTTCTAATCACCCGTTTCTAACTCACATCTTAGCCTAAATAGTTCGAGGGGCAATCACGCAGGCAATTAGTTGGCGCGCTACGTGCGTAGAATGTTAAGAGTGCTACGCATGCTACGTGGCTACGAAACTCGCGTAGCGTTACTGTAAACATTACTTAAGCCAGCGAGAGACAAAATGTAAACAAACAGAATGTCTTTCTTATTTATTTTATGGAGAAAACACAAGTTCACGAACAAACATAAAAGAACGCTAGAAGAGGAAGGAAATCTCAAAAAAATATATTTAATTCATTTATTTACGCAAGCAAAGACATTCTCCATAATTTCCAGAGGGTATACTTGACGCTTTGCTTGTTTTGTGCTCTTTATCTGGTATTTCCGAGAACACAATATGATGGCGGTACGAACTTCCGGTATCGTGTAATGGTTCTACTGGCGCTGTCGGAGCCATTCACATTGAATACTGATCCTAAAGCTAATTATCCCGCCGCGGCGATAGTTACCCTGATAGTTAGCTGAATTACACTTCCCTAACTAACTAGTAACCAATTGAATAGCTTTCCTTTGAACTAAAACTTTATTTATCGGTCAATAGGGTTCAGAATTCTTTAGCGATACCTCATTTCATTGATAGCAATTTGTAGATCTAGTTAGTTCTAATTGTGGGCTAATAGCACAGGGCTCATTTGGTCACATTTATTTTATACCACCGGATGGTAAGCGGCCACCGTAGCCTATGGTCGTTGGCAACTCCAGGGCTTAAATATCGTACTTATTTTTTTTATAAAATCTGCGTCATATATGCGCTTGAGGATATATCCTATATATAACATGTAGATATAACTATAAGAATGTCCTCGACTCGCGACCTGTCACGTGACCGAAACTATGTTTGTTGAGAAGTGGTCGTTGTAATGTCATACCTTGGCCCATCCTGTCGGTAAGGCATGAAGCAATTTATTTTATTTTGAAACAAGAACATGGCTATGATAAGTATTGAAGATATATATTTTATACCACTAATGTGGCACACAAGCATACGACCCACCTGATGGTAAGCAGTCACCATAGCCTATAGCCGCTAGCAATACCAGGGGTATCACTAACGGGGTGCCAACCATGTTGTTGATGAGGACTCACTGTGCTAGCAGCAATACTACTAGCCCAGCATATCCTCGTGGAGCACTGCCAACCTTAGTTACTGCAGAAACACAACACTACATCAAGTAGTGTTATTTCACTGCGGTCTTCTGTAAGGCGGAGGTACAGTCCCCAGTCGGGCGTCTGCAATTTAAATGGGATAACCCAAAGGAAATCCCAAATCGACCTACCTCTCTTAAAATAATTGAGATAATACAAATGACCATAAAATATTGGTCTAGAGTCGATACAAATTGTTTAGATAAAGTGTTCCATACCGGCCTGTCCAGGAGCAGACGGCGCGGCCGCTACACGCGCGCCCGGGCAGATCGCCGGGAGATCAGCACTGCCTTCTTATATAAATATAGACAACATTCTTAAACACTTTTGAAAAGGTTATTTTTATCTGAGGAAATTTATCGTCATTTAAGAAGCTGTGCCCGCAACTTCTAAGCTGACAAAGGGCAAACATTAAAACGCAATTCACTGCGAAATACCTCCGCACCTTCACCTAACTCAATACCTCCCCCCCCTGCCCTTCCCCCTCACCAGGACCTCCCCGGGTCAATTCATTAACCGACAAGTACCTCCAAGAGAGCAGTATTATCCGTTGACCGTCAACCCCACGATGCAAATTAAATATATTTTCAAAGAATTGCAAAGATGTTTCATTACTATTCGCTTGGTGAGGGCACTTGAAAGCCAGACCATTCATGGATTGGTATCATTTAAACCTGCAGAAACACGGTAACTTTGGGCACAGAAATGTGTGTAGATGTATACTATACACACAGCCAGCGCAGTGTTGGGGGGAGCCCCGCTGAGATCACATTACACAGTTATACTCATAACCAATTGTGTTATTTAATTTCTGTCATCTATTAACATATAGTTCCTTTAACAATCAGATGAGCCTTGCTTAATATAATGTATTAAAAGACACAAGTTCAATTTAATCATTATTATGTGCAGTACTTACACAAAGACGGTAAATAAAACAAGCGTAAACACAAGAATGGCTATAAAATAACTTGAGTAGAGTCGTGTTGTTGTTCACAATGGGAGCGTTCCCGAGAGCCCCGGGTGTCCGTGTCCCGGCACACAGCGCCCGCCTCCCACATACCCGTAAAACGTTACAAAGCAAGTTATTTCTAAAAGAACCTTTGGAAGCGCGCTCCTCTATGTACCACGCACTACTACACAATAATATTTAGCTGGATTATACACGTACCTTTGACAATCAAGTTAGCATTTAATGGGGTAATGATTTCATATCAAACTAGCGGTCCGCCCCGGCTTCGCACGGGTAGACATTTATCAAATATTTTGTGTACCCGTTTATAGACTTTTTCAGGCAATTTTTAATTTTTTGCTCTCCACCTTCTCCACTTTGTTGTAAGAACCTACCTCGTACTTCAAGAAATATTAAAAAGAAAAGAATAAGCGTAGTCGGTTCAGCTGCTCTCGAGATTTGAGCTTAGCAACACATTCAGCGTTTCATTTTGATATATTATATCAAATATGTAAAATATAATATAATCAATTTCAATGAAATCACTCGTTACTATTTATTATTATATTGTGTAGTTGTGCAATTACATGTTAAGCCTATGTCAAAGTGTGTGTGTGTGTCTGTGTGTGTGTGTGTGTGTGTGTGTGTCATATACGCAGCGTTTGATGTGTGTGCCATGTGGTAGGGAAGGCTGTGCGGGAATCTAATTAACATCGCGTCGTAGACAATGCCCGTCGGTCAGGCGTGTAGTGCTCAAAGCGATGTGCCGGATATTGAGCATCCCTATCGATCAATATGCATCATATTGGTACCTTATGCAACACATAGGGTATGCTTAACTTATCAGTGAGCAATCCCGTGTTCTTATAAAACACAATAATCCAAATTCGTCTTTTTGATACTTAAGATAATTGTTCCTGTGTATAGTGACCAAGGTACTGCCTGCCCCCGCCCGCCAAATTGACATAATATTTAATAACTGCTGTCTTCATTAGTTATCAATTTCAAGACGTTCTTTCTTGCTCTAATGTTCTTCAAATAATAGAGACGTCCAAGTTATAAAGTCGATAGATTTATCGTCCCCAAGCTCGCGGCTCGCGGGCTATAAGTTGGTTAATTCCAGCCAGTTATAAGTTTAATTTGTTAGGTTCCTCAGCTCAGGATTACAGTTTTAAATTGAGATGTCTGCTTGAAAGTCTCGACAGTACTTTATATCCTTTATCCGGCGCTCGTGACCTACATCCTCTTGAAACGGTCTCACTGGCTTTGTTTGGGACTCACTTCAGTTCTAAAGCTGGAACAAATGAGCCGATATTTGTTAATCCCTTTTTATTGCATGTTTAATAACCTCTTACAATATGTGCATCTGTGGTCCTGTAGGTAATGTCATCGGGCTTCAACCGGGCCGTTGGAAGGTATTTTGACTATGAAAGAAATACTCTGCCTCAATATTCAATGTAATAGTTTCTTATGATGGAAAGGTAAAGAGTACTCTGAACCGGCGGGCATGTATGAAGATATTGATGAAAGCAGAAGAAGAAAAAAGAGTGTGAGCCATGAGTTAAATGTCGCTCTATACTCTCTGCCTACCCCGTGAGGGACTCTAAGGCATGATGCTGTGTTTGTACATAACATATTATGTAGTATCTTAAGTTATTTCTCTCTGGGACGACTATGTAGTTCCTGCAGTAAGTGGCTGCAGTGGAGCACTAAAGCTGTATACAAAGGTTCAGAGGCGCGCGGGCCGGAGGATGTGCGGCGCGCTGTATGAGGTACACGCGGCTTGCTGCCATCAACTAATGTTGAGAGGATGCAATGTAGCACTACCGGAGTATTCTGGCTTATTGCAAACACTTTAATTGACGAGTGAGATAGTTATATGAGTCTATGAAAGCTACTGGTGGAGCTTAAAAACGTTTACCACGAGAAATGGCTAACTGTAGTACCAATAATGTTCGAAAATTATCACACATCCACATCTACCATACCAGACAAGTTAATGATAGCACACTTGAATACTTTCTTAGCATATATCAAACACAAATGTACATCACATAAATGTCCACACCGGTGTAGTGTTACCAGTCACTTGTACAACGGAATATCTGTGTTTCTCAGTTACTTGTGCATTGGACCAGCCGCTAGGTTTCGGCGGTGCAGCGATTCAATTAAGCCAGGATGCGATGCGCGACCTGCACACCGCCCCCCGGCCCCCTCACCCCCCTGCCCCCCGCACCTACATGCCATTCCAACTAAGATGCCACATCTTGTCAGTAGCCACATAAGTTTTAAGCCAGCATAGAAATTGTCGGTCGTTTTGTGTCTGCCTTAAATTATAAACACGGCAATAGGTTTGACTCTCAATGATGTTATTAGAAGTCACAAGGACAGTCCAGGTGATAATATCTATCGTTTTATGTACGTAAGCTTATAATATCAATACGATTTCTTTTTTTAAAAACCTGCATCCGCTCAGTTGAAGCATTAGGAAAAACTGCTTAAAGAAGAATCGTTTGTATAAGGCGATTTAAGCTATAGTTCTGGTCAGTTTATTTACTTAAGAACGCCCGGTGAAAACTCACGATCAATACAAAATAAATTAAAAGCATATTAAAGAGCTTTGTAATAAAACACGGTGGGTTTTAATTTGCGAACACAATAAGATGAACAAAGTAGGTACAGATCAGAGCCGGTGGGCGCGCCTCAGACCTCCAATAAATGAGAGGGCGAGTGCTGAGAGCCCGCGCTCGGGGGAACACACTAATTGAATTTGCAAGAGGTCAACTGACTGTAGCTCGCATTTTATGGACCTTTAGTCACGCTTTCTTCGTCTTCACTGATCTAAACATTCACACATTTACACGAACCTCCGTGCCTGGTTAACACAAGTGCCTCAAAAATGGGCACAGGTCAACAGACCATTAGTTGATATGGCTCCTCTCTATATTCACATCGAAATTAAATAGCTTTACTGAGGAACAAGGCTGTGGCGACACTCGCCATTTTGGTTAAATAATTTATAGCAAGTGAGATTAAATAGTTTATGAAATGTTTAGACGGATGTTAAGGCAGTGAGAACTGAACCAGGACATTTAAATTCAGTTCCACTGTAGCCTGGCTCCGGGGCGATGCGGTCCGGATATTAATGTCCGGCCGGCGGATGCGAGGATAGCGCACCCTCCACGATCTAAGCACTGGCTTTCTTGTGTTGCCGCGGCGTTGTTCCACTAGTACCGTAACTAACGTGGCAAGTTTCCTCACGGCGACCGTTCTCCGAGCCTGTGGATAATATGGCAATAATTATACAGATAGATACTAAAATACTATTCATAGCAGAGCAACTGCAATTCCTTGAAGATTAAAAATTCCTTTGTTCCATAATGAAAAGTAATCTCAGCCTTCGCGGAGTGATTGTGACTAGCGGCGTACCGGCCATTGATACGGGAGGTATTGATTGCCTCCGTCAATATACATCCTAACAGATAACTGTACAACTAAATATCTTATACCACATTCATAAGTGCCTTCTTTTCGCCTTAACTAAATAATAATACAATTTTCATATCGTGGAAATTATAAACAGCATTATCCTGTCCATATATGTATTGTTTGAAATGTGGAGTACGCTTAATCATAATATATAAAATCATAATCATAAATTTGGTGGTGGCCTTGTGGTTGAAGCGGCCTGTCATCTGATGGGCCCAGGTTCGAATCCCGGTCTGTACCAATGAGTTTTTCTAAGCTTAAGTACAATGATTAATCACACCATGAGCTTTAAAAAAGAGAGGTAGGGTGATTCGGGATTTCCCGTGGGTTATCCCATTTAAATTGGAGCCGCCCGACTTGAAGACCGCAGTGAAATAACACACTTGATGGAATGTAGTGTTGTGTTTCTGCGGTAAGTAAGGTTGCCAGTGCTCCACGAGGATACGCTGGGCTAGTAGTAATGCTGCTAGCGCAGTGAGTCCTCATCAACAACATGGCTGGCACCCCGTTAGTGATACCCCTGGTATTGCTAGCGGCTATAGGCTACGGTGACTGCTTACCATCAGGTGGGCCGTATGCTTGTGTGCTTTGTTTATTGGTATTAAAAAAAAAAACATGTTATTATTATAAATGATAAAGTTTGCGTGTTCGTGTGTTTGTCCCTCTTCACGTCGCGACTGAATGGATTGTAATAAACTTCTTATCTACTCTATCTGGAATATCTACTATATAAAAATAAGTCGGGTTTTCCTTCCTGACGCTATAACTCCAGAACGCACGAACCGATTTCCACGGTTTTGCATTCGTTGGAAAGGTCTCGGGCTCCGTGAGGCTTATAGCAAAGAAAATTACTTACTAGCTGCTCGCCCCGGCTTCGCACGGGTAGACAAAATATATTTTGATAAATGTCTACCCGTGCGAAGCCGGGGCGGGCCGCTAGTTTTCTTATAGATATTATTCTTATTATTTTATTTAGAAAGCGAGTTGTATAACAATAATAAAACAGGGTAAGTTGGGGATGTAGTGTCGTCCTTGCGATAATATTAAGATAAGATAGTTGAAAAACAAATGTCACCCTTCAGGTGGAAGTCGCGCCTTATTATGGTCACAGTGGGTTGTGTTACCTCGTTTGTATATCACATGCATAATATCCAGCGACAATGGCACAGCGCGCCTGCCGGCCGACATGACGCTATAAACTTTTACCCGGCTTGTTGTTTGCTTCGTACGAGTACACCACTGGTGACACTATCGTATGGATGGTGCAATGCGCAGGCGGCGGTATCCGTCACGACTTCACGAGATAATGTTTTAAAGCTTGTTTTGCATGTCCGTAGTGTTTGAAACTATTTTAAATGCGCTTCTGTACGGTGGCACTGATCAAAATTTTACTAATTTCATATCAAAGTAAAGTACGTAGTAATAAATTAGGATATACGCAGCCATGGGACTGTCGACAGGAGGCATCACATCAGCATGTCGCATGTCGTAGTGACAAGAACCCATAAGTGTTGCGCCTACCAAAATGTTATATTCTCTTCAAATATGATACAATGTAAAGTTGTAGTGTAAAGCAAAACTATTTGACTGTGTAAGGGCTAGTACACGGCGGGCGTTGCTTAGGATATGTTTAGTGTTCGCTTTATCGGTGAGTGTCCTGGCCGCCGCCCAACACTGTTATCCCACAGTTCACTGGCGAGCCGCAGCCCGCGTCACACCGGCAGTTGGGCCTCTAATGCTGAAATAGCTTATTAACTTTATATTATGCTCGTGCTACGTTGTTGTGGCTTCAAAATATAATCAGCATGAATTGATGAAAATATTACAATTGAATGTCGGTTAGTTTATTCCAGGCATTGAATACAATGAAGCCATGTACACGCCTCTTAACTATATAAGATACATATAAATAGCTCGATTCTATTTGTGCTGAAAAATATATGTTAGTTTTACATACAATAGGTTGTTCACTTGAATGGGTTACAAGTGGATTCCGAGCCGGTCATGTCCTTTGTCTAAGTGTATAAGTGAAACTATAATTATAGTATAGTATAGATGTGGAGCGGGCTGAGTCGCATCGAGCCATCGTCGAGAGCACCCGAGCTAGCGGCAGTGGCTAGCTAGCGGCTAACGACATACTTGTGGTCGTCACTCGGAGATTGCTTGTTATTGGTTCGGCTATAATACTTTTTCAATCAAGTTTAATTCGCCTATCGAGAGCTACTTGAAGACATTGTAGGCTGCATTTCGTCGCAGTCGAACTGTAAGCTCGGGATGTCTCCGTCAACATTGACACTGCGCGTTAATTACAAGTTCTTGTGATGTCTGTTGTAATTATCAAAGGCCGTTAATATCCTGTTCGAGGACAAAGCGTCTATTCTTAAACTGCAGGAGGTTTCCCAGCGAAGCGTTCGAGCAGAGACATTAATATCCGGCGCCCGGGTCGCCCCCCGTCCCCCTGCCCTCGCCCCCGCCCTGGGGACCCTCCCCGGGAAGGATAATTAAACTGTTCTACCATGACCTCACACAGTGGTGAAAGAAGTTCGTTATGATAAATAATAATGGTCATTATATTACTCTCGATGTCTGCACGCATGCTGCCGGTTCCTATTATATGCTGTTGTGGTCAGTGACCTCCACCGCGTCACTAGAATGTGAACTGACCAGCTCCCAACTGAAGTGTTAGTATGTTCACAATGGAAATAGTTTATTTAATTTTTAAAAATATGCTAATAAGGCACTTGTTAATATCAAATTTTACTTAATCACTGGTTCGGAAAAAAGCCGCTTGAGAAGAACCGGCGGGAAAATCATGAACATGAAAACTGATAATTGGTAGGTACTTCCCCACACCTTTTTTAATTCCAAAAACTTACTCTAAATTATGTGTTATGTTTATCATTTCACTATATACAGTTGCAAGTAGGTATAGGTATGTACTCTGTACGTGACTGCACCGGAAGGGAGGTAATATTTCCGATATTATATGTTTTTCTTTGGCAAGCTTTGTAGCTTACTCGGCATGTTGGATACGAGATGCTCTTAAATGCGTCTTCATTTTAGGAGAGAAATCATTTGTATATGACATAGGACCTTCTTTAGTGACGTTTTTACTCATTCTCATTTCTCTCTTTTTTTATTTGTATTTCCTTTTCAATATTATCGGACTCCTCGTAGCATTGTTCGATAATGCAATCGAATTTGAATCGCATTGTTTGGCGAGCTCCCTCCTTCCATCGCAAATAAACAGGCGCGAGTCGGTTGCATAACAATATGCAACACAGAGACACTGCTAGCGCGTGCTCTCGACATCGAACGCCAAATCACATCACGTCGCCTTCGTGTGTGCGAGGTAACAATACACGTGCTGCGGGTAGTATGACCCGCAGCACGTGTATTGTTACACCAGTGTTAAGACACCACTTGCTCTATTTGTTAAAAAATAGAGCAAGTTGTGTCTTATAGTATTACTTGGTGTGTTTCAGTTTCTTGTTGCATCGCACTTTTGTTCGCTTATAATACTAGATACGTAGCATTTGTATTGTATCTGCCAGTACCTTAATAATAATAAGGTTGCTTTCAGATGCTCGTCATGAGCAATGGATCAGCAATGCCTGTCCTGTGGACAAGCGGGCACAATGGTCCTGCCAATCTATGACCGCAAATCAGCGCGCCGCTTGCCTGGCTCCGATCACACGCCTCGTGCGCCCGGCGCCCGCGCGATGCGGGATGACTGTCCACTATACATTTCATCATATCTACTATATTTATTGAGGTACCACCATACAAAGCAAGCGATCAGCACTTAAATGATTTTTTATTAGAAAGTACTCGAACTTTAAATTCAGACCGCGTCCTCGTCGTACCGTACATAATATAACTCTATCGATAGCCGGTGAACTCGATGCAGCATATCCGTGATACTATCTTTAACATACATTTCTAAAGGTTGTGTGGTTAATCCATACATCAAGTATACATCCATCTATCTATGTGTAGTATTTATCGCATGATGTATTCCTTGTTCCTGGAAGGTTTCATCATTGTCTCGAAAGCAATGTGAAGGTATCATAGGCACTCCAGTTTAAAGCGCGGTAAAAATTATCTCTGAATTAAAACAAATACATATCTCGTTAAAACATACTGTAATGTCAATATATTAACGATTATTCGTGCTTATAGTAATGTTGGTCTGTTTCAAACAAAGGCGTACAGATATTGAGATAGCACAGCCATGTGACGTCCATTAACTCGGTATAATTGGAGCAGTTGGTGCGACATGGCTCGGATCGGGTTCATGTGGGCATTGCTTTGTTTACATTGACAATGTTTTATTCCGTTAGAACAATAGTCAAGCTTCATTATTGTTAACGAATATTGGTCGAACCCCGCTTTGTAACTAGTTGACACAGTTGCCGATAGTTGGTTCTAATAGTAGGTGCTTTACTGAAGCACCTACTATTAGAACTCCAACAACTATAACAGCTGTTGAAGTTTCAGCTAATTGACTAATTTAATTATGTTTCCCCTAACAATCCTCTCATAGTACTAATGCACACATCTCTAATCTCAAATCTATGTAATCTCAAATCTATGTAATCTATGCGCACATCTGACCCCTTCACGTGTTTACGAATGAACACTGAATCAGTTACGTTCGTTGTTCTGTGAACATTGAGGCTCAATATTCAGACACAGTGTAAGACACATAGTGTGGAAGGAAGGCGGGACATACCTAGGTACCGAGAGGGGAACTACAGCAGTAGGCAGCTCGCTCAACTAATTGCTGCAGATAACAAGCTACCTTCCAGACGAGAGAATGGATACAATGGATACTAAATATAAATCATCGCATAAAAATAAATTACATAATTCAAATAGTTTAATTAAATAGCTGTCATCCGCGAGTCCACGTTATCCCCACAATAGTTTGGTAGAAAGATAATAGTTGCGTGAGGCTGTGTTGGGATGTGACCCTCCATCGCCTCGCCCTCGTGTAATGCGCTTAACTTCGGTGTGACAACAGTTCTATTCCATTACATTCACTATAACTACAACAAATTGATTGCGCGGCCTGGCGGCGGTATGTGGACGCTTTACAATTACGCCATAGGAATACTATAATGTATTATAATATCATAATATGATATTATTTGATTGAGAAATGTATTTAGACGTGTGTTTATGTTTTGTGCGTACCTCCTGCTCCTCCCCCCCACCCTATCCTCCCCCGTCCCGCCCCGTCCCGCCCCGGGGACTTCCATACAATGTTAATTTGATATTTTAGTACTGAAGCTACGGCGGGAGGGCTCAGCTTCTGTTTACAGGCAAATTAAGATCCACTTTAATTGTTTCGCAGAATATTAACTGTATTTACTGCCGATCTCTCATTTCCTGTTACGTCATAGCAACAGACTAGTTGTTTGCTACAAGTACACTTGGGAAATGGAATATACTTTGTGTCTACTAAATTGGTTTAATTAGTTTTTGTGCAAGTCAAGAATATACTCATCAACTCGTGTATAGACGCGCCTGCTCGCCTGCTCGGGGCCTCAGGATGACATTTTTACCATGCTTGGTATATTATAATTTAATGGGTCTGAATATTTCGGCCATCAAAATATTCCATCAATTTTATTATGTTAGAGACGAGCATACAATATCTTCGGGTTTCCAAATCCTTCCTCCAGTGACGTAACAGTATTAAGTATGTGTTAATAAGTGACAGTAATTGTGTATTCCAGGAGCCGTACCTCTTAAGTCGCAGAGGTTCTTACGGTACACTGTATGTAATGTAAGGAGTTTATTAGGGAGTAAAGCATTTAATCCCATCCGGCGTGTTTCTGTGAAACTAGTTTGGAGAGGCTTAGCGTAAGCCGCGGCCCGCGACTGCCGCATCAACGACGATACATACAGGTATACATCGCTTGCGTGCTAAGTTGATTGTTATTGAAATAGCTATACATTATTTTTATTGTGCCGGTTGTGATGATAGACGGACCCACCGCCTGGCACCAGCGCGTTGCCAGCTTTATGTTGAGGGATATTACGATAATTAGGCTAAAAAATTAAACAGGTCTCCAATTGTCAATGGGATATACGGATTGTTCTACTTCTCATTAAGAGCTACGTGTTAGTAATTTTGTGGGTAAAAATGGAGGCAATTTTGACATTTCAAATACTAACTTAACATGGATACCTATTGCTCAAAATAATATATAAAAACAATTGATAACACAAAAAAATAATATTAACACATAGACAAGTATGACTAGTTCTTAGAGAGTTGCATTAACACTTGGTAGTCCTAGTTCTCTGCTGGGAGTGTATGGCGGAGTAGCAAGAAGCCGAGGCCGGACACCACACTATACAACTATTAACATATTACAACTTAGTTACAACTTTTTAATACATTTCTTAACAACTTGGAGTGAATTGTGACCACACTCAGCTCCCGCTCCAGCTATACGAATATATCACATAATCTCATTACTTTTTAAAAAACTCTCTCAATTCACGTGAAATGTTTACATCCTTTCAAATGCAGCGAGCATTCATCACGGATAGTTGGTATCAATGGTGAAGTGAATAAGAGCTGTACACTGCACACTGTACACTGTACACTGTACACTGTGCAGTGCTCGAGGCGGGTGCTCGCGCTAGAGATGAAAAGGTGACATTTTCCCAGCAATTAGCTAATGGGTGCGAGCGCAGCGGCGCGCGGGATAGGTTCATCTCATTACTGCAGGCTGCTGGCTGACTGATGACGCGGCTTAACTAGCGCTCGTGTCACGTGTACTCACTGTCCGCGTTTGTCTCATTACACTGCATGTGCGTCAAAGCTTATAAGTACAGTACAGTATGGCGATAGGACATTGAAAAGATCAAAAGTGTGCCATGGTTTGGGTTTTCGTAAATTTTGTACATTGCGAGAAAACGATTGAGTTTGAAAAGCTTCAAATCAATAAGGAGTACAGTTTTGAAGATGAGTCAGTTCGTCTGTCCATTTGTCTAGGATGAGAACAATGAAGAATAAACCAGTATTTTTTATATTAAAGACCTTGTAGTGTGGTGTGTGTACCCCACGCCGATGCCATATAATTGGCTTGGCCTGTATACTGCAGTGGAGAGGTCCTCCAGCCTACAGGGCTCTTCGGAGCACGCGACGGTTATTTGTACAGCTCTCCCGCTCCATTTCGGGAAATGATTCAATACTAAATACATACAATTTATAGCGGGATTCCAAGTAATATCTGTGATTGACTCCTTGTGTGTGAAGGCTACTATATGTACTGGTTTATTAGGAGAGTGTGACACAGAGACGACACCAACTCAATTACTATAGATAATATTGTAAAGAGGCAATATTTATTTAATTGTTTCTTTATATGGGGCAGTCTCTGAACCTACCTAACTACCCGATTTAAACAAAAATGTTGATATCCCTTTGTCATTGAGACGCAACTGTTCAACTAAATAGAAAGTATAATTATGTACTAGTGTAGTAAGTATTCCACAAGTCTGTATGGTGTCGACTCTACCCTTAATTATAATATCTTCCCAAACTGCTGTCTGATTGCCGATTAATACTTGACATCGATATCCTTGCAGACATATCTCGTTTCCTGTCGTCGGTGCACAAACCTTGTACCATAATATACTACTCGCATAACTTCGACAGTGTCTCAGGTCCGTCTTGTTTTCTATATACATTGCCGGGTATAAAGGAACACCGCCCGCCATGTACCGCCTTGAGCAAGTATTGGAATACGATATGTCGGAGCAGTCGATTATTGGCAACTAAGCCGTATCGGTCCTCTCAGGGAGTTATTAGTTATAGGGAACAATCGCGTCTACAAACAATGGTTGCGTATTATCTGTTCTCGGTGGGCTCCGTGTGGTGTCTGCAGATATGTCGGCGCGAGGAGAGAGGCTCGAGCACTGGGCACGTGGCTATTGTCAGGTGGGGGACAGCCATGTCTCAGCTCATCCTAGCTCCGTAAAGATGTGCTATATTGTAGAGAAAAAAAAACCGTGAGTTACTTTCGACACTGTTTGAAAGAAAGGCCTTATTTTCACCTGCGGCTCTGTTTTTCGGTATTACATAAAATGTTTAAACCCTGGTCATACGGCTTACGGAGTGTAATGTATAGTGAGGACCGCAGTGTGGTACACCATCATATCCTCGTTTATATTATGTAGGTATTGTAGCGAACTCCGTAATCGGATGTCGAAGCTCGGCGTGGAGATTGAATGGCCTGTCTCCGCAAATACATTACCGCCTCGAGCGGCCCCCGCCCCCGCCCCCCGCCCCCCGCCACTGCACTATACACTACCTGTCTATAGCACATTATATTACTGTTCGCTGGGAGCCGATACTTTATGAACCGAGAGATAACCATAACACTGCCGCCAGCTCCTGAAGATATCAGCTTTTTAATAACGTAAAGTTATGAAATGGCTTCGAGTGTGTTCACATTATCTATGATAGTGTTCAAACGTGACAACAATATAATTGTTTTTAAATTAACAGTTTAGTTCCTCTAGCTAGCCACTAGATGTCCTACATAAGAATGTAAATCCCGCTATGGTTTGGTTGACGTAATACAACGTAAGAGCTGTGTACCATTGTTAATTTGTCTATCAAAACCTAGGATAGCGTAGGTAAGTTGTTCACGCCTAAGTGAACCGGAGCGGGACACGGCGGGACGCAAGAAAGAAGCGGTGACGAGGCGAGCGTGCCTCCCACTACCACGACCACTTGCCACCGTACCACCGGCGCGCGTGCACGCCCTTTCTTCTTACCGTTGCTAGTCACCGCCATCATTTTGTACTCCAAATTGAAGCACCAAAATTATTATACAATTTATACAGTTCACTCGCCTATTTCTTCTCACACCTGAGCAACAGCCCCTACAAAGTCCTTATTCAAAGCCTGAGAACATTTATATTTTGACATGTAGTTAGGTAACTAGGTAGGTAGGTAGGACCTACCTGTACCTGTTTGTAATATTCTCAATTGTTTAACTTATGTATATCTTCATGCATGTTGATCGTACGGGGCACTGAGAGTATGGAGCGCCCCTTCACTCTTGTCTCACAACAAACAACGTTCATTGTTATTTAATAAGTAATAGTAATATTAGACACATCCAAACTCTCTACCGTCGTAGAAAGCAATTTCAATTCATAATTCTAGTTCGCTTCGGCGATACACAAATATACCTCTTATAATAATATTATAATTGGTAAAGTAATGTTGTTGCGAGGCCGCCAGTCTCCGCGCGGCGCTCACACGGAATGGCTGATATTAAACACGCGCTGACGACTGGCGACACTGACGCGGGTCACCTCACCTTTGTCAATTACAGACTCGAGTATTTTTAGATTAATGTTTTGTTTTTTCTCAACATTTTCGTTCCCTGTGAATAGTATTTATTGCATGTTATGATAGATACATGCAGTTGTAGCTGATGGCTATACCTATACGGATTTAGTATTTTTAAGATTTAGTTATGGATGTTACACCATCACCTTGGTCATATTCAAAACATGTTGTGGTCTATACTAGATGCAACCCGATGAGGCTGGTCACTAGGCTTCTACACAATGCTACTGCCACGTGACATAATATATAAGAAACAGCCAATATATAAACATATTAGTTTAGCAAAAGTCCAAACAGTAATAACATACAGAGATAACGTCGCGATACTCAGCCAGGATTGTAAGGAGATTCGCTGAAGTTTCCTCCGTATAATGTTGTGAAATTCCTGCGACGTCGGATATCGGTGGCTGACTCGATAAATACTTGGAGCAATGGCTAGTTGGATGAATTTGTACAAAGGCGACTATTTGCTATAAATTCCTCTCGAAGGTATTACGATTGAAAATCGGTGAAGTATGTAGTTATGTGCGGTATCCTGGAACGGCGCGTGCGGTGGAGCGTGAGGGGATACGGAGCGCCCGGGGAGGCTGCGGGGCGAGGCGGGGAAGATGCGGGACCGATGGGGGACCGACACGGGGACGATGCGACACCGCTGCGGGAGCGACGCGAGGGATACTCCTCATTCTCAACGCCCACTTACACTTTCCACGTCGTGTCACATGAAGGCATACCCGCCAATCGACCTAATTGACTACTCATGCGAGACACACATCAAAGAGATCGCGACACATTAAACGTATTCTTTTGATAGCATCCTCTCGGTGTTGGGATACAACTTATTAACAAATTAAGCTTTTACATCTCAGTAGGAATTGATTTAAATTAAGGCAAAGCCAGTGTATAGATATTAAAGAATAGCATACCTTTTTAAAGTACGTAGCTAGGTTTTACAAAATTTCACAATATTTTCAAAGATCTATCTTGAACCCTTGAGCCGCCTTATATCGCACGAAGAGCTTCTAACATGTTTCTTTCAATAAACAAGTGTTCCGTGTATCCGCCGGAGTACGAGAGTCAGCTCCGCACCGCACTGTATGTAGGTGTACGAAATTCACTCCGTCCTCTCGTCTGTCCGTGAGAGGAGCCAGGATACAATCCTATATAATGGAGGATCACAATCTTGTTACATGCCAGGCTTGTCTGCAGGAACGTGACGTCACTATACTAAGGTAGCTCGTGCAGGAGCTATGGAGTGGTTATCTCGGTTTCTTTACTTTGAGAAACATTTGCGTTCAAATTATTGAAGCCAGATGGTTCTCAATAATATCATCAATTGGATGTCAGAAAAGTTGCTTTGCTTCCTAGAAGGTCGCTTATATGGCATTACAACCACTATTATAATACAGTTTGTGTATGAATCCGCCACGAGCAGCTTCCCTAGGGGGTCCCTGGGCGGTATTCAAGGGGTCCCAGCTCACAACCATCAAAAACCATCAAGAAAGATAATCTGTTCTCGTACTCGGATTTAGAAGTTAGTCAATGTTTCATAGTGCACAACATATTGCTGGTGTCTCAACAACTTTAGCCAATCCTGAACTGCATAAGAAATAAGTGAAACTGTATAATATTACAATTAATGGTTTTCGATATATTCTACGTGATATATTCTCGTAGCGCTACGCCGATTGTGACCAGTCCATGCGTGAAATGGAACCTGCTTGTTCCCAGTTTATGACACAACGAAATGTATTATTGATCCCCACCGTGGCGGCTTAGTTATATGGAGTTCGGATAATGTGTTCTTGTGAAGTACATCTTGCTATTCTGTTAATCATTTAGGAATCAATAAAAAAAAACAATTCAGTCTTCCTCAAAAAATATCAGTTATTACTCATAGTATCAGCTGAGAATAATAATCTGTAGTAATGAAACTACGATACAAGCCTCTTACAAAACGATTGATAGATTTAGTTTTACAAAAGGTAATATAATTCTTAACAATGAATGTAAAAGACACATGGCACTTGCTTTGCTAAATAAAATAGTAACAAATAACATTGAAAAGTATTGTTAACCGTTTTGTATCTCCATATCTAATATATATTAGCGGACATTATAGACATCATGTAGTACAGTCGAGGAATTGCTTCTCGCAGTAATCAGTGTGGTCGTATGATAGTCATAGCATGGGGTTCGTCAAGAAGGGTGTGAAGAGATTTCTGAAGAGTCGGCAACGCGCGGGTGATACCCCTGGTGTTGAAAGCGTTCATAGGCTGCGGTAACCGCTTACCATCAGGCGTGCCGTATGCTTCTTTGCCATCTTAGTGGAATAAAAAAAAAACTCAAAATATTTAGTGAAGCGCGGTGCCCGGTGCTGTTCCCGCAATTACGGATTATGTTGCCGCTTCTGTGGTGTCTCCAATATACTAGTAGTACATTTAATTATTATCTTTATAATTATTTCATAATATTAAAAAGTAAAGAACATAAATTGACGAGACCGCTGGTCTAGCGGTTAGTACACCTGACTGCTGCGCTAGAGGTCGCGGGTTCGATTCCCGCCGGGGCAAACATTTATGTGACAAATATGTTTGTCTTGCGTCTGGGCGTTTGGTATGTATTATAAGTATGTATTTACGAAAAAAAAAGTATATAAGTATTATATCGGCTACTGGTTCCCATAGTACAAGCTTTGCTTAGTTTGGGGCCAGATGGCGCTGTGTGATAATGTCCAAGCATTATTATTATTATTAATTAAAACTGGCGGTCCTTAATTCTGTTGATTTCGTAAATTATTTAGTTTTCATAAGTTTACGAAAGGAAGATAAAATTCTATCAAGATGTACAGAAAGGCTTCATTACTCTTTCCAGATGGAGGTATAAAAAAAGGTCCCGCTAGATCAATGCGGCAAGAGTAATAAAAAGGCAGACAATGCCATCTCCGCCTGGCTGGCAGCGTCACCACTCACCAGCGGCGCGCCGTTGCCATCACAATATCTCACCGTGTTAATTTCTCTCATCCCGGTTCCTTCACGGTCGCGCCGAGCCCTCATTTTGTTAATATTGTACGTTTTATATTTGTTCTCTTCCAAGATTGTTCGTGCTCCAGACGAGATGCAGGCTTGCTCGAGCACCGCGCGGGCTTGAATATATTCTTGTATTAATATTCATTCAACGATATGTACAGTTTTATTATTATTTAAGCAAACATTATTATTATATTGAGCACCACTGATGGGTTCACGCCTGCAAATCATCAGTCTGAGACACGATGACGCTACACTCAATATTCACATAATATTAGCTGCTTATATTTGACGTGTTCTATGTAAAATTAATTGATGATACAAACCAATAATATATAATATTACATGTTCAGAATGATTGCTCGCCCTGTGTCGCCGCGGCCGCCATCTCACGCGCTTCACTGAACACAGTTTTCATTTCAGCATTTTGTAATGAAGATATATTGAAAAAATAATGAATTTCATTGTATGCGCTGAGCTCTCGTATAAACAGACCCATCAGGAATGCAATACCTGGTAGTTCCTAGTGTCATCTCGAGTACGCGAGCACATTATAAGACTTACTTACGACATAGAAACGAGAACCAATTGATGATCGTCGTGTAGTTTGTAGTAGCTTTTGAAATAGTTTCATAATCATAGAGTTTTCAATATTATTTTCCTTAATGATTACTGATATACGATAAATTTGGCAGCCCTGGTATGCGAAAAATTCTGGTAGGTGTCACCCCTAGGACGTGCCGGTCATCCCGGCGCATCCCGCGTCGCGCGGCACTCGGTCCCGGCACGCGGGATACGCGACACGCGACACGCCACGGAGCGGCCTCGTCGCAACACTACAGTACTTCACTACGTCCTCACTCATAAACTTGCAGCTTCTGGGATGACTACCGCGTGCTATCTGGACTGACTCCAGCCTCCTGGTGAGTGGCTCGTGGTGTCATATACAATACCATACTGCAATACTTATCTTTTGTATAGTTTTTCTTTGTTGTTGCAAGTTTGACACAGTCGCTCATTATATATTTTTAAATAATTATTTCTTAGTTACAAACCAACTTATAACCTACTCGAGATCTGCCAAGATCTAAAGATAGCTAAAACTTCTCTAAGGAATTGTTAGTGTAATATTTATATCAATGGAAGGTGGGTACTGTTATACGAAAATAATATCTATCATAATTGTACTCGAGTACATTTTCCGACAATCGTATGTTTTTATTAGTACCTAACTTAACGATTTTAATTTCTATTGTTTCATCAAAATAAAAACAAATCACCATTTAACATTTAAAGTTAAATATGTATACTCGTCCTAGGCGATTCCTGATTTTAGTTTCGGATAGATATACAGGTCAAATGATTTTAGAAATATATTACTGATGGAGAGACAATCCACAAAATACTACAAGACAATTATAACGGACAACGATTAATGACCATAAAAAAATAACGTGTAAAACTTATTTAATATTATTGGTGCTGTACGTTGCAAGTTGTAACCAGCTACATAGACCTGTAGCTGCCTTATGGCATATGGGACGTGAGGGCCACTGACACTGGACGCTGGCAGATATTTACTATCTACTACTGTAACGTGACCTGCCCCCCACCAGTGATATAATGCTCCTCTAACTAATCACTAAGCTTAAACAAAAATAAGCCTTGTTATATAACTGAATAAAAGCTACAATTAGTTAAAGTAAGAGATGTTATCTAAATTATAATTTTCTAAAACGTATTATCGCGGAGCACATTAGACATGATTAATTATTCGGAGCTCAGTCTGAGGGTGGGTGCAGTGCACTGAGACCGTCAGCCTTGAGTCGCTTCACTGCAGTACTGTCCTGGCACTCATCCTCCATGTACAGTTAGTAGCTAATTACAGATGGAGTCGCTTTAGTGTATTATACTTCTCTGATTTTAATCCGCCAGATTAGTTCATATCCAAATCAATCTAAATGTTAACTAAACAATGTACTATTATAGTATAACTGTCGCATCATATAAGTTGGAAGGGATGTATGAAGGGACGCATCATCATATAAGTTGGAAGGGATGTATGAAGGGACGCATCATCATATAAGTTGGAAGGGATGTATGAAGGGACGCATCATCATATCATATTACCACGTGTGCTCATGATACTGTTACCTCCGTTAATAATAACTAATGAGAACAGTTTAACGCACGCATACATCACTTTTTAGTGCCTTATCCCTTTGTAAACAATTTACGCGGCATGACGCTAGCAGAGCTATTTCTCCACCCTAAGGTTGACTGCTAGTAATACAACCGTTCATAAGCTACGGTGACCGCTTACCATCAAAGGGATATAACACTCTCTTTACATAAGACGAATGCAGTTAATATACCTAATTTATAAATAAATGTACTTGGGCCCCGGGCTAGCACTTGACACTAGCATTATATTCTGCTCCGAGGAGCGCGATCGTCCGCAGCCGCCCGAGACCCGGGGCAACTCATTTAATATCACTCGGAACTATTCTTTGTCTAACTCCAAAGAAATATCACTTTAGTATATTTTAAAGTACTTTTCATCCACAGGTCGGCACTTGGCGAGTACTGCGGAGGTTGGTGCAGGGTATGTACAATACAATACATACGTACTCCATATAGCAAACCGTTTTGAATATATATTTGCAATATTTTTTCTGCACATAGCAATCACTCCCAGACCACAGAGTGCGGAGACGAGTACATTATGTGTACTTACATGGTAATGTAGGTATTGTACAATGAATCAGGTAGGCACTAACGTGGCGCGGGAGACGCTCCTCATTCAGCTGTAATATATTTCATTCGCTGTCACGCCGGAACAATCCGCTCCGTACAAGGCATCAGCGACTTATTGCGCTGACATCATAGGACTCAATTAATATTAATAGTGAAATTTAATATTAATAAGTAATAACAACGCAAGAGACAAATAAATATTATGGTCCAGCTCTAGTGCTCATCGACACTCCCACATTGCATTCTCGCTCCTCTACTGAGGACACGGGAGACCTAATAATATTTAGGGATTTAAAGTCCTAAGAACTACCTTATAGAACACTATTTACCACGCACATGGTCAACATTATTTAAACCAATCAAATAGTATAGTACTATACTTTCCAGAATATGAAATTGCACACAGGGACGTTATTACTAGTGAATACTCTTTTAGAACCGCCTGCTTGATGAAATACTCATTATTATATTGGAAACCTTTTCATCGCACTAAAGTACATTTAGCCATCAAATACTCCCACACTAGAGTGTTATTACCTTATTGATTATTGAGTGTTATGACGGTAGCACGGAGCATCCTCGAGGTGTGGTGGCCACCGCACCCTGTTGTTTGTAGTATCTACTGACATTTCCCGCGGAACTCCTCTGTTACCTAACTCGGATCCAATAAGTTGTTAAACTCGCTCAACTCTCAATCCCGGATCGAGTTTCGAAGAGACACTGCGCGATTATTAACGCCGATGATATCTCTTGTTGCTGGGAGTTTTATTAACAATAGAAGTTTGTAGTTAATCAACGTGTAATGTTACATTTATAAGAAGCTTATTAAATCTATTTCCATTTATATATTATACTGTGTGAAAATTGTATTACTACGTAGTTGCAGGAACCACACAACCTTTTCGCAATGTGCATATAAGAGAGATATTTAGAGATCTTTATTATGAGGTCTTGGCTGAACATACAACACCGATGTGTGTGTGTGTGTGTGTGTCGCTCCACCTAACGAATGCCATCTTCATTACACGTTTCTCCGTACCATATTCGGCTTAAAAATTAATGTTTTATTACGTTTCCCCATGTGACGTGACATTACACTACAGCTACTCCACACGGCACATCAACGCGAGAACATCATGTCATTTGCATGGATTGTTAGCGGCAATGTAGACCGCTTCTTACTGAGACTTACTTATAATAAGCAAGCTTGAGTACCGGGTATATTTATTAACAAAGGCCAGGCGCTGGAGAGGCTTGTTAGAACCTGATGCTATCGAGGGTCGGGTGTCCCGGCTGAGGCGGGTTGTCCGTTAAATAAATTGGATTATCTTCCTTCAGATCTGCCCTGGAGCTTGTTCTTAATAAGGCCGAGCTAGCAGCTTGTGGGATGGTTGTTACTGGAGTGGTCATGTCCTTCCGAGTGAACAGCAAACATAATGATACTAATATGTTTGCCGTGTCTACAGTACTACTACAGCTGACCTCAGGGGCTAATTGATATTATCCAAACAAGTTACTACCCTCATTCATAGGCTACTATAAAGGAGAGCTGTAAAGAATTGTAGTCGAATATCAATGATGCTAAAACTATAATAATGTCCTTGTCGAAAGTACTTCTTTGTATAGTCTAGTTGTTAGACGTGACTTTAAAATAATCTTACTAAACTTAAAATCATCTTTATATAAGATAGCGGCCCGCCCCGGCTTCGCACGGGTAGACATTCGTTTTGGAGCATAGACATTTATCAAATATTTTGTCCACCCGTGCGAAGCCGGGGAGGGCAGCTAGTATAATATATAGCCTATGTAATTCAATGATAATTTAGCTTTCTAACGGTGAAAAAAATTTTGAAATCGGTCCAGTGGTTTCGGAGCCTATTCAATACAAACCCACAAAAATACAGATCTTTCCTCTTTATAATATTAGTGTAGATGTAGATTTTTAAAGAGTCACCTCAGTACTGTGCGCGCTTTTAGCTAACTAAAGCAACGCCAAGTACCTGTGTAAGACATGCACTTAGCGGCGGCCCGCTTTGTCCCCGAGCGCCCGATGCTCACATGTTTACATCGCTAACGAACTGCGTCGCTCGCTCGTGTGAGCGGCTCTCCGGCCGCGGCTGCCACGTGTTATGTGAGGCACTAACACGTAAAGCGGCGCTTCGTCACGCGAACATCACTCGCTGCTCCGCCGGGAATCATGTTCACATCTCGACACGGCGACCAGTTATTCACGTCTCTTTATATACACACAAACACGCCTTGTTGTCTCTAGTTACTCACATTGCTTACCGAACATCTGTCAAGTCACGCTGTATCTACACGTGAACACGTTAACCAAACGATAAGCTAGGAAATCGGTCCAGACCAGAGACGCCATAAAAATCCACCTCGGTTTCTAAGTCAGTCAATAATATTGTAGTACCGTTTAAAGGATTACCAAAAAATCCCGACTGAACACATGCCAGCACCCAGTGTAATGTACCTGATAGCCACATGTCATGTACCTATGTACCAGGGGGCAGGCTCGATACTTGAAGAGCGGTGCGTTCAAATACGTATTATGTACCTTTTATATTTAATTGTATTTGAAGTAAGATGTGTCTATAGCGTCTATGCTACACTTGAAATCCAAACGAATCAATTTATTGAAAAATAATCTCCCTCAAGTGGCGTGACGTCACACCTGCCTCCCGCTTTCACGTATGAACAAAACGCTATTAGTAGGATTACCAACTCTGTGTGTAATTTTATTTACACACAGAGTTGGTAATCCTACATACATACTATGTAATTTTATTATAACTGATATTAATCTAGTGACTATTCAATGTTACATTCACTAGAACAGTCACTAGATTAATAATTATATTATATATATATAATAAATATACGTAAAGAGTACATTTACTAGCTGGTCATCAGAAAGTTCTTATGAGAGAGTTCAAAGAATAATACCAACAAAATAAGAAAAAAATAAAGAGATGTTAAAGTAAAAAATTGTTTGTGATCTGGAGCCACAGTGATACAGAATATCGTACTTCAAGTCGCGGCTAAGTCCCAAAAGAGCCACACTGTTTGAGCGGAGTGAGGGCGGGAAATAGCAACTATTAAACAATGGGGCAGGTGTCATGAGGCACCACGGAGGCGTAGCGGCGTAGCAGCGTAGCGGGGCTACCCGCGTAGCGCTCGTAGCATTCTGCGCACGTAGCGCGTTTACTAATTACTCGTTTGATTGCTAGACAAACACAGGTTGTATGAGATGGTATTACTTAAAACAAACTCCGATGTTAAATTTAATTACTCAAATTATAAAAAAGTCTTAATTTAGTAAAGCTACGTCGGATATAATCATTAATCATTTTTAATAATTTTCTCTGCCTCGTTACCAATTATAGGAGCCCGCGTTTAGCCCTGCCGATGAGTATTTGTCACGGCTGAGTGATGAGAGATGGCACTCATTTAGTACTAATTAATAGTCGTTGTGTCTCGCTCATCAGTCTTGCTTATTGCTGCCGTTAATAAACTCGTCCCGCCAGACGCACACACACATACAGTTATTCCACGTGATCAGATATGGAGGCATTGAATCAAATATCAATTTCAAATTAAACCATAGCCGCGCGCGCTGATTGGCTGATTGCGCGGACCGTGGCGACCGCGACCGAATCAACGGCTGATTGGTGAGCTGAGGAGCGCCGGTTGGTGCGGCGCCTGCCTGTGATCTGCGGTCGTTAAACTTATTGCTTGCTACAATTATAGTTACTACTGGTTTGCCTGCGACTGCGTCTACGTCGGATCGGATCAAATTCAATGTATATTGGTATTTCACTACATTATAACTATGTTTATTTCAATCGGTTCAAAAGTGTACACACCGTTTGTTCTTTTATATTGTGTTTATTCCATGTGTCACGGAGTGTGGCAGTACATTCACATGTAGGCACGATGTGTTGTTGAAGCGTTACTATATGATGTTATTGTTTTCTATTAACTATATGAAACAAAAAACTAGTAGTTTTAATTAGTTCAATTATGCACAATCGCTTGATATTGACTGTAAAATTGAAACTCCACGGCGATGTGAGTTCTGCCCGCAAATACACTATTTATTGTGGTTTCAGCAAATTGTCGCTCAATTAGCTGGCAATCATGGCGGTACTCGCCAGACAAATAATTACTGAGCAGCCGCATTCTGCCCATTCATTACAATTTCATCTCGCGTCTCAATAGCTTCATAGATTTCATCGGAAATATGCATTATATGTGCCTTTATCATTAAACATACATAATTACGTGCCTTGTTAGTTCAGAATTAGGTCATTTTATGTCAATGCTTATTTGCCGATCGACCAAGAGGCTTATTATACGCCGTTTGGTCACCATTGTTACAGTTCGGGCATATAGACACAAAGAGGTTTATCTCCGTCGCATATGAGGTATCAATAAGTTAAGTGTGAGGACAAAATCATAAAATAATAAATGTATTTTTGAATGAATTCGGCCCCGTACAAAAGAGACCCGGATTAGGGACCGCATCAGTGAGTGTGCCGCTCGTGCAGTATCTGGCTCCAGATCTCAATAACTCACCCTCGCTAAGCTCGATCCCTATTAGTGTAATTGGAGATATTAATGCCGTGAGTTATTGCAACAGATGCCCTTAAGCCCGCGATCAATTTCAGATTATATCCGTTCACGTCATGTTGATCTATCGACTGATCATATTGATATTTAATAACTTGTAGATGTATATGCCAATGACATTAATATACCACGAACAATTATTATAATATTATGAACGCAATTGTACGACGCACAGAAACAATTATTTTCTACTATTTCACACAACGCAGGCGCTTGAACACTGATTATGTTACACTCAATGCGCCCGCTACTTTGTACGCATGATTAGTTTCACAATTACAAGGTTTTTCTTGCGTGGTTTAACTTTTGCAATTCCGCCGGCTGATCAAAACAAAACTGACTAGCTATTTCAATCAAACAATAATACAATAGGTTCCTCAACAGATGTTCAAATAAATAATGTAAAATGTAAAAATGTGTGTAGTTCTTATTTCAGGTTTATTTACATGGAGTGATACAGTTACGTGCGCTCACAGAGTCCAGCCTGTATTAGTGATCATGATATGATGATGGGCGAGCACCCCTGTGTACACTGTGCGGAGCCCCGCCGCGGAGACCGGCGGATATTAATATCCGCTGCGGCGGATACGCGGATATTGCGACCCGCTCTGCAAACGATATATGTGTACCCGCTCGGAGCTCCTCCACTGACTTGCTGTTCCTCCTCTGTTGTATTTATTCCTGTCAGCTATCTGTTGACAAATTATGCTTTTACCAGTCATTATCCGTGATCAGCTTGCAACAATCGAGGACCTTCCATACAGTCAGCTGGATTTAAATCGATCCACAGTTTTTTTATTAATAGTAAGCCCTTATTTACTAGTTTAACCGAATACCATGACGTAGCGATCAACTGATGTCTGCAGTTAGTTTCGTTGTATATATGCCATAATAATCAATTTTATTAATAATAATTTGAGAATATACATAAAAGTTATATACTAAAGTTATATACATACTTTAGTTACGACACAAAACACGGTGTTTGTCATTAATAGAATTCATAGCATACTACTGTGTACTACGTGTGTACTAAACCAGGTGTTAGCGTGTGTTCCAGCTGCGCAGGCACGGTGCCTGCTCCCCGCGGCCCTCCCTCGCGGCGGAACACAAAAGTTTCAAATGCACTTGTATATCGACTGCGCTTTGTAACTTGTAGCACTCTGTAGTAATGCAGCCGAGGCTACGCTACGCCACCATTTACGTGTACTTTACGTGTACTACTATTAGCGCCACTAGTTACATACACATACACACAACAGTTAAATACATTTCATAAGCACTAAACCTATAGGTTTCCTCCACTAATTAATTAGAGAGATGTCGTAATCACTGATAATTATTTTTCACACGATCATATCCTCTCTTCCTTAGTTTTTGTGTGCAATATGCAGGGAACGAGCTGCACACGAATCCAACATCGTAAAGGTCAATATAACCGCTATTATTTGAGGGGGGTTCTTCTCCGTGTATTTTGTGCGGTCGCGATGGAGCAGTTTAATTCTCCGGACAGGACGTGCCGGGGGCGGTGAGGGGCGGGTTAGGGAAGGGGGGGGGAGTGCATGGAGCAGATCAGAGCGGATATTAATTTGTCCGCTCGAGCGCACGTCGCGATGTGTTGTGTGTCGGAGGACGAGGAGGTAAGCTTGAAGAATTGACACAGCTCCACTCCGCGTCCAGCGGGAAGGATCGCTACCTACACTACATGACACTGTTGGTCACAAGCTGAGCGGGTGGGGAGCCATGTTGTACTGATCATAAGCAATATAGGGATAGCAAGAGAGGAATGGTCATGATATGGATTGGTACTGACGTGGTCAACTGCTGATGTGGTCTACACCACGTACATCACTTTAGTACTCAGCTTCTCATGTCTTAGTATTCATCCAGAAGACGATGACGTCATCAGAGCTGTGGACAGACCAGAAGGCTTATATATTACGTGACAGTTGACAACCTTGGTACGTCACCTGATACGGTCACACGACTTGATGGAATGTCTCATGCTCCTACTCGTACTCACTCAAACCTTTGATAACGGCCGGCGGCCATGCAGATATTGTAGTCTAAAATAGTCGTCATGTCGTCATAGTCGGTCGAGAACTCTACAACAGCCGAAGAGAGACTTGAATCGTCCAATGAAACCTCATAAAAATGTAAATGGATTCAGTATCGCTGGCACAAAGTATTGTTACACAACTGTGAATATCATTTGAATGAGTAACGCCCTCGGAGCTGAGTCACAGGGACATGGCATTGATACGCTCACCACAACCGATTCCCGCGCGCCGTTGGCCGCGTATCGCCACTTTTTCCTTATTTATAATTAACTGGCATCACCAAGTAATGTTCTCTAGCGATATCGGTCAAATGGCACATACAAACACCAGTGTCAATGACCCCAGCCCTGTCCTATCCCGCATATCTTCAGTTCCTTCATCGCTTCTCTGGAAGAAATTACTCTCATGATATAAGATCGCAAATTGTTCATTAGAATAATAAGATTATTTCCGATTAAATATATCTATGATCAGTTCACGACAACCCACGACACGAGTTCTACGGTTTACTACGTACCGAATAACAACCAATTGAGAGTCTCGAGTTCCGACTCATGTTTGACAGATATTTTTATTATTGTTTTTGAGTTTACTGATTTAGTTGGTATGATAATGCTCCGCGAGCATGGCAATTTGGCAATGTCACGCTATTTCCTGTTATTGGATAATGATATTATTATCAACCGAGTGTGAGTTATCGTGTGGCAACACAGCTTCGCTCTACACAACAAAAGACAAACCAAACACACAGACAGACACATTAGTTACCGCATATAGAGCAACGTAAGAACGTAACGCTATTGAGCCCTCTAAGTATTATGCTGCCAAATGCGGACTACCGACAATATAAATAAAGTAAAGTGAGCGCATAAATACATTTGAGTTATTTAATTAGGCGTGTGACTACGGAAATACTCACTCAACAGTTCTGAAACCCCTTATTAACTCCTATATTACAGCATAAGCATGGATGACAGTCCGCGGCAATAGTACCGTCCCGTGCAAATATACACCTTTAGCCTCAGCCCGCGTCGGCATCGCGTCCTAATATTCTACATGCTGCATCCCGCAGTTACTCGTGAGACCTTGAACCAGTACATTATGAATGGAGTGGGCCTGACGTACGCAGGTATTCATCGCACTGTTACTCTTTGGAGTGTTCCTCGTGGAGTATTTCGCTAACAGAGGTGGGAGAGGTCTGACGACTCTGCCTTACAGCTGTCAACACTGACATTACTTCTCATCTATTTACTCCGAGTCGAAATAAATGAACGTGTAATATTACTTGTATTACCAAATGTTCACTAACCACTGACCTGACCAACCTACAATAAATTAATGCTTCGGCTGACGTTGGAAATTCAATAAGTGTGCGCATTGCCATAGAGAGGAGGGTCAGCAAGTATCTAGTATCGGTGTATATAAAGATATTATGGTACAGCGGATACAGCGGAGCGGCCCCCGGCTCTAGTGCTATGCGGTCGTTACGGAGCGCTACTTCAACTTATATGACTCAATTTCTTTACTTTATGCGCCGGTATTGCACTCGATTCAATACACTACGTATTATATGGCCCTTACCCTTACAATATTATAATCCCATTCGCATTTATTGAATGCTATAAAATAATTATTATTATAATTGAGTGATATAGAGACAGCGCTGACGCGACAGCCAGTAAGGAGGTCAGCCCTCGGTGGAACTGATAGAGAACGATAAATCGTTCGCTGCATGACTACAAGCTTTCGCTTCTTGGTGATCTGCCGCGACGGGAGCTACGAACAAAATAAATGCTAGTATACCGAGCCGTAGTAATATGTAATAGGTATCTAATAAAGTTGCCTCGACTTCAGATCAATAAACAACGCATACAGCATCTCCTTAGAGCAATCCCGCATGTCCTACAATCAGTACAGGCTCCGCGCAGTGCTCGTACCTCGTATCCCACATGTGTTGTATATCAGCCCGGTGTTTGCTATACATTGCCGAGAGCGTGAGTGCGGGGTCGGATGCGACACGATGTAGGCACGCGGTGTACTCCCTGAGGTAGTCCCCCACGTTGAAGATTGACGGCTTTGTTTATCGTGTTGTCATTTGAGCATTTCTGGAGTGCTCGAGTGGTATTAACTAGGTAGTTTCATTTCCACAGCGAAGCGTAGTCGGCTAAAGCCTGCACTAAAAAAGCGGAATATCTCAATATGCATAGATCCAAACTGAAATTTTATGAAGTACGTGGTCCTTAGTTCCGTAGTAGCGCAATAATCATGTTCTATATTCCTACTGTAAGTAGTACACAGTGCGCTACTCGTACAGCGGAGCGACACCGCGCGCTGCCAACTCAATAAGATAACGCTCCCCGTATGTAATACTACTAGTTAGGTACTTTGTTCATGGGCATAGTTTATGTAGCAAGCATTTCTAATGATATAAATATACTCTTGATATATGCGTTCAACGGTTTTCCTGTTGTCTCATACATAACATGACGCCAATCCCTCACGGGGTAGGCAGAGAATTTAAGGCGCCATTTCACTATTGAGTTGCACTCCTGTTTTGCTTCTTCTACATTCATCAATCTCTTCACACACGCCTGCCGGTTCCGAGTACTCATTCCTCGTAGGCACCCCTCTGTCGGGATCAGCGCGTGACATTGACGCGGGTGCTCCACTCAGTGCCCAGCTCACTCCTAATTACATCGGACTCCACGTCACTTAAGCAAAACATATAAAAACAATCACAAAGGAAACCTCGCCGCTGCTTGATTGGCAAAGCAACCAGCGTGTCATAGTTGCAACGGCAGCAGTACCAGCCGTCAACATCAACAGTATGTACATGTACTTGCCAACATCACCTGTTGCTAATGTACATCGAACAAATAGCCCAGTACTCGTAGTTAATTGTACGAGTGATATAATATGACACACGCGACCTGTTAAAAACTTTGTTTACTTACACGTGGTCATAGTTCCATGTACATAATATACCTACTTTCCATTTGGTTTCATTTTCAATAATAAGTGTATAGCGGGGACAGGACAACAGCCATGCTCTAATTGTTTTCCCTTATTTAGTTTCCAACATACGCATTATGTATTTTCCTTATATAAATACGTACGCAGGCACGCGGGCACGATTCTAGAAATAAACTTTTTGATTCCTGATTTAGGGGGTAGACTACGCGCTTATAAAGGAAACTACCTTTGATGAGCTAGCGTAGTACAGCTGGAGGAACGTAGCGAGTCTCGCCGTGATTGTACATCATCTCGGATTCATTTTCTTTTCATCAAGTGAAACTTCACGCTCTAGGGACGCTGTCTCGAGGCTTCTACCCCCCCTTCCCTCTCTCCCCCCCCCCCCCCCCCCCCCCCCCCCCCCCCCCGCCCCTACCCCGCACGCCCCTGCACCATTTTGATAATGTTTCACAGTTTTTAAGCTTCTCCTCCCAGCTGTAGGACGGTTAGTGCTTCCTACGAGATTCAAACTCATAAGATGAGACAACACTCGACTCTAGCGGCACATTTTCCGCCCGTTTATTTTTTACTGCGGTGTCTCGAGTGTTGGAGAGGCTGAGCGTTGAGGGAAATATTATGTGTGTGGTATCATTATAATCTGTGGAAAGTTGAGAGAATTTTAATATTTATAATGTGTATTAACACACTACCGATGGTTGTATAGGAATAAAAACTTAATTGCGTTTCTCTGCGAAAGTTATGTTTTATTACAATAACCATAAATAACAAGCTTTGATGTTTTTTTTTATTGTGGCAATACATTTCATTTTATTAATTATTTTTCAACCTTATAAATATATTATAAATATCTACTTAAAACGAAAAAAAAACTAACCTACTATAAACAATTAAAATAAATAAAACACTTGTCCCAAATCGCTGTCACGCGAGAGGGTGCCAAGAAGGCTGGCAGCATTGCCCCGCTGTATGGCAATGCTGATCCTTTGCGCAAAATCTGTTCCAGCCTTCTTGTCACCGGAGGCCTCAATTAAACGCGAGACCTCCTTGTACAGCAGATGAGCCTCTGGACCCCATGGCCCCAGGGTCTCCACCGCAAACACAGCAAATATGTAGCCCCTTCCGAGGCACACATACTTGCGGCGTTTGAGGCTCTCCTGTTGTACAGCAGTGGCACCGGCCGCAGTCGAAGTGCCCGGGAGATGGGACGGCGCCAGAGTATCGACGCAAGTAGCGTCCCATACCAGGGGCCGCCCCCGACTCCAAGGCACTAACGACATTCCGTCTGGCCTCTTACCGTCATCCCGACTCAGACCCACCGGCTCCAACACTGCTGGTACTCCAGCTGTAGTTAGAGCTCGGCGGATCAAATCGTTTAAGGCGAAATGTCGAGACATGCGGCCAGCACTTCTGCTGCAGGAAAGGCCATGGTGGCCCAGACCATCTACGCATACGCTGCAGTGACAACGATGTGGGACAATAAATGTAGATCCTAATCGGAGGCAAGTGCTCAGTCTGAATGTGGTATCGTCCAGCTGCGTTCCGATATTGGCAGAAGGCAAAGCGTTCAACCACAGACCAGATTCCCACCTAGCTACGGCTAAGAGTCGAGCCTGATCAGCAGCGTTGGTTGTGTTTGATAATAATGATTTATACACCAAACTACTGATCGGCTCGTCCCACAGTCTTTGAGCATGGGGTCTCTCCGGTTCATCTGTACCTGGGCAGGCCTCTGACCAGGCGTTTTTGGCCTCAGCAAGATACAAAACCTCGAAGGCATTAAAAGCCGGACTAAGAATATTTCCAACGAGGTTTCGCACACTATGGACCGAAGCCAAAAACGCCGGTAAAGCGACACTAGAAATTTTGCGTATACCCAAGCCCCCGAACTTGATGGGCAAGGAAGCTTGGGTCCAACTTCTATCATCCAGATTGATATTAAATAAAGTACTAAAATGTTGCCTAATAATATTGTCCAAATTGTTCAGAATTTCTTGGTCTTTCCACAATGGACTACTGCGAAGTATGTACGTAAATTTTGGGACGAATAAGCAATGCCGAATTACAAAATAAGCCATGTGATTATTTATTTGTTTTAAATTATCTACCGATTTGATAAAATTTTGAATTTTATCTTCCAGAAAAGATGGGAAAGACTGTAAATATTGGTGAGCCTAGGAGGTGAAGTCATTCAGGATAGAAATTTTCATGTCTGAAACATTATCCGAAATAAAAAGTTCGCATTTGGAGGTATTGAGCTCAAGTCCAATTTGCTTGAGCTCGGTGTTTAAAATATTTAAATCACTTAAAACGGTGTTCGCATCACCCCCTAGCGTACCATCGTCCAAATACCAAACATTAAATTTTGATTTTAATTTGGAAATGATAGGGTGACCATCAATTACATGACACTATAGTTCCATCAAAGTAATTATTATAAATATATATATAAATGTTACACACCTGTGAAAGAAACAACATTCAAAGCTATTTATTTATTCCTACTTTTATTATTTAGTTTTGTTAAATACGAAACAATTATGACACCGCGTGTTCATAGAAATCAAATATAGTATTGACAGCAACGACACTATTGACATCTAGGCGTGCGTTCAGAACTATATTATATCTAGTTCACAGATTCAATTATGCCTTATAAAACTAAATGAAGAATCAAACATGAACTTCATTTACATATTTATTGCCTACTGCTACAGCCTTTACGTACAACATTGTCTGCGGGGAGCGCGTATACAATGCGAGAATTAAATTAAATGTAGTTTTGTGTTCCTGCTGTGAGTATGAATAAAGCTGTTTGAGGATACGCTGTGCTGGCAGTAAAGAAAAAACATATGTGCCTTTACCCTCATGCACTCATGCTGCCGCAGTGAGTCCTCGCACCAATAAGGGTCAGCAGCGCAAGTAGTGATACCCCGGCCGCGGCCGTACGTTTACTGGGCAACACTGCAGTATAAAAATACTCGGACCTTGATAGCATGCTTAAGAGTCTTTTATTTGTTAGCTTTGTTATTGCAAGCGGTCATAGGCTAATATATCCATGCCAGATTACAGCTTTCTAGTGCTAAGATTCTCTGAGCTAAGCCGCGGGTCACCACTAGTTTATATAGAACATTATTATTATATTGCACGCGTGTATGTCTGTTGTTCTCAGATGTGGTGCGGACCGCGCGAGTGCGGCGCGGGCGCGCTGCCGCCGCTGCTGCTGCTGCTGCTGCTGCTGACTGCGCGTCAGTACAGCAGCGTACATTATATACAGGGTGTTCCACAGATATGTCACATGGAGGGAAACTACCTTGAATATTGTAGATGGAACATTTTACTGAAAGAAAACAATTGCATTCACAGATATTAAAATAATTACATGTAGCTCCATCACACCGATCGAAAGGCTTCATCGTAAGGATTATTGTTTGCTACGTAGTGTCAGAAGTGAAAGGACGAACATTAATTTGAACATTTGTAATACAAAAATAATCAGTTTATCAAATGCTCAAAATGAGTCCCTTCCCGTTGCTACCTGTCGAGATTGTGATCTTGTTGTGGTGGATATGTATAATAATAGGGATATGATGCGTACTTCTCAAGTGGGTACATTATTAGTGGCAGGTACTTGTGATAACGTCAGTTGTATGTCCTTACGGCAGAGACAGCTTTTCATTTCTGGTCAAAATTTCACATCAATGTTAAAATTCATGTCTTGTTTTTTTTTCTAACACTATGTTATTAGCAAAAAATAATCCTTATGATGAAGCGTTTCGATCGGTGTGATAAAGATACAGAATGATTATTTTTCTCGTGTAACGGGTCGATTCCCGGTTCAACTATGTAATTATTTAAATATCTATGAATGCAGTTTAAATTGTTTTTTAATTTCAAGTAATGCCTTCTTTCAGTAAAATGTTCCATCTACAATATTCAAGACACCAATACAATATACAATATTCAACTCCGTGTGTCACATCCGTGGGACGCCCTGTAGGTTATATTTACTAGCGACACAGCGCGGCAAATGTCACCTGAGGGTCTCGCTCCACCACCAACGTCACGTAGATGGGGGCATCTACGCAATGCTGCTGTGCCCGAAAGAAGCACAAAGCAGTAATTCCTTCAAACTACATTTTTATCGAATTGTCAATGAAATGCACTCAATTACACGTCCGAGTACAACTCAGAGGACTCACGTCAGCGTGGGTGGGGGGGGGGAGGGGGGGAGGGGAGGCGGTCTTAGCAGGTCAAACGGTTTTGAAACTTTTAGTTGCGCAGACTTTCGCGAGTGGCTTAAAGTTACCCGTTGTTTGTGGAAGAAAGCCTCCACTGAGACTTCATAAAACAAAACGAAAAGTTGTATTGTTTCGCTTTGAGAGCGGATTATAATATATTTCCCTGGCCTGCTATGGAAATAAAACATAAAACATTGGAGCGTGGAAGTATTAATACTGTCATGTTTTAAGTTCAACGAAACTGCTTCATACGCGCAGATTTTTTTGGTATATGCGTTCGAGTGAAGGAATGCGCATCGTGTACCGCGTCAGCACCGACCCTCGCGGGGCCCAGCCAACCAAGCCAGGCCTCGTCTGTGTCGGTCCGATGGCGCGCGGAGCAGTGAGTACAGGAGCCGCGCCTCGTGCAGTGTGCGGGTGCGGGTGCGCGGAGCGGCGGCGCGCGCCCGAGCTGACGGTCGAGCCGCCGCGGCTGCTGCGCTTCGCGGCCGCGCGCGGCGCCCGCCTCCACTGCGCCGCGCGCGGCCAGCCCGCGCCGACCATCTCCTGGCTCCACCACCACGGCGCGCCCGTCCTCGACCAGCCGCCCACATGGTGACACACGCTCGCACCTGCTTTCATACATCCACTTGCTTCTTGACACAATATTCTAACCAGTCTGCATACATTTTACTTTAAATAAAATACCTACATTAATATTATGTAAAATATACATTTCAAGGTGATTTCAAGGAAAAAAAATAGTCTTGTAAAATGTATAGACATGACGCAACACTATTACTGCCAATGGCACGCTGAAAATACAGTGAGTTCTGTTATATAGCGCTTTGAAACCCGCGTAATATATATAAAATATAATGTACTGCCCTACGGTGGGGAAGAATAATAGTATTTAGTGTTTGAGTGTAATGTTAATATGAGGGGCAATGTGTGTGGTGCGGTGCAGGCTGGTGTTGGGCAACGGGTCGCTGCAGGCGGCCGGCGCGGGCTCGCTCCGCTGCCGCGCGGCCAACGCGCTCGGCGTCGCGCTCTCCGCGCCCGTCACGCTGCTGCCCGGTACACAGCTGCTCTACACTACAAAACACTCTAACACTCTAACTCTAACACTACAAAACACTACATACTACACAACCCTACATCTTTACGCCTCGTGGGCTTCACCCAGTATTTTAATTACTAGAATAAGTCAACATGTACCTATAGGTATATAAATGTCAGATTTTACCCGCGGCTACCTATTTTCATGGATTTAACTTTTAAAATGACGGATGTTCATGCAAAGTTCCATCCCTCATTTTACCCCCTAGGCGGTGGTATTTCTGTTTAGGTTGTGCGTTGATATGTCGGTCAGTCAGTTTCTTTTACAGGCATCAAACTGCAAGAACTTAACATAATAATTATTACTATTATTATCAAGTTGATAACTTGCACTAACTGCTGACAAAATCAATCAGCTATTAATAGTTGGCAACGACATTTTAGTGTGGTTGGGAATGGAGATGCATGTGTCGCACAAAATGTAGCACGATACATAATAACACGCGGTATTATGTATCGTGTGTGTGTGCAACTGGCATGCGGTGTGTGTGTGTGTGTGTGTGCAACTGGTATGCGGTGTGTGTGTGTGTGTGTGCAACTGGCATGCGGTGTGTGTGTGTGTGTGTGCAACTGGCATGCGGTGTGTGTGTGTAGTGTCGGAGGCGGAGTGGCGCGTGTGGGTGAGCGGCGCGGGCGCGGCGGCGGGCGGCGTGGCGGCGCTGCGCTGCGAGAGCGGCCCGGCCTCCGAGCCGCGCGAGCCGCGCTGGCTGCGAGACGGGGAGCCGCTGCTGCTCGAGCGCGCCACACCTGGTATGCACTAAAAACTACATCTATTTGCCAAACTGCAAGAAGTTTCCTTTAAATCTATAAGGTTCATGCTGCTCGAGGCTTAAGCTTCCACCATAGGGCACCTGACTCCCTACCCCCGAGCACCACTAAGTGGCCAAAAGATTATTTTGTCATGGAAACATTGATATATGTATACGTGTGTGGGCGCAGAGTCCCGCGTGGTGGCGGCGGGCGGCGCGCTGCTGATCCGCGCGGCGACCGCGGCGGACGCGGGCCGCTACTCCTGCCTCGCACACGACGAGCGCTCGCCGCCCTACCGCCTCGCCGTCACCGGTCAGTCGCACTCTCTCCTCTATACATCATATATCTACGATTACACATACACCTAACCATAAACAAGTTATGCGTTGTTGATAAATCATTAACGTAGCTTGTTCAGAATCCTGAATAAAAAGAAAATGGAATTAGGTAACATCAATATTCGTTACGGTATCGAGTACTCCGAGAGACTGTTCTGTATTATGAATAGGAGATAGCGATCTGCCCTATAACGTGTAGAATACGGACTAGAGATGCTGTGTTGTCAGCGGGAGCGGCGGAGTCGGCGCCGCGCGCGGTCGGCCACGGCGAGATCAGCGTGCGCGCCGGCGACCCGCTCTGCCTACCGTGCGCCGCCTCCGACCACCCCGACACGCGCTACACGTGAGTACCGCGCCCTGCCTACCGTGCGCCGCCTCCTCGCTGTCGACACGTGTGTGTGTGCAGGTGGTACCGGTCGCTGGGCGGGCGGCTGCAGCCGGTGCCGGCGGCGGGCGAGGCGTGGCTGTGGGCGCGCGGCGCGGCGCTGTGCCTGGCGCGCGCGGCGCCGGCCGCGGCGGGCGCCTGGCTGTGCCGCGCCGAGAGCCCACTCGGCGACGCCACCGCGCAGCTGCGCCTCGTCGTGCACGAGCCGCTCAACGTCACCGTCACGCCTTCCTTTCTCGTGAGTACTTATCGTGTCTCTCATCGTTTCAATTAAATATAATTACGGAAGGCATAATACACCAATTTATTTCTGATATCAATCCGTTGCTATCCATAACTGAGCGAGCACTTGCCATGAAGCACGTAGTATATATTTGTCAGGAGGTGCCGGCGGGCAGCGCGGTGCGGCTGCAGTGCGCGAGCAGCGCGGGCGCCGCGCGGCTGGAGTGGCTGCACGACGGCGCGGCGGCCGGCGCGGGCGCGGCGCTGCAGCTGCGCGGCGTGCGGCGCGCGCAGGCCGGGCTCTACCAGTGCTTCGCCTCCACGCCCGGCCGCGTCGCGCACGCCTCCGCCGAGCTGCGCCTCTCGGGTACACCGCCACCCTCCATTTCCACCCTTCTATTATTCCCACAAAACAAATTCCGGTCAAGTGCAAAATTCTATGGTACGTTAGTGTCTTATAGGTCTAATAGGTGCGGCAATGTGCAGAGTCCCCGCCGGAGCTGCACTACACGTTCATCGAGCAGGCGCTGCGGCCGGGCGGCGCCGTGTCGCTGCGCTGCGCCGCGGCCGCCGCGCCGGCGCCGCGCCTCTCGTGGCTGCGGGACGGCCAGCCGCTCGACGCGCGCGCGCTGCACAGGTGACGCCGGGCACCGCGCCGCCGCACAGACACCGTCACTGAGCTGCTTGTATTACAACAGGTACTCGGTGCTGGAGGAGCAGGCGCTCAACGGAGATGTGGCGTCGGTGTTGAACGTGAGCGCGGTGGTGCCGGGCGATGGCGGCCGGTACACCTGTCGCGCTGAGAATCGCCTCGGCCGCGTGGAGCACTCCGCCCGCCTCAACATCTACGGTGAGCGTCCACCCGGCATGTGATCTAGTGTCCCTATGTTTGAGGCGGTACTGTATCTGTGGCGATACTGTATATGGGGCGGTACTGTATCTGTGGCGATACTGTATATGGGGCGGTACTGTGTGTGTGACGGTACTGTATCTGTGGCGATACTGTATATGGGGCGGTACTGTGTGTGACGGTACTGTATCTGTGGCGATACTGTATATGGGGCGGTACTGTGTGTGACGGTACTGTATCTGTGGCGATACTGTATATGGGTCGGTACTGTGTGTGTGTGACGGTACTGTATCTGTGGCGATACTGTATATGGGTCGGTACTGTGTGTGTGACGGTACTGTATCTGTGGCGATACTGTATATGTGGCGGTACTGTGTGTGTGACGGTACTGTATCTGTGGCGATACTGTATATGGGGCGGTACTGTGTGTGTGACGGTACTGTATCTGTGGCAATACTGTATATGGGGCGGTACTGTGTGTGTGAGACGGTACTGTATCTGTGGCGATACTGTATATGGGGCGGTACTGTGTGTGTGACGGTACTGTATCTGTGGCGATACTGTATATGGGGCGGTACTGTGTATGGGGCGGTACTGTGTGTGCAGGGCCGCCGGTGGTGCGCGCGCGGGGTCCGGTGCGCGTGGTGGCGGGCGCCAACGCTACCGTCCACTGCCCCTACGCAGGATATCCGATCAGGTCTATAGAGGTGCATCCAGCTAGGATTCCCCTGCACATCACACACTACACTATATTATAGGTACACAACTATCAAGTAAATTGCAGTGTACATTCATGGTTTACGACTGTGGGCTCCAAGAGGAGAATTTATCTCTTCCTTGCCGGAATAATATTCATTTTAAAAAGGACTTAACTACGCTGATAATCATACCAAGCTATCTCGTACGTCATAATAATGTTGAATAAATGCATCTCATTGATGGTCCGGTGTCAGCCGGGTGTGGTGGCGGCGGCGCGGCGGGGAGCTGGGGCCCGGCGGGCGCGTGGCGGCGGAGCGCGGGGAGCTGCGGCTGCGGCCCGCGCTGGCGCCCGACGCGGGGCCCTATACCTGCGCCGCCGCCGCGCCCGCGGGGCTCGCCGCGCAGGCCGACATCCAGATACAAGTGCTAAGTCTGTTCCTGTTGCCTAGCGCTACTTTATTACGATACATTTAATGTATAGGATGCAAGAGTAGCACGTTTAACAGGCCCGCCGAAGATATCGCCGTTCATGTTTTCGTCGGAGCTGACGGAGGGCAGCTCCGTGCAGGTGCTGTGCGGCGTCTCCTCCGGGGACAAGCCCGTGTACTTCTCGTGGCTCAAGGACGGCGCGCCGCTGCCGCCCGACCTGCAGGTCTCCTCCTGTACATCTTGCAGGTGACGGGGCGCGACGCGAGCGCTTCGAGGTCGCTGACCCTCGTTTGATTTGTGCAGATCGAGGAGAAGAATCTCAACGAGTTCTCTCTGCTGATGTTCCGCGAGCTGAGCGCGCGGCACAGCGGCGCCTACTCGTGCCGCGTGTCCAACCACGCCGCCACCGTCAACTACACCGCGCCGCTGACCGTCAAAGGCAAGCAATCACCTACTCCTTGTACCTCTATAGGGTATATTTAAAAAGGTGTTCAAAATATGAAACTACTACTTGCAATGACAGCTTGGTATGGAAGTTGAATTTAATTTTTAGCTGCAAAATTAGTAATTGAGGTGTATGCTCGGTGCACACAGTGCCGCCCGCCTGGCTAGCGGAGCCGCTGGACGCCGCCGTGCTGCTGGGCTCGCCGCTGCTGCTGCAGTGCGCCGCGCGCGGCTCCCCGCCGCCCACGCTCTCCTGGGATCGTAGGATCGGTGAGCATTTACATTACCTATATTCAGAGCTCGATATTGGGAACTAGCAGCTCATGTCTTACTTGTACCAGGTTTGTGTGCTTAGGTGAGACCTCGACTTTAAGTGGCGAAGGCGGTGAGCACTGGGAGCCGCTGGACTCCGAGCACTGGGGCGAGGTTGTGGCGAGCGGCGCAGGCGGTGCGGAGGGGAGCGGGGCGGGGAGCGGGGCAGGGAGCGGAGCGGGAAGCGAGGAGGGGAGGGGAGCCGAGAGCGGGGCGGGGAGCGGGGTTGGGAGCGGGGCGGGGAGCGGGGCGGGGAGCGGGACGGGAAGCGTATCGCTGCGGGCCTCGGCCGCCGCGCGCCGCCACCAGGGGCTGTACCGCTGCACCGCCGACAACGGCGTCGGCCCGCCACTCTTCAAGCAAGTGAACGTTACAGTGCACGGTGAGATCACACCCAGCTCAGAACTTGCTACATCTTTCTATCTTTATGGACATTTATCAGTGTGATAGTATTTTATTATTTTTTACTATATTTAAAACTTGATGCACAATTTTAGTCATACGTCATACTTATGAACTGCTTGTGGAGGCTGGTCATCAAACCTTTTTTGATTAACTACTAGCTTATATCTTCATTTCAAGCCTTATATACTTGTCTATGTGTTAATATTATTTTTAGTGTTATATATTGTTTTATATATTATTTTGTGAAATAGGTATCCATGTTAAGTTAGTATTTGAAATGTAAACTTTATGTAATTATTTTTGTGGCGACTACTTGTCGAACCACAACACTTTATGTCAATGTGTGAAGGATGATGGTGTGTATGTCAATTGGGGTGGCGGTTAGGGTAGTCAAATAAACCGACCGATGTCAATGAATGCGTTTAATGCACTGAATATTATTACTAACTTAAACATAGAAAATAAGGTCGCGCGTGTAAGCGCTTGCAATGTTCAAATGTCATGTATGCAGAATTTCAATACAATAGAAAATGTACGGCTTTGCCTGTAAATACTGCCACTCGACAAAGAAGAAATATAAGGGTAAGATACAACCTAGTACCTAAAGTTACACGAAATATATAAAATGTCAGTAAGCATAATAAAAATGTAAAATGTCAATAAAAGAAAAGTATTCATGCTAATTGTAGAAAAGAAAAGCTTATTTGCTATATACTAAACTATAGACTCTAAAACACTGTAAAAGGAAACTGTTCTGTTCATCTTTGGCGAGTTAATATCTAAATTGTCATTGCACTGCACTGGCACTGATTTACGTTTCACTTCACTGCACTTATCACTGATAGTCTCCCGGCTGCAAGTGACCACACCTGTGGTGGCGGTCATCTCGTGGGATTCTCGCTGGCACCTTCTCCTTCTTGGATAATTATGGCATCTCTTTCTGAGACAGTTGTATATCAAGTAGATACATCCAGCTCCAATCAGTGTGGCAAGTAATGTGTATATCACGATATAATGACCGTTGAGTTGTACAGAATTAATTTCTACGGGAAATTCTGACTTTTCCTTCAGAGTGTCAATTCTTTGTTGTATGTCACGATACAGTTGTTCATGATTCTCTGTAGTGAGGTTCAACGGTTGTGCTATAGAGGAAGTGTCAATTACGTTATTGATTGGTGAGATAATTGGTGCATCTATGTGACTGTCACTAACCATTTCATTTACAAATTCTTGGCGAGCATGTACTGTGAATGTTTCACCCTTTAATATGCAACCATGGTTAAGATTAATTATCCCACTTGCGTGCAAACGTTTAGTAGTAACGCCACTTGCACATAAAATGCGAAAAATCCGTGCAGCTCAATTGATGTCAGCGTGTTACCGATCCACCTCGGAACTTGGAATTGTTTTATGTGTTGTAATTCATCCTTTAGAGATATCCACTGCTGTTGCATCTCTTCCGGCACTGCTTCATCCCAAGTTATTGCTGTAGCCCATATGGTTTGGAATATTAACTTGGCTTTAATTGTAATCGGAGATAGCCAACCAAGCGGGTCAAATATCCTAGAGATATCCGATAAAATTGTTCTTTTTGTGTATTTGGTTGTTGTAGTGGCAAATTTTATTTGTAATGTGAATGTGTCAGTCATCGGATTCCATCTGAGGCCGAGCGCTTTTGTTGAGTTTGCGTTTTTGAAGTCCAATGCGTTTGTATTTAATTGTTCTTCTGACAAACCATTTAGTAATTCAGGTGTATTACTAGACCATTTCCTCAGATTAAACCCTGCTCCTTGTAGGATGCTGATCAGTTCTTTCTGAACTTCTTTCGCTCTATTGATGTCATTTGCTCCAGACAATAGGTCGTCGACGAAGAAATCATTTTTCAGCGCCTTAGATCCTAATGGATATTTGTCAGCCTCATCTTCTGCCAACTGCTGCAATGTCCTCATAGCTAAATATGGAGCGGCCTTCATACCGTACGTGATGGTACAAAGTTGATATTCAGCTAATGGTTGTGTGGGATTAATTCTCCAGATAATCTTTTGTAACTGTTGCTGATCTTCTTGTAAGATGACCATGCGATACATTTTCTCACAATCCGCAGTGTAAACGAATTTGTACTTGCGCCATTTTAGTAGCAGGCTTAGCAGGTCTTGTTGTAGTTTTAGTCCACACTCCATGAGATCGTTGAGACTGTATCCTGATGTTGTTTTTGCAGACGCGTTGAATACAACACGTAGCTTGGTTGTACTCGACTCCTCCTTGAGAACACCATGATGAGGTAAATAGCACATCGGTTCCTTTGAAGAAGTACACTTCCGCATATGTCCCCTATTTATGTCATCGTGTATGAATGGTTGGTAGCTGTTTTGTAACTCTGCATCCTTTTGTAGTCATTTCTCTAACTGCTTAAATTGAGCTACAGCTTGTGGTTTGCTGTGTCCCAATTTCTGTTCGAAATTTTCCTTCATTGGCAATCTTACTTCGTATTTACCGTCAGCTAAGCGTTTGGTGGTAGACTTGTAAAGATCTTCACAAAACTGCTCTTGCTGTGTCATATCCGAAGTGCTGGGTGGCGATACGTCTTCTATCTCCCAGAACTTGGCAATGTCATCGATGTCATTGATTACGACGTGACAGTTAAATGTTGTCGTAACTGTACCCGATAGTATCCAACCGAAGCGTGTTTGTTGAGCAATCGGCTGGTGTGGTGATCCCTTGATCAATCCATTCATGATGATTTCTGAGTACACCTTGGCGTCAAATAAAATGTCAACAGGTCTTGAGATGTTGTACTCAGGATCTGCAAGTGGAATATGTTGAATGTGCTCGTACTCTTTCCGCGCGAATGACTTACACGTTAGGTTCTTTGTCAATTTAGGCACTATAAGAGCATCTGTTGTCAATACGTTGTTGTCATGAATGGATTTGCAGTCAAGTTCAACTTTACCCTCGCATTTGTTGGATAAGGTACCAATTCCCGTGATAGAGGCGTTGAATTGTTCTCGCGGTAGGCCCAATAGTTGAACTGCGTTTTCTGTTATAAGAGTGATCTGTGAACCTTGATCTAAAAGTGCTCTTAAATTGATTTATGATCCGTTCTTGGCCAATACACCTATTTGCACTGTTGTCAATAAAATTTCATCATCATTGGTGGCGATGTGATTCACGCGTTGCTGACTGGGCTGTTGCTGCCTACTCGGTGTCATTGGTTTTGTTGCATTTGTGTTATTAATTGATTTATTCACCGAATCATGCAATAATGTGTTATGTTGTTCATTGCATATTTTACACCGTTTAGTTGAGTTGCAGATATTGTTTTCGTGTATGTATAAACAATTTCTGCACACACTATATTTCGCAATTGTTTTGAGTTTTGCGTCTGGTGACATAGATCCAAATTAAGAGCATTGGTATAGTGCATGATCAGTATTGCACAATACGCAATGATAAGTGTTGAAACCAGTAAAACTTTTATGAAAACCCTTTTTCACATGTATGTATAATCTTTCCTTGGGAACTGCGGGAGTTTGTTTAAATGATGTTGTCAGATTTTTCTCGCTCTTTCGAATAGGTTCTAATGCTGTGAACTTGTTTTCGATAAACGAAATAAATTCCTCGAAGGAAGGTAGTTCTCGGGGTGCTTTCCTCGCTTCCATGTAGTCACTGTATGTCTCTGTGTCAAGTTTCTTTGAAAGAAGATGGACGAGTAGAGGATCCCAAGTTGTAGTGTCAATCCCAAGGTTGTGAATGGCGTGTACGCATTCAGTTGTGGTGTCATGTAATCGTTTTAGTTCAAACGAAGACTGTTTCTGTATGTAGGGCTGATTCAGAAAAATCTCAATCTGCCTCATGAATAAGACTTGCTGATTATTGTAGCGGTGGTTGAGGATATCCCACGCCGTGTCGTAATTTTCAACAGAAATATGTAAATGTTGAACTAGACGTTCTGCTTCTCCCCTGAGTTTACCTTTCAGGTGTTGCATTTTCTGGACTTTGGATAGTAACGGATTGTTATGAATGCTACCTTTGAACAGGTCCAAAAAGGTAGGCCATTGAGTGTAGTTGCCTGAAAATGTAGGTATGTCCAGTTTCGGCGTAGCTTCCTGCATGTGTGTGTTTGATTGTAGTTTTTTGTTCAAGTCTTTCTTGATACGTTTGAAATGCATTTCATAGTCAGTATATTCCTAGTCATAGAATATATCTGACCCTTCGAAGATGTTGTCAATTTTCCAATGTACATTGTCAATATTATCCCAACGCATTTGTAAGTTGCGAAGTTCGTCCTCTATTTCCCATTTGTCAGTTATATTTGCCATGTACATGTTATGAATCAGTCTCTGTAATGCTCTGAAGTTAGTTCTTTGCTGACTTATCAAGTCGGCGGCTTTGGTATCTTGAGGTAAAGCTCGACTTTCAATGTCTTTAAACGTCACTTGGCCTTCCGTAGAAGTGCCCTCATTGTTAATGTCATTTGCCTTGAATGAAGAAATTTTCTCTCGAATTGCCTCACGAAATGTTTTAGTGCGACCATATATGTCCTTCGCAAAATACTCATGAGATTTGTCACTAGATGTCAATAATTGAGAATTGTTTGACTCAAATTCACTTTATAGCTCATCTATCGTTGTTATTTTTTTCTTAATATACTCAGACGTTTTCCTTGCAGTAGGATCTTTTCTGAAGTTGATGTTGATTTTTTCCAAGACCTCGATGATGTCCTTTTGGCGTTGTAACAAGCCCTCCATTGTAAGAGTTAAAAGGAAAGATCTTACTTGTCAAAATGTAGCTGTAGATTGCCACGACGCGCGTGTGTAGCCTTTGAAGATGTCAGGATCTGTGGTAGATGTGGTGGCCCACACCCAACGCGGTGATACCTCAAGCCAATCAGGCTAAGGTGCTGCTGTCAAGAGTCAGGATGATTTCCTGACGCACTGTCAATGTTCATGCACTGCTATCCAATGTCAGTTTGTAATCGAACGAAACCACGAGCCCGAGTCACTACTTTATTCGTTTCCCGAAACGCGAGGTCCTGTTCCGTATCCGGCTCGAAGGACCAAAAATGTGGCGGCTACTTGTCGAACCACAACACTTTATGTCAATGTGTGAAGGATGATGGTGTGTATGTCAATTGGGGTGGCGGTTAGGGTAGTCAAATAAACCGACCGATGTCAATGAATGCGTTTAATGCACTGAATATTATTACTATCTTAAACATAGAAAATAAGGTCGCGCGTGTAAGCGCTTGCAATGTTCAAATGTCATGTATGCAGAATTTCAATACAATAGAAAATGTACGGCTTTGCCTGTACAATTTTGGTTTTAAAAGAGTAATTGCTGAGTTTCTTGCCGGATTCTTCTCAGCAAGACCGACCTTCCGAATCCGGTGGTAGATTCTGACGATTTGAAAGTGCTTGCCTGTAAAGTCTAGTCAAATAAAGATCTTTTTGAGTTTGAGTTAGTACAATGGTGGACTTAATGCTAGCGCATTTTCTGCCAGTCGACCACAGGTGACAGTAGATACATAGGAGCAGGTGTGCATAATAAAATAGAATATCTAAAATATAATAGAACATACAAATATAAAAAACTATTTATAAATATATAAAAATAAATAATACATAACTACCATTAAATAAATATTTAAAACATATAAATATAAGTATATTATCTACTCTGAGATGTAATTATAAGTATATATATGTATTCAACATTTTCGAAATAATCATACTTTTAACTTATCATCAGTAAAATTACGTTGAAATATCTCCTAACTTTGATAGATACCTACATACATAATGTTGAAGCTAATAAACGCTTACTGAAAATAACGGTGTACTGTCTTAACTAGAGCCAGCACATTTCGAGGGAGTTAGCGGAAACGTATCATGCACACAAGGCCATGGTGTGTCACTCTCGTGCCTCGCGCTGGGCGACGCTCCCCTCGCCGTGCACTGGACGCGGCGCGGCGCGCGGCTCGACCCGGCCTCCTACAGGTGCGTTGACCCGGCCTCCTACAGGTGCGTTGACCCGGCCTCCTACAGGTGCGTTGATCCGGCCTCCTACAGGTGCGTTGACCCGGCCTCCTACAGGTGCGTTGACCCGGCCTCCTACAGGTGCGTTGACCCGGCCACCCACAGGTGTGTTGACTGCTGCAGTTATGACCGGCTACTATAGCAGCCGCCTCCTGCGCAGGTGGACGGTGTCGGAGGCGCGCACGGCGGCCGGCCTGCGCTCCACGCTGCAGCTGCGCGCCGCCGAGGGCGCAGACGGGGGCGAGTACCGCTGCCACGCTCAAAACCAATATGGTAGGAGCGAGCTAGTGATGCACCTGCAGGTGGAAGGTACCGATGCATTTGAAACAGAAGTGGGCATGTAGTGAGATGTAGTCGTGGGGGAAGTACAGTAGTGTGTCGTGGCAGCGCCGCCGGGGCGGCCGGGGCGCGCGCGGCTGGCGGGGCTGGCGGGCCGCTGGGCGCGCGTGGCGTGGCCGCGGCCGGGCGCCGCGCCGCCGCAGTACTCCGCGCTCTGCACCGCCCTGCACGGGCCCCGAGCCGCCGAGCCCACCACCATCGTACTCAACTTAACACTGGAATCTACACGCGATGATGGGTCCTTATTTTATTTGAATGATCAGTCTGTATAACAAATGGAAAATATCTTTGTTAACGTTAACATAACTGTATGCCAGAGAGGCGGCGGCTCGCGTGTCTGGCTTGCGGCCGGCGACCACGTACTCGCTGCGACTGGCCGCCGCCAACCGCGTCGGCCAGTCGCCGCACTCCGACCCGCTCCTGTTCACTACACTCGAAGAAGGTACGTTACTATTTATTAAGTCGACAGGACTATTTAAGTATTCATTCAAATAAAATGATAATTTTATCAGAACGCTGTCTGTCTAGAAAAATAACGTAATGAATAAATAAATAAAAATAGCTATAATTAAATTATGCTTGTGTGTCCCTATCCTCCAGCACCGACATCCTCTCCTCAAAATATTCACGTCAGTTCGGTCAACAATGGGGAGCTACTCGTTACGTGGACGGTGAGTTTATAACCATTATGTAATAATGAATAAAACTCTTAAAAAATTGTGTTTTCCGACTGATCATTTAAAGCGATTTAAATTATAAATTGCCAGCCACCGCCGCAAGAAACCTGGAATGGGGAGCTGATAGGATACGTGGTGTCGTGGCGCGAGGTGGGCTCTGCTAACGGCGCGGCGGGGGATGGCACGGAGCGTGAGGGCACGATGCATAAGAGCGCGTCGCGTGAGGGCCCGCTGCCTGAGGGCGCGTCGCGTGAAGGCCCGCTGTTTGAAGGCGCGTCGCGTGAGGGCGCGTCGCGTGAGGGCGCGCTGTCTGAGGGCTCGTGGCGTGAGGGCGCAAACGCGGTGCGCGGCCGCGCCGCCCGCCAGGCCGCGCTGGGGGGCCTGCGCCCCCTCTCCCGCTACGCCCTCTCCGTGCGCGCCTACAACAGGGCTGGCGCCTCCCCACTCTCACCTACTGTATACGCCACCGTTTCCGTTGAAGGTCTAGATTCAAGCTCCTAATTAATACGCTTGATTTTAAAGGCAAATTAAGACAACCTGTTTCTGTTATCAGTACCTGAGACCCCACCGAACTCGGTCAGCTGCGAAGCGATGTCAGCCCGCGTGCTGCGGGTACGCTGGACTCCGTCGCCGGCAGACGCTACGATAACTCTGCGTGGTTACGAGCTGCAGTATACCCCTTTACACTTCCCACCCGGTCAGCAGCGGATAAATTGTTACAATAAATAGGTGTCGGTGTATGAAAGTAGTAATATTGATGTATTATTGCAGTTGAGGATGAGGAATCGACGCTGACGGTCCAAGCCGGAGTGGGGGGCGAGGCTCGGCTGGAGGGACTCCGCGCCGCCACCAACTACTCGGTGTGGGTGCGCGGCGCCGGGCCCGTGTACTGCGCCACGCTCGAGGACGGTGCGTCGTCGAAGGCGGCTCGATGTGTGCCCAGCCTACCTAGTATTACTAAGCTTCAAACAAATTACAGCTCCAGGCGAGGTGGAGGCGGTGCGCGCGCTGGCGGCGGCGCCGGACGCCGTGCGCGTGTCGTGGCTGGCGCCGCGCCGCGCCGGCCGCCTCACGCACTACACGCTCTACACGAGGGAGCTCGGCAAGTAGGCCTCCCCCCCCCCCTCCCCCCAGGTCCCCCCGTCCCCCGTCCCCCGCCCCTCGCCCGGCTGCAGCGCGGAGTGTGCAGGGCGGGCGCGGCGCGGGCGACGCGCGTGGCGGCGGGCCGCTGGGAGGCGGGCGGCGAGGCGTGGCGCGAGGTGCGCGGGCTGCGCGAGCACGCGGTGTACGAGTTCCGAGTGCGCGCCGCCACGGCCGCCGGCGCAGGCCCGGCATCGCAGCCTATTACCGCTGCGCCCGCGCAACCAGGTATAGGTACCTGGTAATGGTAGGCCATTATCTATATTTTTACTATTTATCACTCATAAACTAGACCTTTGTGTAAATTACCATTATACATATTGTAATCATGATCATAATAATTTTATTTTTTATTTTTATTTTTTTTATTTTATTTATTTAGGTAACAAACGGTCTCTAACAGTAATATTTGCTTAAATTAAATAATGTATGACTAGACCTATAGTACCATAACTTAAATTAATATTCTGATTAAACAAATTGAGTCCATGAGAAACTACTTAGTTACTGTTTACAAAATGTTTCAAGATCCTTACAATCTACTAGTATAACATCTCGCGAACCAGTTTTCTGAAATTATTATAAGTACTTGAAAAAATGTCAATATTGGTCAGGTTTTTGTTATAAAAATCAAGTGATCGCCTCAAATATGAGTTTTTTGTGTAATTTGTGCGATATGGCGGGACATAAAAAGTACTCTTAGACCTTGAGGAGGGACGAGGAACCTTAAGGTGGATTTTATCTAACAAATTAGTGCAATCAATTTGGCAATTAACTATTTTATATAATACCATAGTGTCCAAAAAAGTACGTCTAATTTGTAATGGGGTAATGTTATATTTTGAGGCACAAGCCCTGTAATCGTTTAAGATAAGTCCATCACGATAACTCAATAATTTTAAAAACTTATTTTGTACCTTTTCGATACGATCAACGTGAACAGCATACTGTGGGCTCCAAACCACACTACCAAACTCTAAAATACTGCGTACGTAAGTGTTAAATAAAATTATTAAAGTTTTTGTATTTTTAAACGGTTTCCCTAAACGATTTATTAAACCAAGCTGTTTGAACGCACGTGATACTATATTATCAATATGAATATTGAAGTGAAGTTTGGAGTCCAGAGCTACACCGAGGTCACGTATGAGGGAGACTCTTTTTATAGTGCTTCCAAAGAAGTTATAGTCATAAACAATCGGATGATGCTTACGGGTAAATGTAATAGTATTGCATTTATCAGTGTTTAAGAAAAGCTGATTTCTTGAGCAGTAATCTTGAAATCTACTAAGATCATTTTGCAGCTCACAACAGTCATTAAGAGAGGTAATTACTTTAAAAATTTTAGTGTCATCAGCATAGAGCAGATGGTGTGAATTTACAAAACAATTATTAACATCATTTACGTACAGAGTAAAAAGATATGGGCCCAAATGCGACCCTTGAGGAATGCCCGATGGTATATTAAGAAATCCAGACTGATATCCCCGTAAAGCTACTGCCTGACTCCGATTTGAGATATACGATTTTACCCACCGCCAGAGGTCGCCGTGTATACCGATTGCATATATTTTTTCTAATAACAAATCATGATTTATTTTATCAAAAGCCTTTGAAAAATCGGTATACACGGCGTCCACCTGATGTCCAGAATCCAGAGCATTTATAATAAGATCCGTATATGTAGTCAGATTGGTCTCCACACTACGACCACTGATAAACCCATGTTGCTGAGAAGAAATAAGTTGTTTTGTTTGCCAAGTTAAAAATTTGGTAACGAGCTTTTCAAATATTTTTCCCATTACACAGAGCTTAGATATGGGCCGGTACTGACGGACATCATGTTTTTCACCTCCCTTAAATATGGGTGTAATTAAAGCTCGCTTCCAAATGTCTGGAAAACAACCTTCGGAGAGTGACTTGTTATATATAAGGGTCAGCGGGACAGAAAGCTCCATTGCTAATTGTGATATGAAAAAAGGGTGGATATTGTCAGTACCTGAGCTCTTATTTATGTCTACATGCTTCAGTGCTTTAAAAACTTCTTCCTGAGAAATATACAAAATAGATAAATTTAAACTAGTTTTACATGAATTTTCTAAATTTCTTTGAGAATTACCAGTGCTAAGTGCAGAATCATTTGTGACAAAAACAGAATTAAAATAGTTATTGAACATTTCACTTATTTCCTGAGGATCTGTAGACTGAGTATTATTATAAGACATACACGGAGGCAAATCGTTTACACTACGCATTGATTTGGTATATGTATAAAAGTACCGCGGACATGTGTTTATTTTTTCTTCAGCGTAAGAAATGTAATTTTCATAACATTCAGTCTCCAATAGTTTGACTCGAGCGCGCAGACATTTAAACTCAAGATAATCACGCGGATTATTATATTTTTTCCATTTAGAATGCACCGTCCGCTTATTGCGGATTAATTTAATAAGAGCCCGGGAGTACCACGGTGGATTGTTTGTATGATTATTGACAACTTTTTTAGGAATATATTTACTAATTAAATTTTCTAGTACAGAATAAAAGTATTTAACTGAATCATTTGTGTTTAAATGGGAGAAAATATCATGCCAATTAATATCTAAAATCTCTTTCTTAATGTTATCGAAGTCGCCTGCGCGATATAGAAAAATAGTGCGTTCATTTTCCCTAAGTGTAAAGGGTTGAGATAAGCATAGGGTGACCAACAAGGATTTATGATGATTGTCCTCAGGAACAATTGGCATATCGCAAGCTACGACCTTGCTTGGGACGTTACTTAGGACCAGGTCTAACATTCGATCGTTTATGTTGGCACAGCCGTTGAATTGCGATAAGTTAGAAAAAGACATAAAATTAGAGAGATAAATAGCTTTGGGGTCGTCGTTAGTGTATAATTGTAACGATCCGTAGTCATCAGACACCCAGCCTGCATTGGTAATATTAAAATCACCTAAAAGTATAAACTTATCGGAGGGATTATTTTGCATTAATTCGGAGGCGTAATCAAAGAAAGTTTGCAAAGATGTAAGATGATTTTTGCTGTGCGGAAAATAACAACAACCGATATGCAGTTGACTGGCTGCGGCACGAGATAAGAAACCGGTCCGGGAAGCGCGCGGGGCGGCGGCCGCGGAGGGGGCGAGCTCCACGCTCAGCCAGAGCTCCTCGGCCGTCGCACTCGAGCGCCAGTCATCCCGGCAGCGCACGCTCAGCCCCCGACGCGCGGCAATTAACACGCCACCCCCCCGCTCGCTTACACCTCTACTTACCGACCTGTCTCTGCGGAAAACATGATATTTGCCACAAAAATATTCCGTATCAGCAAAATCGGGCGTGAGCCACGTTTCGGTGATACAGATCAGATCATAGTCAGACAGAATAATGTTACGACAGAAGTTATTACCTTTGGTTCTCAATCCTCTCACGTTCTGGTAATATATATTTAGTGAAGATTCAACCATGATTACTTGTGATTAGAATATAAGTATATATTAAAATATTAGTATATAGTAAATATCTGATTTCACTTTTAGATTTTATTTTGAGTTTACTTTTTGATATTGACATTTTAAGATTTTACTTTCAATGCAAAATACGTATATCGAATCAATACATATTTACACCGAAAGTACATCAAGGCGAAATCATATGGAAAAAGTGTAAACAAAATAAATAGTATAATTAATTGATCGAGAAAAATTTTTTTGTCAGGGTAACAGACCGATATTGACATCATGTTTTTATAAGAGTAGAAGTTAAACAAATGTGATTTAAATTTAGGACTGATATGATCGAGGCAGCTACTAGGTTGCGAGATATTGAGGAACAAGATATAAATATTTAACAAACGTAAATGTGTAATAGTGATACAATACCATACATACAGTCACTTGATTAAAGACAGGTCTGAGTCTTTCGAGATGCGCAAAATTGGTGACTTATCATTTTTACGTATAAGAATTTTACAGTCCTTAACCCATAAGTAGGCGTAATTATGTTCAGCTCTCAATTCACGGGCGCGTTTGAGTAAAAGCTTGTTAGCAGGGGTGAGGTGTTCATTGACAAATATGTTGTATGCCTGGCCGGCTATACCGATGTCTGCAGTGGTAAGCCCTCGGCGTTGACGAACTGCAGTAATAAGCTGATCCTTGCGCGCGCGCTGCGTAAATCTGACGATTATTGAAGGGGCGCGGGTAGACTTGTTTTGTTTATCAGGATCCGCCGTTCGGTTGAAGACGCGGACACGATGAATTGTGTCGATATCAGTATCGAGCAGTGAGAATCCCACTTTGAGGCAGATGTCTCTTAAGATAGAAAGCAGGTTTTCGCTATTGTAGTGTGGAATACCAGCAATTTCTAGGTTATTCTGCCTGGTGAACTGGTCTTTGGTGTTATTTTCTTGCTTTAAATAATTAATAGTCTCGAGGGCTTGATCAAGGTCTTTCCGGATAATAGGGATACATGAGATTTTATTTTCAACAACGATAAGCCGGTCCTCCATCTCTGAAAACCGCTGCTCCATCTCCGTCCACTTAGAATTCAGGTCTTGGATTGATTTGGTTACAGTACGGATATCAGTTTTAATATCATCAAAGTCAGACTTCATGGTATTGAAATCAGCTCTAAAATTTTTCAATTCTTTAAGCATGTCTGTAAGTGCATCACTCGTGGTCGTCACAGTGCCACTAGCCTTTGAAGGTGGTTGAACGCGACATGAAGCACAACGCCAAGCTGCCTTTTTATCAACTCCCATTTTTCGATATGTGGATTCAGCAACTCTTGCACATCCAAAATGGAATTGCCCTTGACACTGGCCACACGTAACGCAATCTGTTACGACTTCATTACACTGATTGCACGACATTTTTTATTTTTTTATTTATTATTATATATTATTTATTATTTAGTGGTAACAACAGATTACACAGAACTAATAAGAATACTATACACTGCCTACTATTACGATCGTAATCGAGTTTCGAGATCGTAAGCGATAAGAGCACGACAGTGTGTCCGTTTCTCATGCACTCTGCGCGCGGACGATATAATAATAAATAGATGTTCTTTTTTACAAATTTATATCTTATTTTATTTAGTCATAGAAAACAGACAGCTCTAACGATATAATTTCATACCTTCAAATATAAAACAAACAAAGCAGATAATCCATTCTTATAATAAAACTGTAACAGGTCGAATTCTGTACATTGAACATCATATTTATTTATTTTTGTTTATTGGAAAACCAACAGCTAACTTAACATGACATAAGTAATGGATTGTTAACATAAAGCCCATTAAAGGTTCTCACTTATACGTAACATTAAAGGTTAGCATTAAGCTGTTTGCACTGAAGCACTTGTATAGGCACGCCTTCATTACATCTTATGTTGTTATAATAATATTGTCTACAGTATAATGTATTCGCTCTGTGCACGATGAATGTAACTAATTGTAACAAAAATGTGCAATAAATAAATAATGTCATGATTTGAAAAACTCGTTGCTAAGGGCACGTCTCACTGCAGCCGCATTGCAATTAAAGAGATCAACGCTCGGGTTCTTCTTAAGTAATGAGTTAAACTTGTTGCTCGCACGCGTTAAATATGTGTTTCCCATGTAATTAGATGTAGTGAGAGGGGGTACCAAAAGGTTATTATGTCTCAAAGGTTTACTGGGGCAATTAATTTGTAGTTGAGTTAGGAGTTCCGGGCAGTCGGTTTTACCTTGTGCGATGTTTGCGAGTAAACAGAGATCGGCTATCTCCCGGCGCTTCGTCAATGTAAGGAGATGATGTTTCTTGCATAGTTTGACATAATTATCAGAACTAAATGTATGGTTCGTGCGAAAGCATAGGTATTTGATAAATTTCTTTTGAATATTTTCAATACGGTCTATGTATTTTAGGTACATGGGGTTCCAGATCTGGGATGCGTACTCAAGATTACTTCGGACAAGGGTAGAATAAAGGATTTTTAATGTTTTGATGTTTTTAAAATCTTTTGTACTGCGCATCAGAAAGCCGAGGGCCTTGGAAGCTTTGGTAATGATTTTATCAATGTGAGTGTCGAACATCAGCTTCACATCGTGGTGTACTCCGAGATCGCGAATGACGGAGTCTCGTCGCAGGTTGGTGCCCTTGAGGATGTAATTGTGAAGTACAACGTTTCGCTTACGAGTGAATGTTACAATACTACACTTGGATGGGTTGAGCTCAAGATGGTTACATTCACAATAATGCTCAAGACGGCAAAGATCGGCCTGCAGCGGCAAGGCCTGCTTGGGTGGCTACTGTGGAGAATATCTTCATGTCGTCAGCAAAGCTCAGAACATGGGAGTGATGGAAACAACTATCGATGTCGTTCACAAATATGACAAAAAGCAAAGGACCCAACAAGGATCCCTGAGGTACACCACTAGGGATCGGAACCCAGCTGGATATGTAGTTATTTATGACAACAGCTTGAGAACGATTGCTAATATAAGATGTGAACCACCTGAGCAGGTCTCCACATATACCAATACTCTGCAGCTCCATAATAAGAAGGGAATGCTGAATTCTGTCGAAAGCTTTGCTGTAATCAGTGTACACTACGTCCGTTTGGAGACTATGGTCCATGGCATCTGTTAGGGCTGAATTGAGAAGAGCAAGGTTAGTTACAGTAGAGCGACCCTTCAGAAAGCCGTGTTGTGTGGGACTGAATGAATGCTTTAGGACAGAATACACTTGATCGTAGACTATTTTCTCGAAGAGTTTCGAGACGATACATAATTTGGAAATGGGTCGATAGAATTCAACATTGGTTTTAGATCCTTTCTTGTGCACAGGTGTTATAAACGCTTTTTTCCATACGGCTGGAACTGTGCCCTCAGATAGAGATCTTCTAAATAGTAAGGTTAGAGGATAGGCGACAGTTTTAGCGCAAGATTTAAGGAAGGTTGCCGGCAAATGGTCCGGGCCAGCGGATTTGGCTGGGTCTAACTCCAGTAGCAGTTTTGTAACCATGTCAACACTCACCACGACTTTAGATATAAGGGCGGAGGAAATTGTATCGGGTGATGAACTGGCAGCAGCGCCACGATCACCGATGCTATCAAGAAAGTTGTTTTGAAAGAAGTCTGAGAACGCATCACAGATCCGCTCGCCCGTAGTAAACATGTTGTCCTTGTAACACATATTATTGGGCATGGAGTTGGACTTAGATTTGTCCTTAAAATATGTCCAGAACTGTTTCGGATTGTGGGATATTGAATTTTCAATAGACGAAATATAGTTGTCATAACATTCCTCTTCGTGGGCTTTTACACGATTACGCAGATATTTTTAGTTCTCTTCAAAAGCTTTGTTGCCGTATAACTTATATTTTCTTAAATTTTTGTGTTTTTCCTTAATTAGTTTCTTAAGCCCAGAAGAGTACCACCTAGGAAAATTATCGGAAGAGATAACCTTAGAGGGCACAAAATCGTCAATTAAGTGGTTACAGACCTCATAGAAATAGCTAACAGCATCATCCAGGGACCCTGTAAATAAATCTTTGTCCCAGTCGATACTTGTGAGCTCTGTATTAATTTTAGCATAATTGCCTTTATTAAAAATATATTTTTTGTATGATTTAAGACTAAGAGGCTTAAAGTCAGCAAACCTGATGATAACAAGAAGCGCGCCGTGATGCTGGTCTATGGGGACGAGAGGGTCATCACTAGCGTCCAGTACGGACACACTGTCGTTAGCTAGAATTAAATCAAGGGTGCGGTCAAATGTGTTACGTATACCGTTATATTGTTGAAGTCCGAGTGAGGCTAGTTCATTAATTAATAGTAATTCATCATCCGTGTATGCGTTCAGGGGGTCGCAGACATCCCCTTGGCTCGTCACTCTCCACACTATGTTACTGAGGTTAAAATCTCCAGCAATTAGGTATTTATCATCAGGGTGCATCAAAATGATGTTGTTTAGATTATCTAAATAATTACGAAGTTGTTGTGAGAATGAGTAGCCTAGATGTTGCGGGCACAGGTAAAGGACACTGATGTGTAATTTAATAGGCGAGTTCGTTGAGCGTAGCTTGAGGTGTAACGTGAGCCACAGGTCCTCACAGGACGAGTGGAAGGAGGGCTGCGGTGTCGCGGAAAGTTCCCTGCGCACTGCTATCATTACGCCTCCACCTCTCGATTGTCCAGTCAGGTCATAGTCGCGATCACGGCGCCATACCATATACCGGGAGTCAAACAATTCACTATCCGTCACGCTGTCCAACGACCATGTCTCTGTTATGATAACTATGTCAAACTTCTGCCTATAAACATTCCTCTGAAATGTAATCGTCTTAGTGCGTAGGCCCCGTGCATTTTGATAATACACCGAGAGGTTATTAGCGTCATCATTAGCCATTATCATTATATTGAAGGTAAAAAACAGAATTGATATTGATTAATGCATTTGAAACAGACCTTTTGTGACCCAAAGACAAGTTGTAAGTTAAGAAGCCGAACGTATTGGATTTAATAGTATTCACACAAAAATATAAAGCATGTTTAGGGTAGATAAAAAATAAAAGTGATATTGAGCGAGTTAGTTCCCTATGATAAGGCAAATATTGAGACAGACTTATTATTAAGGCATGCAGTGCGAGCGAGGCAAAAGATAGGCGCAAGTGGCATGAAGTTAAACGGCAGCTTAGCAATAACAAGTTGCAGAAGGCACAGGTGACAAACATTTTTAGACAAAGAATAATGTTCAAGTCATAACACATTAACAAGAGTAGGTAAATATGAATACAACGTAATAGTAGCCATTTGAAGCACGGTAAGTTAAGAGCAGATGTGATATTGGTTAAGTAAGCCTGTTTAAATCCGATTCTCTCATTATAATTTTAACAGGTGAGTTATCGGATTTGCGTATATGGATTTTACAAAATTTCACCCAGACATATTGATAATGCTTCTCCGCCGCGAAGCTCTTCACTTTACCGAGCAGCTTCTTAGATTCAGGAGAGAGATGATCGTTGACGAATATCCGTTTCTTGCTATGATCGCCTCCATACCCCAAGTCACCTGCCGTTATACTCTTTTTCATGCGGGCTGCAGCAACGAAGTCTTCTTTAACATAACGGTTAAGAAAGCTGATTATTATGTTCTTTTCGTTTGAATCAGCTGTAGGTACTCTAGAAATGTAGTTGATCTGTGATTTTGGAAAACTGTAACTTGCTGCCTTGCATAGACTCTCAGCCAAGGTAAATACATTTTCATTTTTACTAAGAGGTACACCCTTAACCTCGACATTATTTAGCCGCGACCACAGCTCCCTAAAGGCAAGCTCCTGTTTTAGGTTAGCGATCTCGGCTGTGGCAGTATTAACAGTATCATGTAACAGCTGCACTTGATGCGAGGACTCTTCGGACTTGGAAATTCTTTGATCGAATTCTTCGAGCTTGGCGCTGTTATATTCACATGAGTTTTTGAGGTCCTCCAGGTCCTTCTTTACGGATTTCACCTCATCGACAAGTGATGAGAGGGCTACTAGTTTTTGTTTCACTTCTGATAGCTCCTGCAATATGACATCGAGCTTGTCTGGATTATGTGGTGGAGTAGCAGATTTGCAATGGGGACACCTCCACGCCGCCTTCCTTTCGGAACTGAGCTTCCGATAGGTTACCTCTGCTACCTTTGCACATCCAAAGTCATAGTGACCACTGCATCCTTGGCAAAAAGCACCACCGTTATGATCCAAGTTGCAAGATTTACACTTCATTTTAAAATTATACTAGTAATAAAAGCAAAAAATAAAGGTTGAGCTTTTCTGGATTCGCTGCGAGGGACATACGAGGCGTGCGTCCAGTTAGCGTGCTGACAGCTGACGGTTAAACATTTTTAATGGAGACCACTCTATAATTAATACTGTGATGACTAATTGACTATTACTACGATGACAATTAAACTCATGATATCTGTTCAAATATTATAAGCAGGAAAGATTTGTATTTTGTGTTTGTATTGAGTAGGCTCCGAAACTACTGGACTACTGAATTTAATTGTGTCTGAATTCGTTTGTGGCAGCGTCAGCGCAAATCTCGTCGTTTAGCCGCGTAGTGTACGCGGTGAGTGGCAGCCGCGTGCGCCTGCGCTGCGCGGCGCTGGGCGCGGCGCCGCTGCGCCGGCGCTGGTCGCCGCTGCCGCCCGGGCACGAGCTCAGCGACGCCGGCGACCTCATCATACACAGTGAGTGCTCGCTGGCCGCTCCGCTGGGACCTGGGCCAGCAGCACACCATTCCGTCCGTTTTAGAAGTGGAAGAGGTGTCGGTGAACTACACGTGTTCGGTGCGCAACGCCGCAGGCGGCGACGCGGTGGTGGTGTCGCTGCGCGCGCGGCCGCCGCTCGCCGCGCCCGCCGCGCCCGCGCCGCGCCTCGCCCGCGCCGCGCCGCACGCGCTGCACCTCGCCTGGGACCCGCCGCCCGACGGCGGCGCCGCGCTCCTCGGTCGGTACACACCGGTACACGACCACTGCGATGCGTCTAATCGATGAGCGAGTGATAAATGTGTCGGTGGCTGGCGCAGGGTACACTTTGCGGTGGCGGAGCGACTGGCGGGAGGGGAGGCAAGCGGTGGCGGCGGGCGAGGGGGGAGGGCAGGCAGAGGGGGGCGAGGCGGCGCTGCCCGCGGCGTCGCGCGCGCACGCGCTGCTCGGGCTGGCGTGCGGCGCGCGGTACCGCGTCACGCTGCGCGCGCGCAACCTACTCGGCGCCTCGCCGCACTCGCGCCCACTGCTCGCGACCACTCTCGGAGATAGTCAGTCGCTTTGCTTCTTACTTTATTGATTGGAAAGTAACTTGTTTGTATATTTTTATTTTATTATGTTTTAATTTTAATGTTGTATTTACATATTATATATGTACAGCTATCTGCGTGCGCAACGCTTAATGCATTACGTAAAAAAAAACATAGAGATATATTTTTTAGTAGTATATGTACGTAAGAAATTTTTCTTTCGTACGTAGAGGCAACCCCCCCGCCGGGTAAGGAGTTCGTGTGGGCCAACAGTTCGAGTCTTCGGCTGAGCCTAGTGGCGTGGGGCCCGCACTGTCCGCCCGCCGCCTGGGAGCTGGCGCTGCGGCCCGCGGCTGGCGGCGCCTGGCGCCCGCTGCCCGCCGCGCGCCACGCCGCGGAGGTGCGCCGACCCTCCTCCCCCCATACCTCCCCCTCCTCCCCCCATACCTCCCCCTCCTCCCCCCATAGCTCCCCTCCTCCCCCCATACCTCCCCCTCCTCCCCCCATAGCTCCCCTCCTCACGTCACGCGGCGTCTGTTGCAGGCGGGCGAGCTGCAGCCGGGCACGTGGTACGAGATCCGTGTGGCGGCGCGGTCGGCGCTCGGCGACACCGTCGCGCTCTACCGCGCCGCCACACGCAGCCTCGATGGAGGTACCACTCCACTCTATTAACATTATCTACTAAAGACTGCGCAATAGAGTCCGAAAGTGCTTCTTAGAATCCAATCGAATCCATAGGACTAAGAACGATAGGCTCCAATATTGTGTAATTACTAGGGTAAAAGCCGGATAGTTGCCACACTTTCCTATAAAGCTTTTTTTTTTTTTATTTGAACTTGTTGAATGTTATTCACTATGTATCTCATAACATAGGTCTTTTATCTTCTAGAATAGCCTATTTTTCTATACATAATTAACAATGGTTTTGATTAAATACGGTTTTATTTCACCTCTCGAAAAAGGGATAGTTGCCTACTATGGCGGATAGTAGCCTAGCATGGAAAATGCTTCAGGGGATACTTGCCTCGTGTCGGTATAATTTTAAGTTTGGATAGAAATAAATTTATATCACTTTATACACTTATACACAAGATGACTTAATAATCTTTATTATTAATTTATCAGTCTTTATTATAATTATAATTTACTGAGATATTTTTAAGTACAATTTAAAATATTAATTAACATTTTTAAATAGTTTTCAGTTTTAATGATTTAAATTATAAAAATATTATTAAAACTTAGTTATTTGAGTTATTAAAAATATTAGCATTTGTCTTATGTAGATATAATATTTGGTAATCAACTTTATTTTTTTGTCACATTTTTGAAGGCAAGTGCTAAGCTATCTTTTATCCAGTTGATTTCCGCATTTTTGTTATTTGTTAGGTATTTTGCTTATCTGGGATAAACATATAAAACCGAAATATTGCGTGTTTTTTGTGAAATAATTTGAGTCACTCGGGCGGGCAACTATCCACGAAAGTAATTAGAGCGACTATTTGATCCGGATACTTGCCCTTTAAATTTGCAAAAAAAATAAAAAAAAATTAGCAATAACTTAATAAAAAATGAAAATTAAACTCTAATGCATGCAAAAAAACAAAAAGGTGACCTAAATCACGATCAGTACAAAAAATATTGAATAGAACTTACTTACCAATATCATTATAACGCCCTTAAAATTTCGCCGCGGAAGATCTTTGCTCACACGGACAAAACACGTGGGCCTATTCCGATGGCTTACACGGCATTGAAGCCTGCGGGATGGTCACTACTTATCGTAGTAAAGCGCCAACAAAACTTATATTCCTAACAAAGTTTTTTTTAAAACCGGGGCATGTATCCCGCCGAGGCAACTATCCGGCTTTTACCCTAATTAATAAACATACCTAACATTATTACTACCAGGCGCTAAAAAAGATTATGTCTGCCACAATACAGAATTAGTCGGCGAGGCAACGCAGGTCCCGCTGGCGGAGGCGGGCGGCGCGGGCGAGGCGCGCGTAGGCCCGGCGGTCCCCGCGCTGCTCGCCGCCGCGCTGGCCGCGCTGCTCGCCGCTGCGGGTGAGCCGCCGCTGCTCGGCCGCCGCGAGTCGCGTGCACGAGTACTACAGCGATCGCTCCCGCAGGGCTAGCAGCGCGCCGCCGCGGCTGGGCGCGGAGAGCGCGCGGGGGGCAGCCCTGCGCCGGCCCGCAGCCTCAGCTCTACTCCACCGAACCCGGGAAAATAAATGACAAGACTATGATCGCTCCATATGGTGAGCTCACTCGAGCATCACAATCACATGCATGCTTATTTATTTAGTGCGTACCGAGTGATACCCGGTCGTCTAGCATAGTTTCACTCCATAGGATGAAAACTGAATCAATCACTAAATGATAAGAGGCACATTTCAATGTGAGGAGTAATATTCATAGAAATATATAATAATAATTAATTATGTATTGTTTTGTCTGGTTTAACACAATACATTCGCTTCACTCCGCACAGCGTGTATGTTGTTACTTCACTACTCTCCACCTGCTTCCCATTTGTCTATAAGTTTTACTGCAAGACAATGTACTCCATAATATAAAATATAATGTGAACAGATCTAAAGGAGATCAGTCCGTATGCGACGTTTAGCATGACGGAGGCGGGCGAGGCGGGCGAGGCGCGGCTGCCGCGCCGTTCGAACGCGCCGCCGCGGCCGCGTCAGCTGGCGCCCGCCGCAGGTAGTCCGCCAGATATCCACTTTAATATAAAAATCGTAAGCTCTTCCAATTACGTGTTATCTCGTTAACACGCAGTAGGTTGTGCCACTTTAACAGAGTAAAAAGGTATAATGGTAAGCAGAACCGTAGCCTATAGCCGCTAGTAATACCAGGAGTAACACTAACGCGTTGCCAACCATGTTGTAGATGAGTACGCATTGTGCTAGCACCATCTCTACTAGTGCAGCGTATCCTCGTGGAGCACTGGCATACTGGATTTCGATCGTAACAATTTTTTGGCTTGACATTCGACCAAACGACACAGTTGTGCTGGTCGAGAAGGTCGTAATACGAGCATAGTGAATAGGTTTTTATTGATGTGGTTGGTGTGTGCGTGGCAGAGCTCGTGCGCGCGCGGGACAGCGACTCGTCCTCCAGCGGCTCCCCGTGCGCCGTCTGCCGCGTGCAGTACCGGCTACCCGGTAACACTACACCCACTATCAAATACAAATATCATGTGTTATCAATAGTGTGGTGTTTATGAATTTATTATAATAATGATCTTATTATCTCAGTATTAGCGAGCCGTCCCGGTTTTGCACGGGTTTACACAAAACCAAATTAAGTGGGCTCCCGTAGTATTTGTTGCTAAGTTCATTTTGTGGCGAGTAGTTTTGTCCTAGAACCAGTCAGTCCACTGTATTGCTCTCAGCCACTCCTCAAGTTCATATTCCTGTAGCACTACGCAGGAATCGCGTGTAGAATAAATCCTACGGATATGAGCAGCAACGATCCCCGTTGAGATCGCATCTAAGTGTATGTAATGTATACGAGTGTATAGTGTATGTAATGTTTAATTAGAGAAATATACATTCAATTACGTCAAGATAAGTCCGAGTAATTGACTAAACCATCTTATTTTAGTTCTCTAAAGAATCAAATGAAGCGAGAAGCAACCTTAGCACATGCTGTAATATAAGTAGTATCGAGGGCTACTAATGCGAAACTGTCTCTAGATCGAGCAGTCAACAACAGCTTTATGGAAACATTCCCAAATTGCAAACTCAGTCCTTTAAAGATACTTAACCTAAATGCTCAAATACGTGCCGTGTGTTAAGACAATATTGCTGAGCAAGAATACCACGGTATCACGCCGGTACCGCCGATTTTGTGCAATAATTATTACTTTCACGTGATGTAACGAAGTAGGCAATAGTTAATTGAACAATAGGTCTTACACATTCTAACGTCTCAGATGGATATTTTAGTAACTTGATATGTAAAGCCGATTTAAATATATGTTAAGAAATGATCTGGGTAGGAATAAAACATGTTGAGCTTACTACACTTACGCTACACTACATTATTCAGTGGGGACGACGTCGCGGGCAAAAGCAGTTACATAATAAAGTTACCATTAATTACTGTTGTCACTTGACACCAACAATTAGTTCTTGCGGCAATGTGTATGTGTGCATGTGTGTGTGTGTGTATGCAGAGTCGCCGCCTGCAGTGGAGACGAGCGCGGAACAGAGGTCGTGCAGCGCCGCGCCGCGCCGCCGCCGGCCCGCGCCGCTACACGCCCCGCTACACGCTCCGCTACACGCCCCGCCGCACCACAGGTACACCGCGCCCCGTCCACCACACACACCTTAACTTATTTGTGTCTAATATGTGTAAAGTCAATTTATTTTTGTTTTCATCAAAGCCATCGTTTCTGAGAGGAACGTGACTAGCGAGTGCAGGAATATGTTTCGGGTAATACACTTGTTCGGTAGGCCCCAGAGGCAGTGCCAGTAGGCCATAATATAGCGAGTAGCGAGTAGCGAGCTGCCGACCCCGCATGGCTTCTACCCGTCCTCGCTGTCAATACTGACCCGAAGGCCTGAGGTCAGCGCTCTGGCCGGCCTGCCTGAGGTCAGAGCCCTGGCCGGCCTGCCTGAGGTCAGCGCCCTGGCCGGCCTGCCTGAGGTCAGCGCCCTGGCCGGCCTGCCTGAGGTCAGCGCCCTGGCCGGCCTGCCTGAGGTCAGCGCCCTGGCCGGCCTGCGTGAGGTATGACCGCCCGTGTCTCCGCAGGCCTGGCGACGCACGCGGGAGATCGCCGTGACTGACATCTGCACAGTACGCCGCCACAGCTCCCACCGGACTGATCATCTTATAATAAACTATTATGTTTTCAATACGCGTGTTATTACTCTCGTCACAACATGAGGCAGGCCCCCTTATCCTCGTCCTATATCCTATTTTGACAGGCCCGAGCCCCGGTGCGCCTGGCTTTAGTTATGGGCTGGTGTCAGGGTTCACACACTTTGATAAGGTGTCGGACTAGTTAGTCCTTGATTTTATTTGAGTTCGAAACTCAGAATTTTCATTCATTTTTGTTGAAAATATGAATTCAAAATAATCAAAATTATTGAAATGTCCTGTTATGTCAGACATCAGACGACAAGCTCTACGAGAATATACAAAAAAAATGTGTTGGCCGACACTTTCAGATTTGGACCAAATCTCTATGAAACATGGATGATGTACATTGTTGTGTGTGTGGCACAGGTTTGCTACTCACGGCAACCAAACCTGTGTGCCAAAGTACATCTTACGGTCTTCACAAAATGTAAATTTAAATAACCCCTGTGATCACAACATATCACGTATCACATAAAAGGGCTTAATGAGGTAAACACAGTGACTTCATTCCCTGCTCCCTGCTCCCGGGGAGGGTAATGTTATCGTGTCCCGGGAACATTCCGGGGTCTCAAGCTAGCAGCGTCGCAGCGGGTTTTGTTGTTGGGCAATCCCTGGGTCGATGGTGCAATTAAACAGCCGGTGTGCCAAAATGTTAAAAAATATTTTTTTTTACAAAAAACCCGTTACAATAACCATTGCGACTTCGAATTTATGGTACAACATCTTGCGTCAAAAATAATAAACTGAATACTCGTTCATGGCTCAGTTCAAGGACAGTTGTATAATAGTGTGCCGGCGAGTGTGTTGTACCTTACCCACTCATAATACAGCCGCTAGCCGCTAGCCGCTAGCCGCTAGCCGGGCTCCTCAATCGAAGATAATACCTCAGAGTAGATATAGCTTCTGTATAACTTTAGTTTTGTAATGAATAAGTACATCATAGACGTATAGTATAGCATAGCGCTCTCCTCGCGTCACCGGCATTTCCAGGAGGATATCCTTATTGCGTGGCTTCGTTGGGCTTCACGTGAATACCTACGCAGTTCTAGAATACACACATATAGACAAGGGCTATCTCTGTTTGGAATATATGGAACCACTGAACCGATTATATAAAGATAAAAATCGTTTCTAAATGAAGCACAGACTCTTCCATAATACTGAGACTGGTGAGAAGCTGCGCCATCCCTCAGTGTCAGCTATATTTTATCTTAAGCTTATCCGTAATTGTTTTTGTACGCGGGTGAAGTCGCGGGGAAGCGTCTCTTTAAGCATACTCCGAGCGAGGCAGGAGAAGCGCGCCGCCCGCCCTCGACTCGTATTATTGAATGTGAGCTGAGGTGAAATATTATTTAAACAATCACATTGTAGCATTATAATTAATATTATCAATTAAACAAATATATGTATATATACAGTCGACATATTATAAACCTAGCACAATATTTAGTTTATAATTAGTTTGATTATCCTGTACTTTTCCTGCTGTTTGTTTTATACCAGTCGTCCACCCGTGACTTTGCTTGTGCTAAATTAGGGATTTAATAAAGCATAAAAACAAATAAAGGACTAGTGTATAGTTGCTCCTTGTTCCATGAAGCAGTGAGCGTGATGATCGACAACCCCCTGAGGGTAGGTACCCATAGCTACATACAACTGAGAAATTTCGTATAAGCCTTTTGTGTAATGTTAGCATCATGAACCGGTTAAAAAACTGTTGTTTGGATTGCAGTACCTATCATACATAATACACACGGCTATAATTTAAACAATATATATAATACTGATATGTATGTACAGTCTCAGCGTCGTTACGATTGTGTTATATGTATAGATTTAGTTCGGGTAAATAATGTGAAGCGAGGCGCTGAGCGGCCGCTCCAGGCGCGCGAGTGATTAGTGTCCGCGATGTGTCCGCTGTGGATGGTGCTGGGTGTGGTGGGTGCGGTGCGTGTGGTGCATGCTCTGGGTGTGGTGGAGCCGGGCCCGCGCGCCGTGCTCAAGTGCTGCAGGACGAAGCAGGCGCTGGTGCGCGACGTGGCGGCGAGATGGTCGGGCCCGCGCTGCCTCCCGGTCGCCGAGCTGCCGCTCGCCGCGCACAACCTCACTGCTGATTACACTGCCTTTGACATCTATGCTAATCACATTGAACAAAAGCAGGAGAAAACGACCAAAACATTACAAAACTTCTCACTCCAATTCAACGTCAATTACTCCCCTGACAATAAAAAATTGTACTTTTGGGACCCTAGCAACACCCGTATTTATCTGATAGAGGTGAGTGGACACCACAGCATCTGAATACGCGCCAACTACTTGTAATAAGTAGTGGTAACACTAAGATGAAAATAAATATCTGGTTCTGCGCGCAAAAGTGGCCGGAACTAAAACACCACATCCTTTGACCACATCTTAGGAATACAAAACCGCGCGCCAGACCTGTTGTTATATTTTTATAATTTTAAACTTGTATCCAGGTTCACACAGATAAGCTCCGGACACAGTTCTCGTGTATTTAGTACTAGACGAGATGTATTATTAGGTCAGTGGCTCAACCGCTTCAAATGTGAAGTGCAAGTGTACAATGTATGGTTTAGTTTCCTGGCTGATAGAGCCTCCGCGCTACAGAACAGAGCAGCATCGGTTGTAGCGGTAATAATGGCTCTAAAGCGCTTGTTAGCTCTGGTCGAGAGTGCGCTGTGCTGCCACTAAGGAGACCTATTTAATTCGCCCTCGTGTTGCTAGTCCAGCGACTCCACTAAGCATGTTTAGGTTGGCAACGCGCCTCAGATCTGATACCAGTATAATGGTAACATGAGTGACGGTCTCTGCGCAGGACGGCACCATGAAGACAGAAGACCCTCATCGCTACAAGCGGTGGACGACTTATGACAAACTCCAATTCTGTGTGGATATATTATTCATAAAGCAACGATCGGGACGATATGTGAAGAGACATCGTTTTGGCACGATTCTACCGGAGCCCGATGTGGGAAAGACTGAATTTAATTTTGCAGTGACAGGTAAGTCTGTTTCTATTTAATTAGCTCTAATATTAATTTAATCACTATATGACCCAGTGAATTAGACGAGTGGCATTGTGTGTGTGTGCAGGGTACTGCGTGAGGAGTGGCAGTGGTGGGTTGAGTGCAGTGTGTGTGTGTGCAGGGTACTGCGTGAGGAGTGGCACTGGTGGGTTGAGTGCAGTGTGTGTGTGTGCAGGGTACTGCGTGAGGAGTGGGACTGGTGGGTTGAGTGCAGTGTGTGTGTGTGTGCAGGGTACTGCGTGAGGAGTGGCAGTGTAGGATTGAGTGCAGTGTGTGTGTGTGCAGGGTACTGCGTGAGGAGTGGGACTGGTGGGTTGAGTGCAGTGTGTGTGTGTGCAGGGTACTGCGTGAGGAGTGGCACTGGTGGGTTGAGTGCAGTGTGTGTGTGTGTGCAGGGTACTGCGTGAGGAGTGGCAGTGTAGGATTGAGTGCAGTGTGTGTGTGTGCAGGGTACTGCGTGAGGAGTGGGACTGGTGGGTTGAGTGCAGTGTGTGTGTGTGCAGGGTACTGCGTGAGGAGTGGGACTGGTGGGTTGAGTGCAGTGTGTGTGTGTGCAGGGTACTGCGTGAGGAGTGGCACTGGTGGGTTGAGTGCAGTGTGTGTGTGTGTGCAGGGTACTGCGTGAGGAGTGGCAGTGTAGGATTGAGTGCAGTGTGTGTGTGTGCAGGGTACTGCGTGAGGAGTGGGACTGGTGGGTTGAGTGCAGTGTGTGTGTGTGCAGGGTACTGCGTGAGGAGTGGCACTGGTGGGTTGAGTGCAGTGTGTGTGTGTGTGCAGGGTACTGCGTGAGGAGTGGCAGTGTAGGATTGAGTGCAGTGTGTGTGTGTGCAGGGTACTGCGTGAGGAGTGGCAGTGTAGGATTGAGTGCAGTGTGTGTGTGTGCAGGGTACTGCGTGAGGAGTGGCAGTGTAGGATTGAGTGCAGTGTGTGTGTGTGCAGGGTACTGCGTGAGGAGTGGCAGTGTAGGATTGAGTGCAGTGTGTGTGTGTGCAGGGTACTGCGTGAGGAGTGGCAGTGGTGGGTTGAGTGCAGTGTGTGTGTGCAGGGTACTGCGTGACGTGCGTGTTCATCGGGTTGGTGCTGGCGGCGCACGCGGCGCTGCCCGCTCTCCGCAACATCGCGGGCATGATGCGTATGGCCTACGTGGCAACCCTCATGGCCCTGTACCTGGTCAAAGCCACGCAGCTCATACACGACAAATACAAGAGCTTGACACCTCACGATTGCATTATTATAAGTAAGTGTTATGTCATAACTGTACTGAATTCAGCATAAGCTTATCAATCGCTTGACCACGAATATATTATCATGATATATGGGTGTTTGGTATGTATTATAAGTATGTATTTACAAACAAAAAGTATTATATCAGCTGCTGGTTCCCATATTACAAGCTGTGCTTAGTTTGGGGCCAGATGGCGCTGTGTGAGATTGTCCAAGCATTATTATTATAAGCATATTGTAATTTCAAGCCGTGGTGGATGTGACCGCCTTCCAGTGCAGGTGGTCCGAATTCGAACTCCGGCCAGTATCAATCAATATTTTAAACTGAAGTTAATAGATTAATCACGGCACGAGCTTAGAAAAGAGGTGGAGTGAAGTGCGATATCCCATAGAAAATAGAAGCTACCAGGATGTACCTTTACCTGCGGTGAGTACGGTCAACCACACGCTGTGCTGGCAGCAAGAAGACGTGAATTAATTGCCTCAAGCCGTAGTGTGCGGGTATGACCGTGTTCTGGGATAAAGGGCAAGCTAGCTAGCGACATTACTGAACCACGGAGACTTTTCTAATGACCTGAGGTTTCGAGGTTACGAGCTCAGTGCAGGCCGCACTCAGTGCAGGCCGCACGGAACTGGTTGGAACCACTTCCTAAAACACGAAACACATGAATTGCAGAAGCCGTAGCTGATTGATATTTCTTTTATCGTTTCAGGTACAATGATCTACTATTTGTTTCTGTCGAGTTTTTTTTGGCTCAACGTAATGTCATTCGATATATGGTGGACGTTCAGGTAATTTACATCTATACGAATAAATAAAATGTATGTGTCTGTATATAATGTCACAATTGCACTGTTTAAAAGAAATAACGATTTGGAAAAAAAAAAAACCTGTGTAGTACCGGCAGTGTGATCCGTGTAGTACTGGCAATGTTATCTATTCAGTACCGGCAGTGTGACCTGTGCAGTACTGGTAGTGAGACCTGTGCAGTACCGCTAGTGTGACCACAGGGGCAGCCGCAAGCGGCGCGCCATCCACCGGCGCGGCGAGGCCGTCAAGTTCCTGTGGTACGCGCTGTACGCGTGGGGCGCGCCGCTGCTGCTGACGCTGACGGCGCTGCTCATAGACCTGCAGCCGCTTAAAGACAGACCGCACATCGTCAAGATACATTTCAACGACTGTTTAAATTCCAGTAACTATATTATAATATTTCCTCCTCACATTCCGTGATAATTATGGCTATTTGGTACTATCTAAATGTTCGGTTCCTACGGCTCGCAGGTGAGTAGGATAAAATGATGCTGTGACTATAATATAATATCTTATCTCAGTTTGACTGGACAACAAAGTGATCCTATAAGGGTTCTTCTTTTCCTTTTTAGGTACGGAACCCTAAAAATTTACTTAAGAAAACTAAAAAAATAAAAAAGAAGCTACATCCACATTTGCACGCCCCCCGGAGTAAAACATGTAGCCACTATGAATGTACCTAACACCATTATTGTCACTCATGTTTACACAAAAACAATCTATTCTGTTCCTAAAAAAATAAATTAAATTGGCCATTTATGAATATCCGTCTCGTTTAATATTGAACAGAGAACGAAGTCCTGCTGTATATGTACATGCCGCTGATCGTGATGACTGTGATCAACTGCGTGCTGTTCCTGATGACCGTGTACAACATCTGGCTGGTGCGGCGCATAGCACGCCAGTTCAGTTCGCAGGAAAGCCAGACTACTCAGAAGAATCAGAACATGTGAGTAGTACGATAGTGCCAGTAGATGCCAGGTAGGTCGGCTAGGCAATCTCTATCTACATACCTCTACCTATTTGATAGCGACTGCGCTGAGTCCGAACTCATAAATGCCAGCTACCTAGTCAAGGGCTATTCTTGTTACTGGATTCAACCTTACAAAGTTTGGACGACCACTAATAAATAGGTCCAACCATACACTACACACTACAGTCGTTTCACTAACCAATCACGCATTTTTTAAACAGACTTCAATAGAGGACGAGGTTCTATTGTTCAAATTCAAATTCAAATTCAAAAAGATCTTTATTTTACTAGACTTTACAGGCAAGCACTTTCAAATCGTCAGAATCTACCACCGGATTCGGAAGGTAGGTCTTGCTGAGAAGAATCCGGCAAGAAACTCAGCAATTACTCTTTTAAAAACCAAAAGAATTTCATAAAGTTTACATTTCAAATACTAACTTAACATGGATACCTATTTCTCAAAATATTCGTTCGTCTGTATGTTTTTTTTAATGTATTTTATCTACGCCACATTAGTTTTTTGTTTGAAAGGGTACACTTCCGAGATGGGCACATAACACAAATTTTAATGAAAGCAGTTTAGTTTGGTTTGTAAATAATAAAAAATCATCCATGTGAACGAAATTGCGTATTTTGCTTTCCTGTGGCTTTTCTGTACAGTAGTAGCAAAATAATGTAACTTGCCGTATTTGGGCTTGCAGTAGAATTGCCATCAGATGCATTCTCGCTATAAGTGCCGGATATTTCTAATGAAATACAAAATATGTTGTTATGGTCAAAGAATCGTCAAAATGTGCATATTCTACAAATGTATCAAAAGTGTTATCGAGCATCCAAAGTACATAAACATCCTATATGTTCGTATCTAGGCTCGGCGTCGCCTTTATATATCAGTGAGTAGCGCTCATTAAGTTAGATAACATAAAAACATTGAAAATAAAATATTATTTTGGCTATTTCTCGCTTTAGTACCATTACATTTTCAGGATATTATGTGATGTTATTATTTTATAGGCCGTGTGATATGGTTGTTCCTCTCTCTCGCCTACACCCTGTGGTCAGGTCAGGTTGAGGTATTTAAATACAGGATGTGTAGGTATAAGTGTGCAATAGCATCTGTCCCCAGGGCCAGGAGCAATACATGGCCAGCGCACACACTACGCTTGCACCTATATGTCCCTACATATTTATGTTTCTGAAGGCGAAATTTTTTTGATAAGCTTTTTTTAAATATTTGAAGGCTTTCATAAGGTTTTAAAATAAGAGCGTTGACTTCAGATGCAGCGTGGAGCATAGAAAGTGTTCAGTTGGTCTGTTGCATGTGTTGTGATGTGTTGTGATGTGTTGTGATGTGTTGTGATGTGTTGTGTGTCGGCAGGCTCAGCACGTACCTGAAGCTGTCGCTGCTGATGGGTGTGAGCTGGGTGATGGACATCGTGCAGTACGTGTGCGACATCGCGCCCTGGACCTTCTTCGTGTTCAACTTCTACAACCTCTTCATCGGACTCCCAATCTTCTTTATTTTCCTATTTAACAAGAAAACCATTGTGATGTTGTGCAAAAGGTAATTCCTTCTATGTAAGCTATGTTGCCTTCTATGTTGCTATAGGGCTTTCGTCTGTAATTTGAACAACTAGCTGTGCCCGCGACTTCGTACACGTGGATTCAATTGACTTGCGTGATAAATATATTACCCCAACTACGCTCGTATTACATTTAGAACTCCCAAGTAAGATTCATATACAAACAGGCAAAGTTCATAAAACATATCTTATTGTATTCTGTTGCATTCGCTACATCAACCAAAAACAGTTTTGATTAGTAACGTCTTTCCTCTCGCTTATGGGAGTGATTCGTGAAAGAGACAGGAAACCAAGGAACAGTGCTGCCAAATTTAGCTAGTATTTTTGGCGAATCGTGACTGAAACAAGAATTTGTAGCAGTCAGTGGTAGAGTCTGGCCGACACGTTACCCATCATATGCGACTACAGACTGTAAGGCTCACTAGATGTTCAGCAAGTATTTCAATGTAGAGACCCGTCGCGGTTACGGCTCTGCTGTGTTTGTAATTATTGTTACACATAGTGTTGTTGTCACTACTTGTTGTACGGGGTTAATGCATCTAAGTAAAATGCGTTGTTCTCTTTCTATGCGGGCGAAGTCGCGGGCAAAAGCTGTTAATTATTAGGAGGAAGGTAGCGGTAGTAATAAATGTGAACTGCTCCGATTGTTTAAACAGATTTACCTCGAATGTAAGTCACCCCGATGTAGCAGAGCTAACGTCACGTAAAATAAAGAGCGTGAGGCTAGCACCGGCCGAGGAGACTGGTCCTCGTATGTGTATATCGACACCTAAGTGCAGAACATAGGTCAGTAGCCCGGGCCTGCGCCTCGTCATAAAATGATCACTTCATCTTTAAGTAACCAGGAACTGGCAAGCGGCTTGGAATGGATCGAACGCCAGTTAAATCTGATGCCACATACAGTTAAAGCGGCCTCCGATTTAACAAATGGAATTATTGTATTTTGACAACGCTTCACACGTGGGCTTTCAAACTTTGAATGTCATTTCAGTATTCGGCCGTAAGAGATACTGGCTCTTAACCTAAATACTGACAAATTGAAATAAGGAAAATAACATTCAAAGTTTTATTAACTCGCTTGCGCCCGCCAAAATAGAACATTGTATCATTTGTTCTACAAGATTAATGCTAAGGACAAAGCCGCCATAACAAATAAAATCACACATTATAGGAATAACATCGTCAATAATAATAGTGTGGTGCGATCCATTGAGTTTATAACATAATGTAATAATTTATGATCTTCCTTGAATGATCAAATATGTATTCATGGAGTGATTTAATTACGTCATAATAATTGAAGGTATGGTAGTGAGGAGCCACCGCATATTGTGACTTGATCAGACACAGAGCAGGCGAGCTGTAGCGGGCGGCTTGTTCCAGGTTCGCCATCGGCAGCCGGTACGTGGCGCGGATGACGTCCACCTCGCACGGGCGGCCCACCGCCTCGGACAGCGTCAAGTCGCGAGCCAACCACACCGACACCGCCGACACCGCCGAGTCGCAGCTGGAGCTCGACCAGAAGGAGGCGCTCATGGTGGACAACAACAAATGAGCCGAACCACAGCGCCACGAGTCTCGCTTCTTTCACAATCGACTACAACGTTACCTCATACGCTTTTCATTTCTGTCGTATTTTGTACGAGTCCTTGAACAATCTTTATGCAGGTACTGGTGCTTGCCTATCGACGACATCGCGTCGCGTGGAGCTCGATTGATTCCTCCTCCTCGCGTCGTATTCGATGCGATGCCACGCCAATCGCCGTCCAGATCTGATTTGAGCAGCATGCTTGGCATTGTGCACTTTAGTGTCGAGTGCGGTGCGGATTGGATAAGTCCATCCCATCGTGGTGTCTCCTCTGATCTTGCCGGTCACGACGAACCTTTCAAGTTTGTCGCCTCTCTTCCGGGCAACATGACCGAAGTAATCGAGAAATCGTTTTAGTTTTAGACAGATTGATGATAGTATATACTGGTCACACAGTTCTTGAGTATTGACAAGCAAATATTGCTACTTTAGAGACCCAGTTCGTTGCTAATATTTTCCATCTTCTCCAATAAGCAGACTGTAATGTTGTTATATTTATTAAATGATAATCCGTTTTATAATGTCTTATTAATATTTTATTTTGTATCCACTTACATAGTTACTTTAATATATCCTCTAGCTCGATCAGCCTTCTTATAAACTCTCACACAAACCGGGCGGGGGCGCGCTTACGTCGACCTGTCAGGTGACATCTGTCACCTGACAGTCAAGTCTATGTTACATCTATTACACAGATCATTTCGGTTAACCTAATAGATTAGCATATCGCAATGGCTGCTATCTCTAATCAAGCAGTGCATGTATATAGTTAGCTTTATTTCTATTTAAGACACGTATACTCAGACAGCAGCCTGCGGTCGTTCAGCCCCAATCAATTTCAGACCTTTTACAATCATCATTTTTTAAGTCGTATAGCATATAACTACCTACCTAATCTACTTATTTTATTGTAAAGCTATCGAAATCTATAAAAAATATAAGAATTGTGATCGTGAAATGATGGCTAAGCCATGTCTACGCCATTACAAAAATCATTCCGTATTCAGGATTCATGCTGTGGGCTCTGATGATGATCGCGTCATTAAAGCAACTATCAATAAAACAAGTTGGCGTTGAGTACAAAAGCTTTATTAATTAACTAATCTGTCATGTGTATCTGTGTATCTGTGTGTCTGTGTGTCTGTGTATCTGTGTATCTGTGTATCTGTGTGTCTGTGTGTCTGTGTATCTTGTCTACTCTTTTCTACTCTTCTCTACATTTTGTCCACCCTACTTGGTCTGGCGCAACACCGCGTAGAACGTGTACGACGACTTGATGATCTGAAATGCAACGCAAAATTCAGCAAAACGGCATCTCCCGTTCAAATTTGGAAATACCCGATAGACCAGTATTACTTCAGAGTAGATGTATAACAATATTAGTTACTATAACGAGTAGATATCGCAGCCAATGATAAATTACCTACACCTTCTGGGGTAGGGTTAGGGTAGGGTTGTGTTTCTCTCTGACTGCCTCTTCAAGCGGGCCCGGGGCTGGTGGCAGCACGACGTGGCAAGTGCTGTCAAGAGCACGCGAGGGTTCCAGGGGCGGCGACATGGCTGCCCCCGGGACGTGCTCAGGCAAAGTGCTGGAGGGCACCGGTGCGTTCCACTGGAGATCCCGGAGCCCTCCTATATGCACGGAGGATGGCCACCGGGGGGGTTTTGGTGTGTAAAAATCTCACTTACCCCGTCTGCTCCCCTAAAGCAGGCGGGTACCTTTTGAAGGTTTCCCCTCGAAAACAAAAAAAAAAAAAGGGTTGTGTTTCTGCGATGACCAAGGCTTGGAAGCCTTGCTCTCTGGAGAGCACCCTGTGGAGGCGCTGGGTTAAGGTTGAGGGTCTCATTGTAGAAGGGCGGCAAGTCTCTTAATGTGTTACCGTGAAAGCCTGCGATAGCTAGTAGTTATAAAATATATTTGCGGAAGGGGTGCATACCTAACTTGGGTGTAAATATTTTGCGAAATGAGTTGAGCGAACAGGTCTCCTTGATGTGGTAGCAGTAAGATACCCGTTCGTCCCATACGGCGCGGCGGTAGGCCAGAGCGCGGGCCGCTCTTCTGTAGTGAGCGACGGAAGCGGTCTGGGAGCGGCGGGAGCACCGACCTTGAGGAAGGTGGCGAGCGAGAGCGGCACGACGCGGCCGGCGACGGGCCGCAGCGGGCGCTGCGCGTGCAGCAAGGCCGGCGGCAGCGCGCGTCTGAACCGACGCGGCGCGGCCGCCCAGCGCGACCCGTACAGCGCGCCCGCCAGCCGCGCGCTCTGCCGCACCCCACCACCAGCATCACACACTCACCCACCCACCGACATCCCGACCACGACCACGCGGCCGACTGTTACTAACCACTATTTCATCACATACCTATTTTAGTTAGAGTCATTGAGTCTCGACTCCAAAAACTAGTTTAAAAAATACAATAGCTAAAAGTATTATACGTTGTTAAATAAATAGGTTAAGAAAAAGTGGTCTTCCTTACCTACAAGCTTTTATTTGGTCATCAGGCCTGTAGATGCCTGTAGCCGACAGAAACGATTTAACAAGAATACAAAAAGGTATAAAAAACACTTAGCAGGTCGTATGTCGCTAACGAGGCCCTTTCATTTGACACGGCCATGTCATACGGATTGATCGCTTAAGTGTCTAAATTATACTTATAGCTCAGAGTAGACAATATACTGCGTCTGATAGTCATATAAACCGTCACGTAGGTACGTCCGTACTCCGTAGTGACGTAACACAGCCGTTTTTATTGCTCTGAATGTTGGTTAACTTCCGAGTAGTATATTATCTACTCTGAACATCCGGTTCAGTGGTATTACGCTTGGCGTGAAACATTGAGCTCCTAGGTTCTATACCCGATTCGAGCTTTATTAAGTTATTGATAACTTTTCTATGCTTAGAATGTATTCTCCATCTTTGATATTATTATGGTTCAGCGTCTATAGTGTATCTATGTGCCCACTGGACGCATGAAGATATACTATACATATAATTATACAGATAAATAAATTGATGTGTCTGTTTGTAATGATGTCATGATAAAAGCTTTTCACATAATGCATAATATGAAAGTATGTAACACGATACTAATAACAAAAACTATTTTAAAAAATGCCTGTCTGTGTGTTGGTTCCGAATAATCTCCGATAGGGTTGGACAGATTTGAACGGGGCTTTCACTGGTAGATATCATAGTTGATTTTATACCCATAAATTAGTAATCAAAGCCTATTTCACGCGGACGCAGTCGCAGGCTAATCTAGTTTGTTATGAATCCTTGATGTTGGTACATCTGTTAGATTTTTATTGATAGACGTGCACTTGTTCCCGGTAGCTTTAACTAAGAAATCAATTAATCATGTTCAGAGCTCAATGGAGATGGAGGGTCCATTAGATGTGAATTAGAAAGCAGCTCCGGCAATACTTACTTCGTAGGTAACTTCATTCCCGTAGTAGCAGTAGAGGAACAGCTCGGTGAGGATGCAGCTGATGAATAGCGCCATGGAGGCGAGCTCTATGCCCAGCGCCTGCAGCTGCAAGAAAAAGAGGTGAGGCGGGCACTGTAACCGCGCGGTGAGGCGGGCACTGTAACCGCGCGGTGAGGCGGGCACTGCGCCGCCGCAAGCCATACTCACGCTCACTATCTTATAGCCGGCCATGCACAGGATCCACCCGCCGATAGCGAACTGAACCAGCACTGCTACTCCAAATATGCTCTGTACACTCCTCACTGTTCTAGGGAACAAACGAAATCGCAATTAACTCAAGCCAAGCGTGTGGTCACGCGTACTACGGGGATCCGTTACTCGTGTTGAGATATTCCATTCAACTCTCTTCAAATAAGGTGATTCTAGGAATGTTCTACAGCCAACTACATGTCATTAATTGGTCCACTATAATATTAGTCTGGTGTAGTGGTTAGAATACCCTGACTGCTACGCTAGGAGTGGCGGGTTCGGTTCCGCCGGGCAAACATTTATATTGTGACAAACGTTATACATAATTATTATTTTAAAAAAGTGTTTAATTATTCTATTAGCTGGTGATTCGATTCCCAAGTTTAGCTCGCACATCGAGGGTTCCCTACTAAAAACAAAAAGCAATAATAATAAAAGCAAAAGCAACAGTTTTAATGACAAACTTAGTTTTTCAGTTCGATCCCGGGACACACTACTGCACCGCTACTGCACCAACCGCAAATAATAAATGCATTTTTATTATTTAGTAAATATAGCTATACATGCTTACTCTATGAACATTTCAAGCTTCTAATTGTTGATTTCAGTAAGATAGAACCTTGCCGGCTATGTAACGTACTCGGTTATTCTGTTGTGGTGAGCGAGGCATTCTAGGAACAATTCCATAAGTACAGCTTCAAAGTCCGCGTGAGCTTTGGTCTTCATGACCGCATTGGCTCTGGTTATTATATCTTCAAAGTTCATTCTGAAAATGCAATCAACATTTATTGAATAAAATGCCGAATTGAATAATATACATATTCTGGATGCCGGTTGCACGGCGGTTGCACAGGAACTTCGCAAAATAGTTAATTATTTGGTTAGTTATAATTCTAAAGCTAGTCGAGCCCGCGACTTCGTGCCCATGGAATTTTTTTTTCGAAAGCGCCTTTGTTTCATTTTTCTACGTCTAAGTCTAAGTCCTAAAACATTAAACAAGTTTATTTCCCGTGAGACAATTTTAGTGAAATATAACGTCTCCTGAAAATTATGTTGCCTCTACATACCGCTCCAGTCGCCTGTGAACACCCTATACAATTCAATATATCCGTAAACAGACGGACAAACCTAACTAGACAAAATTCGATTTTACACTTAGTAAGTCGCGGACACAGCTAGTATTAAATAAAATATTTAGCGTTCTGTTCTTCTCCACATAAACTTTACTCGTGCCAAATTTCATGCTCCTCCGTCCGCGCAATTTTCACAAAACAGCGACGAAAGATTTGTCTTCACGAATGAATATTATAATAACTTTTAATATTTAACTTTTGTTATGATTTCCATAAGCTATCATGAGTAGTTATACAGCTATCATGAGTAGTTATACAGCTATCATGAGTAGTTATACAGCTATCACGAGTAGTTATACAGCTACATCATTAAACAATAATTTGCGTTAATTGCTTCCGACTCCTTCGCTATCTTGTTATGAGGAGAAGTCGTATGTAACGCAAGTATGGTTTAATGAAGGTAACCGTTACAATCTCGAGGTTGGGATGCCAGTTCGCCATCTTTGTTGTACGTCAGAGCAACATAATAAAAATAGCACGTAGTTGAATGTTATATTATGGTCGAATCCTGGCACGGAGCGAGCGCCGAGCCTCGTGACTGACCGCAGGATGGTGAGCTGCGTCTGGCATTGGCTCAGGACGGTGGCAATGAAGGCGTCCATGGTGGTGTTGGCCACGGCCACCAGCGACGTCGCGCCGAACGAGTACAGCGCTACCGGCACGAACCTGCGACCAGCGCCCACGCACTCCATTACCGTCTCGCGCTCGACTGCTATTACCATTTATATTATAGATACGCTGAGGCGGATACGTACATGGCCGTGTTGCTGTAATCAAAGGGTATCCAGAAGGGAAAATCCACGGGCTCGCCGCGCGCATGTCGCAGCACCGGGAACACGAGCCACAGCGAGCACGTGAACACGGCGCAGCTGGCGTAGCCGCGCACGAAACGCCGCGCGCCCGCCGCCCGCGCGCGCAGCAATCGCTGCGACCGCGCCGTCGCCTGGTTGAACAGCGGGTCTGCGCCGAGACACTCACCACCTCACTCTAATACACGGATCCAATTGTATTTATTTATATTTCATCATCATCATTTTAATAAGCATATCCACAGGTTACCTAAACCATACCCAATAAAGAATCAACAAAAAAGTATAGCCCATAAGCCAACTTCATTCCGAATATCATCCGAGTCGGTTAAGCCGCAGCAGAGTTACTTTTCCTTGCTATCCCAGAGGAACCCTAAGTGATCCAGATCCAGATCCAGTGAGAATCACATTATTTTTTTGTGCAAATCCACCCTATTAGCTAGTTCCATTCCAAATTTAATTGAAATTTGGAAAGCCACTGCAGAGCTAAGTTACGTGTTACCCTAAATTTTTCAACGTGTTAGTTCAGTCTATAAAGGTACTTCCAATTTAAATTTCATTCAAATCCGTTCAGCCATTGTAGACTAAAGTTCTTTTACTATCCCACAAGAACCATACAATTTTTGTGGCCAAAAAGTATCCTATGTGTTACAGCTTATAAGTTTCTTCCATTGCAGATTACATAAAAATCCATTCAATTGTTGAGGCGTGAAGAGGGTACAAACTTACACAGAAACTTTCCAAATGTATAATATTAATTAGTAAGATTATCAAATATGCAGGGACGAACAAACCCTCAAATCCTGCAATTAGTGCGTTAATTTTGTCAGCTCTCAAAAAGAATACGATCTGCTTCACGATGGAGGTGACGTGACACAGCAGAAGGAACATGACCCGCGCCAGCTTCGCCATGTCCTGGCGGTTCTGGGAAGCACACACAATTACCGTTCATGAACAGCGCCAGCTACAGCGACAGACAGAAGGTCAGGTATAATAGGGCAGGTGTGGTACGGTGTAAGCGTAGGCGCACTCCTGCAGCAGGTAGAGCAGCGCGAGCAGCAACGCGGCGCGGCCGCAGCGCCGAGCGGTCCGGCCGCAGCGGCCGCGCCGCCACACGCCGCACGCGCGCAGCTGTTGCTCGTGCGCGCGCAGGCAGCTTGCTGCAATCCTGCACACAAACTACCCCATATTGGTGGTTATATCAGGTTATTACAAACCTGGAATTTATATAAGTAAAACGAGTGTGTTTCAAGTGGAACAAAAAAGATCGAACTACAAACCAATCTAAAGAATCGACCAGTGGCACGCAAGACTGCGCACGAGTGCAAGAAGAGCGTGCGCTCGCCGCCGATAGTCCTGTTTTATGAAAATGTTATAAATAACAATTTCATAAAACAATAATTTGCCATCGTATTTCGAAAGGGATATTTTATTAAAGGTATAAAAACGCAAAAATAGTAAATACATAACTGACATTCTCATTTTTCAGCGATAAAAGGACGTATACCACTGAGCCCTTATGAGGTATCTTAGCCGAGTCTACGTTAAAATAAATCACTACAGCCACTTATTATATCGCCAATGTAGCTGTCTCTCGTTTAATAGTAAACTGTTAATGACATGGTGCTGCGATAATTACAGAGTCGGTAGCGGCACATCATTAACAAACGGCAGCCAGTGCCGTGAATATTAATGAGCGGCCCCGCCCGGCCCAGCCGCCGAGCCGCTGCGATCACACGATGATAAATCCAAATGATATTGAGACATAATCATCCCACCAAAAACATTCTGTAAAAAACTAGCCAAGTCTCGATGGAGCTGCTTGTTTATCTCTAAAAAGTAATGAAATCAAGGCAAAGTCGTGCCAAGTCTAAGGTTCCTTACTGCGATTTCTTTATTATTATAGTTTGTTTGTTGTTATTGTTATAGCAACAATTATAGTTAATGTGTTTATGCCTACAAAATTCCGAACTACACTAATTAATAAAAGTTAATTGTCGGTAGACTAAAAAAAAAGATTTTGTCATTCTACAAATTTCGATGCAAGCCTGTTACAAAATTGTCTCTCAAAAAGAAAACTTTAATCAAAATTAAACGTGCATACAAAACTCAAGTGAGTTTCACTAAACAAATTTCAATCTTGCTCTTAGACATAGTTAATGTTGTGCGACTTGGCCGTTGAACATTCTTTATACGTAAGTGGGTACAAGTCAATTTTGTTTACACGCAATGTTTTTTTTTTATTTTTATTTTTTTATTTATTTAGGTAACAAACGGTCTCTAACAGTAATATTTGCTTAAATTAAATAATGTATGACTAGACCTATAGTACCATAACTTAAATTAATATTCTGTTTAAACAAATTGAGTCCATGAGAAACTACTTAGTTACTGTTTACAAAATGTTTCGAAATCCTTACAATCTACTAGTACAACATCTCGCGAACCAGTTTTCTGTAATTATTATAAGAACTTGAAAAAAATTTTGTTATAAAAATCAAGTGATCGCCTCAAATATGAGTTTTTTGTGTAATTTGTGCGATATGGCGGGACATAAAAAGTACTCTCAGACCTTGAGGAGGGACGAGGAACCTTAAGGTGCATTTTATCTAACAAATTAGTGCAATCAATTTGGCAATTAACTATTTTATATAATACCATAGTGTCCAAAAGAGTACGTCTAATTTTTAATGGGGTAATGTTATATTTTGAGGCACAAGCCCTGTAATCGTTTAAGATAAGTCCATCACGATAGCTCAATAATTTTAAAAACTTGTTTTGTACCTTTTCGATGCGATCAACGTGAACAGCATACTGTGGGCTCCAAACCACACTACCAAACTCTAAAATACTGCGTACGTAAGTGTTAAATAAAGTTATTAAAGTTTTTGTATTTTTAAACGGTTTCCCTAAACGATTTATTAAACCAAGCTGTTTAAACGCACGTGATACTATATTATCAATATGAGTATTGAAGTGAAGTTTGGAGTCCAGAGCTACACCGAGGTCACGTATGAGGGAGACTCTTTTTATAGTGCTTCTAAAGAAGTTATAGTCATAAACAATCGGATGATGCTTACGGGTAAATGTAATAGTATTGCATTTATCAGTTTTTAAGAAAAGCTGATTTCTTGAGCAGTAATCTTGAAATCTACTAAGATCATTTTGCAGCTCACAACAGTCATTAAGAGAGGTAATTACTTAAATTTCTTTTGTGTCATCAGCATAGAGCAGATGGTGTGAATTTACAAAACAATGATTAACGTCATTTACGTACAGAGTAAAAAGATATGGGCCCAAATGCGACCCTTGAGGAATGCCCGATTTGAGATATACGATTTTACCCACCGCCAGAGGTCGCCGTGTATACCGATTGCATATATTTTTTCTTATAACAAATCGTGATTTATTTTATGAAAAGCCTTTGAAAAATCGGTATACACGGCGTCCACCTGATGTCCAGAATCCAGAGCATTTATAATAAGATCCGTATATGTAATCAGATTAGTCTCCACACTACGACCACTGATAAACCCATGTTGCTGAGAAGAAATAAGTTGTTTTGTTTGCCAAGTCAAAAAATTGGTAACGAGCTTTTCAAATATTTTTCCCATTATACAGAGCTTAGATATAGGCCGGTACTGACGGACATCATGTTTATCACCTCCCTTAAATATGGGTGTAATTAAAGCTCGCTTCCAAATGTCTGGAAAACAACCTTCGGAGAGTGACTTGGTATACTCGTATATAAGGGTCAGCGGGACAAAAAGCTCCTTTGCTAATTGTGATATGAAAAAAGGGTGGATATTGTCAGTACCTGAGCTCTTATTTATGTCTACATGCTTCAGTGCTTTAAAAACTTCTTTCTGAGAAATATAGAAACTAGATAAATTTAAACAAGTTTTACATGAATTTTCTAAATTTCTTTGAGAATCACCGGTGCTAAGTGCAGAATCATTTGAGACAAAAACAGAATTAAAATAGTTATTGAACATTTCACTTATTTCCTGAGAAGCTGTAGCCTGAGTATTATTATAAGACATACACGGAGGCAAATCGTTTACACGACGCATTGATTTCGTATATGTATAAAAGTACCGCGGACATGTGTTTATATTTTCTTCAGCATAAGAAATGTAATTTTCATGACATTCAGTCTCCAATAGTTTGACTCGAGCGCGCAGACATTTAAACTCCTGATAATCACGTGGATTATTATATTTTTTCCATCTAGAATGCACCGTCAGCTTATTGCGGATTAATTTAATACGAGCCCGGGAGTACCACGGTGGATTGTTTGTATGAGTATTGACAACTTCTTTAGGAATATATTTACTAATTAAATTTTCCAGTACAGAATAAAAGTAATTAACTGAATCATTTGTGTTTAAATGGGAGAAAATATCATGCCAATTAATATCTAAAAGCTCTTTCTTAATGTTATCAAAGTCGCCTGCGCGATAAAGAAAAATAGTGCGTTCATTTTCCCTAAATGTAAAGGTTTGAGATAAGCATGGGGTGACCAACAAGGATTTATGATGTTTGTCCTCAGGAACAATCGGCATATCTCAAGCTACGACCTTGCATGGGACGTTACTTAGGACCAGGTCTAACATTCGATCGTTTATGTTGGCACAGCCGTTGAATTGCGATAAGTTAGAAAAAGCCATAAAATTAGAGAGATAAATAGCTTTGGGGTCGTCAGGGGAGGCATTCGCCCAGCAGTGGGAAGCAATCGGCTAGATTAAATTAGAAGATGTGGCCCACTACGCTGGATTTTTGCAATCACAGTCGAGTTTTTTATATACCAACTAGCTTTTGCCCGCGACTTCGTCCGCATTAAATAACGTAGTGTAGCGTAAGTGTGAAATGCTGAGCATGGTCAGCAACGCGTGAGTGATACCCGTGGTGTTGCAAGCTGCGGTAACCGCTTACCATCAGGCGGGCCGTATGCGTGCTTGCCATCTTGGAAGTATTAAAAAATGATTTTTTATTACCCAGAAAATGTCTTGTCATTTATTTAAATCGACTTTACATATTATCAAGTTATTAAAATATCCATCTGAGATGTTTGCAATTGTAAGACCTATTTTTCAATTAACCATTGCCTACTATAATTACATCACGTAAGAGTTAGCATTATTGCACAATATCGGCGGTATTGTCATCATGGCTGTGTTATTTGATTGTCATCGCCATTAAATGCAGACCGATCTTGTTCAGCAATTGTCCAAACACACGGTATGCTTTCGAGCGTTTACTAAAGGATCTTTTAAAGGACTGATCTTACAATTTGGGAATGTTTCCATAGCCCTTATTTTAGAAGTATAAAGTAGGTTAAAATCAGAAACCAAGCCTGTGCTCCTGACTATCCACCGCTATTCCTACTACCAACTGGCCAGTCTCAGCGGAGTAGGCCAATGCTGTAGGTTAGGTCCTAAGTCCGTGTGCTAAATATGAATGGAATGCGATATTCTGCGAATTCCTCACAATTCTTGACTGTTCGATCTAGAGACAGTTTCCGCTTAGTAATCCTCGATACTACTTATATTTCAGCACATGCTAAGGTTGCTTCTCGCTTAATTTGACTCTTTAGAGACCTAAAGTAAGCTAGTCTAGTTAATTACTCACTCTTCTTGACTTGATTGACTGTATATTTCTTTATTTAAATCTTTCATACACTTAGATAGGTGCGATCTCAACGGGAATCGTTGCTGCTCATATCCGCAGGATTTACTCTACACGTGATTTCTGGATATTGCTAATATGGACTTGAAGAGTGGCTGAGAACAATACAATGGGCCGACTGGGTCTAAGACAGAACTACTCGTCACAAAATCAACTTGACATCACATACCACTGGGGCTTACTTCATGCAGTTGTTGTGTAAACCCGTGCGAATTTGGACGGGTCGCTAGTACTGATATAATTACATAATTATTCTAATAAATTGACCAACAAAACACAATAAATAACACATGATATTTGTGTTTGACAGTGGGCGGGTTTGCCCCCCAATCCCCACCGGGGCTTCGCCCCTGGTCTCCATAGAGCTTTGCTTCTTTCAACTTCGATTAACGTAAAAAAATGTTCCATTGATATTTGCATAGCATTATTATCACTCGAGTTGTTTTGATCGAGTTATACATACCAAGTCCAACTGGCTTTTTCCTGGAATATCATTTCAAAATGAACTCATTGTCTGTTTTTTTACATAATGATACCGAATGATCAAGATTTATGAAGCAACTCATCGTTTCAATTTACCGTGATTTTAGATGTTTCAAAAATGCCCTAATCCCGTAACCCATGGTAAATTCGTGATTTCTTGGGGTGATATACAAGGTTTATCGGAAAGGGAGTCCTGATATTTAGGCAATACAAAGTATCACCTGTGATTGTTACACAGCCGACGTCCCGACTCGGAGATCGTATGTTTTTAATTTCATACTAAAATTAACTTATGCAATTTATTTCAAAATAGTAGCAACCCTCTTGAGCTATAACTATGCATTTTCGATGAATGAGGCGCGCGGCGGCAGGCGGTAAACTACAAAGCGCCTTACACGTGCCGCACCGGCTGAAATTAACCTACTCAGTAACAGTGGATTGTGCATCCATTTACATCTACCTGTTTGTTTGATTTCAAATTATCTAAACCTTACCTGTTCTAATGATTATGTTGCTTTATTTAATCGGACACGTCACGTATTTGTTCACTTTAAGAATATCACGTATCGAAACACTTGCGGAGAGCCCCCGATGCTCTCAAACGTACCTACATCCATCGCAAATCTACCAATGCACAACATAATAGTCCTCCTGATTGGTGTAGGTCTCCGTCGACATTTTTGACACAAAACAATACTAATAAACAATAACAATAACAGAATGATTAATAACAATAACTACAATAATCCGAACAAAAACACACGACTCACGTTAGAAAATTAGCGAAATAAACACCCGAATGCCTTTAGCTGCTTAGAGCGACTGAACTGAATTTTGCCTACAAAAAATATTTTAGACTTTTATGCAATGGCGGTAAAACGAATTAGTCAAAGGACATGCGCCGAAAGAGCCGCGTAGGCTAGTTGGCGCGTGCGGCGGTGCCTTTGACTCCTTTGTCGGTATTGTGGATAGGGCATGCGGATAGGTAGCGTCCGTCGGCCATTTTGCAGTTGCGGTCATTACCCCAAATATGAAACACAGCTGATGATAGGGTTGCGTTAGCTTATTTGTCATGAAATCTTTAGACACTTATAACTCAAAAACTATTGACTTTTGGGGAAAGTCGTATATAGAAAAGTTGTTCGTAATCATGGGTACTTTAGTATAGTTTCAGATACAAACACCATTGTGGATACACCTTGTACATAACTGATAACCCGCTCGCGATATTCGCCATATGAAATTAGGATAAAGTTGCCATTTAAAATTGTGAATCCCGTATGTTGCTGGAATCCCGAGAAATCCCGTGATATTCCTATATAAAAAGTACCGCTGGTTTTAAGTTAGGTCCTCACTATTTGATCAGTGAAAACCGCATTCAAATCGGTCTAGTACTTTTGGAGTGATGCTCGAGCAAACATCCAAACAGACAAACAGACAAGAATTTTAAAAACCATAAATTCGGATTCAGTGACCTCAAATTACCCTATTCCGCGTATTTAATATTATTACAATGAATTTTTGCGCGGCATTACCATATCTCTAATACAGCTGAGACAAGCTGAGGGTTCTTTATCAGATACTTCAGACCTTCGATTGTTGACATCAAATGAAGAGGCAAACAAAGTTGAATTTTTTATAGAATTTTTTATAGATATATAGATAGATAGATAGATAGATAGATAGATAGATAGATAGATAGATAGATAGATAGATAGATAGATAGATAGATAGATAGATAGATAGATAGATAGATAGATAGATAGATAGATAGATAGATAGATAGATAGATAGATAGATAGATAGATAGATAGATAGATAGATAGATAGATAGATAGATAGATAGATAGATAGATAGATAGATAGATAGATAGATAGATAGATAGATAGATAGATAGATAGATAGATAGATAGATAGATAGATAGATAGATAGATAGATAGATAGATAGATAGATAGATAGATAGATAGATAGATAGATAGATAGATAGATAGATAGATAGATAGATAGATAGATAGATAGATAGATAGATAGATAGATAGATAGATAGATAGATAGATAGATAGATAGATAGATAGATAGATAGATAGATAGATAGATAGATAGATAGATAGATAGATAGATAGATAGATAGATAGATAGATAGATAGATAGATAGATAGATAGATAGATAGATAGATAGATAGATAGATAGATAGATAGATAGATAGATAGATAGATAGATAGATAGATAGATAGATAGATAGATAGATAGATAGATAGATAGATAGATAGATAGATAGATAGATAGATAGATAGATAGATAGATAGATAGATAGATAGATAGATAGATAGATAGATAGATAGATAGATAGATAGATAGATAGATAGATAGATAGATAGATAGATAGATAGATAGATAGATAGATAGATAGATAGATAGATAGATAGATAGATAGATAGATAGATAGATAGATAGATAGATAGATAGATAGATAGATAGATAGATAGATAGATAGATAGATAGATAGATAGATAGATAGATAGATAGATAGATAGATAGATAGATAGATAGATAGATAGATAGATAGATAGATAGATAGATAGATAGATAGATAGATAGATAGATAGATAGATAGATAGATAGATAGATAGATAGATAGATAGATAGATAGATAGATAGATAGATAGATAGATAGATAGATAGATAGATAGATAGATAGATAGATAGATAGATAGATAGATAGATAGATAGATAGATAGATAGATAGATAGATAGATAGATAGATAGATAGATAGATAGATAGATAGATAGATAGATAGATAGATAGATAGATAGATAGATAGATAGATAGATAGATAGATAGATAGATAGATAGATAGATAGATAGATAGATAGATAGATAGATAGATAGATAGATAGATAGATAGATAGATAGATAGATAGATAGATAGATAGATAGATAGATAGATAGATAGATAGATAGATAGATAGATAGATAGATAGATAGATAGATAGATAGATAGATAGATAGATAGATAGATAGATAGATAGATAGATAGATAGATAGATAGATAGATAGATAGATAGATAGATAGATAGATAGATAGATAGATAGATAGATAGATAGATAGATAGATAGATAGATAGATAGATAGATAGATAGATAGATAGATAGATAGATAGATAGATAGATAGATAGATAGATAGATAGATAGATAGATAGATAGATAGATAGATAGATAGATAGATAGATAGATAGATAGATAGATAGATAGATAGATAGATAGATAGATAGATAGATAGATAGATAGATAGATAGATAGATAGATAGATAGATAGATAGATAGATAGATAGATAGATAGATAGATAGATAGATAGATAGATAGATAGATAGATAGATAGATAGATAGATAGATAGATAGATAGATAGATAGATAGATAGATAGATAGATAGATAGATAGATAGATAGATAGATAGATAGATAGATAGATAGATAGATAGATAGATAGATAGATAGATAGATAGATAGATAGATAGATAGATAGATAGATAGATAGATAGATAGATAGATAGATAGATAGATAGATAGATAGATAGATAGATAGATAGATAGATAGATAGATAGATAGATAGATAGATAGATAGATAGATAGATAGATAGATAGATAGATAGATAGATAGATAGATAGATAGATAGATAGATAGATAGATAGATAGATAGATAGATAGATAGATAGATAGATAGATAGATAGATAGATAGATAGATAGATAGATAGATAGATAGATAGATAGATAGATAGATAGATAGATAGATTGATAGATAGATAGATAGATAGATAGGTTTAGGTTTAGGTTTAGGTTTAGGTTTAGGTTTAGGTTTAGGTTTAGGTTTAGGTTAGGTTAGGTTAGGTTAGGTTAGGTTAGGTTAGGTTAGGTTAGGTTAGGTTAGGTTAGGTTAGGTTAGGTTAGGTTAGGTTAGGTTAGGTTAGGTTAGGTTAGGTTAGGTTAGGTTAGGTTAGGTTAGGTTAGGTTAGGTTAGGTTAGGTTAGGTTAGGTTAGGTTAGGTTAGGTTAGGTTAGGTTAGGTTAGGTTAGGTTGGGCGGGTCTGGGTTTATTCATTAATAGTTGCTTTGCCTAGCTTGCATGCCTCGCGCTGCTTGTTTTGGATAAACTCAGGCCTTCCTTACTCATCCCGGATGGGTAAGGAGGCAAGGGTCTTGGGGGAGAGCGCAGGTCGTGATGATCCCCAAGGCAAGTCTGACGGTTACCTTCCCGTGGTGCTGCCTGTTATTGGTTTATTTCCTTCCGAAATAAACGCAACAGAACACCGTCAGGCGCCGCGTGTATTGTTATCTATTTGTGTATGTATATGTATATATTGTCTCTGTATATATTTGTATTATATGTGTATATATTTTAGTTCACAGGGCTATTTAACCCCTTATTAGTAACAAAATTGTAAAATGCTCGGTACAGACCGGGGCCGTATTTAACTGTTTGTCATCTGTATTATACGTGCTAAGGTGCTTAGTACCTCTGTAAGACAGATGACAAAATAGACTTACGGTGTATAAATTGTAGTTTTAAGGCAAGGCTACAGATAATTTGTCATGTTTATGAGTAGATGAAAAGCAGTTTGGCGGTGTGTGTGTTAAAATAGGGACCCCTCTAACTGGCAAACACCAGCGCCTACTACCGTCAAACATATTGTTACATAATCGAAAATAACCGCTGTCTTTTATTTGGTAGTGACCCCTGTTCCGATGACTCACGTTATTGGAGGCGGGGACAAACTGGCTGGACTAGTTCCAAAACCCCGATGATGAGTGTATCCTCAGACTTCGGGAAAATACCTCCAAGGTATTGTCAGTCTTCTGAACTCTAAACTTCCGGAGGCTTGAGTAGAAAGATTGAAGCCTGTCCATTCCCCCCCAAAATTTGCTTATGGTCACGATCTATAATTATTCTTTAATTATTTCTTATGTCGAAATCGCTGACCATGTCGAAGATAAATAGAGATGCGAAAGGTAAATTTACCAAAGTAAGCCAAGCTAATATGAATGTTTTGTCTGAGGACCGCTCGAGCGACACTATTGAGAGCTTGAAAAACGGCCCTTCTCAGGGCCAAACTTCACGGGTTCCTTCCCGGGATCCGTCGGAGGTCTCCATGGGAGATGAACGGAGGTCGGACGTGGAGTCCGTATTTGAAGAGTCGGTGACAGCCGCAGGAAGCGGCCTTATTCCTCATTCTACGCGCCCGGCTACTTAGAGTCGGACACAGAGACCGAGGGGACCGCGGCCGCCAAGGTCAATACGGCGCGGAGGGGAAGGGCGAAGGGCACCAAAGGAGGCCCCACGCGAGACGAGTTCTTGAAGCCACCGCCAAAGCCACTGGTGGAGGAGTTGGCTGAGGTCCTGCAGGGCAGGAAATTCAAAAAGGGGTCGGCCGCTGTGGCCGCTGGAAGTCTGCTTGACACCGGGAGTGATTCCGATGTCCATGCCGGATTCGCTGACCTCAGTGTGCTAAATGCCCAAGAGCTGAGGGCTCAAGCAGGAGGAATGCTCGCCTGCATTTTAGAGGTTGCCAAGAAATCTGGCAACCTAAAAGGCGAGTTTGTTGCTCGCCTGAAGAGGTCCGCGTCGACCCTGAGGGAAGTAGTTGACGCCCTGGCCTGCAGGAGCGAGGCCGAAGAGACGCGGCGGCTGAGAGCCGAAAACAGTCGCCTGCGCCTCGAAATGGAGGCCAGCAAGGCCGAGGTGAAGGCGCTGCGTCGAGGCTTCACCGAAGCCAAGACCCAAGCGGCTGCCGCTACGTCTGCTGCTGCAGCAGCTGCTGCCACCGAGACGCCAGCCCCCCCTGCTGTTGTACCGGGGGCAGATTTAGTTGAGGAGATGATGCGGTCCTTGACCACCACGTTCGGGCAAATGCTCAATGCCCGACTCGCTGGTATCGAGGATCGCCTCCTGCCAGCGCCGGTCCTTCGCCCGCCTCTCCGAGCGGACGCCAAGAAGGCTGCAGCAGCGGTTGCCCCCCCACCCCCGAAACCGACCCCTCGAAAGCGGGTTGCCCAGGCCCCGCAGGCTACTGCTGCCACGCCCTCGACTTCGGCTCCCATCGCCCCCCCCTCGACTGCGGCTCCCAACGCCCCCCCAAAAACGACTCCAACTGCTGTTGCCAAGGCGGACACCTGGGCAACAGTAGTAAGAAAGGGGAAAGGCAAGGGGAAGGGCAAAGCGTCCTCCTCGGCAACGCCCACTCCCGCTCCTGTCCCAGCAGCTCGTGCCCCCCCCTCCGCCGTGAAGCCTAAGGCCAAGAAGGCTTCCGCTGCCGCCGGGCCCAAGAAGGCGAAGGCGCTGAAAGCCTCCCAATCCGCGGCTGTTGTGCTGACGCTACAGCCCGAAGCCGCGGAAAAGGGGGTAACCTACAGCGCCATCCTCGAGACGGCGCAGGAGAAGGTCGATCTCCAAGGATTGGGGATCGACCGGATCAACTACCGACAGACGGCCACGGGAGCCAGGATGCTCGAAATTCCTGGCTCCCAAAGCGGCGACAAAGCGGACAGGCTCGCGGAGAAGCTCCGCGGTGTCCTGTCCGAGGTGGCCAACGTCGCAAGGCCCGTAAAGTCCGCGCAATTGCACGTGACGGGCCTGGACGACGCCGCCACAAAGGAGAAAGTGGCGGCGGCGATCGCCAAGGTGGGCGGCTGTGACGTACTCCACGTCAAAGCCGGGGAGATACGTCGCAGCTACGGCGGGACCGGCTCTTCCCTTGTATCCTGCCCAATCCCAGTAGCCAAAGTGTTGCTGGCACAGGGCAGGCTGTTGGTGGGGTGGAGCTCGGTGCGCGTGGTGGCACTGGCGGCGCTTCCCATGCGCTGCTTCAAGTGCATGGGACTCGGGCATACGCGTCCCCAGTGTCCCTCGTCGGCAGACAGGGGGGACCTGTGCTTCCGTTGTGGAGGCGCAGGCCACAAGGCGGCGAGCTGCCAGAGGAGGGCCCCGCACTGCGCGATATGCGCAGAGTCGGGGCGACCTGCCGAGCACAGGATGGGGGGACAAAACTGTGTCCCCCCAAAGACGAAGGGACAGGCCGCCAGGACCCCGGCCATCCCCCGACCGGCAGCCAAAGCCGCCGCTCCTGAGGTTGTTCGCCGCGAAAGTTCGGCGAGCATGGAGGTTGTAGTCTGATTGATGGATCAAGTCGGACAGCACAACCTCCTACAGACGAATTTAAACCACTGCGTCAGGGCTCAGGATCTGCTAATGCAGTCCCTGGCGCAGTGGCGGATCGATTTGGCGGTTGCTGCGGAGCCGTATTACATTCCCCAGTCCCATCCCTACTGGGCTGGGGATCTAGACGGCTCCGTAGCCATAATTGGACGTGCCGGTGGCGGCCCCCCCCTCTCGGTGTCAGAGAGGGGTTCGGGGTACGTGGTGGCCAAGTGGGAGAGGTATGCGGTAGTCGGCACATACTTCTCCCCCAATAGAACCGTCGCGGAGCTGGAGGTTTATCTAGACCTCCTGGCCGCGGCGGTGAGAAGGCAGGCGCCACGTCAGGTCCTCCTCATGGGGGACCTGAACGCCAAGGCCCAAGCCTGGGGCAACCCCTCCACTGACACTCGCGGGGAGATTGTCAGGGAGTGGGCGGTTGCCGCAGGGCTGACCCTGCTCAACAGAGGGTCAGTCCACACGTGCGTGCGACACAACGGGGGGTCCGTGGTGGACGTTTCGTTCGCCACCCCGGAAGTCGCAGCACGTGTCCAGGCCTGGAGAGTGGTGGCGGAGGTGGCGACTCTCTCGGACCACAACTACATACGGTTCGAGATCGCCACCTCCCACCAAGGAGGGACTCGGCGCGTGGATGGGGCACTCTTCCCGCGCTGGGCGATTGGTCGCCTCGATGCCGAGTTGGCTGAAGAGGCGGCTATGGTGCAGTCGTGGGTTGCCGGCCCCATGCACCCGGAGGTGGCCGTCGCGGCGAGCCGGTTCCGGGAGGCGGTGACGGCGGTCTGCGACGCCGCCATGCCGAGGTCCCGACGCCACCCCGAGCGCCGCCAAGTTTACTGGTGGTGCTCGGAGATTGAGGATCTCCGAGCGCGATGCTCGGAGACGCGGCGCCTCTATTACCACTGCAGGAGGCGCCGCCACGGCCGGACGGACGACCAGCTGCCGGCGGAGCAGCTGGCGGCCGAGCAGCTCCTGTATGGCAATGTAAAGATAGCCAAACAGGAGCTGAAGCTGGCCATCGGCCGGGCTAAGGCCCTCGGCTGGTGCGAGCAGCTGGAGGGCCTCGACAGGGACCCATGGGGGCGCCCTTATAAGTCTGCCCGGAATAAGTTCCGGGGCAGAGCGCCCCCTATCGCGGAGTCCCTGGAGCCAGAGCTCCTGGAGAGGGTGCTGGGGGGGCTATTCCCCGACAGCGACCCCCACTACACCCCTCCACCGATGGCCACCCCGTCCTTCCAGGAGGAGGAGGACCCGGCCTCCATTCCGCCTATAACAGAGGTGGAGATGGAGGTAGCAGTCTCCCGCCTGAGAGGCAAGAAGACTGCCCCGGGACCAGACGGGATTCCCGGGCGGATCCTCAGGATCGCCCTTAGGGAGATGGGCGGTCAGCTTCGGGAACTGTTCGACGCGTGCCTCACGTCGGGTCAGTTCCCGAAGCTCTGGAAGGACGGGCGATTGTGCCTGTTGCGGAAGGAAGGGCGAGACGCAGACTCGCACGCCGCATACAGGCCAATCGTGCTGCTGGATGACACGGCGAAGCTGCTGGAGAGAATAGTGGCTTCCCGTGTCATCCGGCACCTGGGGGGAACTGGGCCTGACCTTTCAGAGGCCCAGTTCGGATTCAGGGCAGGGCGGTCAACGATAGACGCCCTGCTCTGGATCAAGGGGTGGACGCAGGACGCAGTCGGCGGGGGGGAAAAGGCGTTGGCTGTCTCGCTTGACATTGCCAACGCCTTCAACAGCCTACCGCACGGGACAATACGGGAGGCGCTCCGCTATCACGGAGTGCCCCTGTATCTGCGTAGGCTGTTGGCCGACTACCTCCGGGACCGCGAGGTCCTGGTGGAGGGACGCGACGGTCTGAGGCGACGTCGCGTGTCCTGCGGGGTTCCACAGGGGTCAGTGTTGGGACCGCTCCTGTGGAACATTGGCTACGACTGGGTGCTCCGCGGCACGTTTCCCGCAAGTATGCGGGTTGCGTGCTACGCGGATGACACGCTAGTCGTAGTCAAGGGGAGGGACCTCGGGGAGACGGTGCGGCGGGCCACGGTGGCCACAACACTCGTGGTCGGCCGCATACGTGCCCTGGGGCTGGAGGTCGCCCTCTCCAAGACCGAGGCCCTAATGTTCCATGGGCCTCGGGGGGGACCCCCTCCAGGAACGAGGATAGACCTGGACGGGGTCCTGGTCCGGGTTGGGACCCAGATGAGGTACCTGGGTCTCATCCTGGACGGGCGGTGGACTTTTGGGGCCCACTTCACTCAACTGGCCCCAAAAGTCATAGGCGCCGCTGCCGCCCTTGGGAGGCTGCTGCCCAACGTGGGCGGCCCGAGCGCCACATGTCGTCGCCTGTACTCCGGAGTGATCCGGAGTATGGCCTTGTACGGGGCACCTGTCTGGGTGGACGCCCTCGGTCGCGCCAATAAGGCCCTGCTGCGTCGTCCGCAGCGGGTCATCGCGACGAGGGCGATACGCGGGTACCGGACGGTGTCCTGGACGGCGGGATGCGCGTTGGCCGGTGATCCCCCCTGGGAGCTCCAAGCGGGGGTCCTCGCCGAAGTGTACCACTTCGTGGCGGCGAGGAGAACCCGCGGGGAGCCTCCAGCGTGGGAGGAAGTCACGCGCATGCGACGGCAGGCGCGGGCCGCCCTGTTGCGGCGGTGGACGGAGGACCTGGCTCCACCGGTCCCTGGACAGAGGACGGTGGATGCCATTCGCCCGGTCCTTCGGAGGTGGGTAGGGCGGCGATTCGGGTCGCTCACCTTTCGATTGGTGCAGGTGCTTTCCGGGCATGGATGTTTCGGAAAGTACCTGCATCACGTCGCAAGACGTGAGGCGACCCCCGCCTGTCACGAGTGTGGAGCGCCAGAAGACACGGCGCTCCACACGCTGGAGGAGTGTGCCGCGTGGAGTCCCATGCGGCACACCCTCACAGCGGTCATAGGCGCAGATCTGTCGCTGCCGAGTGTGGTTAACGCTATGCTCGGCAGCGACGGATCGTGGCAGGCGGTGGTCTCTTTCTGCGAAGAGGTGATGGCGCAGAAAGAGGCTGCGGAGCGGGCGAGGGAGGACGACGTCCTCGCAGACCCGCTCCGGCGTAGACGAACTGATGGAAGGAGAAGGCGATTCGGGCGCCTTCTCGCTCTATCCTAGTGCTGTGCGGATCATCGGTGGAGAGTCGGGGGATTCTCCACTGGCTTGCACGATCCCACACGTCTGGGGGATGGCCCTAATGAGCTGGGTCATCCCTCCCTTGGCCGGGGCCCGTCACCGGTGACGGGCCAACCGCCGGGGCGAGATGGTGATTGCTAACGCTACCCCATCTCGCCCCGACTAGGCGGCAGACTGCTCATCCCGGGTTTTTAGTGGGTAACCTCACTTACTACCCCCCCGTGGGGGTAGTAAGGCCCCCCCCCTCAGGCGAGGACTCCCACATAACCACTCTGCTCCCCCCGGAGCCGGGTGGTATCCATAAAGGATTTTCCCGGGTCAAAAAAAAAAAAAAAAAAAAAAAAAAAAAAAGGTTAGGTTAGGTTAGGTTAGGTTAGGTTAGGTTAGGTTAGGTTAGGTTAGGTTAGGTTAGGTTAGGTTAGGTTAGGTTAGGTTAGGTTAGGTTAGGTTAGGTTAGGTTAGGTTAGGTTAGGTTAGGTTAGGTTAGGTTAGGTTAGGTTAGGTTAGGTTAGGTTAGGTTAGGTTAGGTTAGGTTAGGTTAGGTTAGGTTAGGTTAGGTTAGGTTAGGTTAGGTTAGGTTAGGTTAGGTTAGGTTAGGTTAGGTTAGGTTAGGTTAGGTTAGGTTAGGTTAGGTTAGGTTAGGTTAGGTTAGGTTAGGTTAGGTTAGGTTAGGTTAGGTTAGGTTAGGTTAGGTTAGGTTAGGTTAGGTTAGGTTAGGTTAGGTTAGGTTAGGTTAGGTTAGGTTAGGTTAGGTTAGGTTAGGTTAGGTTAGGTTAGGTTAGGTTAGGTTAGGTTAGGTTAGGTTAGGTTAGGTTAGGTTAGGTTAGGTTAGGTTAGGTTAGGTTAGGTTAGGTTAGGTTAGGTTAGGTTAGGTTAGGTTAGGTTAGGTTAGGTTAGGTTAGGTTAGGTTAGGTTAGGTTAGGTTAGGTTAGGTTAGGTTAGGTTAGGTTAGGTTAGGTTAGGTTAGGTTAGGTTAGGTTAGGTTAGGTTAGGTTAGGTTAGGTTAGGTTAGGTTAGGTTAGGTTAGGTTAGGTTAGGTTAGGTTAGGTTAGGTTAGGTTAGGTTAGGTTAGGTTAGGTTAGGTTAGGTTAGGTTAGGTTAGGTTAGGTTAGGTTAGGTTAGGTTAGGTTAGGTTAGGTTAGGTTAGGTTAGGTTAGGTTAGGTTAGGTTAGGTTAGGTTAGGTTAGGTTAGGTTAGGTTAGGTTAGGTTAGGTTAGGTTAGGTTAGGTTAGGTTAGGTTAGGTTAGGTTAGGTTAGGTTAGGTTAGGTTAGGTTAGGTTAGGTTAGGTTAGGTTAGGTTAGGTTAGGTTAGGTTAGGTTAGGTTAGGTTAGGTTAGGTTAGGTTAGGTTAGGTTAGGTTTTTTTTTTTTTTTCTTGGTCCCCAAGAGGCTACACCACCCCTTGAGGGAGTTTATTGCAACTTAGAATCCTAAGTAACAATATTCAGAGCTGTGTACTATCACAGAGCCGCTGCGATTGGATACAATCGGCTTTGTGACTAACATTTTAAAACATATATGTGGTTTTGACAATTGTATGTGGTTTTATAAAAACTTATCTAACAAAATTATTTTAACATATATCAGGAATTTTACATACTCATTATTATTCATGTAGACAGTAGTGCAGTTAATGATACAGTTCAAGGTTAAAACATGATTTGTCATTAATACATGTATGGTTTACATTTATGCCATAGAAATTTTAGCTTTATACATACACTTTAAAAATATTTCGGAAGGTTTTAATGTTCTATTTAGGTTTAGGTTTAGGTTTAGGTTAGGTTTGGGTTTAGGTTTAGGTTTAGGTTTAGACTTAGGTTTAGGTTTAGGTTTAGGTTAAATCATGATTTTTCATTAATACATGTATGGTTAACATTTATGCCGTAAAAGTTTTAACTTTATACATACGCTTTACAAATATTTCGAAATGTTTTAATATTCTTTTAACAAGTCTGATGTTTATGAGCGACTGTTTTTCAAAAAGTTTGCATTAATACAATTGTGCCAATTAGAATGTGCCCGACTTACGTCGTTTTATTATAACGATTCTCAATCCTGTCTCCTATAGGGAATCCTAACAAATCACACTTTATACAATATTGTTACCTATCATTAAAGTAAGTGTAAACATTATCATTATTAATATAATCAAATCCAATACCGCAATTAACAAGACATCGTAGAAACCTAAATAATTCTAATAAACATATTTATAAGACAAACAAATCATTGGGTTTATTACAGTACAGCCTTATTTTATGGCATACATATTTGGGACATTATTTGCTAAATACTATATAAAAGCTATAAAGAAACTATTCTAGGTGCTATCATTGATATGACCTTTCTGACTATATTATAAGGGAGCAAGATCCCTGCGTTAGACACTGGTAGTTTTAATCATTGATAAAGTATATAAATAGTAAGCTAGAATAAAATTAGTACAAGGAGTAATGCTACATAACAATATCGCCATATTTCGCGCAATGAGTCCAATTGGACATATCCGGTAGAATTCAGTTGAATCCAATTGGACACTCCAATCAGACTCCACTAGGAAATCCGATTGGAGCGTCCAACCGGAGCACCGTCATTTAAGAGAGTTGTCCGTGTTGGACCACTGGAGTATGCACACTGTGAACAACAACCCAACTAGAAAGGTTTACGCGTTATTATTGCACAACAGTAGAAGCTAGTTTGTTTCGTTATTGCCGGGTAAGGTTATTGCGTCGTGCTGCCTGCGAGAGTATACTGACAGCAGTCCGCAGTACCGGCCCCGCATAATCGGTTCAGGTATAATTAAAAACTATATACAATGAAGTGATGGCTGGTACATGATTCGCTGCGCATTGTGACTGGATAAAATCATACTTATACAATAATAAAATAGAAATACGAACTATACTATTTACAGTTAAGCAATTAACTTGTTATTAATTAACTTGCTTGCATATGCTAAAAATATGTGCCGATCAGGATTCGTTAACTTATCAATATACTTACTTATAGCAATTACCTATCTCAAGAAATACCAAACCATAGATCAAATATAAAAGAAATAAAAATAAAAATAAAAATCAACGCCATCTAGCGATACTGTCCCGCTTGATATTTCTGTGCGGTCGTTAAAGACAGAGCAGACTTTGGGTTGAATATCCGTACAGCGCACTACTGCCATCCGTCTTATTTACTTCGAACTGTTAATCGATCAGCCGTTCTGTTGCTAGGATCAGCTGAGAATACGAGTCAAGGCTATAGCTTTGACAGAGTGTCGACTTCGAACTATAGTTTGAAGTCGATACTCTGAGCTGCCGGAAGGGGTCGCTCTGTCAAACGGCCTCAATGTGGATAATTTACTGGCACAATTTGAACGAATTAAAATAGAAAATTAAGAGGTAAAAGGATATGCATTATGAAGTGAAGCAACAGATACAGGTACATAAGGAAAGATACAAAGAACGGTAAATATATTAGTTATAGCAGAGGTCGCGATAGATCTGGTGCATGTATTTATCAAAACAAGGCCGGAGAGAGTCCAAGCGAACGTAGTCTAAAGTTTTGCGCTCGCTTGCGCGCAGTAAGGGCGATAACAATGTAAACAAAGGGGCCGGGCGGGTTGCGTGAGACAATGTTAGATGATGAGTTTATTGCTAACAGGTAGGTAATAAAATAATACAATTTTGTTTAGTGAGATAAGTAGCTAGTAACGGTATGATACAACGTTTATAGTTTGTAGGGTAGGGTTATTTACTTAGAACGGAGAATGGGGATACAACACAACTTAACAACTTAAAATTTTTAATACAATAATTTAGAGATAACAGTTACCTACTATGCCAGGCCGTTAGCAGGTTCTGACGCTGAGCCTTGCTATGCGGTCGTATATAGGGAGAGATACAAAGAACGGTAAAAATGTTAGTTATAGCACAGGCCGCGGTGAATCTGTTGCGTGTATTTATTAAAATTAGGCCGGAGAGAGTCCAAGCAAACGTAGTCTAAAGTTTTGCGCTCGCTCGCGCGCAGTGAGGGCAATAACAATGTAAACAAAGGGGCTGGGCGGGTTGCGTGAGATAATGTTATATGAGTTTATTGCTAACAGGTAGGTAATAAAGTAATACAATTTTGTTTGGTAAGACAGGTAGCTATTAACAGTATGATACAACGGTAAGTATTTAAAGTTTGTGGGGTAGGGTTATTTACTAAGAAAAGAGAAAGGGTAAACAGCTAAACTTAACAAATTAATATTTGATACGGTAATTAAAAGATAAAAGCTACCTACTATGCCAGGCCGTTAGCAGGTTCTGACGCTGAGCCTTGCTATGCGGTCCCACCGCTGCCACACGGGACAGGTCCAGCTGTAGGCGGGGTGAGCCGCCTCCAGGGACAGAGCCTTGCAGCTGCAGCAGGTGGGCGCGGCGCCCCGGTTGGGGCACTGGCGGGAGTCGTGCGGCTCGGCGCAGTAGCCGCAGGTGGCGGCGCCGGTGCACGCGTGCGCCTGGTGCCCGTACCCGAAGCACTTGAAGCATTGCGTCAGCGGTGACTGGTCGACGGCCGGCACAATTTGGTAGCCGACTCTCAGTTTTCTGCCTACGAGAGCAGCCCACACTTGGGGGCTGACTTGTAGTATGACATTTGAGGTGTTGTCATTTCTCAGCTTAGTACGTCTCTGCACTCTGACCTTGACAGCGTCTTCAGAGAGCGCAGAGAGGAGGGAGGCGTTTTGTTTGCGGACAGCGTCCACTATCTTGTCATCAGTAAGGTCACTGCTTAGTCCTATTATCTTGAGTAAGGGGTCTCTAGTGGAGGGCTCGCTCACCGTCAGCTGTCCGTCGCCGGACCTGAGCGCCGCCTGCAATCTTTCCCTGCCCTGCGGGTCGTCACAGACGATTATTGCTCTGTTGCCCTTAACCCGTCGAATCCCGCTGATCCCGATACCCAGGCTGATAGTGTCAACACTAGCCTTGACCTTGTTTATGACGTCATCGCTAGTGTGTCTCGGGTCGATGGAATTGACTAGAGTCGGGTACGTGGGTTGCGGGGTTGGTCGGTTGGTAGCCAGGGCGGAGGCATAGCTGGTGTGGAGCGGGGTCCGGTTGCTGGTCTTGTTTGGGCGGTTCTCTTCACGCAAGGTGTTGGTGGTGTCAATCTTGATACTGTTGATGCTATCCTGGATGTCTTGCTTGAGTGTTTTAAGTTCTTTAGTGACGCTGATGGTGATATCCGATTTAAGTTTATTAATATCTAGTGTACTATGTGGGGTTGTGGCTACTACTTCTGACATATACTTTTTGTTGGCGTGGGTGAGCTCTTCTATTTTCTTATCCAGGTTTGTTAACATTAGTCGGGTGGCGTCTTCTCTTTTGCCGAGCTTATCTTGAGAGGCTTTCAACTCGTTAATCGATTTTTGGGTTAAGTGACAGAGGGATTCTATTTCCTTCGTGTGGGCTCTGGTGGCAAGTGACAAGTGTTTGTCGATGTCCTTCCTGATGTCCGTCAGTAGGCCGCTGTTGTCCGGCTTCGTGGGTCTATGGATTTTCGGTGTTGGTGAGTCCGCCTGTTCCAGTGACCAGGGCGATTCTGGGTCCATGTACATGGCTGGGTAGTTGAGGTCTCTAGAGAGTGTCTGTATGTCGCCGATAAGGGATATGATGTCGGTTTTGTTTATTTTGGTGAGACTCTTGCCCTCCTGAAGCTTGTACAGTATAGTACGGGTCTTTGAGGCAACGGCCCTCTTGAACGTTAGTATGTCGTCCTCCATCAGGCTGGCAAGGTCATCTATGCTGAGGTCTTGTGGTGCGGTAGGGCTGGGGAGGGGCGCGGGAGCGGGAGCTGGAGCGGATGAGCTAGGGGCGGATGAGGATGGAGCGGCATCAGGAGAAGTAGTTTCCAAGAATAGGGCATCTAAGTCTGTCAGTACGTCAGTCGTGGGGGCCGAAGCACATGGCTGGGGCGTGGGAGTAGGCATAACGGTCTGCAGCTTTGATCTAGTGCTTCTTGTTGTGGGGCCAGAAGGGTTCGACACTAATTTTACTTTAGAAGGGCTAACTGTAATTGTTTTATTGAGGCCTTTTGTTGGAGATGGAGGCGCCTTACCGGGTCCGGCCTTACTACCGGGCGGCGTCCTAATCATGGCAAGCTGGTCCTAATACTATATGCCGTAAAGTCGATTTTCGCCCGGGCGGAGCGGCGAACAAAGGGAGTGTACGGGCGAACTGCGTCGTAATTTACAAAATGAAAACTGTCTAAAATGGATGAAAGAGGTGATTCTAGGTGTTAAAAATTGTACGGGGGCTATTATTTTACGTCCAGGTATACTAATGAGAATGAAAAAGTGGAAGAAATTAAGGGGCAAAAAAGCGATTTTCGGTTTGAAATTACGTAAATATATTGGAATTCTGGGTGCGCGTCGTAGTAATATTTAAATTACTCGAAATCTACTCGCTAGAAAAATCTGATTTTTGGTACACGTATTAACAAGGCCTAAGAGATATTTGTTAGCTAATAAAAAAGGGGGGTCGTCGCTTTTGATTTCGAGAAAAAATAGGAGAAAGTTCAAAAAGTATGAAAAAATTAATTAAATTGATAAAATGGTCTGTAATTCGGAAAATACTGATCAGATTTTAATAGGATTTGTATTAAAAGGATGTGGAGGTGTGTGGAAAGAGATATAGGCACTCACTTGTTGATAATATCCATGACACTAAAAGATCTGACGAGATTGTTAGGTTAGGTTAGGTTAGGTTAGGTTAGGTTAGGTTAGGTTAGGTTAGGTTAGGTTAGGTTAGGTTAGGTTAGGTTAGGTTAGGTTAGGTTAGGTTAGGTTAGGTTAGGTTAGGTTAGGTTAGGTTAGGTTAGGTTAGGTTAGGTTAGGTTAGGTTAGGTTAGGTTCCCCCTCGACGGGTTCTCGGCTTGTCGTGCCGAGGGGGCTTAGTAGCCGTGGAGGAACACACACGGTGAAGCGAAGAGGAACCCGAGGTGGGTCGTGTCCGGATGTGTCTGGACGCGACAAACGGAGGCACAGGGTGGTCGGTCCGTTCTTGTCGCGGGGAGCAGGTTAACATGGTTCTGTCTCTCCGCCTTCGAGTCGGGTCGCACCACCCGACGCGGTGGGGGTCGCGTGTGACGCGACGGGGGCTGCGTTGCGTTTGGATCCCGGGTACACCACTACCGCGGACCGGCTGCAAGGGTGGCGGAGGGCCCCGACTCCGGCCGCCGCAGACCGGCTGCATCTGTGGGGGTGCCCGTACCTCTCCTGCGCAGCCCCAGCGGGGTCGCGGGGGAAGAGGAGTGTCGGTATAACGATGCGCCGCTCTCCCTATCCTCCGCGACCCAGTGGTGCCGCACCACCTGATGCGGTGTGGTGGGTCGGTCGTGGCGGAAGCGTGGTGCCGCGGCCGTCGAGTGGCTGGCGGCGGAGCCACAGATCAGGTCCGCCGCCGGGGGCTGGGAGCGCGGGCACTTTGCGCACGCACTCCTGGCTCCCATGGCCTCCCGGGGTGGCTGGTTCGGGGGGACCAGCTACCCAACTAGGAACGGGAGGCCGAGAGTTAGGGCTCGCCTCATGTTCCGGCGAGCCCTACACGAGGAGTATGGGGGGGCGCCTTCGCTCCCCCCGAGGAGGAGCTGCCTTAGGCGGCTACCGCTGGCGGGGTCGCGGTTGCATGCGAAAGCGATCCCGTGGCCCCGCCACTCTGCGGTGAGGAGGAACATCGTGGGGGTTTAGTTGGTAGGTTTGCCCTTTTCAGGGCGGGAGTCCAACATGCCAGTCCGCTCCCCCGAGCGGGCTGTGTATCCATGAGGATTACCCACGTTAAAAAAAAAAAAAAAAAAAAAAAAAAAAAAAAAAAAAAAAAAAAAAAAAAAAAAAAAAAAAAGGTTAGGTTAGGTTAGGTTAGGTTAGGTTAGGTTAGGTTAGGTTAGGTTAGGTTAGGTTAGGTTAGGTTAGGTTAGGTTAGGTTAGGTTAGGTTAGGTTAGGTTAGGTTAGGTTAGGTTAGGTTAGGTTAGGTTAGGTTAGGTTAGGTTAGGTTAGGTTAGGTTAGGTTAGGTTAGGTTAGGTTAGGTTAGGTTAGGTTAGGTTAGGTTAGGTTAGGTTAGGTTAGGTTAGGTTAGGTTAGGTTAGGTTAGGTTAGGTTAGGTTAGGTTAGGTTAGGTTAGGTTAGGTTAGGTTAGGTTAGGTTAGGTTAGGTTAGGTTAGGTTAGGTTAGGTTAGGTTAGGTTAGGTTAGGTTAGGTTAGGTTAGGTTAGGTTAGGTTAGGTTAGGTTAGGTTAGGTTAGGTTAGGTTAGGTTAGGTTAGGTTAGGTTAGGTTAGGTTAGGTTAGGTTAGGTTAGGTTAGGTTAGGTTAGGTTAGGTTAGGTTAGGTTAGGTTAGGTTAGGTTAGGTTAGGTTAGGTTAGGTTAGGTTAGGTTAGGTTAGGTTAGGTTAGGTTAGGTTAGGTTAGGTTAGGTTAGGTTAGGTTAGGTTAGGTTAGGTTAGGTTAGGTTAGGTTAGGTTAGGTTAGGTTAGGTTAGGTTAGGTTAGGTTAGGTTAGGTTAGGTTAGGTTAGGTTAGGTTAGGTTAGGTTAGGTTAGGTTAGGTTAGGTTAGGTTAGGTTAGGTTAGGTTAGGTTAGGTTAGGTTAGGTTAGGTTAGGTTAGGTTAGGTTAGGTTAGGTTAGGTTAGGTTAGGTTAGGTTAGGTTAGGTTAGGTTAGGTTAGGTTAGGTTAGGTTAGGTTAGGTTAGGTTAGGTTAGGTTAGGTTAGGTTAGGTTAGGTTAGGTTAGGTTAGGTTAGGTTAGGTTAGGTTAGGTTAGGTTAGGTTAGGTTAGGTTAGGTTAGGTTAGGTTAGGTTAGGTTAGGTTAGGTTAGGTTAGGTTAGGTTAGGTTAGGTTAGGTTAGGTTAGGTTAGGTTAGGTTAGGTTAGGTTAGGTTAGGTTAGGTTAGGTTAGGTTAGGTTAGGTTAGGTTAGGTTAGGTTAGGTTAGGTTAGGTTAGGTTAGGTTAGGTTAGGTTAGGTTAGGTTAGGTTAGGTTAGGTTAGGTTAGGTTAGGTTAGGTTAGGTTAGGTTAGGTTAGGTTAGGTTAGGTTAGGTTAGGTTAGGTTAGGTTAGGTTAGGTTAGGTTAGGTTAGGTTAGGTTAGGTTAGGTTAGGTTAGGTTAGGTTAGGTTAGGTTAGGTTAGGTTAGGTTAGGTTAGGTTAGGTTAGGTTAGGTTAGGTTAGGTTAGGTTAGGTTAGGTTAGGTTAGGTTAGGTTAGGTTAGGTTAGGTTAGGTTAGGTTAGGTTAGGTTAGGTTAGGTTAGGTTAGGTTAGGTTAGGTTAGGTTAGGTTAGGTTAGGTTAGGTTAGGTTAGGTTAGGTTAGGTTAGGTTAGGTTAGGTTAGGTTAGGTTAGGTTAGGTTAGGTTAGGTTAGGTTAGGTTAGGTTAGGTTAGGTTAGGTTAGGTTAGGTTAGGTTAGGTTAGGTTAGGTTAGGTTAGGTTAGGTTAGGTTAGGTTAGGTTAGGTTAGGTTAGGTTAGGTTAGGTTAGGTTAGGTTAGGTTAGGTTAGGTTAGGTTAGGTTAGGTTAGGTTAGGTTAGGTTAGGTTAGGTTAGGTTAGGTTAGGTTAGGTTAGGTTAGGTTAGGTTAGGTTAGGTTAGGTTAGGTTAGGTTAGGTTAGGTTAGGTTAGGTTAGGTTAGGTTAGGTTAGGTTAGGTTAGGTTAGGTTAGGTTAGGTTAGGTTAGGTTAGGTTAGGTTAGGTTAGGTTAGGTTAGGTTAGGTTAGGTTAGGTTAGGTTAGGTTAGGTTAGGTTAGGTTAGGTTAGGTTAGGTTAGGTTAGGTTAGGTTAGGTTAGGTTAGGTTAGGTTAGGTTAGGTTAGGTTAGGTTAGGTTAGGTTAGGTTAGGTTAGGTTAGGTTAGGTTAGGTTAGGTTAGGTTAGGTTAGGTTAGGTTAGGTTAGGTTAGGTTAGGTTAGGTTAGGTTAGGTTAGGTTAGGTTAGGTTAGGTTAGGTTAGGTTAGGTTAGGTTAGGTTAGGTTAGGTTAGGTTAGGTTAGGTTAGGTTAGGTTAGGTTAGGTTAGGTTAGGTTAGGTTAGGTTAGGTTAGGTTAGGTTAGGTTAGGTTAGGTTAGGTTAGGTTAGGTTAGGTTAGGTTAGGTTAGGTTAGGTTAGGTTAGGTTAGGTTAGGTTAGGTTAGGTTAGGTTAGGTTAGGTTAGGTTAGGTTAGGTTAGGTTAGGTTAGGTTAGGTTAGGTTAGGTTAGGTTAGGTTAGGTTAGGTTAGGTTAGGTTAGGTTAGGTTAGGTTAGGTTAGGTTAGGTTAGGTTAGGTTAGGTTAGGTTAGGTTAGGTTAGGTTAGGTTAGGTTAGGTTAGGTTAGGTTAGGTTAGGTTAGGTTAGGTTAGGTTAGGTTAGGTTAGGTTAGGTTAGGTTAGGTTAGGTTAGGTTAGGTTAGGTTAGGTTAGGTTAGGTTAGGTTAGGTTAGGTTAGGTTAGGTTAGGTTAGGTTAGGTTAGGTTAGGTTAGGTTAGGTTAGGTTAGGTTAGGTTAGGTTAGGTTAGGTTAGGTTAGGTTAGGTTAGGTTAGGTTAGGTTAGGTTAGGTTAGGTTAGGTTAGGTTAGGTTAGGTTAGGTTAGGTTAGGTTAGGTTAGGTTAGGTTAGGTTAGGTTAGGTTAGGTTAGGTTAGGTTAGGTTAGGTTAGGTTAGGTTAGGTTAGGTTAGGTTAGGTTAGGTTAGGTTAGGTTAGGTTAGGTTAGGTTAGGTTAGGTTAGGTTAGGTTAGGTTAGGTTAGGTTAGGTTAGGTTAGGTTAGGTTAGGTTAGGTTAGGTTAGGTTAGGTTAGGTTAGGTTAGGTTAGGTTAGGTTAGGTTAGGTTAGGTTAGGTTAGGTTAGGTTAGGTTAGGTTAGGTTAGGTTAGGTTAGGTTAGGTTAGGTTAGGTTAGGTTAGGTTAGGTTAGGTTAGGTTAGGTTAGGTTAGGTTAGGTTAGGTTAGGTTAGGTTAGGTTAGGTTAGGTTAGGTTAGGTTAGGTTAGGTTAGGTTAGGTTAGGTTAGGTTAGGTTAGGTTAGGTTAGGTTAGGTTAGGTTAGGTTAGGTTAGGTTAGGTTAGGTTAGGTTAGGTTAGGTTAGGTTAGGTTAGGTTAGGTTAGGTTAGGTTAGGTTAGGTTAGGTTAGGTTAGGTTAGGTTAGGTTAGGTTAGGTTAGGTTAGGTTAGGTTAGGTTAGGTTAGGTTAGGTTAGGTTAGGTTAGGTTAGGTTAGGTTAGGTTAGGTTAGGTTAGGTTAGGTTAGGTTAGGTTAGGTTAGGTTAGGTTAGGTTAGGTTAGGTTAGGTTAGGTTAGGTTAGGTTAGGTTAGGTTAGGTTAGGTTAGGTTAGGTTAGGTTAGGTTAGGTTAGGTTAGGTTAGGTTAGGTTAGGTTAGGTTAGGTTAGGTTAGGTTAGGTTAGGTTAGGTTAGGTTAGGTTAGGTTAGGTTAGGTTAGGTTAGGTTAGGTTAGGTTAGGTTAGGTTAGGTTAGGTTAGGTTAGGTTAGGTTAGGTTAGGTTAGGTTAGGTTAGGTTAGGTTAGGTTAGGTTAGGTTAGGTTAGGTTAGGTTAGGTTAGGTTAGGTTAGGTTAGGTTAGGTTAGGTTAGGTTAGGTTAGGTTAGGTTAGGTTAGGTTAGGTTAGGTTAGGTTAGGTTAGGTTAGGTTAGGTTAGGTTAGGTTAGGTTAGGTTAGGTTAGGTTAGGTTAGGTTAGGTTAGGTTAGGTTAGGTTAGGTTAGGTTAGGTTAGGTTAGGTTAGGTTAGGTTAGGTTAGGTTAGGTTAGGTTAGGTTAGGTTAGGTTAGGTTAGGTTAGGTTAGGTTAGGTTAGGTTAGGTTAGGTTAGGTTAGGTTAGGTTAGGTTAGGTTAGGTTAGGTTAGGTTAGGTTAGGTTAGGTTAGGTTAGGTTAGGTTAGGTTAGGTTAGGTTAGGTTAGGTTAGGTTAGGTTAGGTTAGGTTAGGTTAGGTTAGGTTAGGTTAGGTTAGGTTAGGTTAGGTTAGGTTAGGTTAGGTTAGGTTAGGTTAGGTTAGGTTAGGTTAGGTTAGGTTAGGTTAGGTTAGGTTAGGTTAGGTTAGGTTAGGTTAGGTTAGGTTAGGTTAGGTTAGGTTAGGTTAGGTTAGGTTAGGTTAGGTTAGGTTAGGTTAGGTTAGGTTAGGTTAGGTTAGGTTAGGTTAGGTTAGGTTAGGTTAGGTTAGGTTAGGTTAGGTTAGGTTAGGTTAGGTTAGGTTAGGTTAGGTTAGGTTAGGTTAGGTTAGGTTAGGTTAGGTTAGGTTAGGTTAGGTTAGGTTAGGTTAGGTTAGGTTAGGTTAGGTTAGGTTAGGTTAGGTTAGGTTAGGTTAGGTTAGGTTAGGTTAGGTTAGGTTAGGTTAGGTTAGGTTAGGTTAGGTTAGGTTAGGTTAGGTTAGGTTAGGTTAGGTTAGGTTAGGTTAGGTTAGGTTAGGTTAGGTTAGGTTAGGTTAGGTTAGGTTAGGTTAGGTTAGGTTAGGTTAGGTTAGGTTAGGTTAGGTTAGGTTAGGTTAGGTTAGGTTAGGTTAGGTTAGGTTAGGTTAGGTTAGGTTAGGTTAGGTTAGGTTAGGTTAGGTTAGGTTAGGTTAGGTTAGGTTAGGTTAGGTTAGGTTAGGTTAGGTTAGGTTAGGTTAGGTTAGGTTAGGTTAGGTTAGGTTAGGTTAGGTTAGGTTAGGTTAGGTTAGGTTAGGTTAGGTTAGGTT